>CM035432.1:147939681-148129681 GCA_020310875.1 Ceratopteris richardii
AAACAACAACACATTCTAGTCGAAGACTTCTTTGAAAACAACCAGCGCTTCTTGAGACAAAAGATGGTTAAAACTTTTCAAATCTCATTTCTTCATTAGAGAAAGTCTCGTGTGTGATGTTCATAAACTTGAACGCATCGATACATTAGAGAAAGTCTCGTTACATCTTTTCACATCCATTTTCTTCATTAGAGAAAGTCTCCTGTGCGAAGTTTATCAACTCAAGAAATTAGTTGTTTATTATCCGACACAAATTAATACTAGTTCCAAAGCTCAATTTCTAGATTTTTCAATTGCCGCGTCGTTGAATTAATCCGCGTCGTTGGATTGGTCGCAGGTTTCTACCCTTCGATATCAAAGTACCAAAAACTTTGGAGGTACTCTGAATGTGACGGAAAGTGGATTTGTTGTGAAATATGTTGTATAGATATGTCTTCGAAAGGAAGTTCAAAACAGCACTCTGGCCTCTTATGCGACGTTTTTTTTTATTGGCATAAATAGTGTTTGCGAAAATCCTAAACTGTAATGCATAGAAACTGAAAGTGCCTAAGGCTTTACCGTTTATCTAAATAAATTTGAATCCTGAGATTTGTTTTGACCATGTTGACGATACGAAAGAAACACGTTTTCTTTCTATTATTCAGCAATTTGAGCACATTCATCTTCAGAAAGTAGAAACATAGATTGGGAAAGAATACGCATTAGAGTGTGATTAATCTGGTAGATAAATAATATAAGGAGGATGAAATGTTGTTCTCACATCACCTTGTATACCATCTACTAATTTTACTTTGCAGTTCGTAGCTCTTTTACATATGAGCTTGTTTTCAAGTAACCAAACAAATCAAAATGCCACTTGGTGTGTAGACTAAAATTCATTCGCATGGTCTTTAGAACTGAAAATTCTCAGAATTCCTGGCAAACTGGCCGTGTGTACAAGTCACCGTGGGATCAACGACTGTTTTGATGAAGAGACACAGAGAGAGAGAGAGAGAGAGAGAGAGAGAGGATTTGTGTTTCGATAGATAATATAAAATTCTAGAACCTTTCACTATTAAAAAGGATAGAAAAGTTTGTACAATGTATGCATTGCACTTGAAAGAATGCAGATATGATGTTGACTATAAAATAGTGTTATGTTATATACATCCGTGGATAAGTCATCTAAAAGTTATTTTATCTTTCATTCCTTGAGTTGTTCCTTCTTTCATTTAAACACACTGTAAATGTATAGAAGAAGGCCTTCGAGTTCGAATATACATTTGTCCAAGACTTATAGAGATATGAATACAGTCTCAATCCGTAAATCTCTTCGTTTGGACTGACTTGCAAGTTTCTGCCTTTCAATATCATAATATGAGAAGCCAACGAGCATCTCGATTTCCGAGAGCCATATTCAAGGTTTTTATAGGGTCCACAATTTCGGTTTTAAGTTTTATATTATTCACCAAAGTTATTGAAACAGCATGTCACTAAGTTTTATAGGGTCCACAATTTCGGTTTTAAGTTTTATATCACTAAGGCTTGCCTAAAAGAAGCTCATTTCGCATTCAGGCATCATTTAGGTCTAGTTTAAAGGAGCATAACACCGTGTCCGAATCCTCCAAAGAACCATAGATCGGTGTCAGAATAATACCTTTCCTAGTTTTGCACACATCATCGGTGTGCGTAGTTCTCACCCACAGTCATGTGGACTCGTAGACAAGCTGTACCCCTGCTAACATTGACTCTGTAGTACAACATATGTTCCTTTACACTCGTTGCCGAATCCTAGTTTAAAGGAGCATAACATCGTGTCCGAATCCTCCAAAGGACCATAGATCGGTGTCAGAATAATACCTTTGCTAGTTTTGCACACATCATTGGTGTGCGTAGTTCTCACCCACAGTGATGGGGACTCGTAGACAAGCTGTATATGAAGACTACATACCCCTGCTAACATTGACTCTGTAGTACAACAGATCTTCCTTTACACTCGTTGCCAGCAGTGATCGTCAACCACTGTAATCTAGCGCACAGATTTGATTTCCAACTCCCAACGTGTCCTTTCATGAAACCATATCTGTACTTAATATTGTTTTTCATGAAACCGGTTAAGGTGGGTTGATTTTACACATAGGCTCCAACACACTCTATATAAACGAAATCGCTCACCCTATTGTTTTCAGAAAGCCATACGGTGTTAGCTTGGTGCGAGGTTCAGACTCTATAGCTAGCTATTCTCTGCTTGCGCATTCCTACGCAATGGCTTCTAAATTGCTCGAAGTATGCATTATTGCTTGCCTCTCTCTGCTGTTAGCAAGCACCAAGCTTGCGGAGGCGGACTGTACCGTCCAGAATGATTGAGGGAAGAAGGTTATCATAATTCCTGTCGATGTGGACATCACTATCGATGTGAATGTGGGTGCCTCTGTGCAGCTGCCTCCGTCGCAGCAAACGTGCTACTTCAAGAACGCTGACACTGGGGACCAAAAAGGACCGGTTACTCTTGTGGATGGCAGCACCTATGTCTGCAAAGATGGCGATGTAGCAGGCACAGTTGACGTATATCTGGGTGTCTATGTCCTAGGTGTGATTCAGCTTAGTGCCAAGATTATACTCTCGCTTTAAGCCCATCGAACCTTCCCTTGCACATGTTTTATCATTAACTCTGTTTATTTCATCGAACCTTCCCTTGCACATGTTTTATCATTAACTCTGTAAATAAACAGAAGCGGCAGGCAATAGCCTCAGAAAAGGCAATCCTATATTTTCCCTGCACTAAAGAGGTATTGTTGTTATAAGAATAAAGTGAAGCTTATGTGCTTCCGCTATCAGGAGCTGTTAGTAAACCTCACAACCTTTCTGTACCTGTACTTTTGTTATTTCTTATTTAATGATACATCATATTACAACAATCACCTTGTATTTTCTGTTTCTGTGCTTTCACTTTTCTTCTTCTTCTGGAGAGCTGAGGTATTTGTCTCTGGCTGGATCTTACACACATTCATTTCTCATCATCTCCTCTCGAGCTACTTAGGAAAGAGCAAGATAGGCACGAACTAAATTGATCACATAGGACTATCCTTCTATCAGATTACGACCAACCGTCCTGTGGTTGGATATGATATACTCGAAACGAATGTCCCCTCGTTTCATTCTATCCGAATGGAGCTCCTGTTACGAATGTTCCAACCACGCCACCTGTTTTTTATGAAAATAATACATGAGACGCTGTTTGTGTCTTCCTCAAACGAACGCTCCTCCAGTGGATACTACCAAAAGTCTTTCGTTGAGCGCTAAAAAGCTCAGTCGTTAGAACATTCCGTTAATTTGCTTTTGCAAGCACGCAAATATGCTTCTAACATGAGAGAGAGACAGCAAACCTCTGCTATGAGAGAGAGAGAGAAAGAGAGAGAGAGAGAGAGAGCAAACCCCTACTGAGAGAGAGAGAGGGAGAGAGAAAAAAGCACTGTTTATCTCCATTTCTTACATAAACTTCTACTCTGCGAGTGAAAGTCGGTCATTAAGTGAGAACTTTGAGTATGAATCTACTGTCCAACTAGCGCCTTAAAAATAAAGATTGTCTGTCCATTCTGCCATCAAACCTTTCTTGGAAGAGATCTTTCAATTTGTTGACGTGGATATTAATGTAAAAGCAAAAAACTATAATTTGTAATAGAATCCACCGCGCCGTACGCGTTTTCTCTCTCCTCTGTGTCGCTCCTTCGTCGTCGTTGTCTCTGCACACACATTAGCGCCACAACTGCGCGACTTCACAACTGGTATCGGAGCATTGCCTTGGGCTTGTTTGGTTGCAACCTTGGTTTGCGAGCTGATGACAGCAGGGCTGCAAGTCAATACCGATCTCATCTAGTACCTGGAAGGAAGAAGATCAGAAGAGCCGACGCTCCCTTTAATGAAGAGAGTTATCTGGCTGAACAAGGCGTCGTCACTCCAATTATGCTAAAGCATCCTTGAGCTGATATTAAGTGAGTTATTAAGCGAGCTTTGGTCGACGGTAGTAGTAACTTGTCGCAGTTCTATCGGCCGCTGGTTTGGCACTAGTTCAGAGTTCTTATTGAAACCGCTAGCCGATCAGCAAACCTTAACAGAGTACTGGCGTTCTCGATATTCTTCCATAATCTCATATTACAGAAAAGCGATACAAGCGGGAAGGAGTTACAGCTTGAAGCATAAGACTACATACATTTATTGACATGTGTGAAAGTGAGCCTCCTAAGCTAGAAAATTCTGGAAATTATTGAGAGGTTTTTCTATTGCAAGGTACATATTTGGTTTCAGATTTTCATTTTGAGTGCATGTGGCAGGGGACGATATGTATTTTCTTGCCGGTCCGAGAATAGACACTACTCACACGCTGTGAGACAAATGTATGATATTACGGGTCCTAAATTGGACAACTCATGCGCCTTGTGAGGTTTTATATTACCCTGCTAAAAACCTTGAATTTAAACAAAAATTGAGGGACGTGATAAGGTTTTTAATTGGGGTATTCTCATGCTTGGAGATCCTCTGGTGATATAGGTGGAAGACCAAAGAGAAGACAATCCAAAGACCTCGTGTATCGATCACGGGATGAATGTTTGATTTCTAAGGCCTCCCATCAAAGTATATTTGTTTACGTTACAGACTCTTATTGATGCTTTCACCCAGAGTTTGGGGTTTTGGAGTGGATTCATTATAGTTGACTTGGCTCATATACACTTTGGACAAAGGATACTGTGTTGAAATTTTTTCAGAGAGGTAAAACTATAGCATATAAGAGCATAGAGACGTAGGGAGTGCTTAGAACAAGAGGAAAACCATTGAAATTACTTGTGAACATTGAGTTTTTGGTGCATATATCTAGAAAAATAGTCGAAATGTTATAGAATTTTTGATAGGCCTCGCCATAAGATTAACGTTGCATAGAGAAGTGCTTTAATTACAAGGATGGGTGATAACATTACACAAATAGTTGATGATAAGTTGAATAAAGATAATTACCATATATGGTCGTAAAGGATGGAAAATTTCTTGATGGAAAAACGTCTATGCAGACTAGTAAATGGAGAGGACGAGTGTCTTGAGTTTCCAGAGAATTCGAATGCAGAAGAGCAAAAAGAATATAAAATGTGGATAGAAAAATCTAGAAAGGTTCTCCATTGGATTTCGATATATATATCAGAGAGCCTGAAATTGCTTTGAATCAAAAGAGGCTTTGAAGACTAAGGAGTATGTGGTAACTGGTGATGATACATTACATGTGATTAACGATGTTGGGAATGTACCACCAGTATAAAGAAATGGTGTTCGAAACATATTAAGTGATATCTTACATATGCCTAGAATTACTAAGAACCTAGTTTCGGTTGGTCAACTAGCTTATCAAGACATGGAAGTTATTTTCAATAAACATGGATATTTTATACATGATTTTAAGTATGAAAAAAGATGAAAATTACTTCTTCATGGAAAGAAGATGGGTAGATTATTCACGTTTGACATGGGTACACCCCTTTATGAGAATATGTATGCCAAGATAGTGAATATTCAGATATAGCTGAATTATGGCATAAACGAATTGGTCATATCAATTTAAGAAAATTGAAGTCCATGGAAAAGCAAATGTTAGTGCATGGACTACCAAGATTTGGTCATTTAAACTTTGAAAGAATTTGTGAAGCATGCGCATTTGGAAAACATCAACGTATGAAGTTTCCAAGAAGAGAAATGCACAGGAGGAGACCACTAGAACTAATACATAGTGATGTGGTTAGACATGCTAGAACAAAATCAATTGGTGGCTCACTATATTTTCTTATATTTATTGACGATTATAGCCGATATACATGGATTTACTTCCTGAAGCATATGAAGTCTTTGAGTGCTTTGTGAGATTCAAAAATATGATTAAAAAGCAGTTAGGAATATATATAAAATACCTACGATCAGATTTAGGGAGAGAATATATCTCAAGAGAATCTGATCAATACCTAAGTGATCATGGAATCAGAAGTTCATTGTCTTATAGATACACCACAACAAAATGGTGTTGTAGAACACAAAAATCGTGAGATTGAGGAAGTTGCTAGAGCCATATTGAATGAAAAGAATATGCCAGATATGTTTTGGGCAGAAGCTTGTCATACGGTTGTGGATGTTATAAATAGAGCTCCCACAGGCATGGTTCATGATCTCACACCTTATGAGAGGTTATGGAAGCATAAGCCTAGTGTTATCTATTTACGAGTTTTTGAAAGTATTTGTTATGTGCATGTGCCTAGTTAGTTGAGACACAAGTTTGAGGAAAAATCTGAGAAGTTCATATTTGTTGGGTACTCAGAAGATAAGAAAGGATATCGCTGTTATAATCCTGTTACGAAAGAATGTATAGTGATTAGAGATCTTATATTCAATGAAAAAGCATCAAGGTATGCACCCAAAGACATGGTTGTGATAGAGAATGCTATGGATGATTCTATGCACAATATTCATGAAGAGTCAGGAACAAGTTCTAGGAATTTTGACCATGAAGAAAGTCAATACTATGGTTCATATGAATTTCCTACACCTGAAATATCATGGAGTGGAAATGCAAAAGACTATGCAAGAAGAAATGAGAAAGGAAAAGATACGTACATGTCTGATTCAGATATTGAAGATGAGATAGTTACACCTGGCATGTTGAAAAATATGAAGGAGTAATATATTCCTCCACATGTAAGGAAAGAGACACATGAAGAAACACCTTTGAGACAATCTACGAGAGTAAAACATCCCGTGGATAGATTGAATCTATACAATAAGTCTATGAAGCTTCATTATGCATATATGACAGAAAGAATTAAGCATGAGGAACCAAAGAATTTTCATGATGCGTCACAAAGTGAAGATTGGTGCAAAGCAATGGATGATAAGATGAATGCATTGAAGAAGAATGATACATGGGAGTTAGTGAAATTTCCACCGAATAAGAAAGCTATTGGATGTAAATGGGTATACAAAGTGAAGTGCAAAAGTGATGGTTCAATGGAAAGATTTAAAGCACGCTTACTTGCAAAAGGATATGAACAAGTACATGGATTGTATTATGATGAAGCATTTAGTCTAGTGGTGAAAATGATAACCATAAGAAGCATGATTACATGGGCTGCTATGAACAATTGGAAATTATATCAAATGGATGTTAAGAATGCATTTTTGAATGGCAAATTGCATGAGGAAGTCTACATGCAACAACCAGAAGGTTGTGTGCATCCAAAGTATCCTGACTATGTATGCAAGTTAAAGAAAGCACTTTATGGTTTGAAACAAGCACCAAGAGCATGGTGTGAACGATTCACTAAGAAGTTGTTGGATTTGAAGTTTATGAACTCAAAGGCTGATTATTCATTATTTGTATGGAATCAAGGAAGTGAAACGATTCTATTAGTGATCTACGTCGATGATTTGATTATTAGTGGCAACGATGAGAAGAGGATTGTTGATTTGAAAAGGCAATTGAAATTTGAATTTTTTGATATCGGATTTAGGAGAGCTAAAATACCTTTTGGGAATCGAAGTAATTTCAATGACAGACGGAATTTGGATTATACAAGGCAATTATATGTTGGAAATGCTTGAGAGATTTGGTATGAGTGCTTGTAAACCTGTTGATATGCCACTTGATGCTAATGTTAAGCTTATGGATGATGGAAAGTACTTGCATGATGCCAATATGTATAGAAAGATGGTTGGAAGTTTGATTTATGTAAAAAAGACAAGACCGGATTTGAGTTTTGCAGTTGGTTTGGTGAGTCAGTTTATGCATAAACCATTAGAGTGCACTTGGATGTAGTGCAGCCCATATTGCGTTATGTGAAAGGAACATGCAATTTTGGTTTGTTTTATGAGAGAAAAGTTCAGCCATGTATATATGCATACACAGATGCCAATTGGGCAAGAAATGTCATGGATCGAAGGTCAACAAGTGGATTTTCATTTTCTCTTGGAAGTGCAATCATTTCTTTTGAACCCTAGAGAATCCTTCCACAAGTAAACAAAACAATCACGAAGGACAGAACCTAGAAGTCAACCATGATAGTGGAATTTTGATTACTCGATCTATGATTCCACATCAGGTTTCGAATTCCTTTGCTATGGAGGTTTCTCAAAAAAGGAAAATGCCAAGTAGGGTTCCCTTAGAAGAGCTCCCTCAAAGGATGATTAGAATGTCAAGAAGCCTCAACTTCAAGAAGAAGAGATGAATATAAAAAAAAAGAGGGACAAGCTCCTAATTAAAAAAGACCTCAAGTTTAATAAAAGATTGTCATTTCCTTCAATGTTTGAGAGGCTATCCGACCCCTCAAGAACACCTATTTTTTATCAATGCCTTTGAGATAAAAGCATTTTACCAAACTTCATCTATCTCCAAGAGATCAAAGTGGACGGTATTGAACTTCAAAGGATGCTTTAAAATATATCGATGTCTCACTTATGGTTCTTCACTACAAACCTACGAGAAAGCAATAGTGAAAATATTCACATGAGACGAGAATGGCACGCTTAATTAATGGAGGCCTTGGTGGATTGTAACCAGTGATGGATTTCTTCTCCTTTTAAAGGCCCTCTCCACTTCACCATTGCGTCATATGGGCCTAATCTTGACACTGAAAGACTAAATGCTTGGCGTGCTTTGGTCTCTTTCCTTGTTGAATTAATCTTATTTGGGGTCTTCAAAATGGTGGAAGTCCTATCTAATGAATGGAGCCCAAGGGGATGTATTATTGATGGGATTGAGAAAGATGTTTAGGATTATGTTACACTCCAACCTGACCTCATTGAAATTGAAGATAAACATGAACTCTCATGGTCAAACCTACAATATGGAAATGATCTACAAAAAGATAGACTTGATAAAATATCATTACTAACTACATCAATCGTAAGCAGGGTCCTCCGTCCCTCTCTGAATGTGTTGATTTGGTTTTGTCTCTTTACTATCAAGTGATCCTGACCTTCAAGCCTCAATTAGTACATCGAAAAATTCCTTATTTTCATGTTGATTCTACAACCCTCTTTCCCCCTTTGTTCTAGTAGATGATCTCCAAGGCCTTGATTGAGGCTTTCACCATTTATGCCTCTAGAAGAAGCTGTTGGAAATCAATTGTCTAGATGACTCGATATCTCCTTAATAAGAGCTAGAAATAAGTGCAAAGAATTTGATGTACATGAATTAAAAATCTTTATGGAAGGCTTCCACATCTTGAGACAGAAGTCAATAAAGGAAAGTGAAATACCTAGCACAAACTTTGAAAAATTAGAAGTTGAGAAACAAAGAGGAAATTAAAAGAAAAAATCTCCAAATTTATTCTTTAAAGATGGTTGGGCAAGGAAATAGATGAACCATCTAAGGAAATGTGTAAAATCCTAAAGAAGAAGAAGCATATGGAAGATATTATGTACATGATTGACACCTACGAGGTGGAATGCACTTCTGATGTTGAGAATTTTGTGCTGATTTATCAATAATTTCTCTCAACGTTTTGGGGTGTGCACTCCACTCTCTTCTCAAAGGTGTGATTTTATGGCTACCATCTCTAGAGTTAGCACTAAAATACTTCTGCAAAATTTGTTTAATCTTCTTTATGCCCCCATCAATGACACAAAAATTACTGAAGCTATTAATTCTTTGCTCAATAGTAAAAGTATAGGTTTGGACATCCTCACAAATGAATTCTACAAAACGTTTAAGAATGTTCTCCTCAACATGCTTCACTTGGTATGACAAGATGCCATACAATTTGGTATGTTGGCTAACTTTCTCAACGAAGGTGTGATTAAGATGATTCACAAAAAGCCTAACTTTCTCAACAAAGGTGTGCTTGAGCTCATTCTCAGAAAAAAGATAGAACAAAGAAAATTGAAAACTGATGGCACATCAATATGCTGCAAACTAGCAATAAGATCTTCGGGAGGGTCATTGCTAATCATATTGCTCTACATCTTCGATCATGGATCAATGAGGATTAAAAATGCTTCATAAAAGGTAGGTCTATCTTGGAGGCCATTATGGATGTGTGGGAAGGGCTTGAATTTGATAATGAGTCTTCTCAAAATGTCCTCTTCATGAGGACCAATTTTGACAAATCTTACAATCACCTTGACTCGGAATTCATTCTCCAATCCTTCAAAGATTTAGGATTTGACTCTGAATTCATTAAAATGATCACCATGCTTTTGGGTAATGTCCAGGCTCAGATCAATATCAATGTTTAGCTTTTTAAAGCATTCAAATTAAACAACCTTATTAGATACAGATGCCCCCTAGCTCCTCCTAGTCTCTTCCATTGCCATTGGTTCTCCTAGTTATTTCATCAACCATCATTCCCATCTTTGGAAGACTCATGGTTTGTTGCTTCCCCATAGCCATAGTCCAATGATAATGTGAATCTTTTCTTATGGTAGGAATGCTTTTGTACATAATGAAATTAATAGTACTACCGCCTTTTGGCAATGACTTGACACTTTTTTCATCACTTTTGGCTCGAGAATTATTCACTCAAAACCTACCTTCAAGGCTATTTTGTGGACCCCTCTATAGTTTTTGGTTGACCATGACTGTTAAGTGCTCCCCTATTAGAAAATCTTCAATCTACTTGGTATCTTGATGGGTTTCGATGTCTCCATGGGTTAGTAGTGGAACTGAGTTCTTGCCAAACTTGTTAGTAAACTTTCCTAATAGAAGGGCATGCACTTCAACATGGTGGAGCATGCCAGAGTGATGAAGATCTTTCTTATTTCATAAAAAATGCACTTTCTGGCTTCTTGGAGACCAAAGGAAAAAGAATCAAATAAATTGGGAATAACTTGTGTAGAAATTTCCATTAGATTGGTGATCCCAACACGAAAGGTATTCCCAAAATCAAATGCGCCATATGTGCTAATAAGAAAGACTCAACTAGGGTAGGAATTGTGAACATGAGGGTGATGGTTGATAACATGGCCGCTAATGTGTTGATTGAAGCATGGTGCAATATGGAAACTTCGTGGGCAAAATTGATTCTAAGAAGCAATTCTCTTATGTTTGAGGTTCTTCCTAGGCGAAAGGTTCATGAGATGCTCTCTCTAATTGTTTTCTCTATTGATAGTAACTCCAAGAGGGTCATAATTCATGTGTTCTTTGTGGAAATATTGGAACATGATCAAACTGTACATCAAGGACAATGAAGATTGGAAGTGGGATATTAGGACCAGAAAAAACAACTCCATTTGGATTCCTATTATTGGAATCAAAGTAACCAACTCAAAAAGCCTCCAAAGGCGCAACAAGCTATGAAGCAAAGGATTTAACATGTGGAAACAACTTTGGAATTAAGGGAGAAGAAATCAGATAAGACTTTAATACATTGACCTGACTTGGCTATTAAAATTGGTGCCTTCTAAGACATAGATTCAATGATTGACAGAGATCAAAGACTCACCTCCTTATCGAGAATGATCCTCCCTATGGTCCCAAGCAAGTTGCAAGGGCATGGAATCAAAGGCTTCAGGACTACTTGATTAGTTGTGGGTAGAAACAAAGCAAGGGTATCCCTTCACTATTCTAGAGAAGAGAACAACGTGAAACATCTATCTACTTGTGTGTGTGTGTTTGTAGTTGACTTCATCATTACATGTGATCATGAAGAAGTTTTCAAAGAAATTGGAAAGAGTGACAAAGGAGTTCAAGATCTCAAGCCTTGGATATTTAAGTTACTTTAGGTATTTAACTCATATAGAATGACAATGGAATCTTTCACATGCAAAAGAAATACATCCTGGATGTACTAAAGAAGTATGGAATTACTAGTTGTAAACCATTGATCACTCTAATGGAGTTGAATATGAAATTGATTTTGACTGAAGGTAATGAAATTCGGAATGCATTCTTAGATAGATCTATAGTGGGATCTTTGACCCATGCGACTATCAGGAGACCAAAGTTGGCATATAAAATTGGTTTGCTATCTCAATTTATGGATATACATAGAATTCATCACTTGATTTTAGCTAAAATAGTGTTTAGATATCTCATAGGAACTTTGAATGAATGTCTCTTCTATTTTCTTGAAGATGATTTGCAGGTAAAAGCATTTATGGATCATCTCATGGATTTCAAAGAAGAAACAAAAAATTGCCTTATTCTCAACAGATGTTGAATACAAAGAATAAGCATAAGTTGTTTCTCAGATCATGTAGCTCAAGAATCTTATGGTTGAATTGAATTTGTAGGTTAATCAATTTCCAATCATGTCTGACAACATGAAAAGTGTGTTCTTATCTGTATATCATATGTTTCATGCTAGTTGCACACATATAGAGGTACATTAACATTACATCATAAGAGCAGAAGGTGCTGGCAAAGGAGGTGTAAGTCCAAAACATAACTACCAAGAATTAGTTTTCCGAGAATTAGTTTTCCAAGAATAAGTTTGCGAAGAATCAGTTCAATGAATCTCAAAAGAGGCATTGGATGATAGAGCTTGGATGAATACTTGAATGTTGAAGCTTGAGGGGATGTGTTGGAAATCAAGCTCGACCCTAAGGAGCATATGAACCTCATCATTTTTTGACACTTGGAGCATTATGAAGCAAGGATCCAAAAAAAGGAGCTTGTACATTAAATTTGAATTTTAATCCCTTTCATATCTCTCAAGCAACCTCCTATCACACTTGGGTGTGATGAATCCAGTTTTCTATAAAAATAACATCCTATCTTCTAGAATTTTTTCTGAATTGTATATACACAATTACTTTGAATTAGTGTGATCCAACGTGTTTCATAACTTCAAGAGTTCAAATAAACTAGAAAGTCCCCTTTTAAGCAAGCACGATTCTCGCTTGAGTGTTTTCTTCTCATTTAATGTAGACATAGCTCATCCCTATTTTTTATGGTTAAGGAGCTCGATAGCTCTAACTATATAGTAGATTTTCCTCCTCATTTGTTATAGATTTGTTGTAATCTTTGGGTTTCTAGAAAGCTAATGTGTCCATTTAAAGTTGGCTCGAATAGAGGCTCGAACTTAAGTTCAAGTATCTCTGACTCTAGGTTGAATAGAGGATCCACCTTAAATTCAAGCCTACCTTACTCAAAGTTGAATAAACGATCAAACTTATGTTCGAGTCTTTCTAAGTCCAAATTAAATAGCGACTCAAACTTAAGTTTGAGCTTGTCTCACTCTGAGGATAAAACATAAGTTTGATCCTCTCTAACTCCAACTTGAATACAAATGCAAAATTAAGTTGGACCCTATCTCATTCCAATTGGAATAGAGGATGAAAATGAAGTTTGAGCCTCTAACTCCAAGTTGAATAGACACTCAAACTTAAGTTGGAGACTTTCTAACTCATGTTTCAATCATATGCTTAGAAGCTCAAACTTAAGTTTGAGCCTCTCAGCTTAACTTTTAGCCCCCAGTCAACTTGAAGTCAAAGACGGTTGTACTTAAGTTTGAGCATCTTGAACTCAAAAGAGTTAAAACTAAAAGTTTAGTTTGAATCTCTAAATTAACTTATGTTTGAGTCTATTTTGGTCATATATTATGAGTTTGAATCTTCACTTGGAGCCTCTTCCAATGTTACGAGCTCAAATTTAAAGTTAAAAGTTTTCCGCTCAAAAATCTAGAGGCTTGAACTTAAGTTCAAGCCTCTATAACTCCAAATTCAATAGAGGCTCCACCTTAAGTTTGAGACTATATAACTACAACTTGAAGAGAGACTCGAACTTAGATTTGAGCTTCACTAACTCCAAATTGAAAGGAGTCACAAAATTAAGCTTGAGCCTCTCTCACTCCAAGTTGAATAGTGGTTTAGAGTTTGAGCCTCACTCGCTTCAAGTTGAGTGGAGGTTCAACCTTAAATTTAAGCTTATCTGACTACAAATTGAATAGAATCTCAAACTTAATTTTAAGGCTCTCTAACCCCACCTTCAATAAAGGCTCCAACTTAAGTTTGAAACTTTTTGACTCCAAGTTGAATAGAGGTTTAAAGTTCGAGCCTCTTTGACTTTAAGTTGAATAGAGGTTCAACCTTAAGTTTTAGCCTATCCGACTACAAATTGAATACAAGCTCAAATTAAGTTCAAGGCTCTCTAACTCCACCTTGAATAAAGGCTCCAACTCAAGTTTGACACTCTCTGACTCTTAAATTGAATAGAGGTTCAAAATTAAGTTTGATCCTCTTTGAATGCAAGTTCAAAGAGGTTACTACTTAAGTTTGAGAATTTCTTCCTCCAAATTGAATGGAGGTTAAAACATAAACTACAGCCTTTATGACTCCAACTTGAATACATGCTCAAATGTAAGTTCATTCTTCTCCAACTTCAAGTTGAATAGAAGCTCATAATTAATTTTGAGCCTTTCTAACTCCAAATTGAATAGAGGCTCAAATGTAAGTTGGAGATTGTCTAATAAATAGAGGCTCAAACTTAAACTGGAGCCTTTCTGACTCCTAACCTTAGGTTTGAGTCTATTTGACTACAAGTTGATTGAAGGCTAAAAATTAAGTTTGAAGCTCTTTGACTCCAAATTTAATAGAGACTCAAACTTAAAATTGATCTCCTCTAGCTGCAAATTGAAGTGTGTGAAACTTAAATTTGACCCTCTCTAGATCCAAGTTGAATTGATGCTCAAGCTTGAGCTCAAGCCTCTCTGACTCTAGATTGAATAGAGGCTCAAAATTAAGTTCAAGCCTTTATGGCTCCAAGTTGAATAGAGGTTCCACCTTAAGTTTGAGCTTGTTTTACTCAAACTTGAATAAAGGCTCAAAACTAACTTCGAGTCCCTCTGACTGAAAGTTGAAGAGAGGCTCAGAACTAAGTTTGAGTCTATCTGGCTCTAAGTTGAAAGGAGGCTAAAACATAAGCTCGAGCCTCTTTGATATCAACTTGAACATAGGCTTAAACTTAAGTTCGACCCTCTTTGACTCCAAATTGAATAGAGGATCTTTGACCTCAAATCAACTTGGACTCAGAGAGGGTCAAACTTAAGTTTGAGCATCTTGAAATCAAAAGAGTGAAAAAAAAACTTTAGTTTGAGTCTCTCAAGTAACTTATTTTTTCGTTTATTTTGAACATATACTAGGAATTGGGAGCTTAACTTCGAGCCTCTTCCAACTTCTTTTTCACTAGATGTATGAGCTTGAACTTAAATTTGAAAACCTTTTCACTAAAATCTCCTTAACTTGAAGCCTTCTAACCCCAAGTTGAGTACAAGCTCAATCTTAAGTTGGAGCCTGTCTCACTCTAGCTTGAAGAAAGTCTCAAACTTAAGCTTGAGCTTCACTTACTCCAAGTTGAATACATGCTAAGACTTAATTTTGATCCTCGCTAAATCTAAGTTGAATAAAGGTTCAAAATTGAGTATAAGCCTCCCTAACTCCAAGTTGAATAAAGGATCAAACTTAACTTTGAGCCACTTTGACTTCAAATTGAACACATGCTCCATCTTAAGTTCGAGCATATGTGACTCAAACTTGAGTAGAGGCTCGAATCTCTGACTCCAAGTTGAATAGAGGTTCAAACATAAGTTAAAGCATTTGATATAGCTCAAAGTTGAATGGAGGCTCAAACTTAAGTTCAACCTCTCTTAGTCCCAAACTTAAGTTTGGGCCTATTAGAATCCAAATTGAATGGAGGCCCAAACTTAAGTTCCAAAATCTCTAACTCCAAATTGAATAGAGGATCAAGTTTAAGTTTGACCCTCTCTAACTTTAAGTTGAATAGAGGCTTAGATTTAAGTTTGATCATGTCTAACTCCAAGTAGAATAGAGGCTGAGACTTAAGTTCCAACTTGTATAACTCGAAGTTGAATATAAGCTCAAACCTTAAATCCAAAATGAATAGAGGCTCAAACTTAATTTTGAGCCTCTTTGACTCTAAGTTGAATAGAGGCTCAAACTTAAGTTCAAGCCTCTATGACTCCAAGTTGAATGGATACTTACACTTAAGTTTGAGACTCTCTGACTCTTAATTGAAGATATGTTCAAACTTAACTTTGAGCCTTTATGACTCCAACTTGAATTCATGTTAAAACTTAAGTTTGAGCCTCTTTCACTCCAAATTTAATATAAGTTTAAAATTAATTTTGAACTTCTCTTAATCTCGATTGAATATAGGCTTACAAATTAAGCTTAAGCATTTTTTACTCCTAAACTAATTTTGATCTTGTCAAACTCCAAGTTGAATGGAACCACAAACTTAAGTTAGATGCTCTCTAACTCATCATTGAAAAGAGGCTAAAACTTAGGTTCAATCCTCTTTGACTCCAAGTTCAATAAAGGCTTAAACTCAAGTTTAATCTGTTAGGGTCTAAGTTGAATAGAGGCTCAAATTCAAGCTCATGCCTTTCTAACTCCAAGTTGAATAGAGGTTCCACCTTATGTTTGGGACTATCTTACTAAAATTTGAATACAGGCTTAAACTTAAATTAGAGTCTCTCTAGTGAATAGAGGTTTAGGCTTAAGTTTGAGTTTGTGTGTATAACTCCAAGTAGAATAGATGCTCAAATCAAGTTTTTAGGTATTGTGGGAACATACAAAACATTGATTAGCAAATCTGATCCACTCTTGCATTTCACCTTTCCAATTGAATGTACACTATGTCTTGTATTATCACCTGTTTCAACTATATGACTAGAAATGCCTTTTTCCATTTATGACATCAATTCTATGTTTCCTCACAAATGATTAGAACATCGAGAGTCAATGTAAAATACCTTTAGATTTTCTTTATCTGATGTGCTCATTGAGTTCATCATCAATGATGTATGACCTTCATTCTGTGTGTCATTTGCATAATTGTAGTAGGTTGTGTTGTAGGACTAATTTTGTCCCTAACTTCTTCCTCCACCTCTACCATAGCCTCCTCTTTGACTTTGTCTACCTCTCTGAGAGTAACTTTGATATCTTCCACCTCTACCTCTGCTATTGTTAATTTTGATTCTAGTTTGATCCTTGTTGATTATGCCAGCAGTCATGAGCCAAATGATTGCTCAATCCATAGATCCAGAAAGCCTTCTTTTTGTTATTCTGATTACTCCCTCTTCCAAAACCTCTTGCTCTTCCTCGGCTTGTATCTCTACCTCTTGCATAATAAACTTGAGAACTTGACTCTTCTTCATCCTTTGCTTTACCTTTATCTCCTTTCTTCTTGTTCTTCATGTACATTGTAGAGCTTTGTCCTTTATCTCCATCTCCCTTCAATTCTTGCTCAAATATGAGCATCAAACCTAGGAATTGATTCAAATCTGGAACAAAATGATTCAAATAAAGTTCTATTGACAAGAAAAGAGGTTTCCACCTTTCATCTCCTCTCAAACCTGCAAGTAGTTGAGCAATCAATCTGTGATCTTCAACATCTTCATCTATGGATCCAAGACTATTTGCTAGATCCTTCATCTTAGTGACAAAATCCTTAATACTTTGACTTGGATTTTTCTTGAATGTTGTAAAGTTTGACCATAGACTTGCTTTGGTAGTACTTTGGAAATGATACTCCAATGCATTCCATATATCTTCAGATGATTCCAATCCTTTGATGTGTGGTAGCAAATGATATGAGATTGTGTTGTAAATGTATGCCTTTGCACTTGCATCCTTCTTTTGCCAATGCTTTAAAGCATCTAGTTCTTCTTTCTTTGGTTAGCTTTCATCTTCAAATACTGGCTTCTCTTGTTCACCTGTTACATATACTCATGAGTTTGTAAGTATCATTTTGATAAATGAATTTGCTTATGTTAAGCATGTTGTGTTTGTTGATCTCATGTTTTTCATATTTGTTGTAGGAGTTAGCAGTGGGTTGTCTTCCAAAACCAGCAGATGTGTCTTACGGATATCATCATGGCTTGATAGCATTGTTGGAGGACTTGGAGGTATGCAGTGTGGTCATTTCATGCAAGCATCTACTGTGACGTGAGCTTATGAACTTGGTTTAGTATTTTTTAGTTGTTGTTTCACTACAAGGAATACGGGCGTGTAGCGACGGTTAACGCGACAGAATTTCGTCGCTATAAAATTGCAACTTGCGTTGGAATTACCGTCGAGCGCGGACCGTCGATTATACGACGCAAGAAACGACGGTATTTGTGACCTTTTTGCGATGCTTCCGCTTAACGTCGCTTAAACGACGCTTGTCAAAGGTGTTGCTTACGCGACGCTTTTTTGCATCGCATAAGCGACGGTTTACACCGTCGTATAAGCGACGGTGCAAACCGTTGTATACGCGACGCTAAGCAAATGTCGCTTATACGACGACACGTTGCATCGCTTATACGACGATCTGTTGACGGACAAAAATTAAAACGTTGGAGGCTCTGCAATTGGCATTTTCACGCATCCGATCGAAGAGCTCTCCAACGTTCGCAATTGCGCTACGCTTACGAGCTGAAGCAAGTATATGCAGAATTGTTGTTTTGTTTAAGCTCTCTGTTATTGTCTCCCTCTGTCTTTGTTTCTCTCTTTCTACATCTTTCTCTCTTTGAATTCTCTCTCTCTCTCTCTCTCTAGATTTCTCTCTCTCTAGATCTCTCTCTCTAGATCTCACTCTCTCTCTCTCTAGATCTCTCTCTCTCTCTCTAGATCTCTCTCTCTCTCTCTCTCTCTTCTCTCTCTTTATTGCAGGTTATTCAAGAAGCTAACCAAGCAAAAACTATGGATCACAATTGTAAGTACAATTTCTATTATTTGTAGATCATTTGAATTGTGTTATTTTCATTACATACCATACTCACACTTATTGATATGCACTCATACACTTATACATGATGAAGAAGCACACACACATGCATATACCTACATATACACATATACATGCACATACACACACATACACATAGAGTTATACATATACACACACATACACAAGAACATGCACATATTGATACATATGTGAAGAGATGGATAGGTATGTGCTTGAAGATGAAGAGGTGTTGCAAAATCCTTGATCTACACCAGCCAAATGAACTCCAGGAGTATATGGTGGGCCCTTTTAGCTTGCCAATGGATGTATTAGACACCCTATGTACCTTGGAAGATCACTCTCAAAAAGATAGATCAAAACAGATAAGTTGGAGTTAGCTCAGAGGTGAAAACTTGCTATTCTTGGTTCATACACCTGTCCAGTGTTTTACATAATTCTCTGAGCACAGCAGCAATTAGCTTAATTCCTCTTGGTGACGTCTAATTAGCTTAAAGAGCTAACTTTCAAGAGTAATCTCATCAAAAATAATGAACCACACACTGAGAATCAGTTTTAACAAGTGATGACATCATCCCGATTTTCACGGGCTGCTACAGAAATAGACCAGTGAGCAGAAACATCAACATAACTCAAAATGTAGACATTCAATGATTATGAAAATTTGTATGGTTATACTAGACAGTAAGCTGAATCCAACAAGCTTTAAATCATTGAAATTGGATAAGTAACCACTGAGAAATGGCTCTGACAAGATGTGTGAAAAAGTCAAGTACCTGACAGAGAAGTGAAGATGAACAAACCCTGTTGACTTCAAATGAACATAACTGAAGATTGCAACATTCAAATGACATGAAACTTTGTGAGCATATAGTAGACTTATAGAGCTAACTTTACTAAGTTAAATCACTGAAAATGATGCACCAAGCTCAGAGAAAACATCTCTGCAAGCTGACTGAGAAAACTGAGAGTAATGGCAGTGAGTAGTACACTTCACAAGAACATGGAAATATGAACCCAAATGATAATGAAAATGAAAGTATATTGCTTGTAAAATACAATGGACTTACTGATACATATGTGTGCCTTGTAATCACACCTTGATATGGCATAAAGCTCAGCTCTTGGAGGTCTTGACATAGGTCTCACTAACCACGACTAAAACTGCCATCTATTTATAGTTGAGTTTGGGAGGCTAACTTCCCTCAATCACTCTCCAATCAATCAATGATTGATTTGATTCTCTACCTACCACAAATCACGAATTCGTGGCTCCTCTTTCCATTCTTGATCATGTGGACTCAACCACTTAAGATTCTCTTACTTTTACATTAAGTAAACTCTTCAAAAGTTACAAGAGGTAGTTCACAAGTGAACTTTATATAGTCTTCATTTTAAGGCTTTTTCTATGACTTTGTGGGACTCAAGCCAATACTTAGGCTTGTCATAGACTTGCTCCAACAGCTCCCCCTCAAGCCAAGTATGCTTGAGGTCTCCAATCTTCCAAGATTACCTGCAAACCAATCATAGCCTTGAATTTTCAAAGCTTTGTACCATCCAATGCTTTGGTTAGAATATCTGCACATTGTTGATGAGTGGACACATATGATATTTGAATCTCTTTGCTTAGAACCTTTTCTCGTACATAGTGATAATGAACTTCAATATGTTTAGTCCTTGCATGAAAAATAGGATTAGCAGCCAAATGAATAGAACTCATATTGTCACCAAAAATAGTTGGAGTTCCAAACTCCAATCCAAGATCTTTGAACAATGTCTTCATCCACATAGCTTCTTGAGTAGCTATGGCAAGACCTCTGTATTCAGCTTCAGTAGAAGAGAGAGCAACTGTGGGTTGCTTCTTGGATGACCATGAAATAAGCTTTGAACCTGCAAAGGTAAGATAACCTGAAGTGCTCCTTCTATCTTCCTTGGAGCCAGCCCAATCTGCATCAGAAAATAGCTTCAAACCTAAATCAGATACATAAGGATAATAAAGTCCTTCATTTATGGTTCCTTTGAGATACTTGAGAATCCTTTTGGCAGCATCCATATGTGGTTTCCTTGGTGTGTGCATAAATTGGCTTAGCACACTCACACTGTAACATATATCTACTCTTGTCAATGTGGCATAGTTGAGACTACCCACTAGACTTTGATATGATGTGATTTCCTCTATGAGTTCACCTTCATGTGAGCTCAATTTGTGATTGACCTCCATTGGAGTACCTGCAATCTTACAATCTTGCATCTTGAATTTTGCCAACATGTCCTTAATGTACTTTCTTTGAGTGAGAAACAAACCATGATCTTTGTAGACAACTTCCAAACGTAGGAAGTAGGTAAGTGAACCCAAATCACTTATCTTGAACTCTTCTCTCATCTGATCTTTGGTCTTCTTCATACCATCTGCATCATTTCCTGTCAATATAATATCATCTACATATACACATAGGTAGATGACCTCGGAATTACTCTTTTTAATAAAGAGTGAAGGATCTGCCTTGCTTGGTTGAAAGCCTTTGTCCTGCAAGAATGAAACAAGCCTGAAAATCCAAGCTCTTGGAGCTTGCTTGAGACCATACAATGCTTTGTTAAGTCTACACACATAATCAGGATAAACTTGATTCTCAAAACCAGGTGGTTGTGCCATATATACCTCTTCTGTTATCCAACCATTCAAGAATGCATTCTTTACATCTAGTTGAAGTATCTTCCAATTCTTGGAAGAGGCAATACTAAGCAAAACCCTAATAGTAGGCATCTTTGCCACATGAGAGAAAGTCTCCTCATAATCAATTCGCTGAGTTTGTGCAAAGCCTTCTGCCACAAGCCTTGCCTTATACCTGTTAATTGAACCATCAGAATTCTTTTTGAGTTTATAGACCCATCTTGAGCCTATTACCTTCATGGATGAAGTCTTGGGCACCAAATCCCAAGTGTTGTTTTCCTCAAGTGCTTCAATCTCTTCCTTCATTGCATGCTTCCATTCTGTTTTTGCTTTGGCCTCTTCAAATGATGATGGGTCCTCTTGGTTTATGTCCTCTGCTATGTAGATAGAATGTTTAGTTACTAATGAGGTGTCAAACCCATACCTTTCTGGTTTTTTCTTTTCCCTCATAGATCTTCTTAGGCCATGATGTGATGATTCTGCCTCATGTCCAAGTTCCTGCAATTTTGCTTTACCTTTAGACTTCCATGCTTTGATCTTTTCCATGTGAGGTTCTTCATCATCCTCTGAGGTGTCTTGTTCTTCAATCTTTGATTGTTCTCTACCAAGCTTTGGAAAATCTTCTTCAAGATCATATGGTAAATTGATCTTCCTGCATGAATCTTCATACCATGAATTGTTCTCATCAAAAACTACATCTCTTCTTACCAAGAATCCTTTGTTGGTAGGGTTGTATAACCTGTAGCCCTTTTGATTGTTGTCATATCTAATAAATACAAACCTTTCTGCCTTTGGATCCATCTTGCCTCTAACCTGTGAAGGAACATGAGCAAAAGCAATACATCCAAAAATTTTACAATGATCTAAGCTTGGTCTTCTTCCATTCCAAGCCTCATATGGAGTCATCCCATCAAGGGATTTTGAAGGCAACCTGTTAATCAAGTAAGTGGCTGTAGATACAGCCTCACCCCATAAGTAATTAGGTAAATGCTTTTCATTTAACATAGACCTTGCAGCTTCAACAATTGTCCTATTCCTCCTTTCTGCCACTCCATTTTGCTCAGGAGTGTACCTTGTAGTTACCTCTCTTTTGATTCCTCTTTCTTGAAGAAAAGAATCAAAATCATGGGAGAAGTATTCTCCCCCTCCATCTCACCTTAGCCTTTTTAGTGATTTACCTGTTTGATTCTCCACAAGAGCCAAATATCTTTTGAAACATGAAAAAACTTCATCTTTGTGTTTCATAAAGAATAGGATAGTCCATCTGCTGCAATCATCAATAAAGGAAACATAATACCTTGATCCAGATATTGAAGCTTCCTTGCTAGGTCCCCATACATCTGTATGAACCAACTCCAAGAGATCTCCATGCATATAACCTTTCTTCATGAATGGTAACCTGTGAGACTTTCCAAATTGACATGCACTCCACTTATAAATCATATGTTGTTTTGACAAATTAGGAAGTCCAAGTACACTTTGGTCCCTGCATATTTGCTTTAATGACCTTTCACCAATATGTGCTAACCTTTTGTGCCATACTTCCAATTCTGTGAGTGTCTGACTACCATAATTAAAGAGAGCAATGTTTCTAGTGTCCTGTAATTCAAATGTGAACAATCTACCTGTCTTTTCACCTTTTGCAATTCTTCTGAATCCTTGACTTGGATCTTCAACAAATGCTCCTGCTTTTGTGAACCTGACTTGCAACCCTTTCTCTACTATCTGCCCAACACTTATCAAATTCTTTGTAATGGTAGGAACATAGAGTACCTTACTGAGTAGGTTGATTTTTCCATCAGGTGCTTTGACATTGCCTATTTTCTCCACATGATGTTTTGTATCATCTCCTGTTTGTACCTCATGCTTATTCCTTGGATCTTCTAAATCTGATAGGAGTGCCACATTTCCTGCCACATGATTTGAACAACCTGAATCTATGTAGAAAACATGCTCATCAGATTTACCTTGTGGCATAGCCATGTTCATGATCAATAATGAATCCTCTTTGTTTGAGTCTTCTGTGTAGTTATTGTAGTCTCTCCTTACTTTGTAGCCTCCTTGATAGTTTGAATGATTGTAGTTGTTGTAGTTGCCATGGTAGTTGTTGAACCTTCCTCTTGAGTAGCCATAACTTCCTCTATTGTATCCTCTGCCTCTTTGATTCCTAGAATTCCTAAAGCAATTTTTAGTTGTATGATTAGTTAATCCACAAATAGAACATGAGTTGGAGTCTTGGGATCTCCCCCTGCCTTGTCTACCTCCTCTTCCTCTACCTCTGCCATGTCTTCCTCTACCTGCATAGTTAGCTTGATATGTACCTGCTTCATCATCCACTTTCTTTGCCTTTCCTTTGTTATCTTTAGACTTGCTTTAATCCGTGTATAAAGCTGAAGATTGATTACCTTTAGAGCTTTCTCCATTTTTGATAAGCTTTGCCTCTTGAGTAAGTAGTTGTCCAATGAGTGTGTTGAAATTAGGTACATGCATGTCCATGTACAAATCCATAGCTGTGGTGAATGCTTCCCACTTATCATCTGCCTTCAAGCCATTGATGACCTGCCTTACAATTTTCTCTTCATCTATTACCTCTCCAATGCTTCCCAACTGATCCGCTATGTCCTTGAGCTTTGTGACAAAATCAGTCACATTTTGTTTGGGAGCCTTCTTGAGAGTTGTGAACTCCAGCCATAGTTGATGCTTCCTAGCTTTGGTACTTGAAGAAAAGAAAGCTTCAAGTGCATCCCACACTTCCTGAGATGTCTTACAACTTCTAATGTGAGGCAACAAAAAATCTGAGATAGAGTTGAGGAGATAAGACCTTGCAAGTGCATCCTTGGAGCACCATGTGCTCAATCTTTCTTGCTCTTCTTGTGTTGGTTGACTTTTGTTCCTGAAACTTGGCATAACTTCATCTCTGTCTAATTTGTCAATTGATGAAGGAAATCCATCTGCCATGTTGTCCAACCTTGCTCTGATACCACTGTGAAGAGATGGATAGGTATGTGCTTGAAGATGAAGAGGTGTTGCAAAATCCTTGATCTACACCAGCCAAATGAACTCCAGGATTATATGGTGGGCCCTTTTAGCTTGCCAATGGTTGTATTAGACACCCTATGTACCTTGGAAGATCACTCTCAAAAAGATAGATCAAAACAGATAAGTTGGAGTTAGCTCAGAGGTGAAAACTTGCTATTCTTGGTTCATACACCTGTCGAGTGTTTTACATAATTCTCTGAGCACAGCAGCAATTAGCTTAATTCCTCTTGGGGAAGTCTAGTTAGCTTAAAGAGATACCTTTCAAGAGTAATCTCATCAAAAATAATGAACCACACACTGAGAATGAGTTTTAACAAGTGATGACATCATCCCGATTTTCACGGGCTGCTACAGAAATAGACCAGTGAGCAGAAAAATCAACATAACTCAAAATGTAGAAATCCAATGATTATGCAAAATTTTTATGGTTATACTAGACAGTAATCTGAATCCAACAAGCTTTAAATCACTGAATTTGGATAAGTAACCACTGAGAAATGGCTCTGACAAGATGAGTGAAAAAGTCGGGTACCTCACAGAGAAGTGAAGATGAACAGACCATGTTGACTTCAAATGAACATAACTGAATATTGCAACATCCAAATGACATGAAACTTTGTGAGCATATAGTAGACTTATAGAGCTAACTTTACCAAGTTAAATCACTGAAAATGATGCACCAAGCTCAGAGAAAACATCTCTGCAAGCTGACTGAGAAAACTGAGAGTAATGGCAGTGAGTAGTACACTTCACAAGAACATGGAAATATGAACCCAAATGATAATGAAAATGAAAGTATATTGCTTGCAAAATACAATGGACTTACTGATACATATGTGTGCCTTGTAATCACACCTTGATATGGCATAAAGCGCAGCTCTTGGAGGTCTTCACATAGGTCTCACTAACCACGACTAAAACTGCCATCTATTTATAGTTGAGTTTGGGAGGCTAACTTCCCTCAATCACTCTCCAATCAATCAATGATTGATTTGATTCTCTACCTACCACAAATCACGAATTCGTGGCTCCTCTTTCCATTCTTGATCATGTGGACTCAACCACTTAAGATTCTCTTACTTTTACATTAAGTAAACTCTTCAAAAGCTACAAGAGGTAGTTCACAAGTGAACTTTACATAGTCTTCATTTTAAGGCTTTTTCTATGACTTTGTGGGACTCAAGCCAATACTTAGGCTTGTCATAGACTTGCTCCAACAACATACATATACACTTATACATGCACATGCATATACATACATATACGCACACATACACATGCACATATACACATATACATGCACATACACACACATACACATAGAGTTATACATATACATGCGTATACATATACACACATACACATGCACATGCACATACTCATACACACATATACACTTATACATGCACATGCACATACATACATATACACACACATATACATGCACATACATACATATACACACACATACATATACACTTAGGTACACACATATGAATGAATTATATAATTAAAGTATTAAAACACATGCTTAATATAAACAATAATAACAATCAATAGAACAAAACTCTTCATTACTTAATACCATACACACAATTCAAAACATGACTGAAATGAAAAATATATAGATAAATATATATATATATATCAATGTAAATACATATAAACCAATGTCGTAATCAACTAAAATCCTAATCATCATCATCATCATGATCATGATCATCATCAGCAATATCATGATCATCCTGATCTTCCTCATCCTCATCCTCATGATCACCCTGTGACGATCGAGATCGTCCCTCCTGTGTCTGTCTCTCCACCTCATCCATATTTGTCTCCCCATAATACTCCTGTATTACATATAACAAACATAGATCAATAAAATAATTAAAACATTCATAACAACAAAATAATTATATAAAATTTAAAAATACTCACAAAGGCATCAGGATGATCTTGTATATACTCGCTCAAACGCCGATTTCCAAAATGTGTAGCATACTCGATCTCGTGTTTCGTAGGATATAGGCCATAATCCTTTCGCTGCAATGAAACAAATAAAAAACATTAGTTGCTTGCATTTTAACTAAAATAAAAAATATACTCACAATAACACATATACTTACAAACGTAGCTACAAAACCATTATGGCCCGTTTCGCCTAAGTGCGATGTGTGGCCCGACTCCACTCTCTTCTTTGCAGCAGCCTGTTTATTTAAGGAAAAAAATACATAAATTAAATTAAAAAATTACTAAAATATCTAAAAACTATAAATATAAACTATTAATTTGTGTACCTTCTGCTGAGGAAATGACTCCTGAAGACGTAGCTGTCTACGAAAAAACTGCCACGACTCAGGTGGTATGTTAGCTCGCCTCTTATTTTTTTTGACCATACAAGATCTCCTGTTAATTTAATCTCAAACAGAAAAAAAAGTTAGAATACATACACATATATACACACATATACACATACACATACACATACACATACCCACATACACATATACATGCAAACATATATGCATGCATATATGTATATATATACACATATACATACATATAACATAAACACACATATACATATCCACATATATACGTACACACACATGCATGCATATACACTCATTCATACAAAATACATGCATTTATCCCACAATAATATGTGTTGTGTATATGTGAATATGTGTGTATGTATAAATGTGTATATGTGAATATGTGTGTATGTGTAAATATGTATATGTGAATTTTTTATTTATGTAGATAATCAAATTATTAAAATCAAATACAATTATTTGTAGATTCTGATCAATCAGATGGAACTCCACCACCGTCTCCTCATCGTGCAACGACTTTATACTATAAGTATATGAAATATTTAATTTTAACTATATTTGATGGATATATAACTTATATATTTTTTTTATGTTTCTTATGATGGAGATTCTGATCAATCAGATGGAACTCCACCACCGTCTCCTCATCGTGCAACGACTTTATACTGTAAGTATATGAAATATTTAATTTTAACTATATTTGATGGATACATAACTTATATATATTTTTTATGTTTCTTATGATGTGCAGATTCTGATCAATCAGAGGGTACTCCACCACCTCCTACCCATGCAACGACTTCACAGGTGTCCTCCGATAGGAATTATGATGAATTTTACTATCAACAGCATATTCTATGTTGGTGTAACTCTTGTTATGGCACGTATCGAAGACCACGATTGGAATGTATTCAACATGAGGCAGAGTATGGTACTTTTGAGCATGCACCATCACCTAGTCAACGTGATAATGCTTGGGTATGTATTTTCTATATATATTAATGTCATTTTTTAATTTAAAAACCATGTATAAAATCAAATTATTATTGATATACAAGAATACTTGCTCGATGACGATGATGATGATTTTTCTCATAATGTTAATATACCTCGTACACGTCATGGACTTGTTGCTCATCAATTACAAGTAGAGGTTTCTAGAAATCCTCTACCTCCTGGTTTAGAGAATGAAACGGCTGGAGATTATCCATTGCCAGCTCGTGATCGTTCTTTAGTACAAACATATGATAGAAGAAGATATGGAGGATGGAATAGAGGACCACTTCCTTTAGATGGAGAGGTTTTCAACTTTTGGGGTAATCGCTATATGATTGCTCCATCCACTATTACTAATGCTCGTCGTGGTCTCTTTATTGTAGAGGATTTGTATGTGCCTCCGAACTCTGAAGTCACTCTTATGTCATTTTGTGGTCCTATATATGGATGGGGAGATTGGCATCGACTTTCACGTTATGTTCAAAGCATGAGTACTTATGGAATATGCTTGAACGTAGCATCTCTTACTAGTAGAAGGATTTTACATGCAAAAAATGAAAGATTATATATTGATGGAAGACCTTACACACATGGAAATATAGCAGGTTTAATAAATAGTAGTCGAGGGTTACATAATAGTTCAAGGACTAATTGCACATTTGAGGAGCGTGAAAATAGTCATGAATCACCATACATGAGTAGAGATGTATCAAGATACATAGTTGTCAATGCTATTACTACATTACATGCTGGTGATGAACTATTAGTGAATTATGGATGGCGTAGACCTCCAAGAGCACCTTTTAGCTAGAGAGAATAAAAATTTTCTATCCATATTTAATAAGTTATATACTTAATTTTATATTTGAAGTTTAATTTTTATTCATTTATGGAATACTAATGAGTTTTATTTATATGTGTAGATTCCAACGTATGATGTTGATGATATTCGTCCACAACATTCACAATTACCAATAAGACCTCATTTATCAAAAGATTCCATGAGGAGGCTACGCAAAACTAAGCCTGTGCAATATGCAAAGTTGAAAGATCTATATTCAAAAGATGATAAAGTACAAGATTTGTGTGACAATGATGAAGATGATGGCATGGCAGATTTTATTGAGGATTGGTATCAAAATGACAGTGAGAGCATGGATATTTCTAAAAATGAGAAATATCTTCGAGAGGAATGTCTAAAGCATGTATATGAAGGAAGTCATTTGACACGACTAAATGCGAGCTTACTTATTCTCAACCTTCAAAATCGTTTTGGATGGAGTAATGTATCTGTTTCGACACTATTAAGGTATAAATTTCAATTTTCTATCTATTTATATATATATATATATGCATAAATATATATACATATATAAATACATGTAGGTTTTTATTCTTACTTTAGATAAGGTTATAAGAACAAGAACTTGAATTGAATGGAAACTTTTTGTCCGTGCATCTTTTAAAACTATTAATGCATCTTTCCAAATATTCGCAATGGTGACCTGGATGAGTCGCATGCACAGAGGTTACTCAAGAGACAACAATCTGATTATAATGGAGTAGTCCACTTTGTATCCTAAAGTTCAGATGCTCATCATTGACATGCAAGAGGTTTACTGCATACCCGAGAAATCCTGCTCTATCTTGACTAACCTCTGTGCATGCGATTCATCCAGGTCACCATTATATGAACATATGTGTGAATTGACATGATACGATTGTTTTGCGTAAATATTTTGAAAGATGCATTAATAGTTTTAAAAGATGCGTGGACAAAAAGTATCTATTCAATTCAAGTTCTTGTTCTTACCTTATCTAAAGTAAGAATAAAAACCTGCATGTATATATGTATGTATATTTATTTACCTTTTTTTATATATCTTTTTTTGATAAACTTACAGGTTATTATCTGAAAAGTTTTTACCAAGTCAAAATATTCTTCCTACCTCACATGATGAAATGAAGAAGATAATCAACAATCTTGGTATAGATTATCAATGTATACATGCATGTCCTAACGATTGTATTTTATATAGAGGTGAATATGCAGACTCTTTGACATGTCCCAAATGTCAATCTCCTGGATATAAGGGTGAAGAAGGTAAAATCCCGAATAAGGTATTGAGACATTTTCCATTGGCTCCACGGATTAGACATATGTTTCAAAGCCCCGAATTATCAAAGCTTTTGACTTGGGGACATGATCACAAAAGTACTGATGGAATAATCAGAATTCCTCATGATAGTGTTGCTTTTCAGCATATTGATTCTACATGGCCTGAATTTGCACAAAATCCACAGAATCTAAAGTTAGGAGTTGCATTAGATGGGGTTAATCCATTCTCCATGAAATCTAGTAAATGGTCAACATGGCCAGTGGTAGTCATAAACTACAATCTTCCGCCATATCTTAGCATTAAAAAGGAACATTTAATGCTTTCACTTTTAATCCCAGGCAAAAGACAAGTTAAAGATATGAATGTATATCTTGCTCCTCTCATTGACGATCTTCAAGAGTTATGGAGAGGTATTAATGTCATTGATATATCGAAAAGCATCAATGAAATAGATATTACGATTCGTGGTATTGTGGCTTGGACTATTCACGATTTTCCTGGATATGGCGTTTGTTCAGGTATTGATGTAATTTTTTTATTCAATATGCATGTAAATAAATATGATTTAATCTAATTATATTTTTATCCTTTTCCATGATGCACGAATATCTACTAAGGGTTATAAAGCTTGTCCATATTGTGGTGATTGGTTGAGATCAATCTATAGTAAGAATCTCAACAAAAATATTTATCTTCGACATCGACGATTCTTGCCTGATGATCATCCATTAAGATCTAAAAGAGAAGCGATACATTTTAATGGAAAGCTTGAAACAGGCCAGTATCCAAAACCTATGACGCCTATGGATTGGTATAAAAAATGGACAGATGGACCTCTGATAGATCCAAAAGCAGAAATCTTCAGTGATGATTCAGATAATGAGTATGTGAACAGAGGTAAAGGGAAATTGGCACTCGCAGAGAACATATCAATATGGTATTCTTTGGAGTATTGGAAAGAGTTAAAAGTATGTCATCTTCTTGATCCTATGCATATATTCAAAAATATTGGTTATTCACTATGGCAGCATCTTCTTGGACTAAAAGATACCACAACATCAAGGAATGATTTGAAAGATCAAAAATCCAAACCAAAGTTATGGCGAGTTTTTGATAGACATCGACAAGAAACGACTTATGCATCTGCTCCTTGGGTACTTACAACAAAAGATATACAGACTATCAACAATAGAATTCAATTGATCAAGACTCCTACAGGATATGGAGCGTCATTTCAAAACATGTTTACTATGGATGATAAGAGCTTATCTGGATTAAAGACCCATGAGTGGCATAACTTTTTGAAACATATTTTACCTTTGGTTATCGATGGATGTACAACGAAGGAGTACGAGATGTGATCTATCGTCTTGGATCACTTATAAGGTAATTATGATACTTTTATATTTAATATGTATGAATATTGGATATCTTTTATTTTTTAATTAACTTCTTTACAATTGTTTTTATGATTTGTATAGGTGGATTACATCCAAAGAGATCGATAAAAATTCGATCCCACAAAAAAAATGTGAATGCAAAGAGCTACTATGTTTGATGGAAAGAGAACTTCCTACTTCATTTTTTGATATTCAAGTTCATTAACTAGTCCATCTTGTAGATGAGATAGAGATTGCCGGTGTTGTCAACACTCGATGGATGTTTTGGGTCGAGCGATTTATGGGAATACTAAAAGGTTATGTGCGACAAAGAGCAAAACCAGAAGGATCCATGGCAAAGGGTTGGATGCTTGAAGAGTGCATGTATTACGTTAGTGAGTACCTTGAAAGAGTTCATGAAGAAGCTCCACGTGCATGGACCAACGAGTCTTCTTCAAAAATAACAGATGAGGTATTATCAGGTAAGGGGGTTCCATTCTTATTTACATTTCAAGAAAAAAATGATGTTTCTACTTTTGTAGCATATAATAGCGAATGCATGCAAGCATTCGTTAGCGAGTACGAGGAACTTCAAAGTCTCCAAAGTAAAAGGCGAAAAAACAAAAGATCTAGACGTAATCTTGATAATAATGAGATTACAGATATACCTTCTTTCACGGATTGGCTATATAGTCGTTTGCAATGCGCCAACGCAAATAATGAAGAAATCTCAGATGAGCAAAGAGAGTTAATGATAGGTTGTGAACAAAAGGTGATTTTATTAAAATATATATTTTATTTTTTTCATATATGTATGTTAGTTTCTATTTACTAATTGAATTTATTTTGCAGGCTCGAATGTTCACTAATATGTGGGCTTTTGGACAGCATATTAGAATCAAAGCCATTGATTCTTTACGTAAAACAGAGGATTCTAGTATTGTTGCTTGTTTCAAGCAACTATCACATGCTAGCTCAAAAGACACGAACCTTATAGATAGCGAACTTGGTTACGTAGGAACTATTGTTGGTATCTACGAAATTTCATTTCGTACATTCAAACAGGTAGAAAAAAGTTTACATATTTTTTTTAGAGTTGGTTATTTTTTTAAGCACCTAATAATGGGACATTTTTGTTGTTATATATTTTGATAGGTCATTTTGAAGGTTGACTAGTATCGAGCGGAGTATAAAGGTAGTAATTCTACAATAAGAAAGGAATTATCTGGGTTTTGGGCAATTGATTCTTCCAAGGTAATGCGATCTACTAAAGAACCATATATTCTTCCTAGGCATATTGAACAAGCTTTTTTTTATAAAAACCCAGATGCTCATCCTTGGTGGCAAGTCATTCATGTGCAACCTAGAGGTAGGTCATTGTTTGAACAGTTTATTGTTAGAGAGATTTAAGAAAGTCCTCTTGATGATTCAGCATCAGATACTGATACATCAACATCTGGAATAGAAATTAGACTCATTATACGTGATAATGATACTAATCTTTTTGATGAAGAGGATAATTCTCTACATGCTGATTCTACTGATGAGGAAGAGGAATTACCAGAAATAGATATTAATCCACCAATAGATGATGTGATTCATGAGAACATAGATTTAATAATAGAAGAAATAAATGAAATCAATAAGGATAATGAAGATGAGACTATATTGATGTCTTACCAAAATGATGGCAATAATGAAAACATATGAGCAGATTAGATAGTAACTTGAAGCTTCTGAATGGATATCAGATAATAGGTTTTTTTTATTAACTTGAATAACGATGAATCCTACTACAGAGATGAAATCATGTTCTTCTAAGTTAGAACATGAAGCTCAGGGGTATGCCTAATTATTTTATATATAGCTTTATCTTCGAGGAGTAAATTTTTATCATGTATGTATGCATATGTGTGTGTATTCATGTGTATTATATGTATACATATATTAGTATGAATATATATGTATTTCATGTATATGTATGTGTTTTCATGTGTGTGATATATGTATACATGTGTTAAATATGCATGTGTATATATGCATATGCATTTATGTAAAATATTCATGTATTCATGTACGTAATATATGCAAGTGTTTATAATTGTGTACATGTATATATGTATATGTGTCTATGTGTAAATATGTACATGTAAATATGTATGCATGTATATATATGTTTATGTGTGCATGTAGGCATGTACATGTATGTGTAAATATGTACATGTAAATATGTTAGTATGTATATATATATTTATGTGTGCATTTAGGCATGTATGTGTGATGCATAATATATCTACTCCATTTTATATTTATGTATCCTATCTACATGATGTGTATATATCTTTACATATATTATGAATCATGATCCTCGTTGATTCGAGTAGCTATATATAGAGGCATAAGGTTGGGAGGAGAGACATCTCTCTAGTAGGACGTCGGAGGTGTACATATACTTCAAACATATGGCTAAAAGGTTGAATTAGAGTTTTTAAATTAGGGATTTCAAAACCCTAATATCGAGATTAGTGTTCTCTCTCTCTCTCTCTCATATACATACATACTGTGCATTGTCACGACGATGCGCCATAAGTGTCCGCATCTCTTTTAAACACCATTTAAGAGACCACCCTGTCCCAAACTCCGTCTCAAGTGAACTGAGCACGTACTTTTTATCCCTCTCAACATGCTCACTACAAAAATTAAAAACATAATATAAATAAAACATAAGATATATATTTCAATTTATATGTAAAACTTTTACTTACTTCCACGGTAAGTGGATAAAGCGCAGGTAAGAGTCGCATAGTGCATGCATTCTCCTCTTGAACTCCAATCCATTTCCTATGTATACAATATTCCCCTCTGGCTCTATGTCGCACTCTAGTCCTAACGTGCCTATGCATGTCCTCATAGGCAACGTCTCTGCTCTCCTATCACGTGCTAGAGGTGGTATAGGTGTCCTGAAAATAGATAGATAGAAATAAATAAAAATATGTGCTATAATATCATTAAAAAAGTTTATGAAAAAAAACATACCTATGAGCAGATAGCTCTCTTCCTGCGTGTGGATCTGCAGAAGAGCCCTCGTCTGATCGCGTAAGCATCTGGATCATATAATCCAGCTCCTCATCGGACATCTCTGCGTAGTCCCGCATTATGGCCCCTAGAGTATCTGACGGAACTCTTGCTCTCATAAGACTTTTTATGAGAGTGAGTTTCACCTTTCTCTCTCTACTGGGATCCATACTACCTAACATATAAAACAAAATGGTTAGAAATCAATATATATACGTGTATGTGTGTGTATGCATGTGTATGTGTGTGTATGCATGTGTATGTGTGTGTATGCATGTGTATGTGTGTGTATGCATCATTATGTGTGTATGTGTGTAGGTATATGTGTGTCTTGTCTATGTGTATGTGTGTATGTGTGTATATGTATGTGTACATATGTGTGTGTGTGTACATATGTGTGTGTGTGTGCATGTGTATGTGTGTGTGCATGTATATGTGTGTGCATGTGTATATGTGTGTGCATGTGTGTATGTGTATGCATTATGCATGTGTATGTGTGTGTGCATGTATATGTGTGTGCATGTGTATATGTGTGTGCATGTGTATGCATTATGTGTGTGTGTGTCTATGCGTATGTGTGTGTGTGTGTCTATGCGTGTATATGTGTGTGTACATATGTATGTGTATGTGCATGTATATGTGTGTGCATGTGTATATGTGTGTGCATGTGTATGCATTATGTGTGCATGTGTGTATGTGTATGCATTATGCATTGTGTATGTGTGTCTATGTGTGTGTATTTGTGTGTATGTGTGTGTGTGTCTATGCGTATGTGTGTGTGTCTCTATGCGTGTATATATATGTGTACATATGTGTGTGTGTGTACATATGTGTGTGTGTGTGCATGTATATGTGTGTGCATGTGTATATGTGTATGCATTATGCATTGTGTATGTGTGTCTATGTGTGTGTATTTGTGTGTATGTGTGTGTGTGTCTATGCGTATGTGTGTGTGTGTCTATGCGTGTATATATATGTGTACATATGTGTGTGTGTACATATGTGTGTGTGTACATATGTGTGTGTGTGCATGTGTATGTGTGTGTGCATGTATATGTGTGTGCATGTGTATATGTGTGTGCATGTGTATGCATTATGTGTGCATGTGTGTATGTGTATGCATTATGCATGTGTGTGTGTGCATGTATATGTGTGTGCATGTGTATATGTGTCTACATGTGTATGCATTATGTGAGTGTGTGTCTATGCGTATGTGTGTGTGTGTCTCTATGCATGTATATGTGTGTGTACATATGTATGTGTGTGTGCATGTGTATGTGTGTGTGCATGTATATGTCTGTGCATGTGTATGCATTATGTGTGCATGTGTGTATGTGTATGCATTATGCATTGTGTATGTGTGTCTATGTGTGTGTATTTGTGTATATGTGTGTGTGTGTGTCTATGCGTATGTGTGTGTGTCTATGCGTGTATATGTGTGTGTGTACATATGTGTGTGTGTGTGTGTGCATGTGTATGTGTGTGTGCATGTATATGTGTGTGCATGTGTATATGTGTGTGCATGTGTATGCATTATGTGTGCATGTGTGTATGTGTATGCATTATGCATTGTGTATGTGTGTCTATGTGTGTATATTTGTGTATATGTGTGTGTGTCTATGCGTATGTGTATGTGTGTGTGTGTCTATGCGTGTATATGTGTGTGTACATATGTGTGTGTGTACATATGTGTGTGTGTACATATGTGTGTGTGTACATATGTGTGTGTATGTGCATGTGTATGTGTGTGTGCACGTATATGTGTGTGCATGTGTATATGTGTGTGCATGTGTATGCATTATGTGTGCATGTGTGTGTGTGTGTATGTGTATGCATTATGTGTGCATTATGTGTGTATGTGTGTCTATGTGTGTGTATTTGTGTGTATGTGTGTGTGTGTATTTGTGTATGTGTGTGTGTGTGTCTATGCGTATGTGTGTGTGTCTATGCGTGTATATGTGTGTGTGTACATGTGTGTGTGTGTGCATGTGTATGTGTGTGTGCATGTATATGTGTGTGCATGTGTATATGTGTGTGCATGTGTATGCATTATGTGTGCATGTGTGTATGTGTATGCATTATGCATTGTGTATGTGTGTCTATGTGTGTATATTTGTGTATATGTGTGTGTGTCTATGCGTATGTGTATGTGTGTGTGTCTATGCGTGTATATGTGTGTGCATATATGTGTGTGTGTGTACATATGTGTGTGTGTACATGTGTGTGTGTGTGCATGTGTATGTGTGTGTGTGTGCACGTATATGTGTGTGCATTTGCATATGTGTGTGTATGTGTATGCAATATGTGTGCATGTGTGTGTGTGTGTATGTGTATGCATTATGTGTGCATTATGTGTGTATGTGTGTTTATGTGTGTGTATTTGTGTGTATGTGTGTGTGTGTATTTGTGTATATGTGTGTGTGTGTGTTTATGCGTATGTGTGTGTGTCTATGCGTGTATATGTGTGTGTGTGTGTGTGTGTGCATGTGTATGTGTGTGTGTGCATGTATATGTGTGTGCATGTGTATATGTGTGTGCATGTGTATGCATTATGTGTGCATGTGTGTATGTGTATGCATTATGCATTGTGTATGTGTGTCTATGTGTGTATATTTGTGTATATGTATGTGTGTCTATGCGTATATGTATGTGTGTGTGTGTCTATGCGTGTATATGTGTGTGTACATATGTGTGTGTGTACATATGTGTGTGTGTACATATGTGTGTGTGTGTGCATGTGTATGTGTGTGTGCACGTATATGTGTGTGCATGTGTATATGTGTGTGCATGTGTATGCATTATGTGTGCATGTGTGTGTGTGTGTGTATGTGTATGCATTATGTATGCATTATGTGTGTATGTGTGTCTATGTGTGTGTATTTGTGTGTATGTGTGTGTGTGTCTATGCGTATGTGTGTATGTGTCTATGCGTGTATGTGTGTGTGTGTGTAAGTGTGTGTGTGCGCATACCTGTCAACCGTCTCCCTTCTCTCTCTCCCTCTCGCGCGCGCTCTTTCTCTCTCTCTCTCTCGGTCTTGCGTTCAAGGCCCGGCACAAATGCGCCGGGAGAATTTAATTTTTTTTTTTACATTCCAGAGCGTCGCATATGCGACGCTCTGCAGTTTTAGCGACGCTTTTAGCGACGCTTTCGTGTTACGTCGCATAAGCAACGCTACCGTCGCTTATGCGACGATGCTCGGCCAAAAAACAAAATCCGATTTTTTACCGTCGCTTATGCGACGATTTCATCGCATAAGCGACGGTTTTCGTTTTTTTCCCGATTCGGGGGCATCGCTACGCCCCCCTTTTTCTTGTAGTGTTTATATACATTTTTTCAACTTGTGTGATTTCATAAATGTACTTTTTTGCAGGACTATATATAAATGTTTTGATCCCTCTAGTTTTGTGTGTGGCATTGGTGTGCCACAACTTTGTATATGGCTCATATATGGCACTGATGTGCCACAGTTTTATATTTGGTTCATATATGGCAATGGTTTGCTAGATTTTGTATTTGGCCATATATGGGAGTGGTCTGCCACAATTTCTATTTGGGTCATATATGGAAGTGATTCGCCACAATTTTGTACATGACTCATTTATGGAATATCGTTTGTGTACATGGTTCATGGTTCATTCTACTCCTACATATCTCTTTTATGTTTGACAGTGTGTTTTGCTTTATCAATTCTTGTTTTGGTTGCCTGTCATCTAAACCCTAAAATGACAACCACTAGAGTACATGTCATGATAACTCCCTATTTTTTGGGTAGAGTGTGTTGTCCTTTGCTACACAACAATATTGTCATGTTGCTACAACTAGAGATCCTACACTCTGCCTGAAAAATAAAATTGCATATATGGTTGTTGATATGAGCATTGGTATGCCCAGGGCCATACAAATGCTTATAACAATGATTTTTTGGAGGGACATATGGATGCTTATACCAACAGTTTTGAGACCGGCATCCATACCGACACTTATGTCATCCCTCTTGAAGGTCAATATTGATGTGTATACTGACGAGAAAATATCGATGTCCATACCGATGCTTATACTGTTGGTATAAAATACATACTGATGCTTATACCAGTGCCTATACTAATGCTTATACCGACAATATCGTTTCGATGCTTCTATCGGCAGTTATAGTAATATTGGTATGAGGCGCATATGTTATGGTACAATGACCATTATGATTTTCACACACACACACACACAAATATATATATATATATATATATTTTTTTTGGTTTTTTTTTCTTTGATGAAAAGTTAATTATTTAATGCATCATTTTTGAACCAACACCTGGATTAGTATATTGATTACTATACTCATGGATGCTATACCACCAATTAAGATGTGTATTTTGATGCCCATAGGTATAGCACCATTTTCATAGCAATGGCGTTTGGAAGTGAATTAAGAAAAATGGAATCGAACTCCATGTTGGAATGTGTCTATTCTCTTCTAGTATGAGATGAATGATTCATATAATATAGAAAGAAAGCATCTTTTATGGATGAAGATGATTTCTTATAAGATCTTCCTATGATGTTTAAGTCACTAACCGATTGCAACTTGCTAAATTTGATCGTTACAAAAGTGATCTAGATACTCTACCTAAGTAAATCTCAACGGTTTCAAAAATAGGAAGAAAGAAAAAAAACTTTGTGTAATTGATCAATCTTGTAGGATAAATTAATTTGAGGCAAGATTAAGGAGCATTACAACTTTAAGTTCTCAAAGATGCAATCTAGGCATGTATTTCAAGCATTTTATATATCTTTAAGAAAAGCAAATTATATTCTCGAAAAAATATATAGAGTAAACAATTATCAAATCACTAAACGCTACTATACTATAAAACGTTGGTTTTTTGACCGACAATCACTCATTGATGATGTTTTTACTTTTACTCACAAAACTTATGCTTTGGCTACGAATAAGTCAATGTTTCCTCTACACAATCTCTTTAAAATCCTTATCGGGAATGCAATTCTAATGTTTAACTTTGAGTCAAGAGAATGATTTCAATGATGTGCATTATTGATTGGGTGCTTCTAACTTGCGCAAATGTAGTTAGAAAGGCATATATTGAAGGAATCTTCAAACACTACTTTGATTTCTAAGTTCCATGCAGTATTTCACATATAGATAGTTTAGCTTTAGGTCTCACAATTGAATTAAGTTCATGTTTTTCTTACTTGAATCCAAAATGAAAATCTTTGCTCAACAAATCTTAGAGACAAGAGATTGTTCTTGTATTTAGAACTCTTTCCCATTAAAGCTTTAAGTATCTACCTTATGGTTTTGCAGGAATCTCTCTGCTACTTTAGTCTAAGCATCTATTAATGCCTTTTGATTTGATCTCTAAGAAATCTTTCAAGTATAGGTAACCATATTTTTTACCTTCCATAGACTAGATTACCATAATAAAGGTTGTAGGATATGCACTTGGAACTTCAAACTCTTTTATCTCTCCCACATTCCTTAGAGAAGTGGAATTCTTCGATGCTTTGTTTGGCTTTAGGGATCCCAATTTTTCCATAATAGAGTATGACAATAATTTTCTTTTTTTTGGAAACTTTCTTCTTTAATAAAAAACTATACGTGAGAAGATGTTGTGTTTTACAATGGGAAAGCTATCATTTCGATGTTTCTAATAGGATCAATTAATAATTTGCTACATTTGATGAGGGTTTGTCTCTAATAAATTTGTATTGTTACTATTAGTATCCATGTGAAAGGAAAAATGGCCATTGGACACTTTTGTATATGTTTTGTAATAAAACATATAGTGGTGTCATGTCACCCAGAGACTCATGAGTTTGAACACAATTGTAAAAACTAGAAAATATGTACTCGTGCTCTCTATGTATAGTGTGGCTTTTGCATATTCAGTAGGTGGTGTGGAGTAGTGTGTGTGCATCGAGAACTCAAATTTGTATCATGAGGACATCGTTGTGTAGTTCTCACAAAGAAGAATCCACTATGGTACATCGCCATCATACCACTTCACTAGTATCAGAGCATTTTGAAGCAAGGCATTGCACCCCTTTAGTGGTATCCACTATGGTATATTTCCATCACACTACTTCAGTGCTACCTCTCTCGAGGCTTTCTCGAAGGCTTACGACCAAGAAAGGGACCTAGGCATAGACCTTGCGATATCTTGTCATCTGAGTCACAAAAGTCAAGGTTGGTGTCATTGGCTACGGGTGAGGGAGGACATCAAAGATCAAGGAGGATAGAGTTCCCTGTACTTCTCGAGAGGTCATTCATATTAGTACCATTATGGAGCTTGCTTAAATCAAAATCTCTTGCCACTAAGCTACACTCTTTTGGTGCTTGAGGAGGGGGAAAGGCCAAGGTTTACATTACCTTGCACATGGATTTGGCCCTCAAAGATTCATTATTTGTTTTCAAAGCCTATTTTTAAGCATTTTTGGGGTGGTTCTTGAAGCCATCTTGGAGAACTTTCACGAATATTCCTCTTTACATAGGTTCAATAACATCAAGGAGACTGTTCTTTGTACTTTTTCAACAACAGATATTCAACTTTGGGGCTATGCTTTTTAGCCACACTAGCAAATCTACAAGTTTCACGAAAGCTTTTTAGTTATTGTGGGAGCAACTACTACAAGTTCATGCAGGTTTTTGAGCCTAAAGAATAGTGTTAGCAAATACTTCCGAGTTTTTGGTTGTAAGCCCATCCATCTTGTGTTGTTTTACTGCGTATGTTGAGCACATACTCACTACGTACCCTTCTTTGGATACCCCTCATGTACATCCATGTGGTCATTGATAGAGTGGATGTGTGTTTTTTCATAGATCCTTTGATGATGATAAAGAAGCTCATGGTGAGATTTTCTTAACTAAGAGATGCGAGATGTGGTGGGCTCTTTTTAGTGATGCAGGTGGAAGAATTATCCAACCTCATCATAGGAGATGTATGCTAGTTTCTAATAGGTGCTCGATAAGCCTAGTTTTCTTCTTCTAATTAATTGATTATATGCAATGGATTCAGTGATATACTTGTAGGTTTACTTGTCACTATTTGTAGATGTATGAGTTTTTTGCAATGGTCATATGCTCATTTTTTCGAGGAGACTCTAAAAATATTTTTCGAGATCTTATATTTTGAATTATATATTGGTTAAGTGTGAGCACATATGTTTTCACATAGTCTCTTTGGTTGTTCATTATTGCTTATTGATCCATTTCTTTAGGGAGACTCTACTAAATTTTTCCTAGAATCTGGCTCTTGGTCATCCATTTTGGAGACTTCGTTGTGTTTGGACTGCTGTAGCTCTTTTACCATTCTAGTAGTCCTCTCTCATCTGGCATTAGAGATATTAGGCACATCTCGTAGATCAAAATCTAGTGCTAGTGCTCCTTAGAGGAGCTATAACTTGCATGACAAAGAACATTTTGAGATTCAAAATTTGATGGCACAAACTTTTCTCTATGGAATAACGAGCTTGAAGATGTGGTGATTCAGAGGAGGCACTGGAAGCCCATAAATGGAGTCTCAAAGAAGCCTATTGGCATGGATGAAGATGATCAGGATGAGTTGGATGAATGTCTAGGTCTACCATTTGATTGCATGTTGCAGATAATTTCTACTTTACACTTGGACTATAAAAGTGGAGATGTTCTTTGGAAGAAGGTATAAAATAGATATAAAAAAGAAAGGTCATCAAGTAAAGTGTATTTTATGAGAATATTATATGAACTTTGCATTAATGACAAATATAGTGTTGCTTCTCATCTAAATGAGTTTGATGCTATATTCTCTCAATTAGAGCCTCAAAAAATAGAGATGGATAATGAAACAAAATTAGTCTTATTGCTATGCACCTTTCCATCATCAAGGCATATTTCTTGCATAGCTATTAATAATAGTGCATGTGGTGTTAAAATAGTCTATGATGACATATGTGGAGCACTTTTGAGTGAAGAGATCCTTAGAAAGTCTATGATTTGCACTCACACTAGATATGCATATAATGTTTGTGATTCTTACCAAGGTTAAAGAATTAGTAACAAGGTAGGAGCAAGAACAAGGAAAAGAATGGTCAATGGAATAAGGTTAGAAGTAAATCAAGAAAGAGGGATATCTAGTGCCATTATTTTCATAAGAAATAACATATCAATAAAGATTGCTATGCACTAAAGAATGCTAAAGGTAAAGGACAAAATGTTGATGGGCATGTTAAATGGTAACACGCACCATCTTCTTCGATTATGAAGATAGAAGAAATTAATGCTATTTCTAATGATGTTGATTTGTTGACACTTGATTGTATTGTGCCCATTGAGGTTCTTATATCTGATTCTCTTTCCCACATGTGGTTGCTAGATTCTGGTGCTTCTTTCCATGTGCTATCACATAGAGAATAGTTCTCTACTTATGCAATAGTCTCTTTGAGACTTTAGGACTCTTACAAGTGTGACATTCTTGAGATTGAAAATGTGGTTGTGCAGTTCATTGATGGTGCAAAATTTCTATGCATAATGTATGCCACGTACCGCAATTATCATGGACTTTGATGTTAGTTGGTCAACTTAATGACGTTCATTACAAAGTAGTTTTCTATGAGTACTTTTAGATGTCAAAAAGGCAATATGGTTATTGAAAAAGGAATCAAAGTTGGCTCACTTAATTTTTTGTTTGTATCATAGAAATAACACTTGCTAGCTATTAAAGAACAACCTATGGCTTGTATTTGGCATGGCTGTTCGGGCCACATATCTTGTAGTCGAATGGAAAATATTTCTTGCTCTAGTTACTTACCTATGTTACCTTTCTCTCAAATTTTTTAGTATTTGAACGTTGCCAATATGGAAAACAAACTAGGAATGTGTATAAGACCCACAATGACTCTTCAATTCATCCTTCCAATTGCGTTCACACAGATGTGTGTGATCCTATGCACACAAGTTCATTAGGTGGTTCTCTTTTCTTGGTCACTTTCATAGATGATGCTTATAGATAAGTTTGGGTATATTGAATCAAATTGAACAATGAGGTATTGCCTACTTTCAAAAAACGGTTTGCTTTGATTGAGAGTTAAAAAGAAACTAAGCTCAAGGCTTTACATTTAGATAATGGGGGTGAGTATATCTCACATCGAATCAATCAATCTGTCAATCTAGAGGAAATTGTAGAGAGCTTACATCTCCTTTTACCCTAGTACAAAATGGTGTAGTTGAAAGCATGTATAGAATTATTCAAGATAGAGTAGTCTCTATGCTACATCATGCAAACCTTTAACAAAGTGTTTTGGTAAAAGTAGTATTGGCTAGAGTTCATGTGATTAATCTTCCACCTAGTAGTGCCAAAGGTCTAAAAGTATCACAAGAGTTATCGATTGGGAAACCACCATATTACCATCATTTTTGAGTTTTCGGTGTGAAGTGTAAGTTAGATACCCAAGAATCATAGACAAAGGTTGGACCATAAGTCAAAGAAATGCATTTTTCTTGGATTGATTGAGAAGGACAATTTGGATATCACTTATGGGATCCTAAAACACGATCAATGATCAAAAGTAGTGATGTCATCATCAAGGAGCCTAAGATGCATAAACAACACATCAAGGAGGTTGAAGAGGGTAGTTTAGTGTTTGCGATACTAGTCCTCCAGCTAGCATGCATAGAAACGCTACACATAGGCATGTTTAGGAGAATGCCCAATCAGATCACTTTGTAAATGTTTCCTTTCAACAACCATTGAGATGTTCTTCACATGTCTCACATCCACATGATAGATGTATTCTAGGTTTGGATTTTGGTATGCTAATAGATGTTGGTGAGGCTTCTTCCTCTAAAGAAGCTATGGAGAGAGAGGATCACGTCAAGTCGGAGCCTGCCATGATGAGTGAATTGGATTTTATTCACAAGAATGTTGCTTGGGATTTAGTACCTCTACTAAAGATCAGGAAAGATTTACCATGTAAATAGGTATCTAAGCTAAAATTCACATAAGATAGTGGTTCTCCAAAGTATAAAATACAAATGGTTGGAAAGGTTTTTATGCAACAAAATGGTGTTTATTTTGAGGAAATCTTCTATCCAATATTCAAGATGAATATCCTATGCATGTTCCTTGGATTCATTGCAATGAAGGACTTAGAGTTCGTTCAAACGCATGTGAGAACTACTTTCTTTCATTCAGAACTTATAGAAGAGATATATATGGAACAAATAGAGGGAGATTAGGTAGTTCTATGCAAAGAAAGTCTACTTTGTAAGGTAAGGAAGAGCTTGTATGGACTTAAATAGTCCCATAGACAACGGTCCCAAAAGTTTGATCGTTTTATGAAATCTCAAGGATATTGTCAATGATATGAGGATCTTTGTCTCTACACAAAGAGATGCTTAGATGGTAGCTTAGTATGCTTGATACTTTATGTCGATGATATCTGATTGCTGCAAAGTTCTTTGATAAATTCTCATTGCTCAAAAAGAAGTTGAGTTTGATATTTTATATAAAGGATTTGGGGGATGCGAGACATATTCTTAGCATGGGCATTACTGATGACAAGAATAGAAGTTGCAAATACTTTTCTTAAAGTGAGTACATATCTAGAGTACTTCAAAGGTTCAATACAGAGGGTGGAAAGGCATTGAGTACACCATTGCCTATATATGTGAAATTGAGCAAGGATGATTTCCCCAACTTAGATGATGAAAACGAAGTCATGCCCAAAATTCCTTATCAATCTACTATTATTAGTCTCATGTATTTTTTGGAAGCTAAGAGACTAGACATTACATTTGAAGCAGGATTTGTGAGTAGGTATATGTCTAATCTTGGCAAGAAGAACTGAGAAGCTATCAAGATGATTTTGAGATATATGAGTGGCACTAAGGATAAATGTCTATGCTTGGGTGGAGGAAAGGCATCCCTTATTGGTTACACAGATTCTTATTATGGTAGTTGTGTAGATAATCAAAAGTCTACACAAGGGTACATTTTTCACTTTGATGGAGATGCTATCTCTTAGAGATATCCTCTTCAAGAATATACAACTATTTTGACTATAGAAGGAGAGAATGTTGCTACAACTTAGGTTGCTAAGGAAGCATTATGCCTTTCTTGTCTTGCTCCTGATATTGGTCCCTCTTAGCATGTACCTTGTTTGCTAAGAGATGGTCAGAGTGCCATTGCTTTCGCTAAGAATCTGGTATATCATGCAAAGACCAAGCACATTCAGTTGAGATACCACTTCATTAGAGATTTCTTAGTCATCGAGTGCATTTTTTGTTGAGAAGCTTCATACTTGAGATAATGTCGCAGATGCTTTGGTTAAAGCTTTACCACACGATAGATTTTGAAATTTTTCTCACTTGATGGGGGTTACAAAATTCTTGATCTTGTAGAGTTACTTGTGCAATATGTAACATGGCCATCAAGTGGGAGGTAGATCTTGTATACTTACACTCAAGTATACCTTATCATTCTTCATTTTTTGTCCTCTAATCACTTTGGCTATATTGGCCTTGAGTGGGAGATTGTTATCATTAGTATCCACATGAAAGGACAATTGGACATTAGAAAATTCTATATATGTTATTTAATAAAACAAATAGTGGTCTAGGGAGCAAGAGAATCATGATTTTGATTACAGTTGTAAAATCTAGTAAATCTGTGTTCGTGCTCTCTATGTATTGTGTGGTTTCTGAATATTCACAAGGTGTACTGTGGAGTACACTTTGCACCATTTGCAACTCGAATTTGTATCCAGAGGGCATTGTTGTGAAGCTCTCACAAAGAAGAATCCACCATGGTACATTGCCATTGCACCAATTCACGTACTGCAAAAAAGATCAAAGGTATAATGATATGATATTTGTTGATTGTATATAGACATCTTAGTGGAACAACATTCTCACTCACTCCCCTATTATATTTAGGAACTCCTACCTAAATTTTAGAAAACTATTGGATCAAATAAATATACAATATTTGCTAGCTTTGAGACTCCCAAAGAATTAATCCATCCTTGAATATGGAAGCAAAAGTGGTTTAACTCATGAATAGGAGAAACTTCATTATTTCATGCAAGTTGTTTTATTTATAAAAGCATTACATCTCCTAAACTTAACGTATTTAGGTTTAATGAAAATCTATTGAATGAAATTGAAAAACATCTCTTATATTATTCTTGGAAGAAGATGTTTTTGAAGTTTCATGAACGAGAGAAACAATTTTTGAACTTCAAAGATCAATTTGTGTTTGAGTTTATCTAGTATTTGATTTCTATCATTTTCTTAGATGGAATCAAGTAAGCGCTCTCACAAAACATGGTCATGAAACCTTGAGGCTATGCTCAGTTACCCTTCTTCTTATGATGCATGATAATCTACGCAAGAAGACTTCAAATTTTTTTTCAAACATTCCTTTACAATCCTTTTAGATCACTCTCTAAGTATCTCTACTAGTTAGATTAATCATTTAATATTCATATTTTACAAGTATACAACACTTCTTGGTTATTGATATGACAAGAATACATTTCTCTTTGAATACATACTCCAAACTTTTATTTTTATGCATTTACTTAATTTTCATTGAGCGAGTCTTACACTTCTACTTAATTAAACTTTATGCTAAGTATTTGATAGCACAATATAACTTTGCGATTAAATCTCATAAATTTTGGAGTTGCAAAGTTATAGGTAGCGCAACTTTGCGTCTATCTAGTTTTATGTCTTCTGTAATGTAATACTTTAACTTACACAGTAAGCTAAGTAATTAGAAAGATGCATTTACTTATTTAATTTTATATACTTCACAAAAAGAAATTTCTCTTATTCATGTAAAAATATGTGCTTGCATGCCCAAATTGATTCAATCATTCCTTTGATTTAAAGCTTGGCATTCACTTAATATGCCTACTTTTATGCACGAACATACTACTTCTAGTTCCCTTTTTATCAATCAACTTGCTCATGATTTAGTGTGTCTAAAACACCCTAATGAAAAGGAAGTTTGAGTTGTGCATAACTGAAATTTTAGTACTTGAATTTGTGCATCGAAAGTGTTCATTCTAAAAGAGGAATTCACAAACATCCATTCTTTTTAGTGCAAAAATGCTTGATGTTCTTTCATTAGGGTTTATCTACTCAGTTTTTGCATACTAATCTTTCATTAAGTTCTCATGCTCTTTTATAAAATATCACAATCGAAGGTTTTTCTATGCGGCAACAATGAATTAATGCAAGAAGAATAAAAGGTCTGACAACCATATAATGAAATCAAGGTGGAGCTAACTGAAAAAAATACTTAGCGCATTGTCAAACCTAATCCATTCTTTCCCGTAGAGAAAATCCATCATCCTTTCACTCCAAAATCCACTATTTCGTTTTGCAATGACTTTGAAGAGAACTTGATGGCTTTGTTATGTATACATCCTCTCCACCATATAAAGGATGATTTAGAAAAATCTTGATTATTCTTCTTGGATGCTCCTCTTCCCTTGATTCCTCGAAAGATCCTCCTTCTAATTAGTAGAGACTAATATATATTTCTAGTAAAATATAAGGATAATAATATATAAAGAATAGGATCTATACGCCACCTATAGAGCAATTTTAGGTTTGAACCCCTTTGGCAATAGCCCCTTTCTTTTTCTTTCTTGAAAGTGTCTGGTGCTCTGATGGTGCCTTCTCTGGTTCAAGTCCTACGTTCTGTTGCGGATTTCCTTGTGGTTTCTATATGTAGAGAAAAATAACGAAAACTATTGAGGCTCATTATACGGACCATGAGATCATGTGACCCTCTATCCACAATGTCTTGTCTACCATACTTTTTGTAGTAGATATCTCTCTATTCCGCATGATATTGTAAGAAGGAAGTACTATCTTGGATACCATAGATCCTCCATCCGTGAGGACACCACAACGCAGAGGGAAGAAAGTAAAACACTAAGAAGACTATATTGAAACTATTGCATGAGGATGATAAGCATCAAGGTCTCTCTCCATGGTATCTCAAGAAGAAACGCTCATACCATTGCGAAGAAGAAGAAGACTACGAGCACCACACTCATGAGAGATGACTTCCTTACCAATCTTATGCATTCTTATATATCTCTCTAATTAGGGAGAAAAACCAATCCCCCGTGGTCCTTGTAAGTGCGATCAATTACATTTATGTCAAAGAAGAAGCATGGAAAGAGGGCATGGAGAACTATGTCTAATGTAACATAAACTTATATCATATGGCCTATCTTTGGAAAGCTGTTGATGAGCCTATTCTAACGTGCTCTTTGTTTCTTAGATGGGATTAAATATGCTCAAGTTATGATTGTCCGAGAAAAAAAAAATCAAAACAAAGTGAGATCATATGCATTGTCCCATTCTCATTGGAAAATCAAAACTTCTAGAAAATCACGCTTGGCTTTGGCTAAAATATACCCTACTTTCCCTATTCCTTGTAGGACTACAACCCAAAAAGCTCCCATTACACTCCCAAAGAAGCTAGGCCACATTACTTGTTTTTAATATAACAAGAACTCATGCTTAAGACGAACTTCAAGACTTTGAGCTAACTTTTGACTGACCAAATGATGCCCGATTTTTCATATGTCTAAGGCAACCAAGAAGGTACGTCACAACCTTCTTTAGGACATAGCCTTTAGTATCAAAATGCTCAAAAATCAACAAGCATGTGGAATTTGAAGGCTCAAATAATTGTTCCAAGAACGTGGTGGACATCTACAAATAAATCGGGGTATATATTCTTAAAATGATTTCCATATCGTATAGATATACCTCTGAATGGAAGTTCATCTCCTATACTACTTATTTTCTTGCAAAAACAAGACCTTGACCTTTTATGCCTTTCCTGATACAAAGAATTGTTACATTTTTCAATTCTATTTTCTTCGTTCGCGTTAAATACCGTGTGCAAAATTAATCGACTTCAATGCATAGATCCTGACTATGAAATCCGTTTTCTTTTTTTCTTTCCCTAGGGTTCCACGAAAAAATGAAGCTGTCTATGGCTCTGCATTTATTCAAAAGTTCTATTTAAATGCGTTTCTCGAGTCTATTAATAATTTGTTCTTTTATTCGACGAATATGTTTCTCTAACATCATTTGATGTGCTTACTATCCGTCATTGCTCGAGTAGGATACGGAAACACATCTACCGATGTCAGCAAATTTATTTTTCAAAGAGTGATATAATCGAATGAAATTGATTTTAGGCATTAGAAAAATAGATTTGGAAACATTACACATTAGATTCTAATTGTTTAGTTTGGGATGACATTAAGTTCCTCACATCACCTTGTATACACTGAATTCCGATGATATAGAAAATAGTAATTATAAATTCTAGTTCCTATGTCTTGTACATATGGACTTCTTTCCAAACAACCAAAGAGATCACAGTGTTACTTTTTTTATAGGCCTTTAACGTTTTTATTGGGACATTAACTTATTGGGACTTGTACAGAGATGACTAAAGTCTCAATCGGTAACTCTCTTCGTTTGGACTGACTACCAACATGTTGATTTCTGAGAGGTTCGAATACTCTGTATAGAAACGCAGTAGGCTTGGAGAGACTTGTCAATTTATGTTACTAGAATATCTTCTAAATCGCTTCAGGTATGCATTATGGCCTGCGTGTTTCTTCTGCTAGGAAGCACGAAGCCCGTGGACGCAGATTGTACCGTCAAGAATGCTTCTGTGCAAGTGCCTCCTTCGCAGCAAAACTGCTATTTCAAGAACGACGACACTGGGGACCAAAAAGGACCGTATGTCTGCAAAGATGGTGATGTAGCAGCACGTATGTCTGCAAAGACGGTGATGTAGCTGGAAAAATCGATGTCTGCAAAGATGGTGTGTATGTGCTTCACTATAAGCCTATTGAAACTTGCCCTGCGCATGTTTTATCATTAACTCTGTAGATAAGCAGAAGCAGATAATAGCCTCAGAAAAGGCAATCCTATCAGCAGCTGTTAATAAACCTCAGAAAATCACGTTAACCTCTCTGTACCTGTCCTTTTGTTACATATATTATTGAATGAAAAATCATACAACAATAATCACCTTGTATTGTATTTTCTGCTTCTGTTCTTTTCTTCTTCTTGTTAACTGAGACATTTGTCTTACACATTAATTTCTCATTTGATCTCGAGCTATTTAGTAAAGAACAACTATGCTTCTAACGCACGTTTGTATATGTATATATATATATATATATATATATATATATATATATATATATATATATATATATATATATATATATATATAGATATATATATATAGTGAGAGAGAGAGAGAGAGCGCAAACCGTTGATTATCTCTATTTCTCACGTAAACTTCTACTCTGCGAGTCAAAGTGTGGGCATTGAGCGAATACTTTGAGGCTGAAGTGAATGCCGAACTAGGGCCATGGAGATTTCTTCTCATCGCTCTTGACTGAATGAGATCGGAACTTCTTCATTTCAATTGCATATGGGAGCATAAATGTTTTTTTGATGGACATAATGCCTGTTTTGACCATTTTAGACCTCAAAGTAAGGCCATAGTCTTTAGCAGACCTTCATAAATTACAAAAAATATGTGAAATACAGATCTATGATAAGATGATGACCTTCAAAACTGAAGTGATGATAAGCCGTCAAAATAGAACCTTGTGTCGGAGGACCTAGCAGCACTAGATTGAGTGGCTCAATGACTTGCCTGTCTTGGTTTGGGGGCGGGGGGATGGGTTCAAGCGCTGTGGGTTACATTGGTTGGTAGACTCCCTTCATCCATTTGTGATGGGGAGTAGTTAAAAAAACATTTCGTGCTTGGAGATTAGTGGCCTTCGCACGCTCTTGTTGAAGTTTGTTGTTAGCGGCAAGCTTTGCACACAAAGATAAGTTCAAACAAATATTTTTTTTCTTGTCTCAGGCCGTCTCTACTCAATCTCGTAATAAAAATCCCATGAACGTTACTCAAAAGTGCTCCTTTTCTACCGACACTATGGAAAAGCTTATTGAAGGTCTTCAACTGTGGTTGAAGAAATATAGTGATTTAGATATGTCCCAATATAGCAAGTGGGATTAAACCATATAGGAATAATGACCACTAGCTCATGTTACCATAAACAATAACCTTTAACTTACAATAATCAGCTTGTATTATCTGCTTCTATGGTTTCGCTTTTCTTCTTCTGAGAGCTGAGATATTTGTCTTTGGGTAAATATTGCACACGCTAAACGTCTCATCTGCTCTCGATATAATTAAGAAAGAACAAGATAGGCCTGATGTATATATACCCACGAACCATATTAATCACATACAAGTGTTCCTCTATGAGTATAATGATCTGTGTATCAGATTGTGATTAGATCTGATATTCTCTACACGAATGTCCTCTCATTTCTTTGATTCCAAATTTGACTCTTGTTACGGATGCTCCAACCAGGTGACATGCATTTTTGAGAGTCACCATTGGCATACCATCATCCAAGAAAAAACACTGTTGGCACCATTGGCTACATGCAAGGAAGGACCTCAACAATCAAGGAGGTTCCTCATACTTCATGAGAAGTCATTCATCCCAATACGTTCTCTTTCGGAGCTCACTTAAGTACCGACTCTTCTTACTAAGCTACACTCTTGTAGTGTGTGAGGAGGGGGGAAAGGCTAAGGTTCACATTACCTTGAACCCATTTTAGACCCTCGAAGCCTGATTATGTGTCATGGTAGGTGGGAGTACAGTTCAATAATATGTGTCGAGAGAGAGACAGAGGTTATGTGTCGTGGTAGGTGGGAGTACAATTCAATAATATGAAATCGTAGAACCTTTGACTTGTGGAGTGAACGTAGGTTTACACAAAACATGCATTGCACATGACAAAATACTATAGATGTGATGTTGAGTATAAAATGGTTTTAATAATATCCATCCATAAGTCATATACAAAATATTTCCTTCTATTATTTTATTGGATCGAAAATATATGGAGACAATTTTTCGAGTTTGCATGTTTCTACTGATGAACAACATGATAATTTTGTCCACGACTTCTCGATAAACCTCATCATTTGGATTGAGATGCAAATTTCGGCCCGTCAATATCATAACATCAAAATTCAACGAACATGTCAACTTTGAGAGTTTAAGTTAGCTTTAAGGAATACATGGGATGCACTCGAATACATGTGATGCTGACTAATAAAATTATTTGGTTTTAAGGGAACGTATCCGTAAACGGCTTTCTAGTCGAAGAACATCACATTTCTAGTCGAAGGCCGCAATATCCTAACCTTCGATACCAAAGTACCAAAAACTCAACGATCATGTGGACTTTGGAAGTCATTTGATGAATGTGATGGATATCTAGAAATACGTCGACTATATATATGTTCTTAAAACGATTTGCATCTTGTATAGATTTGCCTTTGAATGCAAGTTAATCACCTGTAATACTTGTTCTCCTTGAAAAAAAACCAGACCTTGGAATCTTATCTGTTTGTTGAGACCATGACTTTTTACATCCTAAAAGCATGTATTTTCTCCATTACCATAAACACCGTGCGCGTAGATCCTCAAGAAGCTGAAGGTGTCTAAGGCTTTACCATTTATTCAGAAGTTGTTCTATCTAAATAAGCATTACAAGGAATACGGGCGTATAGTGACAGTTAAGGTGACACAATTTCGTCGCTATAAAATTGCAAAATACATTGTAATGAGCATCATGCGCGCACCGTCGATTAAACGATGAGCCAAACGACATTTTTTGCGACTTGTGGCACGGCGGGGACTGTGACGCTTGCATAGAGCATCGCTAACATGACGGTTTTAAATAGCGCCGCATAAGCGACAGTAAAACATGTCGCTTATGCGACGCCAAGTTTTCGACGCGTAGCATCGCTTACACGACGGTCTGTTGACGGAAAAAAATTAGAACATTGGAGGCTCTTTGATCAACATTTTCACGCAACCGATCGAAGAGCTCTCCAACGTTCGCAATTACGCTGCGCTTACTAGCTGAAGCAAGTATATGCAGAATTGTTGTTTTGCCTAAGCTCTCTCTTAGTGTCTCCCTCTGTCTCTGTTTCTCTCTTTCTACATCTTTTTCTCTTTGAGTTCTCTCTCTCTCTCTCTTTCTCTCTCTCTCTCTCTCTCCTTTCTCTCTTTATTGCAGGTTATTCAAGAAGCTAACCAAGCAAAAAGTATGGCTAACTATTATAAGTACAATTTCTATTCTTTGCATATCATTTGAATTGTGTTATTTTCATTAGATAGCATACTCACACTTATTGATATGCACTTATACACCTATACATAATGAAGATGCACTTTCACACATATACACATATACACATGCACATACACACACATATATACATAGAGATACATGTGCACAATACTTAGACATACACACATATACACATGCATATGCACAAACATTTCTACAACCACATAAAAAGACTTACATGCATGCATTATTGCATATATATATATGTATATGTATATATATATATATATATATATATATATATATATATATATATATATATATATATATATATATATATATATATATACATACATACATACATACACACATTAACATATACGCAAATACATGTATATGCACATCCACATGCATGCACATGGATGCAAATGGAAATGCATCCACATACACATGCATGTTTCGTACATATACACATGAATATACATACATTATACACATATATATGCACATACGTACACACACATATACACATGCACACACACATGCACATACCTACATATACACGCATACATGCACATACACACATATACACATAGAGTTACACATATACATGCACATACATATACACACACATGCACATGCACATACTCATACACACATATACACTTACACATGCACATGCACATACATACATATACACACACATACACATGCACATACATACATATACACTTAGTGTAGTACTCCTTCTCTTTTCCTCTCTCGCTTTGTCTTCCACTTGGGTCGGGCAGGCTCTTTCTTTCACGTATTGATGGGAGAATCAACGGCCAGAGCATCAGTACCTCCTTTTTGGACCCCCCTCAACCCCACCCCATGCGCCCCCTCTCAACCCCACTCAACCCCACTCAACCCCCCTCAACCCCATCCCACGCAACCCCTCTCGACCCCACTCAACCCCCCTCAACCCCACCCCATGCGCCCCCTCTCAACCCCACTCAACCCCCCTCAACCCCACCCCATGCGCCCCCTCTCAACCCCACTCAACCCCCCTCAACCCCACCCCACGCGCCCCCTCTCAACCCCACTCAACCCCCCTCAACCCCACCCCATGCGCCCCCTCTCAACCCCACTCAACCCCACTCAACCCCCCTCAACCCCACCCCACGCAACCCCTCTCAACCCCACTCAACCCCCCTCAACCCCACCCCATGCGCCCCCTCTCAACCCCACTCAACCCCACTCAACCCCCCTCAACCCCACCCCACGCAACCCCTCTCAAACCCACTCAACCCCCCTCAACCCCACCCCATGCGCCCCCTCTCAACCCCACTCAACCCCCCTCAACCCCACCCCATGCGCCCCCTCTCAACCCCACTCAACCCCACTCAACCCCCCCTCAACCCCACCCCATGCGCCCCCTCTCAACCCCACTCAACCCCCCTCAACCCCACCCCATGCGCCCCCTCTCAACCCCACTCAACCCCCCTCAACCCCACCCCACGCAACCCCCCTCAACCCCACTCAACCCCCCTCAACCCCACCCCATGCGCCCCCTCTCAACTCCACTCAACCCCCCTCAACCCCACCCCATGCGCCCCCTCTCAACCCCACTCAACCCCCCTCAACCCCACCCCACGCAACCCCTCTCAACCCCACTCAACCACCCTCAACCCCACCCCATGCGCCCCCTCTCAACCCCACTCAACCCCCCTCAACCCCACCCCATGCGCCCCCTCTCAACCCCACTCAACCCCCCTCAAGCCCACCCCACGCGCCCCCTCTCAACCCCACTCAACCCCCCTCAACCCCACCCCATGCGCCCCCTCTCAACCCCACTCAACCCCACTCAACCCCCCTTAACCCCACCCCACGCAACCCCTCTCAACCCCACTCAACCCCCCTCAACCCCACCCCACGCGCCCCCTCTCAACCCCACTCAACCCCCCTCAACCCCACCCCATGCGCCCCCTCTCAACCCCACTCAACCCCACTCAACCCCCCCTCAACCCCACCCCATGCGCCCCCTCTCAACCCCACTCAACCCCCCTCAACCCCACCCCATGCACCCCCTCTCAACCCCACTCAACCCCACTTAACCCCCCCTCAACCCCACCCCATGCGCCCCCTCTCAACCCCACTCAACCCCCCTCAACCCCACCCCATGCGCCCCCTCTCAACCCCACTCAACCCCCCTCAACCCCACCCCACGCAACCCCCCTCAACCCCACTCAACCCCCCTCAACCCCACCCCATGCGCCCCCTCTCAACCCCACTCAACCCCCCTCAACCCCACCCCATGCGCCCCCTCTCAACCCCACTCAACCCCCCTCAACCCCACCCCACGCGCCCCCTCTCAACCCCACTCAACCCCCCTCAACCCCACCCCATGCACCCCCTCTCAACCCCACTCAACCCCCCTCAACCCCACCCCACGCGCCCCCTCTCAACCCCACTCAACCCCCATCAACCCCACCCCATGCGCCCCCTCTCAACCCCACTCAACCCCACTCAACCCCCCTCAACCCCACCCCACGCAACCCCTCTCAACCCCACTCAACCCCCCTCAACCCCACCCCATGCGCCCCTCTCAACCCCACTCAACCCCCCTCAACCCCACCCCATGCGCCCCCTCTCAACCCCACTCAACCCCCCTCAACCCCACCCCACGCGCCCCCTCTCAACCTCACTCAACCCCCCTCAACCCCACCCCATGCGCCCCCTCTCAACCCCACTCAACCCCACTCAACCCCCCTCAACCCCACCCCACGCAACCCCTCTCAACCCCACTCAACCCCCCTCAACCCCACCCCATGCGCCCCCTCTCAACCCCACTCAACCCCACTCAACCCCCCTCAACCCCACCCCACACAACCCCTCTCAACCCCACTCAACCCCCCTCAACCCCACCCCATGCGCCCCCTCTCAACCCCACTCAACCCCACTCAACCCCCCTCAACCCCAACCCCTAGCGCCTCACTCTCATCCCCGCCCCCACTCAACCCCACTCCACTCAACCCGAACCCCAACCCCACTACAAATCAAGGCAATTGGAGAAGCAGTCTTCATATTCGGCTACTGCTAAGAGAATGCAAATCTCATAAAGGGATCGATGAAGATGACGAAGGAGGTACTGAAGAAGAGATTACTCTGACTGACAATGCTATAGATAGGGCTGGATAAGAAGGTATGAGGAACAGCTGGAAGGTGAAAAAAATCACGCTCTAAACAGTCCTCAAAAAGGGAAAAAAGTGTGCAGTGTAAAAAGTAGAAGTGAAGAAAAGATTCTTGCCATTTGCCACCAACCATTCACGGCGACTACCTATCTTTGGGGATCCAATTCAAATCAAGGGAATAATTGACTTACCCCTCCAATTTGGGTGGTTAACCGGCGCGTGAACTTTGGACGTGAAGATTCCAAGGCTCTCTTGGCCTATTGAGGCCTATAAAACAAGGGATTTGTGCTCATTTGGGTACACATTTTTGGTACATTTTCGGAGTTACTTTGACGCGTGTATACGTGCAGAAGTTCTCTCTTGCACTTGGTGGTTTCAAGCCTATTGTACGAGCTACTCTGTAGTGTGGATACAGAGGGTAGGCTTCTCAGTGGAGGGCTATGAGCACTATAGTGTAAGAGAGTGTCTTGGATTTTCTTTCTTTTCTGTGAGACACTATTGGTGTTAAGCTCTATTCTCTTGAGCAATTCCTTCATCGTTTGTATTGATCTGTATTTATCTGCATAGAGTACCACGAAGCTCTGAGCATTAGTTTTTGAGCATTTCCTTGTCAAATCTTGTAATCATCTGAGTCGAATCAAGACGTGTATGATCTTCCTTGGCCAATTGTTATTCATATTTTCTGAAGTATGTACCACTCGGTGCAATCCGTGTTATCTACCTGTTCACAGAAATGTTAAAGGGTATATTTCCCTAAAGAGAACCCCCTTGAGTAGGGATGTACTGGACGTGTTTAGTTCTTATTCTCTACTTTTGTTAAAAGCGGATACGCCAGTACCTCCTCTACAGTTTGGCACGCCCGGTGGGACCTTTGCATTTCTGTGAGAGGATTGTCGCCCTATTGTATTTGCGAATAGGTACATGACCCATACGCGGGCGGACAAGGAGTCTCATCGTGAGCGGAAGCGTCTCAACAAGTTAGAAATAACCACAACCAGTGAGCTTACCTCTCCTCCACCATCCTTGAATCTATCCATTGATTTGGGAGTAACACCATTATCAAAAGAGAAGCATAGGAGAACCTTAGATTTTTCCTCAGATACTTCAGAAGAAGCGCCGGCACCAATGGAGGATCTTTCCCATTTACTCTCTAGGTTGAACATCAAGTTTCGTACATTTAAAGGATTGGCTTATGAAGATGCAGATGACCACGTGAGGAGATTTGTCTCATTATGTCGTGGAAGAGGATTGCAGAACCGGGAGGATGCAATGTTGGTGCTCTTTCCATCTACATTGGAAGGCCTTGCGGACAAATGGTATAGCCAGTATGCTGATGGGCACTTCACTACGTGGGAGGCACTAAAAGCGGCATTCTCGCGGACATTTCGACCAAGCGACTCCTCAGAACGAGCTCTAGACCAGCTAGAGAACCTAAAATTACGAGCAGGTGAATCCTTCCATGAATTACACACAAGAACTAAAGCACTTGTTTCTCGTTTGCCTCATGCTCCAGGTGATTTTTTAGTCAAAAAAATGGATTGAGAAGGCTCTGCCTAAGTCATCTCAACAAAAGCTTCGGGAATCCCTCAGACTGGATGCAACACTTGATGATTTTGTGGCAACTGCATCACGAATTGAGGAGGCTAGAATACATTTTGAAGTAGAGTCTCAACCAAACTATGCATCCGATTTGGATCCGATCGGGCAACTCAGGAAGGAGTTGGAAGCCTTAAGGATGCAGCAAAGTCGCCAAGAAGAGAAGGTCATACCGCCACTCTCAACTCATAATATGGATGAAGTGTCTCAACTTAGGCGTGAGCTTGAAGACTTGCGGACTACCCAGGACATACGAAGACAGGTTTGGTGTACAATATGTAATAATAATGGACATTCCAATGTAAATTGTCCTAACAGAGTCAGTTGTCAGTTCTGTGGCAAAGAGGGTCATGAGGCAAGAGACTGCTACTACCTTAAGGGGACACAACAGCGAGGTAACCATCAAGGTGTAGATTCATATTATGCTAGCACTGCTAATGCACCTAATAGAGAAGAGACCCGCCCAACTCGGCCTAGATACAATAGGCCTCTAATGTGTTACCGTTGTGGGGAGTATGGCCATATGCAGAACAGGTGTTCTCTTCCAGAGGACGCACCCCCTTGTCAACACTGTCCAGATGCTAAGGATCACTACACCAGAGATTGCCCAAGAGGTCGTCCGGCTCCTATTCACATGATTGCAGTCTCCCCACCTGTAGAAGGTATGACAGCTCAATCTTATGTTATTTCATCTTCATCCATGCCAATGATGACCAGAGCCAGGCAAGCGGCAGTAGCCCAAAAGGAGGAACAACAAGGACTCAAAGATAGAGTTGTAGAAAAGAAGGTGGGATGGAAGGACCAAGAAGAAATGGAAGAAGCTTATGAGAGGGCAACTACTTTGCTAAAAGATCAACCAACGAGTACTTCTGAAGGCAAGCAAGAAGTGGACATTGAAGAAATTTTGAAAGGTATTCATCATAAGATTAGCCTGTATCAACTCATAAAGATAGATCCTAAAGTAAGAAGTGATCTGCTGAAGATTATACATTCTGCATGCTTGTGCTCACCTCCTAGCATAGAGGGTTTTATGGTGGACTTTCCTCCTGCACCCTTGGCTGATTATCAGAGCTCAAGATTATCTGTTTTAATCAAGGATGAAGCTCTAGCAGGTGTTATTATAGATGGAGGTTCCGGCATCAATTTGATGCCTGATTTCACTATGAAGAAACTAAGGCTCAATCCCACAAAGGCAGCACCCTTCACAGTCACCTTAGCAGATCAACGTCGGGTGGCACCAGTGGGCATTGTTGAAAAGGTACTTATGATAGTGCAGGGTTGTCATTTTGTTTTAGACTTTGTTGTTATTGCTCTGCCTCAGGAGACCTCATACCCTCTACTCCTGGGAAGGCCTTGGTTAAGGCAAGCAAAGGCTCTACAAGATTGGGGAAAGAACAAGTTATGGATTTCCACATGTACTAATAATCAATTACAGATACATTTGGAAGAAGGATCAGACATCAACAAGGCTACTGGATATGCAATGGAAACTCAGGTAATGCCTTCAGAAGATGATGCCCTATTAAGTTGGATGATGGGAAGTGCAGAATGCTGCACAGTGGAGATATGTGAGGTAAATGAAGATTTTGCAGAAGCAACACAAGGAGGACGGGAAGAGGGAAAAACTGATGTTCTTCACTTGAACAAAATAGAAAAGAATAAGCAAGGAAGTCAAGCTTATTTTTTGCAGGCACCTCCTGAAGGACAGAAATCTCCAATTGAATCAGATAATCAAAATTCAACACTTAGCGCCACTAAGATGGTATGTAGGGAAAAGGCAGGGAAACATGAGGAATCAGATGATTTTATGCTTGCAGGACCAGAAAGAGACAAAGTTGTGCTTGCATCTGGGGAAGATAATTGCGACCTTCAAGAACTTCCATTCTCAAATATACCCTTAGGATGGATCAAGGAACAAATTGTGGATCATAAATTGAACTCTGCTCCTGCATACAGTGGAGATGAACTTTCAAGTGAGTCCAATTCTGAAAAGTTTGTGCAAGAAGTAAATCTTGGAGATGAAGAGAATCCTCAGATGGTTCACTTGGCTGCTTGGTTATGGCACTATCCGCCTTTATTACAGAAGGTAACTTCCCTACTTTTTACCTATAAAAGTGTCTTTGCATGGTCCTATAAAGACTTAATAGGGATACCTGAGGAGCTTGGATTACACCGAATACCCTTAGTGGAAGGAGCTTCACCTGCAAGAAGTAGGCCTTACCGACTTAATCCAAAGTATGCAGAGGCAGTAAAGCTAGAAATCACAAAATTGGAAGAGGCAGGTATTATTGTTCCGGTAGAACACTCACGGTGGCTTTCTTCCATGGTCATTGTACCAAAGAAAAACGGCAAAATAAGAGTATGTGTTGATTTTCGTGCCTTGAATAAGGTAACTATTCAAGATGGCTTTCCTCAACCATTCACAGAGCAGGTGCTTGAAGAAGTAGCCGGACACTCTTTATATAGTTTTCTTGATGGATTCAGTGGCTACAATCAGATAGCCATTCATCCTGAAGATAGAGACAAGATGGCTTTTGTTACACCATGGGGCACATATGTTTATACCCGTATGGCCTTTGGCTTGAAGAATGCACCAGCATCCTTCAATAGGACTATGTATCTCATACTAGGGAAATGGTTAACCTCATTTCTGCGCATTTTTATGGATGATTTTTCAGTATTCTCAGGAACAGACAAGAGGGCAATAGTTCAAGATTTCAATAACCATTTGGATAATCTAAAGGAAATCTTTGAGCAGTGTCTCAAAACAGGTTTGAAGTTGAATCCTGCTAAATGTCATTTTTTGGTGACCAAAGGTACTCTCCTGGGCCACATAGTATCAGTTGAAGGGATAACGGTTGATCCAGCAAAGATCACTGCTATCCTTTCTATGCCAATTCCGCAAAGCCCAAAGGAAGTGCAAAGTTTCTTGGGCCATGCAGGATATCATAGACGATTTATCAGAATGTATTCAGAAATAGCTAAGCCTTTGTCCAGGCTTACAAGTAAGAATGTCCCTTTCTCATGGACTCCTGAAGCTGAGAAAGCATTTTGCGAATTAAAATTGAGACTATGTACTGCTCCTCTTTTAACTGTTCCTAATTGGTCATTAGAGTTCCATGTACATACAGATGCCAGTCTTCATGCAGTTGGAGCAGTCTTGGCTCAACCATCATCACAGAAGATAGACCAACCTATCGTTTATGCTAGCAGATTGCTTACCAAAGCAGAGAGGAACTACAGCACTACTGAAAGGGAAGGTTTGGCTATCGTGTTCGCTCTTCAAAAATTCCGGCATTACCTCTTAGGTGTGCATTTTATTGTCATAAGTGATCATCAACCTTTGAAGTACCTGATTAACAAGCCCAGAGTAGCTGGAAGGATTTGGTGATGGTTACTCCTATTTCAAGAATTTAATTTTGATATTCATATTAAGCCAGGAAAAGAGCACTACATGGCAGATCAAGTGTCCAGGACGGCAATGAGCGAAAAGGCAACAGGTATTAATGACGAATTGGTGGATAGCAATCTTTTTCTAGTAACAGTTCGAATTGGCTGGTATGATGAAATTCTTCATGTTCTCACTACTGGAAAGATCCCAGAACACTTGACACTTGTAGAAAAGAGAAGATTGCTCTTGAAAACCAAAGCATATTCTCTTATAAACGAAAATTTATATAAATACTGTCAAGATGATATACTGAGAAGGTGTGTCTATCCAGAGGAGGTAAATCTTCTGCTAGAAGCTGCACACAGTGAAGGACATCTCAAGGGGGAAGAATTGGCTCATAGAATCATCCACAAAGGTTTATGGTGGCCTCATATTTTCAAAGATGCAATCAAGTTTGCCAAAGAATGCCACATCTACCAGAGGTGTGCTCCCGCGCCAACCAGATTGAATTTCCAACCATTGGTCATATCTACAGGATGGCTCCCATTTGAACGATGGGGTCTTGATTTCATAGGGCCAATTAGCCCAACTGGGCAACCAGGAGGTAAAAAGTATATTTTGATGGCCACATGCTATGCCACTAAATGGATAGAGGCTAAAGCTACTGTGGACTGCACGGCTTTAACAGTAGCTAAATTTTTGTATAAACGTATTTTTTCAAGATTTGGTTGCCCACTGGAGATTACTAGTGATAGAGGCACACATCTTGTAAATCAATTGCTCCAGTTTATATTTGACAGGTACAAGATCTTCCATAAAAAATCTTGTGCCTATTACCCAAGGGCAAATGGACAAGCAGAGAGTTCCAATAAGATTTTGATTGGACTACTTCGCAAATTATCTTTTGATCATCAAAGCTCTTGGCCACTAGCACTAATTGGTGCAATTTGGGCCTTCACAACCACGAAGAGGGGAACCACAGGTGAAACTCCATTTCGTTTAGTTTATGGAAAAGAGGCATTGGCACCATTTGAGTTCATTATCAGAAAGGAAATAGGAATCAAAACCATTGGAATTGAACCTCCCATTCAGAGATTGGTGGCATTAGAAGAATACAGAGAAGAAGCAATGCAAAAACTTCAGGTAAAACAAGAAGAGCGCAAAAGACTGCATGACAAGTATCTGAGGACCAATGAAGTACAAGAAGGATCTATGGTTTTAGTGCATCAAGTCCCAGCAATTTCAACTAAATTGGCACCTAAATGGGTAGGACCATATAAGGTTATCAAAGTATTGCCACATGGCGCAGTGCATATGGAAGATCTGTAGGGTAAAAGGTTGCCCTTAGTCAACATCTCTAGAGTGAAAAGTTATTTGAATTGAGATAAGCAGATGAAATTTATTTTATCTCACTGTACATACCGTAGTCTTCCATTTTCTGCAGTTCATTTTGACGGAATAAGCAAATAAAGGAGTTATTGCACCGAGATGGTGCAAAAGCTTGATGTGGGGGTCTGTAGTACTCCTTCTCTTTTCCTCTCTCGCTTTGTCTTCCACTTGGGTCGGGCAGGCTCTTTCTTTCACGTATTGATGGGAGAATCAACGGCCAGAGCATCAGTACCTCCTTTTTGGACCCCCCTCAACCCCACCCCATGCGCCCCCTCTCAACCCCACTCAACCCCCCTCAACCCCACCCCATGCGCCCCCTCTCAACCCCACTCAACCCCACTCAACCCCCCCTCAACCCCACCCCATGCGCCCCCTCTCAACCCCACTCAACCCCCCTCAACCCCACCCCATGCGCCCCCTCTCAACCCCACTCAACCCCCCTCAACCCCACCCCACGCAACCCCCCTCAACCCCAGTCAACCCCCCTCAACCCCACCCCATGCGCCCCCTCTCAACCCCACTCAACCCCCCTCAACCCCACCCCATGCGCCCCCTCTCAACCCCACTCAACCCCCCTCAACCCCACCCCACGCAACCCCTCTCAACCCCACTCAACCCCCCTCAACCCCACCCCATGCGCCCCCTCTCAACCCCACTCAACCCCCCTCAACCCCACCCCAGGCGCCCCCTCTCAACCCCACTCAACCCCCCTCAAGCCCACCCCACGCGCCCCCTCTCAACCCCACTCAACCCCCCTCAACCCCACCCCGTGCACCCCCTCTCAACCCCACTCAACCCCACTCAACCCCCCTCAACCCCACCCCACGCAACCCCTCTCAACCCCACTCAACCCTTCTCAACCCCACCCCACGCGCCCCCTCTCAACCCCACTCAACCCCCCTCAACCCCACCCCATGCGCCCCCTCTCAACCCCACTCAACCCCACTCAACCCCCCCTCAACCCCACCCCATGCGCCCCCTCTCAACCCCACTCAACCCCCCTCAACCCCACCCCATGCGCCCCCTCTCAACCCCACTCAACCCCCCTCAACCCCACCCCATGCGCCCCCTCTCAACCCCACTCAACCCCCCTCAACCCCACCCCACGCAACCCCCCTCAACCCCACTCAACCCCCCTCAACCCCACCCCATGCGCCCCCTCTCAACCCCACTCAACCCCCCTCAACCCCACCCCATGCGCCCCCTCTCAACCCCACTCAACCCCCCTCAACCCCACCCCACGCGCCCCCTCTCAACCCCACTCAACCCCCCTCAACCCCACCCCATGCGCCCCCTCTCAACCCCACTCAACCCCACCCCACGCGCCCCCTCTCAACCCCACTCAACCCCCCTCAACCCCACCCCATGCGCCCCCTCTCAACCCCACTCAACCCCACTCAACCCCCCTCAACCCCACCCCACGCAACCCCTCTCAACCCCACTCAACCCCCCTCAACCCCACCCCATGCGCCCCTCTCAACCCCACTCAACCCCCCTCAACCCCACCCCATGCGCCCCCTCTCAACCCCACTCAACCCCCCTCAACCCCACCCCACGCGCCCCCTCTCAACCCCACTCAACCCCCCTCAACCCCACCCCATGCGCCCCCTCTCAACCCCACTCAACCCCACCCCACGCAACCCCTCTCAACCCCACTCAACCCCCCTCAACCCCACCCCATGCGCCCCCTCTCAACCCCACTCAACCCCACTCAACCCCCCTCAACCCCACCCCACGCAACCCCTCTCAACCCCACTCAACCCCCCTCAAGCCCACCCCATGCGCCCCCTCTCAACCCCACTCAACCCCACTCAACCCCCCTCAACCCCAACCCCTAGCACCTCACTCTCATCCCCGCCCCCACTCAACCCCACTCCACTCAACCCGAACCCCAACCCCACTACAAATCAAGGCAATTGGAGAAGCAGTCTTCATATTCGGCTACTGCTAAGAGAATGCAAATCTCATAAAGGGATCGATGAAGATGACGAAGGAGGTACTGAAGAAGAGATTACTCTGACTGACAATGCTATAGATAGGGCTGGATAAGAAGGTATGAGGAACAGCTGGAAGGTGAAAAAAATCACGCTCTAAACAGTCCTCAAAAAGGGAAAAAAGTGTGCAGTGTAAAAAGTAGAAGTGAAGAAAAGATTCTTGCCATTTGCCACCAACCATTCACGGCGACTACCTATCTTTGGGAATCCAATTCAAATCAAGGGAATAATTGACTTACCCCTCCAATTTGGGTGGTTAACCGGCGCGTGAACTTTGGACGTGAAGATTCGGCAAGGCTCTCTTGGCCTATTGAGGCCTATAAAACAAGGGATTTGTGCTCATTTGGGTACACATTTTTGGTACATTTTCGGAGTTACTTTGACGCGTGTATACGTGCAGAAGTTCTCTCTTGCACTTGGTGGTTTCAAGCCTATTGTAGGAGCTACTCTGTAGTGTGGATAGAGAGGGTAGGCTTCTCAGTGGAGGGCTATGAGCACTATAGTGTAAGAGAGTGTCTTGGATTTTCTTTCTTTTCTGTGAGACACTATTGGTGTTAAGCTCTATTCTCTTGAGCAATTCCTTCATCGTTTGTATTGATCTGTATTTATTTGCATAGAGTACCACGAAGCTCTGAGCATTAGTTTTTGAGCATTTCCTTGTCAAATCTTGTAATCATCTGAGTCGAATCAAGACGTGTATGATCTTCCTTGGCCAATTGTTATTCATATTTTCTGAAGTATGTACCACTCGGTGCAATCCGTGTTATCTACCTGTTCACAGAAATGTTAAAGGGTATATTTCCCTAAAGAGAACCCCCTTGAGTAGGGATGTACTGGACGTGTTTAGTTCTCATTCTCTACTTTTGTTAAAAGCGGATACCCCAGTACCTCCTCTACACTTAGGTACACACATATGAATGAATTATATAACTAAAGTATTAAAACACATATACACATGCACACACACATGCACATACCTACATATACACATATACATGCACATACACACATATACATATAGAGTTACACATATACATGCACATACATATACACACACATACACATGCACATGCACATACTCATACACATATACACTTAAACATGCACATGCACATACATACATATACACACACATACACATGCACATACATACATATACACACACATACATATACACTTAGGTACACACATGTGAATGAATTATATAATTAAAGTATTAAAACACATGCTTAATATAAAGAATAATAATAATCAATAGAGCAAAACTCTTCATTACTTAATACCATACACACAATTCAAAACATAACTGAAATGAAAAATATATAGATATATATATATATATATATATATATATATATATATATATATATATATATATATATATATATATATATATATATATATATATATATATATCAATGTAAATACATATAATCTAATGTCATAATCAACTAAAATCCTAATCATCATCATCATCAATCAGCAGTATCATGATCATCCTGATCATCCTCATCCTCATCGTTATGATCACCCTGTGACGATCGAGATCCTCCCTCCTGTGTCTGTCTCTCCACCTCATCCATATGTGTCTCTCCATAATACTCCTATATTACATATAACAAACATAATTAAATAAAACAATTAAACCATTCATAAAAATAAAATAATTATATAAAATTTAATAGTACTCACAAAGGCATCAGGATGATCTCGCATATACTCACTCAAACGTTGATATCCAAAATGTGTAGCATACTCGATCTCATGTTTCATAGGATATCGGCCATAATCCTTCCACTGCATTGAAACAAATAAAAAGGATTAGTTGCTTGCATTTTAACTAAAATAAAAAATATACTCACAAGAACACATATACTTACAAATCTAGCTACAAAACCATTATGGCCCATTTGGCCTAGGTGCGATGTGTGGCCTGACTCCACTCTCTTCTTTGCAGCAGCTTGTTTATTAAAAAACAATACATAAATTAAATGTAAAAAATTACTAAAATATATAAAAATTATAAATATAAACTATTAATTTGTGTTCCTTCTGCTGAGGAAATGACTCCTGAAGACGTAGCTGTCTACAAAAAAAGTGCCACGTCTCAGGTGGTATGTTAGGTTGCCTCTTATTTTTTTCCACCATACAATATCTCTTGTTAATTTAATCTCAAACAGAAAAAAAAATCAGAATACATACACATATATACACACACATACACATACACATACCCACATACACATATGCATGCAAACATATACGCATACATATATGTATACATATACACATATACATACATATAACATAAACACACATATACATATCCACATATATACGTACACACACATGCATGCATATACACTCATTCATACAAAATACATGCATTTATCCCACAATAATGTGTAGTTGTGTATATGTGAATATGTGTGTATGTGTAAATGTGTATATGTGAATATGTGTGTATGTCTAAATATGTATATGTGAATTTTTTGTGTATGTAGATAATCAGATTATTAATATCAAATACATTATTTATAGATTCTGATCAATCAGATGGAACTCCACCATCGTCTCCTCATCGTGCAATGACTATATACTGTAAGTATATCAAACATTTAATTTTAAATATATTTGATGGATACATAACGTATATTTTCTTTTGTTTCTTATTATGTGCAGATTCTGATCAATCACAGGGTACTCCACCACCTCCTACCCATGCAACGACTTCACATGTGTCCTCCGATAGGAATTATGATGAATTTTACTCTCAAGAGCATATTATATGTAGGTGTAACTCTTGTTATGGCACGTATCAAAGACCACAATTGGAATGTATTGAGCATGAGGCAGAGTATGGTACGTTTGAGCATGCACCATCACCTTGTTCAAACCATGAGTACTTATGGAACATGCTTGAACGTAGCATCCCTTACTAGTAGAAGGATTTTACATGCAAAAAATGAAAGATTATATATTGATGGAAGACCTTACACACATGGAAATATAGCAGGTTTCATAAATAGTAGTCAAGGGTTACATAATAGTTCAATGAATAGTTGCACATTTGAGGAGCGTGAAAATAGTCATGAATCACCATACATGAGTAGAGATGTATCAAGATACATAGCTGTCAATGCTATTACTACATTACATGCCGGTGATGAACTATTAGTGAATTATGGATGGCGTAGACCTCCAAGAGCACCTTTTTGCTCAAAGAATAAAAAATTTCTATCCATATTTAATAAGTTATATACTTACTTTTATATTTAAAGTTTACTTTTTATTCATTTATGGAATACTACTGAATTTTATTTATATGTGTAGATTCCAACGTATGATGTTGATGATATTCCTCCACAGCATTCACAATTGCCAGTAAGACCTCATTTATCAGAAGATTCTATGAGGAGGCTATGCAAAAGTAATCCTATGGAATATGCAAGGTTCAAAGATCTATATTCAAAAGACAATAAAGTACAAGACTTGTGTGACAATGATGAAGATGATGGCATGGCAGATTTTATTGAGGATTGGTATGAAAATGACAGTGAGAGCATTGATATTTCAAAAAATGAGAAATATCTTCGAGAGGAATGTCTAAAGCATGTATATGAAGGAAGTCGTTTGACACGACTAAGTGCGAGATTACTTATTCTCAATCTTCAAAATTGTTTTGGATGGAGTAATGTATCTGTTTGGACACTATTAAGGTATAATTTTCAATTTTCTATCTATTTATATATATATGCATATATATATATATATATATATATATATGCATATATAAACATACACATAATATACATGAATGCATACACACATATAAACATACACGCACATATACACATTTTGAAGGATGGAAAAATAATTTTGAAGGATGGGTGAACAAAAAGTGTCCATTCAATGCAGGTTTTTATTCTTAATTTAGATAAGGTAAGAACAAGAAATTGAATTGAATGGACACTTTTTGTCCGCGCATCTTTTAAAACTATTAATGCATCTTTCAAAATGTTCACGAAAAATTTGATTGTTCGGATGGCAGGATACGATTGTTTGTTTTGGAGGATATGAAGTACGTACCTTCATTGAATGATTTGTCGATTCTATCATATGTTCAGTTTGAAAGTGTGAGAAATGGATTTATAATTGCTATTCAAAGAATTTGGCACTATTTATAGGCCATACAATGGCGACCTGGATGAATCACATGCACAGAGGTTACTCAAGATAGAGCAACCTGATTATAATGGACTAGTGCCAGCAGGATTCCAGGGGTATGCAGTAAACCTCTTGCATTTCAATGATGAGCATATGAACTTTAGGATACAAAGTGGAAATCGTGGTGGCTTGAGAGGATCACTTTTATACAGCTTGTTCAAAGAACATCAGTATCATAAACCTGAAGTTCTTTCAAAAAGCTGTATAAAAGTGATCCTCTCAAGCCACCATGATTTCCACTTTGTATCCTAAAGTTCAGATGTTCATCATTGACATGCAAGAGGTTTATTGCATACCCCAGGAGTCCTGCTGGCACTAGTCCATTATAATCAGGTTGCTCTATCTTGAGTAACCTTTGTGCATGCGATTCATCCAAGTCACCATCGTATGGCCTATAAACAGTGCCAAATTCTTTGAATAGCAATTATAAACCCGCTTCTCACACTTTCAAACTGAACACATGATAGAATTGACAAATCATTCAATGAAGGTACATACTTCATATCCTCCAAAACAAACAATCATATCCTGCCATCCAAAACAATCAAATTTTTCACAAATATTTTGAAAGATGCACATAAGCATACACATATATAAAATTATATGCATATATATATGTATATTTATATATTTACTTTTTTTCATATATCTTTTTTTGATGAACTTACAACTTATTATCTGAAAAGTTTTTACCAAGTTAGAATATTCTTCCTACCTCACATGATGAAATGAAGAAGATAATCAACAATCTTGGTATAGATTATCAATGTATACATGCATGTCCTAACGATTGTATTTTATATAGAGGTGAATATGCAGACTCTTTGACATGTCCCAAATGTCAATCTCCTCGATATAAGGGCGAAGAAGGTAGAATCCCAAAAAATGTATTGAGACATTTTCCATTGGCTCCATGGATTAGACATATGTTTCAAAGCCCCAAATTATCAAAGCTTTTGACTTGGGGACAAGATCACAAAAGTACTGATGGAATAATCAGAATTCCTCATGATAGTGTTGCTTTTCAGCATATTGATTCTACATGGCCTGAATTTGCATAAAATCCACAGAATCTAAAGTTAGGAGTTGCATTAGTCCATTCTCCATGAAAACCTGTAAATGGTCAACATGGCCAGTGGTAGTCATAAACTACAATCTTCCACCATATCTTAGCATTAAAAAGGAACATTTAATGCTTTCACTTTTAATCCCTGGCATAAGACAAGTTAAAGATATGAATATATATCTTGATTCTCTGATTGACGATCTCCAAGAGTTATGGAGAGCTATTAATGTCATTGATGTATCGAAAAGCATCAATGAAAGACATATTACGGTTCGTGGTATTATGGCTTGGACTATTCATGGTTTTCTAGGATATGGTGTTTGTTCAGGTATTGATGTAATTTTTTTATTCAATATGCATGTAAATAAATATAATTTAATCTAATTATATTTTTATCATTTTCATGATGCAGGAATATCTACTAAGGGTTATAAAGCTTGTCCATATTGTGGTGATTGGTTGAGATCAATCTATAGTAAAAATCTCAACAAAAATATTTATCTTCGACATCGACGATTCTTGCTTGATGCTCATCCATTAAGATCTAAAAGAGAAGCGATACATTTTAATGGAAAGCTTGAAATAGGTCAGTGTCCAAAACCTATGACACTTATGGATTGGTATAAAAAATGGATAGATGGACCTCTGATAGATCCAGAATCAGAAATCTTCAGTGATGATTCAGATAATGAGAATGTGAAGAGAGGTAAAAGAAAATTGGCACTTGCAGAGAACATATCAATATGGTATTCTTTGGAGTATTGGAAAGAGTTAAAAGTATGTTATCTTCTTGATCCTATGCATATATTAAAAAATATTGATTATTCACTATGGTAGCATCTTCTTGGACTAAAAGATACCATAGTATCAAGGAATGATTTGAAAGATCAAAATCCAAACCAAAGTTATGGCCAGTTTTTGATAGACATCAACAAGAAACGACTTATGCACCTGCTCCTTGGGTACTTACAACAAAAGAGATACAGACTATCAACAATAGAATTCAATTCATTAAGACTCCTATAGGATATGGAGCATGTTTTCAAAACATGTTTACTACGGATGATAAGAGCTTATCTGGGTTAAAGACCCATGACTGTCCTAACTTTTTGAAACATATTTTAACTTTGGTTATCGATAGATGTACAACGAAAGAAGTACGAGATGTGATCTATCATCTTGGATCACTTATAAGGTAATTATGATACTTTTATATTTAATATGTATGAATATAGGATATCTTTTATTTTTTAATTAACTTCTTTATAATTGTTTTTATGATATTTATAGGTGGATAACATCCAAAGAGATTGACAAAAACTCGATCCCACAAAAAAAATGTGAATGCAAGGAGCTACTATGTTTGATGGAGAAAGAACTTCCTACTTCATTTTTTGATATTCAGGTTCATTTATTACTCCATCTTGTAGATGAAATAGAGATTGCAGGTGTTGTCAACACTCGATGGATGTTTTGGGTCGAGCGATTTATGGGAATATTAAAAGGTTATGTGCAACAAAGAGCAAAACCAGAAAGATCCATGGCGAAGGGTTGGATGCTTGAAGAGTGCATGTATTACGTTAATGAGTAGCTTGAAAGACTTCATGAAGAAGCTCCACGTGCATGGACCAACGAGTCTTCTTAAAAAATAACAGATGAGGTATTACCAGGTAAGGGAGTTCCATCCTTATTTACATTTCAAGAAAAAAATGATGTTTCTACTTTTGTAGCATATAATAGCAAATGCATGCAAGCATTCCTTAGTGAGTACGAGGAACTTCAAAATCTCCAAAGTAAAAGGCAAAAAAACAAAACATATAGACGTAATCTCGATAATAATGAGATTACAGATATATCTTCTTTCACGGATTGGCTATATAGTCGTTTGCAATGCACCAACGCAAATAATGAAGAAATCTCAGATGAGCAAAGAGAGTTAATGATAGGTTGTGAACGAAAGATAATTTTATTAAAATAATATTTTATTTTTTCATATATGTATATTAGTTTCTATTTACTAATTGAATTTATTTTGCAGGCTCGAATGTTCACTAATATGTGGGCTTTGGGACAACATATTAGAATCAAAGCCATTGATTCTTTACGTAACACAGAGGATTCTAGTATTGTTGCTTCTTTCAAGAAACCATCATGTGCTAGCTCAAAAGACACGAACCTTATAGATATCAAACTTGGTTATGTAGGAACTATTGTTGGTATCTACGAAATTTCTTTTCGTACATTCAAACAGGTAGAAAAAAGTTTATATTTTTTATGATAGAGTTAGTTATTTTTTTAAGCACCTAATAATGGGTTTTTGTTGTTATATATTTTGATAGGTCATTTTGAAGGTTGACTGGTTTCGAGCCGAGTATAAAGGCAGTAATTCTACATTAAGAAAAGAATTATCTGGGTTTTGGGCAATTGATTCTTGCAAGGTAATGCAATCTACTAAAGAAGCATATATTCTTCCTAGGCATATTGAACAAGCATTTTTTTATAAAAACCCAGATGCTCATCCTTGGTGGCAAGTCATTCATGTGCAACTGAGAGGTAGGTCATTGTTTGAATAGTTTATTGTTAGAGAGATCGAAGAAAGTCCTCTTGATGATTCAGCATCAGATAGTGATACATCAACATCTGAAAGAGAAATTAGAATCATTATTAGTGATAATGATACTAATCTTTTTGATGAAGAGGATAATTCTCTACATGCTGATTCTACTGATGAGGAAGAGGAATTACCAAAAATAGATATTAGTGCATCAATAGATGATGTGATTCATGAGAACATAGATTTAACAATAGAAGAAATAAATGAAATCAATAAGTATAATGAAGATGAGACTATATTGATGTCTTACCAAAATGATGGCAATAATGAAAAAATATGAGCAGATTAGATAGTAAATTCTACTCTAATTATCGATCAATAACTTGAAGCTTCTGAATGGATATTAGATAATAGATTTTTTTATTAACTCTGATCGTTGGGTAAGCATCTACATCGTATAGTCCAGCTCATCATCAGAAATCTCTGAGTAATCACGCATGATGGCCCCTAGAGTACCAGAGGGAACTCTTGCTCTCATAAGACTTTTTATGAGCGTGAATTTGCCTTTCTCTCTCTACTAGGATCCATAATACCTAACATATAAAAAAAATGCGTTAGAAATCAATATATATATGTGTACATATGTATATGTGTATGCATTAAGTATGTGTATGTATGCATGTGTGTGTGTATGTATGTGAGTGTATGTGTGTGTGTATGTGTGTATGCATGTGTATGTGTGTGTATGCATCATTATGTGTGTATGTGTCTATGTGTGTATGTGTGTGTATATGTGTGTGTGTGTATGTGTTTGTGTCTATGTGTATGTGTGTGTGTCTATGAGTGTGTATGTGTTTATGTGTGTGTATGTGTCTATGTGTGTGTATGTGTCTATGTGTGTATGTGTATGCATGTATGTATGCATATGTGTGTGTATGTGTGTGTATGCATTATGTATGCATATGTGTGTGTATGCATTATGTATGTGTATGTATGCATGTAAGTATGTATGTATGCATATGCATATGCATTATGTATGCATGTATGTGTATGTGTGTGTATGTCTCTCTATGTGTGTGTATGCATATATGTGTGTGTATGTATGTATGTGTGTGTGTATATGTGTCTGTATGTGTGTGTATGCATTATGTATGTGTATGTATGCATGTAAGTATGTATGTATGCATATGCATATGCATTATGTATGCAGATGTATGCATGTATGTGTATGTGTGTGTATGTCTCTCTATGTGTGTGTATGCATATATGTGTGTGTATGTATGTATGTGTGTGTGTATATGTGCCTGTATGTGTGTATGCATGTGTATGTGTGTGTATGTATCATTATGTGTGTATGTTTGAATGTGTTTCTATCTGTGTATGTGTATGCATGTATGTATGCATATGTGTGTGTATGGATGTGTATGTGTGTGTATGCATCATTATGTGTGTATGTGTCTATGTGTGTATGTTTATGTGTGTGTATGTGTATGTGTCGCTACGCATCTATGAGTGTGTATGTGTTTATGTGTGTGTATGTGTCTATATGTGTGTATGTTTCTATGTGTGTATGTGTATGCATGTATGTATGCATATGTGTGTGTATGCATTATTTATGAAAATGTGTGTGTATGCATTATGTATGTGTATGCATTATGCATGTGTATGCATTATGTATGTGTATGTATGCATGTAAGTATGTATGTATGCATATGCATATGCATTATGTATGCATATGTATGCATGTATGTGTATGTGTGTGTATGTCTCTCAATGTGTGTGTGTATGCATATGTGTGTGTATGTGTGTGTGTGTGTATATGTGTTTTTATGTGTGTGTATGCATCATTATGTGTGTATGTGTCTATGTGTGTTTGTGTGTGTGTGTATATGTGTGTGTATGTGTGTGTGTGTCTATGTGTATGTGTGTGTGACTATGAGTGTGTATGTGTTTATGTGTGTTTATGTGTGTGTATGTGTCTATGTGTGTGTATGTGTCTATGTGTGTATGTGTATGCATGTGTATGTGTGTGTATGCATCATTATGTGTGTATGTGTGTATGTGTGTATGTGTCTATGTGTGTATGTTTGTGTGTGTGTATATGTGTGTGTGTATGTGTATGTGTCTATGTGTATGTGTCGCTATGCGTCTACGAGTGTGTATGTGTTTATGTGTGTGTATGTGTCTATGTGTGTGTATGTGTCTATGTGTGTATGTGTATGCATGTATGTATGCATATGTGTGTGTATGTGTATGTATGCATATGTGTGTGTATGCATTATGTATGTGTATGTATGCATGTGCATTATGTATGCATGCGCATTATGTATGCATGTAAGTATGTATGTATGCATATGCATATGCATTATGTATGCATATGCATATGCATTATGTATGCATATGTATGCATGTATGTGTATGTGTGTGTATGTCTCTCTATGTGTGTGTGTATGCATATATGTGTGTGTATGTGTGTGTATATGTGTCTGTATGTGTTTGCATGTGTATGTGTGTGTATGCATCATTATGTGTGTATGTGTCTATGTGTGTATGTGTGTGTGTATATGTGTGTATGTGTCTATGTGTATGTGTGTGTGTGTCTATGAGTGTGTATGTGTTTATGTGTGTGTATGTGTCTATGTGTGTGTATGTGTCTATGTGTGTATGTGTATGCATGTATGTATGCATATGTGCGTGTATGCATGTGTATATGTGTGTATGCATCATTATGTGTGTATGTGTCTATGTCTGTATGTTTGTGTGTGTGTATATGTGTGTGTATGTGTATGTGTCTATGTGTATGTGTCGCTACGCGTCTATGAGTGTGAATGTGTCTATGTGTATGTGTCGCTACGCATCTATGAGTGTGTATGTGTTTATGTGTGTCTGTGTGTCTATGTGTGTTTATGTGTCTATGTGTGTATGTGTATGCATGTATGTATGCATATGTGTGTATGTGTGTATGCATTATGTATGCATATGTGTGTATATGCATTATGTATGTGTATGTATGCATGTGCATTATGTATGCATGTAAGTAAGTATGTATGCATATGCATATGCATTATGTATGCATATGTATGCATGTATGTGTATGTGTGTGTATGTCTCCCTATGTGTGTATGCATACATGTGTGTGTATGTGTATGTGTGTGTATATGTGTCTATATGTGTGTATGCATGTGTATGTGTGTGTATGCAACATTATGTGTGTATGTGTGTGTGTATCTATGTGTGTATGTGTGTGTGTGTGTATATGTGTATGTGTGTGTATCTATGAGTGTGTATGTGTTTATGTGTGTGTATGTGTCTATGTGTGTTTATGTGTCTATGTGTGTATGTGTATGCATGTATGTATGCATATGTACGTGTATGCACGTGTATGTGTGTGTATGCATCATTATGTGTGTATGTGTGTATGTGTATGTGTATATGTGTGTATATGTGTGTGTCTATGTGTATGTGTCGCTATGTGTCTATGAGTGTGTATGCATTATGTATGCATATGTGTGTGTATGCATTATGTATGTGTATGTATGCATGTAAGTATGTATGTATGCATATGCATATGCATTATGTATGCATATGTATGGATGTATGTGTATGTGTGTGTATGTCTCTCTATGTGTGTATGCATATATGTGTGTGTATGTGTGTGTGTATATGTGTGAGTATGTGTGTATGCATGTGTATGTGTGTGAATGCATCATTATGTGTGTATGTGCCTGTGTGTATGTGTGTGTGTATACGTGTGTGTATGTGTGTGTGTGTCTATGTGTATGTGTGTGTGTCTATGAGTGTGTCTGTTTATGTGTGTGTCTATGAGTGTGTCTGTTTATGTGTGTGTACGTGTCTATGTGTGTGTATGTGTCTATGTATGTATGTGTATGCATGTATGTATGCATATGTGTGTGTATGTGTGTGTATGCATTATCTATGCATTATGTATGCATATGTGTGTGTATGCATTATGTATGTGTATGTATGCATGTGCATTATGTATGCATATGCATTATGTATGTGTATGTATGCATGTGCATTATGTATGCATGTGCGTGTATGCATGTAAGTATGTATGTATGTACGCATATGCATATGCATTATGTATGCATGTATGTGTATGTGTGTGCATGTGTCTCTATGTGTGTGTGTATGCATATATGTGTGTGTATGTGTGTATGTGTGTATGTGTGTGTGTATGTGTGTGTATGTGTGTGTATGTGTGTGTGTGTATGTGTGCGTATGTGTGTGTATGTGTGTATGTGTGTATGTGTGTGTGCGTGTGTATGCATTATGTGTGCATGTGTGTATGCAACATTATGTGTGTATGTGTGTATATGTGTGTGTATTTGTGTGTGTATGTGTGTGTGTGTGTCTATGTGTGTGTGTGTGTGTGTTTATGTGTGTATATGTGTGTGTATGCATATGTATGTGTGTGTAAGTGTGTGTGTGTGCGCATACCTAGATTCAACGAGATGTGTGTCTCTCTCTCTCTCGTGTGCTCTCTCTCTCTATCTCTCTCTGTCTCTCTCTCTCTCTCTCTCTCTCTCTCTCTCTCTCTCTCTCTCTCTCTCTCTCTCTCTCTCTCTCTCTCTCTCTCTCTCTCGTTCTCTTCTTGCTCTCGTGTCCAAATCGCGGCACAAATGTGCCGGGGGAAATCAATTTTTTTTTTAACATTCCAGAATGCAACGCTATCCAGTTTTCCAACCTCGCTAGTTAGCGATGCTCACCTTTAGCATCACATAAGTGACGCAGACATCGCTTATGTGACGAATGCCCATAAAAAAAAAAAATCCAATAACAGCACCGTCGCTTATGCGATGCTAGCGTTGCATAAGCGACGGTGCTTGTTTTTTTTTTCAATTTGAGGGCATCGCTATGTCCCCCTATTTCTTGTAGTGAAGTATGCATTGCACTTGAAAGAATACAGATACGGATATAGATAGGTGGGTTTATTGAATGCATGCATTGCACTTGAAAGAATCGAGATATGATGTTGACTATAAAATAGTCTTAGATATCTCCGTGGAAAATTCGTTTACAAACTATTTTATCTTTTCATTCCATGAAGTGTTCCTTCTCTTATTTGAACACACCGTAAATATATATACTGAGCTTTTCGAGTTTGGTTATACATTTGTCCAAGATTTGTACATAGATGACTAAAGTCTTAAACGGTAAATCTCTTCGTTTGGATTGACTATGAACATGTCGATTTTTGAGAGTTTCGAATACTCTGTGGAGAAATGCAGTGGGCTTGAAGAGTTGTAAATTTATGTTATTAGAAGATCTCCATATTCTAGGGACATATATTAATTGCATAGAGTGCTTTGTGAAGTTTGTAGACTTGATCTTTCTTTCCTTTGATCTTGAAGCCTTCATGTTGTTCAACATATACTTCTTCTTGAAGATCTCCATTGAGGAAAGCATTTTTGACATGTAGTTGGTAGATGGGCCACTCGAAATTTTGCACTAGCGTGACCCTTATGGTGGTAAACCTTGCAATAGGGACATATATTAGATAGAATTTCACCTCCTATACAATACTTTCAACATATTTTAGCCTTACGAAAAAACCACATTGTACGTGTCTGTTCAAAGTACACATTGATTTCTTATAAACTTCACATATAAAGAAGGACCTACAACACTTTGTCACTATTCTTGAGCTTTCAAATAACTTACCAATCCATGATTCGGAGCTCTAGATGCCTCTTTCAAACCATATAATTCTTTTGTTAGCTTGCAACCAAAATTTGGATACTTTTCATGTTTAAATCCTTCTAGTTGCTCCATATAAATCTATTCTTGTAATTGACCATTCAAAAATGCATTTTTAACATCAAGCTAAAATATATTCCATCATTTACTTGCTGCAATGCTTTGAATTTTTTGTATAGTTGACATTCTTGCAACTCAGCTAAATGTCTCTTTATGATCAATTCTATACATTTTTGCAAAGCGTTTTGCAACAAATCTTGACTTGTACCTGGAAATAGAACCATCACTATTTCTTTTAATGTGAAATACCCACTTATTTCCAATTACCTTCATCTTATTATCTCGTGGTAAAAGCTGCCATGTCTTGTTCTCATACAATGCATTTATCTCTTCTTGCATCGAACTCGAACAATTAACATTTGAATCTACATCTTTGAAACATGTAGGTTCTAGTTCTTCACTAACATTTGATACAAAAGTTATGTGAAATACAATAAGACAATACACCTTTGTGTGCACTTTTTTCTCTTGAAGTTCTCCTAAGTTCATGTTCAAATTTAGAACTTTCATCAATTTCTACATCATCACTTATCTCACATAGCTTTGCTTTACCTTTTCCTTTCTCTTTTGCGCTTACTCTTGTAGTATCATGTAAACCATCCTCAATTTCTTCTTGCATTTCTTCTTGAACTTGCAAAAAAAGATCTATACCCCAAGATAAAAACTCATCAAAATGTACATCATGACTAATTATCATTTGCTTACTTATTGGATTATAACACTTATGGCATTTCTGATTATCTACATAACCCATGAAAATACATTTCTCTACTACTAGCTCTAATGAAGTCACAATGCATATGGAACCGTAGCAAAACAAACACAACCAAACACATGCAAGTGATCAATAATAGATTTTCTATTATATCAAAACTCAAAAGGAGTTACATTATGTGTTGTCCATGTTAGCATATGATCCATCAAATATATTGTTGCATTTACTACTTCAGCCAAAAACATCAATGGCATATGCTATTCATTTAGCATTGCTCTTGCTATTTTTGTGATAATCATATTCCCTCTTTTAGCCACTTTGTTTTGCTGAGGAGTATATCTAGAAGTGATTTGTCCTTTTATACCTTCATTTCAAATAAAATCATTAAATATTCATGAAAAATATTCACTACCACCATCAGATCTTAACCTTTTAATTACCTTTCCTTTTTTTTTTGCAATTTCTTTGAATTTGACAAAGCAGTCAAACACATCACTCTTATGCTTAAGAAAATGCACAAAAGTCATTTGGCTAAAATTATCCACACAAGTAACATAATACTTAATATTTGCAAGTGATGGCTCCTTTGTACGACCACAAACATTAGTATGAACCAAGTATAATAAATCCTTCCTTTGCAATTTTCTAATAGAAAAGGGATGCCTTGCTTGCTCACCAAATTCATAAGCATCACACAAATGTATCATATTTTGTTTTGAAATATCAGGTAAACCAACAACAATCTTTATTTGGTCCATGCCCTTCAACTTCTGTATGCTTACATGTCCTATTTTCTTATGCCATGAGTAAATTTGAGAAATCTTATTATTACCAACTGAATTTTAAGAAACAAAATTAGGAGTTACATCCAACATAAAAAGTCTTTCTTGTCGTTGATCTTTTGCCAAGAATTTATCATCCTGTTTTGGATTTTCAATAAAACATCTAGATTTATTGAACGGTACTTGATAGCCATGCTCCAGCATTTCACCAACTAGAATAAGATTTTTACTTATACAAGGTACATGAAGAACATTTTTCAAAACTTTATTAACTTTTTAATCCTCAAAATGTACATATCTAACTTGCACTATTTTGAATGGTCAGCTGTTTCAACCTTACCATCAAACAATGGTGCATGCATCATATTCATCATTAGTACATTTTCATGATTTTATTCCTAAATAAAATTGCCATCTGTATGGTTTTGCCTTCCAAATCCATTTTGCTCTTCATTCTTCCAATAATCACGAGATATATGACCATTGTTATCACAATTATAACATGTAATACCTAGATTACCTTGATATGCACTATTTCCTCTGCCATGATAGGAATATCGCACCCTACCATGCATATTCATATCTGACCTACCTGCATCATAATTGTTGTTTAAGGACATCTGAAAGTTCCTCTTCTACCACCTCTATAACCACGCTCATTTCTTGCAAAAAGTGCATGACCTACACTACCTCTCTACATAGGCTTTCCACCATTAATGGTAATTTCTTTTGTTATCATAGGTGAAACCAAGTCATTAAAATTAGGCAATTTCTCTCTCACAAATACAGAAGTTGTAAAGGCTTTCAATTTTTCATCGTCTATTAAACCATCCAAAACAAATGCAACTAAATCATCATCTTCAACTATGCATGAAATTGAACCAAGTGCATCCAAAATCTGCTTAATTTTTAAAACATTATCATTCATTGACTATCATACATTCTTTCCCAAATTATGTAACTCATTTTTTAGTTGAATACACCATGCCTTTGTTGTTGTTGAGAATAGTCATTCTAATGCTTTTTAAATCTCTATATTTGTTCTCAAGTCGTGTATGTGCCCTATCATACTTGACTCAGTATTTTGTGATAATACAAAGATTAGTGTTTTGTCATGCTCATTCCACCTCTGATATTTGTTGACTTGCTGTGGTGCCAGATTTTGGTCAAGCAAGTCCGGTTGAGGTTCTATCCCACTAATTAGTCCATGCAGACTATTACCCATAAGATATAGAGACATGCAAAAATGTCAGGCTTAATAATTGGTTTTGCTTAACTTTTCTATTTGAATATTTCCATCAGCCATCATAAAAGAAGGTACTTGCAAAGGATCACCTTATTCCTATTGCATCTTATGCATATAGCTCATGTATAGCAACTCTGATGCATCAACTGGCTTTGATACCAATGTAGAATATTAAACTTCTAAGAAGTATCAGAGAATAAAATAAGGAGGGAAGCACAAAATAATATAGACTGTGGAGATGACAGAGCAAAGTAGATGAACAAAAGTGGATTAGAAAAAGTGAATTTCTATCTACAAAAAAATACTACATAATAACAATGATTGAGTATCAACAACTCTGCAAAAATGCACTCCTAAGATCTTTATATAGAGTTTTGGAAATGAATATGTACCAATGAGTTTTTTCACAAAAAATAATGGAGGATAATTAAAGCATTAAAGAAATGGACTATAACTAAAAAGTTGTTCAACAAATTGTTTAGAAAACTAATGGATACTAATTTAAAGCACTAAATGAATGGTCAGCTTTGAATGACCCTTTTTATAAAAATGATGTAAGATATCTAAACTACTAAACGAATGGCATTAAACTAAAGACTTTTCCTGAAAAGGGATGCACAACAAAATGATTTTAACTTCTCCCCACTAAAAATGCATGAAGGGAGTCTACAATGTAACCCACAGGCCTTGAACCCACCATCCCCCCGCTCCCAACCCATGACAAGCAAGTCATTGAGCCACTCAATCTAGTGCTGCTAGATCCTCCGACACCAGGTTGTATGTTGACGACTTATGAGGTTCTTCACTTTTGAAGGTCATGTTATGACAATATCTATATTTACACATTTTTCTGTAATTTATGAAGGTCTGCTATAGATTATGGCCTAATTTTAAGGTCCTTAGAGATCAAAATAGGCAATATCGCCGTCAAAAAACAGTTATGCTTCGAAGTGCAATTCAAGTGAAGACAATGAGATTGCCATCTCTTAGTCCAATCATCGAGAGGATATTCGTTTCCAGGTATCACATCCAACTAGAGGACAATTGATCGTATTATGATAGAAGGGTAATTAGTCGCGTGGAAGGATAAGTGTATGAGATGGATTTGGTTCGTGGGTAGATATACATGAAAGCAGATGAGAAATTAATGTGTAAGACAAATGTCTCAGTCAACAAGGACAAGAAAAGCACAGAAGTAGAAAATACAAGGTGATTATTGTCATATGATTTTTCATTCAATAATGTGTAACAAAAGTACAGGTATAGAAAAAGTTGATTTTCGGAGGTTTATTAACAGCTCCTGATAGTGGAAGCGCATAAGATTCACTTATTCTGATAAAAACATGACTTATTTCGTGCAGGGAAAATATAGGATTGACTTATTTCGGGTCGGAAAGAAGCTTAAAACTAAAATACTCATTCGATAACTCTGGAGAATAAGATAAACCCTGAAACAAAAATTGTGGACGTACGCAGAAACATCTATTTGAAAATCTCTGAAACAAAAGTGTTTGGCTTGAATCGGTCATGAATCGTTTTGGAAAATCTTGGTATGGAATTTAAGATTTCAGATATTGAGATTTTATGTTATGCATTGGGATTGAACTTATTTATGATAAGCATACTACATGGTTGAGTCGAAAGAAGTACATAGGCGTTTTACTTCAAAAGTTTGGTTTCTCAAAATGTAAAGTAATTGCAAATCCTTTGTAGCCTAATGTAAAATTGAGTATACTGGATGGTGTTCATTTTGAAAATGTAGACATGTATTCATTCTAGATAATTACATAAGGTTCCATTGTCTTTCAAATATAGGATATCAACGTTGGACAATTTTAAAGAGAAACATCCAAATTGTAACAAACACCTAGGTCACTTGGATACACAAAATATTAAGCATAATATTCAGTTTAGACAATACTCTCACTTTTTAGCCAAAAACATTGGCACTAATGGAGAGCCATCCAGTCGACATTAGTTCTTGCACAGAAACTAAGAAAATGAAGTCATGCCCAAAACTCTTTATCAATCTATTGTTGAATAGTCTCATGTATGCTATGGTAGCCAGGAGACTAGAGATTGCATTTGTAGTGGAAGTTGTAAGAAAATATATGTCTAATCTTGGAAAGAAGCATTGGGAAGGGAACAAGATGATTTTGACATCTCTGAGTAGCACTAACGACAAGTTTCTATGCTTGAGTAGAGGAAAGGAACCCATTATTGGTTACAGAGATTCTTATTATTCTAGTTTTGTAGACAATTAGAAGTCTACATCAGGATACATTGGTCACTTTTATCGAGGTTCTATCTCTTGGAGATGTCCTCCTCAAGAATTTACAACTATTTCCAATATAGAAGAAGAGTATGTTGCAACAAGTGAGTCATGTAAGGAATCATTGTGGATTTTTTGTCTTGCTTGTGATATTGTTCTACCTGAGCATGTGCCTCGTATGCTTAGTGATGGTAAGAGTGTGTTTGTGTTGGCTAAGAATCAAGTGTATCATGCAAAGATCATGCACATTGAGGTGAGGTACCACTTCATTAGAGATTGCTTAGCCGCTAAGTGCATTTTTTGTAAGAAGGTTAATACTTGAGATAATGTTACAAATGCTTTAACTAAAGCTCTACCACAGAATAGCTTTTGACATTTTTGTCACTTCATGGGGGTTGCTTGATTCTTGGTCTTTTACATACAACCCAACACCTCCCTTTACACTCTCAAAAAACCTAAACATTAGGCCACATTACTTGTTTTAGTATCACAAGAACTCACGCTTAAGTCCAACTTCAAGAGTTTGAGCTAACTTTTGACTGACCAAATGATGCCGGATTTTTCATGTTTCTAAGGCAACCAAAAAATCATGTCACAACTTTCTTTGTGACATAGCCTTCAATATCAAAATACCAAAACCTCAACAAGCATGTGGAATTTGGAGGCTCAAATATTTGTTTGAAGAACGTGGTGGATATCTACAAATAATTCGGCGTTTATATTCTTAAAATTATTTCCATATCGTATAGATATACCTTTGAATGGAAGTTCATGTCCTAGAGTACTTATTTTCTTGAAAGAAACAAGAGCTTGACCTTTTATGCGTTTCTTGATACAAAGAATTCTTACATCTTTTGAATTTTATTTTCTTCATTCGCGTTAAATACCGTGTGCAAAATTAATCGACTTCAATGCGTAGGGTTCAGAAAGTAATCTAATCGAAAGAAATTGATTCTAGGCATTAGAAACATAGATTTGGAAAGAATAAACATTACATTTCGATTGCTTAGTTTCAGTTGACACTATTTAGATAAATAGATTAAGAGAACTAAACGTTGTTCTCACTCGACAATAAATACGAATTCAGATAATCTCTTTTATTTCCTCACTCTCAAAATCCATTTAAAGATTATTCAATTTCCTGCAAAGTGTCCTACAAATGGTTAATTTCTCACATCACCTTTTATACACTGAATTCAGATGATATAGAATATACTAGCTATAAAATCTAGCTCCTAGGTCTTGTCCATATGGACTTCTTTCCAATCAACAAATGATATCAGAGTGTTACTTTGTGTGTAGAGCTTTATAGTTTTTATTGGGACTTTAAGTTATTATCATGTTGTAAGTAACTAGAATTAAATTTGTGACCTCTTGGTTGTATGCGCGTCATCGTGGGGTCAATGAGATCTTAGCGACACAGAGAGAGAGAGAAGTTATGTGTCGTGGTAGGTGGGGGTACAATTCAATAATATGAAATCGTAGAACCTTTGACTTTTGGAGTGAATGTAGCTTTATAGAGAGTATGCATTGCATTTGACAAAACATTATAGATGTGATGTTGAGCATAAAATGATTTTAAATATATCCTTGGATAGCTCATACAGAAAATATTTGATCATTAAAGTTTCATTCTATTATTTTTTTTGGATCGAAAATATATCGAGGCAATTACTCGAGTTTGCATGTCTCTATTGATGATGCACAACATCATAATTTTGTCCAAGACTTGAGATGTAAATTTCCACCTGTCAATATCATAATATCAAATGTCAACTTTAAGAGTTTCAAATAGAATGATCTCCATAATATAACGGATCTCCATATATATATATATATATATATATATATATATATATATATATATATATATATATATATATATATATATATATACACTTTTTCCCTCGAGAAAGCAAGAAATATTTTTTTTCTTGTCTCAGGCCGTCTCTACTCAATCTCGTAATAAAAATCCCATGAACGTTACTCAAAAGTGCTCCTTTTCTACCGACACTATGGAAAAGCTTATTGAAGGTCTTCAACTGTGGTTGAAGAAATATAGTGATTTAGATATGTCCCAATATAGCAAGTGGGATTAAACCATCTAGGAATAATGACCACTAGCTCATGTTACCATAAACAATAACCTTTAACTTATATAATCAGCTTGTATTATCTGCTTCTATGGTTTCGCTTTTCTTCTTCTGAGAGCTGAGATATTTGTCTTTGGGTAAATATTGCACACGCTAAACGTCTCATCTGCTCTCGATATAATTAAGAAAGAACAAGATAGGCCTGATGTATATATACCCACGAACCATATTAATCACATACAAGTGTTCCTCTATGAGTATAATGATCTGTGTATCAGATTGTGATTAGATCTGATATTCTCTACACGAATGTCCTCTCATTTCTTTGATTCCAAATTTGACTCTTGTTACGGATGCTCCAACCAGGTGACATGCATTTTTGAGAGTCACCATTGGCATACCATCATCCAAGAAAAAACATTGTTGGAACCATTGGCTACATGCAAGGAAGGACCTCAATAATCAAGGAGGTTCCTGATACTTCATGAGAAGTCATTCATCCCAATACGTTCTCTTTCCGAGCTCACTTAACTACCGACTCTTCTTACTAAACTACACTCTTGTAGTGTGTGAGGAGGGGGGAAAGGCTAAGGTTCACATTACCTTGAACCCATTTTAGACCCTCGAAGCCTGATTATGTGTCATGGTAGGTGGGAGTACAGTTCAATAATATGTGTCGAGAGAGAGACAGAGGTTATGTGTCGTGGTAGGTGGGAGTACAATTCAATAATATGAAATCGTAGAACCTTTGACTTGTGGAGTGAACGTATGTTTACACAAAACATGCATTGCACATGACAAAATACTATAGATGTGATGTTGAGTATAAAATGGTTTTAATAATATCCATCCATAAGTCATATACAAAATATTTCCTTCTATTATTTTATTGGATCGAAAATATATGGAGACAATTTTTCGAGTTTGCATGTTTCTACTGATGTACAACATGATAATTTTGTCCACGACTTCTCGATAAACCTCATCATTTGGATTGAGATGCAAATTTCGACCCGTCAATATCATAACATCAAAAGTCAACGAACATGTCAACTTTGAGAGTTTAAGTTAGCTTTAAGGAATACATGGGATGCACTCGAATACATGTGATGCTGACTAATAAAATTATTTGGTTTTAAGGGAACGTATCCGTAAACGGCTTTCTAGTCGAAGAACATCACATTTCTAGTCGAAGGCCGCAATATCCTAACCTTCGATACCAAAGTACCAAAAACTCAACGATCATGTGGACTTTGGAGGTCATTTGATGAATGTGATGGATATCCAGAAATACGTCGACTATATATATGTTCTTAAGACGATTTGCATCTTGTATAGATTTGCCTTTGAATGCAAGTTAATCACCTGTAATACTTGTTCTCCTTGAAAAAAAACCAGACCTTGGACTCTTATCTGTTTGTTGAGACCATGACTTTTTACATCCTAAAAGCATGTATTTTCTCCATTACCATAAACACCGTGCGCGTAGATCCTCAAGAAGCTGAAGGTGTCTAAGGCTTTACCATTTATTCAGAAGTTGTTCTATCTAAATAAGCATTATAAGGAATACGGGCGTATAGCGACAGTTAAGGTGACACAATTTCGTCGCTATAAAATTGCAAAATACATTGTAATGAGCATCGTGCGCGCACCGTCGATTAAACGATGAGCCAAACGACATTTTTTGCGACTTGTGGCACGGCGGGGACTGTGACGCTCGCATAGAGCATCGCTAACATGACGGTTGTAAATAGCGCCACATAAGCGACACTAAAACTTGTCGCTTATGCGACGCCAAGTTTTCGACGCGTAGCATCGCTTACACGACGGTCTGTTGACGGAAAGAAATTAGAACATTGGAGGCTCTTTGATCAACATTTTCACGCAACCGATCGAAGAGCTCTCCAACGTTCGCAATTACGCTGCACTTACTAGCTGAAGCAAGTATATGCAGAATTGTTGTTTTGCCTAAGCTCTCTCTTAGTGTCTCCCTCTGTCTCTGTTTCTCTCTTTCTACATCTTTTTCTCTTTGAGTTCTCTCTCTCTCTCTCTTTCTCTCTCTCTCTCTCTCTCTCCTTTCTCTCTTTATTGCAGGTTATTCAAGAAGCTAACCAAGCAAAAAGTATGGCTAACTATTATAAGTACAAATTCTATTCTTTGCATATCATTTGAATTGTGTTATTTTCATTAGATAGCATACTCACACTTATTGATATGCACTTATACACCTATACATGATAAAGATGCACTTTCACACATATACACATATACACATGCACATACACACACATATATACACAGAGATACATGTGCACAATACTTAGACATACACACATATACACATGCATATGCACAAACATTTCTACAACCACATAAAAAGACTTACATGCATGCATTATTGCATATATATATATGTATATATATATATATATATATATATATATATATATATATATATATATATATATATATATATATATATATATATATATATATATATATATATATATATATATATATATATATATATATACATACATACATACACACATTAACATATACGCAAATACATGTATATGCACATCCACATGCATGCACATGGATGCAAATGGAAATGCATCCACATACACATGCATGTTTCGTACATATACACATGAATATACATACATTATACACATATATATGCACATACGTACACACACATATACACATGCACACACACATGCACATACCTACATATACACGCATACATGCACATACACACATATACACATAGAGTTACACATATACATGCACATACATATACACACACATGCACATGCACATACTCATACACACATATACACTTACACATGCACATGCAAATACATACATATACACACACATACACATGCACATACATACATATACACTTAGGTACACACATATGAATGAATTATATAACTAAAGTATTAAAACACATATACACATGCACACACACATGCACATACCTACATATACACATATACATGCACATACACACATATACACATAGAGCTACACATATAGATGCACATACATATACACACACATACACATGCACATGCACATACTCATACACATATGCACTTAAACATGCACATGCACATACATACATATACACACACATACACATGCACATACATACATATACACACACATACATATACACTTAGGTACACACATATGAATGAATTATATAATTAAAGTATTAAAACACATGCTTAATATAAAGAATAATAACAATCAATAGAACAAAACTCTTCATTACTTAATACCATACACACAATTCAAAACATAACTGAAATGAAAAATATATAGATAATATATATATATATATATATATATATATATATATATATATATATATATATATATATATATATATATATATATATATATATATATATATATATATATGTATGTATGTATATATATATATATATATATATATATATATATATATATATATATATATATATATATATATATATATATATATATATATATATATATCAATGTAAATACATATAATCTAATGTCATAATCAACTAAAATCCTAATCATCATCATCATCAATCAGCAGTATCATGATCATCCTGATCATCCTCATCCTCATCGTTATGATCACCCTGTGACGATCGAGATCCTCCCTCCTGTGTCTGTCTCTCCACCTCATCCATATGTGTCTCTCCATAATACTCCTATATTACATATAACAAACATAATTAAATAAAACAATTAAACCATTCATAAAAATAAAATAATTATATAAAATTTAATAGTACTCACAAAGGCATCAGGATGATCTCGCATATATTCACTCAAACGTTGATATCCAAAATGTGTAGCATACTCGATCTCATGTTTCATAGGATATCGGCCATAATCCTTCCACTGCATTGAAACAAATAAAAAGGATTAGTTGCTTGCATTTTAACTAAACTAAAAAATATACTCACAAGAACACATATACTTACAAATCTAGCTACAAAACCATTATGGCCCATTTGATCTAGGTGCGATGTGTGGCCTGACTCCGCTCTCTTCTTTGCAGCAGCTTGTTTATTCAAAAAAAAATACATAAATTAAATGTAAAAAATTACTAAAATATATAAAAATTATAAATATAAACTATTAATTTGTGTTTCTTCTGCTAAGGAAATGACTCCTGAAGACGTAGCTGTCTACAAAAAAAGTGCCACTTCTCAGGTGGTATGTTACGTCGCCTCTTATTTTTTTCCACCATACAATATCTCTTGTTAATTTAATCTCAAACAGAAAAAAAAATCAGAATACATACACATATATACACACACATACACATACACATACCCACATACACATATGCATGCAAACATATACGCATACATATATGTATACATATACACATATACATACATATAACATAAACACACATATACATATCCACATATATACGTACACACACATGCATGCAGATACACTCATTCATACAAAATACATGCATTTATCCCACAAGTCCTCCGATAAGAATTATGATGAATTTTACTCTCAAGAGCATATTATATGTAGGTGTAACTCTTGTTATGGCACGTATCAAAGACCACAATTGGAATGTATTGAGCATGAGGCAGAGTATGGTACGTTTGAGCATGCACCATCACCTTGTTCAAACCATGAGTACTTATGGAACATGCTTGAACGTAGCATCCCTTACTAGTAGAAGGATTTTACATGCAAAAAATGAAAGATTATATATTGATGGAAGACCTTACACACATGGAAATATAGCAGGTTTAATAAATAGTAGTCAAGGGTTACATAATAGTTCAATGAATAATTGCACATTTGAGGAGCGTGAAAATAGTCATGAATCACCATACATGAGTAGAGATGTATCAAGATACATAGCTGTCAATGCTATTACTACATTACATGCCGGTGATGAACTATTAGTGAATTATGGATGGCGTAGACCTCCAAGAGCACCTTTTTGCTAAAAGAATAAAAAATTCTATCCATATTTAATAAGTTATATACTTACTTTTATATTTAAAGTTTACTTTTTATTCATTTATGGAATACTACTGAATTTTATTTATATGTGTAGATTCCAACGTATGATGTTGATGATATTCCTCCACATCATTCAGCCAGTAAGACCTCATTTATCAAAAGATTCTATGAGGAGGCTATGCAAAAGTAATCCTATGGAATATGCAAGGTTCAAAGATCTATATTCAAAAGACAATAAAGTACAAGATTTGTGTGACAATGATGAAGATGATGGCATGGCAGATTTTATTGAGGATTGGTATCAAAATGACAGTGAGAGCATTGATATTTCAAAAAATGAGAAATATCTTCGAGAGGAATGTCTAAAGCATGTATATGAAGGAAGTCGTTTGACACGACTAAGTGCGAGATTACTTATTCTCAATCTTCAAAATTGTTTTGGATGGAGTAATGTATCTGTTTGGACACTATTAAGGTATAATTTTCAATTTTCTATCTATTTATATATATATGCATATATATATATATATATATATATATATATATATATATATATATATATATATATATATATATATATATATATATATATATATATATATATATATATATATATATATATATATATATGCATATATAAACATACACATAATATACATGAATGCATACACACATATAAACATACACACACATATACACATTTTGAAGGATGGAAAAATAATTTTGAAGGATGGGCGAACAAAAAGTGTCCATTCAATGCAGGTTTTTATTCTTAATTTAGATAAGGTAAGAACAAGAAATTGAATTGAATGGAAACTTTTTGTCCGCGCATCTTTTAAAACTATTAATGCATCTTTCAAAATGTTCACGAAAAATTTGATTGTTTGGATGGCAGGATTCGATTGTTTGTTTTGGAGGATATGAAGTACGTACCTTCATTGAATGATTTGTCGATTCTATCATATGTTCAGTTTGAAAGTGTGAGAAATGGATTTATAATTGCTATTCAAAGAATTTGGCACTGTTTATAGGCCATACAATGGCAACCTGGATGAATCACATGCACAGAGGTTACTCAAGATAGAGCAACCTGATTATAATGGACTAGTGCCAGCAGGATTCCAGGGGTATGCAGTAAACCTCTTGCATTTCAATGATGAGCATATGAACTTTAGGATACAAAGTGGAAATCATGGTGGCTTGTTTATACAGCTTGTTCAAAGAACATCAGTGTCATAAACCTGAAGTTCTTTCAAAAAGCTGTATAAAAGTGATCCTCTCAAGCCACCATGATTTCCACTTTGTATCCTAAAGTTCAGATGTTCATCATTGACATGCAAGAGGTTTATTGCATACCGCAGGAGTCCTGTTGGCACTAGTCCATTATAATCAGGTTGCTCTATCTTGAGTAACCTTTGTGCATGCGATTCATCCAAGTCACCATCGTATGGCCTATAAACAGTGCCAAATTCTTTGAATAGCAATTATAAACCCGCTTCTCACACTTTCAAACTGAACACATGAAAGAATTGACAAATCATTCAATGAAGGTACATACTTCATATCCTCCAAAACAAACAATCATATCCTGCCATCCAAAACAATCAAATTTTTCACAAATATTTTGAAAGATGCACATAAGCATACACATATATAAAATTATATGCATATATATATGTATATTTATATATTTACTTTTTTTCATATATCTTTTTTTGATGAACTTACAACTTATTATCTGAAAAGTTTTTACCAAGTTAGAATATTCTTCCTACCTCACATGATGAAATGAAGAAGATAATCAACAATCTTGGTATAGATTATCAATGTATACATGCATGTCCTAACGATTGTATTTTATATAGAGGTGAATATGCAGACTCTTTGACATGTCCCAACTGTCAATCTCTTCGATATAAGGGCGAAGAAGGTAGAATCCCAAAAAATGTATTGAGACATTTTCCATTGGCTCCATGGATTAGACATATGTTTCAAAGCCCCAAATTATCAAAGCTTTTGACTTGGGGACAAGATCACAAAAGTACTGATGGAATAATCAGAATTCCTCATGATAGTGTTGCTTTTCAGCATATTGATTCTACATGGCCTGAATTTGCACAAAATCCACAGAATCTAAAGTTAGGAGTTGCATTAGTCCATTCTCCATGAAAACCTGTAAATGGTCAACATGGCCAGTGGTAGTCATAAACTACAATCTTCCACCATATCTTACATTAAAAAGGAACATTTAATGCTTTCACTTTTAATCCCTGGCATAAGACAAGTTAAAGATATGAATATATATCTTGATTCTCTGATTGACGATCTCCAAGAGTTATGGAGAACCTATTAATGTCATTGATGTATCGAAAAGCATCAATGAAAGACATATTACGGTTCGTGGTATTATGGCTTGGACTATTCATGATTTTCTAGGATATGGTGTTTGTTCACGTATTGATGTAATTTTTTTATTCAATATGCATGTAAATAAATATAATTTAATCTAATTATATTTTTATCATTTTCATCATGCAGGAATATCTACTAAGGATTATAAAGCTTGTCCATATTGTGGTGATTGGTTGAGATCAATCTATAGTAAGAATCTCAACAAAAATATTTATCTTCGACATCGACGATTCTTGCTTGATGCTCATCCATTAAGATCTAAAAGAGAAGCGATACATTTTAATGGAAAGCTTGAAATAGGTCAGTGTCCAAAACCTATGACACTTATGGATTGGTATAAAAAATGGATAGATGGACCTCTGATAGATCCAGAATCAGAAATCTGCAGTGATGATTCAGATAATGAGAATGTGAAGAGAGGTAAAAGAAAATTGGCACTTGCAGAGAACATATCAATATGGTATTCTTTGGAGTATTGGAAAGAGTTAAAAGTATGTTATCTTCTTGATCCTATGCATATATTAAAAAATATTGATTATTCACTATGGTAGCATCTCCTTGGACTAAAAGATACCATACTAGTATCAAGGAATGATTTGAAAGATCAAAATCCAAACCAAAGTTATGGCCAGTTTTTGATAGACATCAACAAGAAACGACTTATGCACCTGCTCCTTGGGTACTTACAACAAAAGAGATACAGACTATCAACAATAGAATTCAATTCATTAAGACTCCTATAGGATATGGAGCATCTTTTCAAAACATGTTTACTACGGATGATAAGAGCTTATCTGGGTTAAAGACCCATGACTGTCATAACTTTTTGAAACATATTTTAACTTTGGTTATCGATAGATGTACAACGAAAGGAGTACGAGATGTGATCTATCGTCTTGGATCACTTATAAGGTAATTATGATAGTTTTATATTTAATATGTATGAATATTGGATATCTTTTATTTTTTAATTAACTTCTTTATAATTGTTTTTATGATATTTATAGGTGGATAACATCCAAAGAGATTGACAAAAACTCGATCCCACAAAAAAAATGTGAATGCAAGCAGCTACTATGTTTGATGGAGAAAGAACTTCCTACTTTGTTTTTTGATATTCAGGTTCATTTATTACTCCATCTTGTAGATGAAATAGAGATTGCGGGTGTTGTCAACACTCGATGGATGTTTTGGGTCAAGCGATTTATGGGAATATTAAAAGGTTATGTGCAACAAAGAGCAAAACCAGAAAGATCCATGGCAAAGGGTTGGATGCTTGAAGAGTGCATGTATTACGTTAATGAGTAGCTTGAAAGAGCTCATGAAGAAGCTCCACGTGCATGGACCAACGAGTCTTCTTAAAAAATAACAGATGAGGTATTACCAGGTAAGGGAGTTCCATCCTTATTTACATTTCAAGAAAAAAATGATGTTTCTACTTCTGTAGCATATAATAGCAAATGCATGCAAGCATTTCTTAGCGAGTACGGGGAACTTCAAAATCTCCAAAGTAAAAGGCGAAAAAACAAAACATATAGACGTAATCTCGATAATAATGAGATTACAGATATATCTTCTTTCACGGATTGGCTATATAGTCGTTTGCAATGCACCAACGCAAATAATGAAGAAATCTCAGATGAACAAAGAGAGTTAATGATAGGTTGTGAACGAAAGATAATTTTATTAAAATAATATTTTATTTTTTCATATATGTATATTAGTTTCTATTTACTAATTGAATTTATTTTGCAGGCTCGAATGTTCACTAATATGTGGGCTTTGGGACAACATATTAGAATCAAAGCCATTGATTCTTTACGTAACACAGAGGATTCTAGTATTGTTGCTTCTTTCAAGAAACCATCATGTGCTAGCTCAAAAGACACAAACCTTATAGATATCAAACTTGGTTATGTAGGAACTATTGTTGGTATCTATGAAATTTCATTTCGTACATTCAAACAGGTAGAAAAAAGTTTATATTTTTTATGATAGAGTTAGTTATTTTTTTAAGCACCTAATAATGGGTTTTTGTTGTTATATATTTTGATAGGTCATTTTGAAGGTTGACTGGTTTCGAGCCGAGTATAAAGGCAGTAATTCTACATTAAGAAAAGAATTATCTGGGTTTTGGGCAATTGATTCTTGCAAGGTGATGCAATCTACTAAAGAAGCATATATTCTTCCTAGGCATATTGAACAAGCATTTTTTTATAAAAACCCAGATGCTCATCCTTGGTGGCAAGTCATTCATGTGCAACTGAGAGGTAGGTCATTGTTTGAATAGTTTATTGTTAGAGAGATCGAACAAAGTCCTCTTGATGATTCAACATCAGATAGTGATACATCAACATCTGAAAGAGAAATTAGAATCATTATTCGTGATAATGATACTAATCTTTTTTATGAAGAGGATAATTCTCCACATGCTGATTCTACTGATGAGGAAGAGGAATTACCAAAAATAGATATTAGTCCATCAATAGATGATGTGATTCATGAGAACATAGATTTAACAATAGAAGAAATAAATGAAATCAATAAGGATAATGAAGATGAGACTATATTGATGTCTTACCAAAATGATGGCAATAATGAAAAAATATGAGCAGATTAGATAGTAAATTCTACTCTAATTATCGATCAATAACTTGAAGCTTCTGAATGGATATTAGATAATAGATTTTTTTATTAACTCTAATCGTTGGGTAAGCATCTAGATCGTATAGTCCAGCTCATCATCAGAAGTCTCTGAGTAATCACGCATGATGGCCCCTAGAGTACGAGAGGGAACTCTTGCTCTCATAAGACTTTTTATGAGCGTGAATTTGCCTTTCTCTCTCTACTAGGATCCATAATACCTAACATATAAAAAAAATGCGTTAGAAATCAATATATATATGTGTACATATGTATATGTGTATGCATTAAGTATGTGTATGTATGCATGTGTGTGTGTATGTATGTGAGTGTATGTGTGTGTGTATGTGTGTATGCATGTGTATGTGTGTGTATGCATCATTATGTGTGTATGTGTCTATGTGTGTATGTGTGTGTATATGTGTGTGTGTATGTGTTTGTGTCTATGTGTATGTGTGTGTGTCTATGAGTGTGTATGTGTTTATGTGTGTGTATGTGTCTATGTGTGTGTATGTGTCTATGTGTGTATGTGTATGCATGTATGTATGCATATGTGTGTGTATGTGTGTGTATGCATTATGTATGCATATGTGTGTGTATGCATTATGTATGTGTATGTATGCATGTAAGTATGTATGTATGCATATGCATATGCATTATGTATGCATGTATGTGTATGTGTGTGTATGTCTCTCTATGTGTGTGTATGCATATATGTGAGTGTATGTATGTATGTATGTATGTGTGTGAGTATATGTGTCTGTATGTCTGTGTATGCATTATGTATGTGTATGTATGCATGTAAGTATGTATGTATGCATATGCATATGCATATGCATTATGTATGCAGATGTATGCATGTATGTGTATGTGTGTGTATGTCTCTCTATGTGTGTGTATGCATATATGTGTGTGTATGTATGTATGTGTGTGTGTATGTGTCTGTATGTGTGTATGCATGTGTATGTGTGTGTATGTATCATTATGTGTGTATGTTTGAATGTGTCTCTATCTGTGTATGTGTATGCATGTATGTATGCATATGTGTGTATGCATGTGTATGTGTGTGTATGCATCATTATGTGTGTATGTGTGTGTATGCATCATTATGTGTGTATGTGTCTATGTGTCTATGTTTGTGTGTGTGTATAGGTGTGTGTATGTGTATGTGTCGCTACGCGTCTATGAGTGTGTATGTGTTTATGTGTGTGTATGTGTCTATGTGTGTGTATGTTTCTATGTGTATGTGTATGCATGTATGTATGCATATGTGTGTGTATGCATTATTTATGAAAATGTGTGTGTATGCATTATGTATGTGTATGCATTATGTATGTGTATGCATCGATACATTAGAGAAAGTCTCGTTACATCTTTTCACATCCATTTTCTTCGTTAGAGAAAGTCTCCTGTGCAAAGTTTATCAACTCAAGAAATTAGTTGTAAAACTTACACACATATTGGTTTCTTGAATCGTTTCGTTTGTTTATTATCCGACACAAATTAATACTAGTTCCAAAGCTCAATTTCTAGATTTTTCAATTTCCGCGTCGTTGAATTAATCTGCGTCGTTGGATTGGTCGCAGGTTTCTACCCTTCGATATCAAAGTACCAAAAACTTTGGAGGTACTCTGAATGTGACGGAAAGTGGATTTGTTGTGAAATATGTTGTATAGATATGTCTTCGAAAGGAAGTTCAAAACAGCACTCTGGCCTCTTATGCGACGTTTTTTTTTATTGGCATAAATAGTGTTTGCGAAAATCCTAAACTGTAATGCATAGAAACTGAAAGTGCCTAAGGCTTTACCGTTTATCTAAATAAATTGGAATCCTGAGATTTGTTTTGACCATGTTGACGATACGAAAGAAACACGTTTTCTTTCTATTATTCAGCAATTTGAGCACATTCATCTTCAGAAAGTAGAAACATAGATTGGGAAAGAATACGCATTAGAGTGTGATTAATCTGGTAGATAAATAATATAAGGAGGATGAAATGTTGTTCTCACATCACCTTGTATACCATCTACTAATTTTACTTTGCAGTTCGTAGCTCTTTTACATATGAGCTTGTTTTCAAGTAACCAAACAAATCAAAATGCCACTTGGTGTGTAGACTAAAATTCATTCGCATGGTCTTTAGAACTGAAAATTCTCAGAATTCCTGGCAAACTGGCCGTGTGTACAAGTCACCGTGGGATCAACGACTGTTTTGATGAAGAGACAGAGAGAGAGAGAGAGAGAGAGAGAGAGAGAGAGAGGATTTGTGTTTCGATAGATAATATAAAATTCTAGAACCTTTCACTATTAAAAAGGATAGAAAAGTTTGTACAATGTATGCATTGCACTTGAAAGAATGCAGATATGATGTTGACTATAAAATAGTGTTATGTTATATACATCCGTGGATAAGTCATCTAAAAGTTATTTTATCTTTCATTCCTTGAGTTGTTCCTTCTTTCATTTAAACACACTGTAAATGTATAGAAGAAGGCCTTCGAGTTCGAATATACATTTGTCCAAGACTTATAGAGATATGAATACAGCCTCAATCCGTAAATCTCTTCGTTTGGACTGACTTGCAAGTTTCTGCCTTTCAATATCATAATATGAGAAGCCAACGAGCATCTCGATTTCCGAGAGCCATATTCAAGGTTTTTATAGGGTCCACAATTTCGGTTTTAAGTTTTATATTATTCACCAAAGTTATTGAAACAGCATGTCACTAAGTTTTATAGGGTCCACAATTTCGGTTTTAAGTTTTATATCACTAAGGCTTGCCTAAAAGAAGCTCATTTCGCATTCAGGCATCATTTAGGTCTAGTTTAAAGGAGCATAACACCGTGTCCGAATCCTCCAAAGAACCATAGATCGGTGTCAGAATAATACCTTTCCTAGTTTTGCACACATCATCGGTGTGCGTAGTTCTCACCCACAGTCATGTGGACTCGTAGACAAGCTGTACCCCTGCTAACATTGACTCTGTAGTACAACATATCTTCCTTTACACTCGTTGCCGAATCCTAGTTTAAAGGAGCATAACATCGTGTCCGAATCCTCCAAAGGACCATAGATCGGTGTCAGAATAATACCTTTGCTAGTTTTGCACACATCATTGGTGTGCGTAGTTCTCACCCACAGTGATGGGGACTCGTAGACAAGCTGTATATGAAGACTACATACCCCTGCTAACATTGACTCTGTAGTACAACAGATCTTCCTTTACACTCGTTGCCAGCAGTGATCGTCAACCACTGTAATCTAGCGCACAGATTTGATTTCCAACTCCCAACGTGTCCTTCCATGAAACCATATCTGTACTTAATATTGTTTTTCATGAAACCGGTTAAGGTGGGTTGATTTTACACATAGGCTCCAACACACTCTATATAAACGAAATCGCTCACCCTATTGTTTTCAGAAAGCCATACGGTGTTAGCTTGGTGCGAGGTTCAGACTCTATAGCTAGCTATTCTCTGCTTGCGCATTCCTACGCAATGGCTTCTAAATTGCTCGAAGTATGCATTATTGCTTGCCTCTCTCTGCTGTTAGCAAGCACCAAGCTTGCGGAGGCGGACTGTACCGTCCAGAATGATTGAGGGAAGAAGGTTATCATAATTCCTGTCGATGTGGACATCACTATCGATGTGAATGTGGGTGCCTCTGTGCAGCTGCCTCCGTCGCAGCAAACGTGCTACTTCAAGAACGCTGACACTGGGGACCAAAAAGGACCGGTTACTCTTGTGGATGGCAGCACCTATGTCTGCAAAGATGGCGATGTAGCAGGCACAGTTGACGTATATCTGGGTGTCTATGTCCTAGGTGTGATTCAGCTTAGTGCCAAGATTATACTCTCGCTTTAAGCCCATCGAACCTTCCCTTGCACATGTTTTATCATTAACTCTGTTTATTTCATCGAACCTTCCCTTGCACATGTTTTATCATTAACTCTGTAAATAAACAGAAGCGGCAGGCAATAGCCTCAGAAAAGGCAATCCTATATTTTCCCTGCACTAAAGAGGTATTGTTGTTATAAGAATAAAGTGAAGCTTATGTGCTTCCGCTATCAGGAGCTGTTAGTAAACCTCACAACCTTTCTGTACCTGTACTTTTGTTATTTCTTATTTAATGATACATCATATTACAACAATCACCTTGTATTTTCTGTTTCTGTGCTTTCACTTTTCTTCTTCTTCTGGAGAGCTGAGGTATTTGTCTCTGGCTGGATCTTACACACATTCATTTCTCATCATCTCCTATCGAGCTACTTAGGAAGAGCAAGATAGGCACGAACTAAATTGATCACATAGGACTATCCTTCTACGCAACGAAATACCCTTCTATCAGATTACGACCAACCGTCCTGTGGTTGGATATGATATACTCGAAACGAATGTCCCCTCGTTTCATTCTATCCGAATGGAGCTCCTGTTACGAATGTTCCAACCACGCCAACTGTTTTTTCTGAAAATAATACATGAGACGCTGTTTGTGTCTTCCTCAAACGAACGCTCCTCCAGTGGATACTACCAAAAGTCTTTCGTTGAGCGCTAAAAAGCTCAGTCGTTAGAACATTCCGTTAATTTGCTTTTGCAAGCACGCAAATATGCTTCTAACAGGAGAGAGAGACAGCAAACCTCTGCTATGAGAGAGAGAGAGAGAGAGAGAGAAAGAGAGAGAGAGCAACCCCTACTGAGAGAGAGAGAGGGAGAGAGAAAAAAGCACTGTTTATCTCCATTTCTTACATAAACTTCTACTCTGCGAGTGAAAGTCGGTCATTAAGTGAGAACTTTGAGTATGAATCTACTGTCCAACTAGCGCCTTAAAAATAAAGATTGTCTGTCCATTCTGCCATCAAACCTTCCTTGGAAGAGATCTTTCAATTTGTTGACGCGAAAATTGATGACGTGGATAGTAATGTAAAAGCAAAAAACTATAATTTGTAATAGAATCCACCGCGCCGTACGCGTTTTCTCTCTGCTCTATGTCGCTCCCTCGTCGTCGTTGTCTCTGCACACACATTAGCGCCACAACTGCGCGACTTCACAACTGGTATCGGAGCATTGCCTTGGGCTTGTTTGGTTGCGACCTTGCTTTGCGAGCTGATGACAGCAGGGCTGCAAGTCAATACCGATCTCATCTAGTACCTGGAAGGAAAAAGATCAGAAGAGCCGACGCTCCCTTTAATGAAGAGAGTTATCTGGCTGAACAAGGCGTCGTCACTCCAATTATGCTAAAGCATCCTTGAGCTGATATTAAGTGAGTTATTAAGCCAGCTTTGGTCGACGGTAGTAGTAACTTGTCGCAGTTCTATCGGCCGCTGGTTTGGCACTAGTTCAGAGTTCTTATTGAAACCGCTAGCCGATCAGCAAACCTTAACAGAGTACTGGCGTTCTCGATATTCTTCCATAATCTCATATTACAGAAAAGCGATACAAGCGGGAAGGAGTTACAGCTTGAAGCATAAGACTACATACATTTATTGACATGTGTGAAAGTGAGCCTCCTAAGCTAGAAAATTCTGGAAATTATTGAGAGGTTTTTCTATTGCAAGGTACATATTTGGTTTCAGATTTTCATTTTGAGTGCATGTGGCAGGGGACGATATGTATTTTCTTGCCGGTCCGAGAATAGACACTACTCACACGCTGTGAGACAAATGTATGATATTACGGGTCCTAAATTGGACAACTCATGCGCCTTGTGAGGTTTTATATTACCCTGCTACAAACCTTGAATTTAAACAAAAATTGAGGGACGTGATAAGGTTTTTAATAGGGGTATTCTCATGCTTGGAGATCCTCTGGTGATATAGGTGGAAGACCAAAGAGAAGACAATCCAAAGACCTCGTGTATCGATCACGGGATGAATGTTTGATTTCTAAGGCCTCCCATCAAAGTATATTTGTTTACGTTACAGACTCTTATTGATGCTTTCACCGAGAGTTTGGGGTTTTGGAGTGGATTCATTATAGTTGACTTGGCTCATATACACTTTGGACAAAGGATACTGTGTTGGAATTTTTTCAGAGAGGTAAAAATAAAGCATATAAGTGCATAGAGACGTAGGGAGTGCTTAGAACAAGACGAAAACCATTGAAATTACTTGTGAACATTGAGTTTTTGGTGCATATATCTAGAAAAATAGTCGAAATGTTATAGAATTTTTGATAGGCCTCGCCATAAGATTAACGTTGCATAGAGAAGTGCTTTAATTACAAGGATGGGTGATAACATTACACAAATAGTTGATGATAAGTTGAATAAAGATAATTACCATATATGGTCGTATAGGATGGAAAATTTCTTGATGGAAAAAGGTCTATGCAGACTAGTAAATGGAGAGGACGAGTGTCTTGAGTTTCCAGAGAATTCGAATGCAGAAGAGCAAAAAGAATATAAAATGTGGATAGAAAAATCTAGAAAGGTTCTCCATTGGATTTCGATATATATATCAGAGAGCGTGAAATTGCTTTGAATCAGAAGAGGCTTTGAAGACTAAGGAGTATGTGGTAACTGGTGATGATACATTGCATGTGATTAACGATGTTGGGAATGTACCACCAGTATAAAGAAATGGTGTTCGAAACATATTAAGTGATATCTTACATATGCCTAGCATTACTAAGAACCTAGTTTCGGTTGGTCAACTAGCTTATCAAGGTATGGAAGTTATTTTCAATAAACATGGATATTTTATACATGATTTTAAGTATGAAAAAAGATGAAAATTACTTCTTCATGGAAAGAAGATGGGTAGATTATTCACGTTTGACATGGGTACACCCCTTTATGAGAATATGTATGCCAAGATAGTGAATATTCAGATATAGCTGAATTATGGCATAAACGAATTGGTCATATCAATTTAAGAAAATTGAAGTCCATGGAAAAGCAAATGTTAGTGCATGGACTACGAAGATTTGGTCATTTAAACTTTGAAAGAATTTGTGAACCTTGCGCATTTGGAAAACATCAACGTATGAAGTTTCCAAGAAGAGAAATGCATAGGAGGAGACCACTAGAACTAATACATAGTGATGTGGTTAGACATGCTAGAACAAAATCAATTGGTGGCTCACTATATTTTCTTATATTTATTGACGATTATAGCCGAAATACATGGATTTACTTCCTGAAGCATATGAAGTCTTTGAGTGCTTTCTGAGATTCAAAAATATGATTAAAAAGCAGTTAGGAATATATATAAAATACCTACGACCAGATTTAGGGAGAGAATATATCTCAAGAGAATCTGATCAATACCTAAGTGATCATGGAATTAGAAGTTCATTGTCTTATAGATACACCACAACAAAATGGTGTTGCAGAACACAAAAATCGTGAGATTGAGGAAGTTGCTAGAGCCATATTGAATGAAAAGAATATGCCAGATATGTTTTGGGCAGAAGCTTGTCATACGGTTGTGGATGTTATAAATAGAGCTCCCACAGGCATGGTTCATGATCTCACACCTTATGAGAGGCTATGGAAGCATAAGCCTAGTGTTATCTATTTACGAGTTTTTGAAAGTATTTGTTATGTGCATGTGCCTAGTTAGTTGAGACACAAGTTTGAGGCAAAATCTGAGAAGTTCATATTTGTTGGGTACTCAGAAGATAAGAAAGGATATCGCTGTTATAATCCTGTTACGAAAGAATGTATAGTGATTAGAGATCTTATATTCAATGAAAAAGCATCAAGGTATGCACCCAAAGACATGGTTGTGATAGAGAATGCTATGGATGATTCTATGCACAATATTCATGAAGAGTCAGGAACAAGTTGTAGGAATTTTGACCATGAAGAAAGTCAATACTATGGTTCATATGAATTTCCTACACCTGAAATATCATGGAGTGGAAATGCAAAAGACTATGCAAGAAGAAATGAGAAAGGAAAAGATATGTACATGTCTGATTCAGATATTGAAGATGAGATAGTTACACTTGGCATGTTGAAAAATATGAAGGAGAAATATATTCCTCCACACGTAAGGAAAGAGACACATGAAGAAACACCTTTGAGACAATCTACGAGAGTAAAACATCCCGTGGATAGATTGAATCTATACAATAAGTCTATGAAGCTTCATTATGCATATATGACAGAAAGAATTAAGCATGAGGAACCAAAGAATTTTCATGATGCGTCATAAAGTGAAGATTGGTGCAAAGCAATGGATGATAAGATGAATGCATTGAAGAAGAATGATACATGGGAGTTAGTGAAATTTCCACCGAATAAGAAAGCTATTGGATGTAAATGGGTATACAAAGTGAAGTGCAAAAGTGATGGTTCAATGGAAAGATTTAAAGCGCGCTTACTTGCAAAAGGATATGAACAAGTACATGGATTGTATTATGATGAAGCATTTAGTCCACTGGTGAAAATGATAACCATAAGAAGCATGATTACATGGGCTGCTATGAACAATTGGAAATTATATCAAATGGATGTTAAGAATGCATTTTTGAATGGCAAATTGCATGAGGAAGTCTATATGCAACAACCAGAAGGTTGTGTGCATCCAAAGTATCCTGACTATGTATGCAAGTTAAAGAAAGCACTTTATGGTTTGAAACAAGCACCAAGGGCATGGTGTGAACGATTCACTAAGAAGTTGTTGGATTTGAAGTTTATGAAATCAAAGGCTGATTATTCATTATTTGTATGGAATCAAGGAAGTGAAACGATTCTATTAGTGATCTACGTCGATGATTTGATTATTAGTGGTAACGATGAGAAGAGGATTGCTGATTTGAAAAGGCAACTGAAATTTGAATTTTTGATATCAGATTTGGGAGAGCTAAAATACCTTTTGGGAATCGAAGTAATTTCAATGACAGACGGAATTTGGATTATACAAGGCAATTATATGTTGGAAATGCTTGAGAGATTTGGTATGAGTGCTTGTAAACCTGTTGATATGCCACTTGATGCTAATGTTAAGCTTATGGATGATGGAAAGTACTTGCATGATGCCAATATGTATAGAAAGATGGTTGGAAGTTTGATTTATGTAAAAAAGACAAGACTGGATTTGAGTTTTGCAGTTGGTTTGGTGAGTCAGTTTATGCATAAACCATGTAGAATGCACTTGGATGCAGTGTGGCCCATATTGCGTTATGTGAAAGGAACATGCAATTTTGGTTTGTTTTATGAGAGAAAAGTTCAGCCATGTATATATGCATACACAAATGCCGATTGGGCAAGAAATGTCATGGATCGAAGGTCAACAAGTGGATTTTCATTTTCTCTTGGAAGTGCAATCATTTCTTTTGAACCCTAGAGAATCCTTCCACAAGTAAACAAAACAATCACGAAGGACAGAACCTAGAAGTCAACCATGATAGTGGAATTTTGATTACTCGATCTATGATTCCAGATCAGGTTTCGAATTCCTTTGCTATGGAGGTTTCTCAAAAAAGAGTAGGGTTCCCTTAGAAGAGCTCCCTCAAAGGATGATTAGAATGTCAAGAAGCCTCAACTTCAAGAAGAAGAGATGAATATAAAAAAAAAGAGGGACAAGCTCCTAATCAAAAAAGACCTCAAGTTTCATAAAAGATTGTCATTTCCTTCAATGTTTGAGAGGCTATCCGACCCCTCAAGAACACCTATTTTTTATCAATGCCTTTGAGATAAAAGCATTTTACCAAACTTCATCTATCTCCAAGAGATCAAAGTGGACGGTATTGAACTTCAAAGGATTCTTTAAAATATATCGATGTCTCACTTATGGTTCTTCACTACAAACCTACGAGAAAGCAATAGTGAAAATATTCACCTGAGACGAGAATGGCACGCCTAATTAATGGAGGCCTTGGTGGATTGTAACCAGTGATGGATTTCTGCTCCTTTTAAAGGCCCTCTCCACTTCACCATTGCGTCATATGGGCCTAATCTTGACACTGAAAGACTAAATACTTGGCCTGCTTTGGTCTCTTTCCTTGTTGAATTCATCTTATTTGGGGTCTTCAAAATGGTGGAAGTCCTATCTAATGAATGGAGCCCAAGGGGATGTATTATTGATGGGATTGAGAAAGATGTTTAGGATTATGTTACACTCCAACCTGACCTCATTGAAATTAAAGATAAACATGAACTCTCATGGTCAAACCTACAATATGGAAATGATCTACAAAAAGATAGACTTGATAAAATATCATTACGAACTACATCAATCGTAAGCAGGGTCCTCTGTCCCTCTCTGAATGTGTTGATTTGGTTTTGTCTCTTTACTATCAAGTGTTCCTGACCTTCAAGCCTCAATTAGTACATCGAAAAGTTCCTTATTTTCATGTTGATTCTACAACCCTCTTTCCCCCTTTGGTCTAGTAGATGATCTCCAAGGCCTTGATTGAGGCTTTCACCATTTATGCCTCTGGAAGAAGCTGTTGGAAATCAGTTGTCTAGATGACTCGATATCTCCTTAATAAGAGCTAGAAATAAGTGCAAAGAATTTGATGTACATGAATTAAAAATCTTTATGGAAGGCTTCCACATCTTGAGACAGAAGTCAATAAAGGAAAGTGAAATACCTAGCACAAACTTTGAAAAATTAGAAGTTGAGAAACAAAGAGGAAATTAAAAGAAGAAATCTCCAAATTTATTCTTTAAAGATGGTTGGGCAAGCAAATAGATGAACCATCTAAGGAAATGTGTAAAATCCTAAAGAAGAAGAAGCATATGGAAGATATTATGTACATGATTGACACCTACGAGGTGGAATGCACTTCTGATGTCGAGAATTTTGTGTTGATTTATCAATAATTTCTCTCAACGTTTTGGGGTGTGCACTCCACTCTCTTCTCAAAGGTGTGATTTTATGGCTACCATCTCTAGAGTTAGCACTAAAATACTTCTGCAAAATTTGTTTAATCTTCTTTATGCCCCCATCAATGACACAAAAATTACTGAAGCTATTAATTCTTTGCTCAATAGTAAAAGTATATGTTTGGACATCCTCACAAATGAATTCTACAAAACGTTTAAGAATGTTCTCCTCAACATGCTTCACTTGGTATGACAAGATGCCATACAATTTGGTATGTTGGCTAACTTTCTCAACGAAGGTGTGATTAAGATGATTCACAAAAAGCCTAACTTTCTCAACAAAGGTGTGCTTGAGCTCATTCTCAGAAAAAAGATAGAACAAAGAAAATTGAAAACTGATGGCACATCAATATGCTGCAAACTAGCAATAAGATCTTTGGGAGGGTCATTGCTAATCATATTGCTCTACATCTTCGATCATGGATCAATGAGGATTAAAAATGCTTCATAAAAGATAGGTCTATCTTGGAGGCCATTATGGATGTGTGGGAAGGGCTTGAATTTGATAATGAGTCTTCTCAAAATGTCCTCTTCATGAAGACCAATTTTGACAAATCTTACAATCACCTTGACTCGGAATTCATTCTCCAATCCTTCAAAGATTTAGGATTTGACTCTGAATTCATTAAAATGATCACCATGCTTTTGGGTAATGTCCAGGCTCAGATCAATATCAATGTTTAGCTTTTTAAAGCATTCAAATTAAACAACTCTATTAGATACAGATGCCCCCTAGCTCCTCCTAATCTCTTCCATTGCCATTGGTTCTCCTAGTTATTTCATCAACCATCATTCCCATCTTTGGAAGACTCATGGTTTGTTGCTTCCCCATAGCCATAGTCCAATGATAATGTGAATCTTTTCTTATGGTAGGAATGCTTTTGTACATAATGAAATTAATAGTACTACCGCCTTTTGGCAATGACTTGACACTTTTTTCATCACTTTTGGCTCGAGAATTAATCACTCAAAACCTACCTTCAAGGCTATTTTGTGGACCCCTCTATAGTTTTTGGTTGACCATGACTGTTAAGTGCTCCCCTATTAGAAAATCTTCAATCTACTTGGTATCTTGATGGATTTCGATGTCTCCATGGGTTAGTAGTGGAACTGAGTTCTTGCCAAACTTGTTAGTAAACTTTCCTAATAGAAGGGCATGCACTTCAACATGGTGGAGCATGCCAGAGTGATGAAGATCTTTCTTATTTCATCAAAAATGCACTTTCTGGCTTCTTGGAGACCAAAGGAAAAAGAATCAAATAAATTGGGAATAACTTGTGTAGAAATTTCCATTAGATTGGTGATCCCAACACGAAAGGTATTCCCAAAATCAAATGCGCCAAATGTGCTAATAAGAAAGACTCAACTAGGGTAGGAATTGTGAACATGAGGGTGATGGTTGATAACATGGCCGCTAATGTGTTGATTGAAGCATGGTGCAATATGGAAACTTCGTGGGCAAAATTGATTCTAAGAAGCAATTCTCTTATGTTTGAGGTTCTTCCTAGGCGAAAGGTTCATGAGATGCTCTCTCTAATTGTTTTCTCTATTGATAATAACTCCAAGAGGGTCATAATTCATGTGTTCTTTGTGGAAATATTGGAACATGATCAAACTGTACATCAAGGACAATGAAGATTGGAAGTGGGATATTCGGACCAGAAAAAACAACTCCATTTGGATTCCTATTATTGGAATCAAAGAACCAAATCAAAAAGCCTCCAAAGGCACAACAAGCTATGAAACAAAGGATTTAACATGTGGAAACAACTTTGGAATTAAGGGAGAAGAAATCAGATAAGACTTTAATACATTGACCTAACTTGGCTATTAAAATTGGTGCCTTCTAAGACATAGATTCAATGATTGACAGAGATCAAAGACTCACCTCCTTATCGAGAATGATCCTCCCTATGGTCCCAAGCAAGTTGCAAGGGCATGGAATCAAAGGCTTCAGGACTACTTGATTAGTTGTGGATAGAAACAAAGCAAGGGTATCCCTTCACTATTCTAGAGAAGAGAACAAGGTGAAACATCTATCTACTTGTGTGTGTGTGTGTTTGTAGCTGACTTCATCATTACATGTGATCATGAAGAAGTTTTCAAAGAAATTGGAAAGAGTGACAAAGGAGTTCAAGATCTCAAGCCTTGGATATTTAAGTTACTTTAGGTATTTAACTCATATAGAATGACAATGGAATCTTTCACATGCAAAAGAAATACATCTTGGATGTACTAAAGAAGTATGGAATTACTAGTTGTAAACCATTGAGAACTCTAATGGAGTTGAATATGAAATTGATTTTGACTGAAGGTAATGAAATTCGGAATGCATTCTTAGATAGATCTATAGTGGGCTCTTTGACCCATGCGACTATCAGGAGACCAAAGTTGGCATATAAAATTGGTTTGCTATCTCAATTTATGGATATACATAGAATTCATCACTTGATTTTAGCTAAAATAGTGTTTAGATATCTCATAGGAACTTTGAATGAATGTCTCTTCTATTTTCTTGAAGATGATTTGCAGGTAAAAGCAGTTATGGATCATCTCATGGATTTCAAAGAAGAAACAAAAAATTGCCTTATTCTCAACAGATGTTGAATACAAAGAATAAGCATAAGTTGTTTCTCAGATCATGTAGCTCAAGAATCTTATGGTTGAATTGAATTTGTAGGTTAATCAATTTCCAATCATGTCTGACAACATGAAAAGTGTGTTCTTATCTGTATATCATATGTTTCATGCTAGTTGCACACATATAGAGGTACATTAACATTACATCATAAGAGCAGAAGGTGCTGGCAAAGGAGGTGTAAGTCCAAAACATAACTACCAAGAATTAGTTTTCCGAGAATTAGTTTTCCAAGAATAAGTTTGCGAAGAATGAGTTCAATGAATCTCAAAAGAGGCATTGGATGATAGAGCTTGGATGAATACTTGAATGTTGAAGCTTGAGGGGATGTGTTGGAAATCAAGCTCGAGCCTAAGGAGCATATGAACCTCATCATTTTTTGACACTTGGAGCATTATGAAGCAAGAATCCAAAAAAAGGAGCTTGTACATTAAATTTGAATTTTAATCCCTTTCATATCTCTCAAGCAACCTCCTATCACACTTGGGTGTGATGAATCCAGTTTTCTATAAAAATAACATCCTATCTTCTAGAATTTTTTCTGAATTGTATATACACAATAACTTTGAATTAGTGTGATCCAACGTGTTTCATAACTTCAAGAGTTCAAATAAACTAGAAAGTCCCTTTTTAAGCAAGCACGATTCTCGCTTGAGTGTTTTCTTCTCATTTAATGTAGACATAGCTCATCCCTATTTTTTATGGTTAAGGAGCTCGATAGCTCTAACTATATAGTAGATTTTCCTCTTCATTTGTTATAGATTTGTTGTAATCTTTGGGTTTCTAGAAAGCTAATGTGTCCATTTAAAGTTGGCTCAAATATCTAGTCTTGACTTTGCATATTTTGGGAGAAAACATGTATGGAGTGAACAATGACTCTGTGTATGTGTCTAATGAAGGTGGTCAATAGCTTATTTTGAAGGCATTAGTTTTCAGAGAAGAAACTATTATTTTAAGTGGGATCACTTGCATTTATGAGGTCCTATATTTTACTTGGAGAGATGAAAAGCTCTAGGGTTAATTCCATAGAAACTCAAAGAAACATTGACTTGAATAAATAGAGGTATCTATGAGTATACATGTGAGGTAATTCATGCTTCACGCTGCATAGGGAATTGAACATTCTCTCATCAAGATATTATGATAGAATTTTAAAATCTTTCAAATTCAAGCAGATCATTCATAGTCAAAAAAATGCTTGTATATGTTTCCATTGATACTTAATAGAATAAGTAAAGCTTAACGACATGAAATGAAATACGACTTCTAGATGTTCACGAGTCTTGCATGGACATATCTTAACCAATATTCACATAATACCTCTTTGGAAAGCTTGTGGAACATTTGATACTCATTATCTTAACTATAGTTTTCTTTCAAGTGAATTGAATACATTCTATAAACCTAGTTATCAATCAAAATTGTAAAGGTTCTATGATTGGATACTTCTACTTTATAGTCACATATGCAAACACATAGCTGCCCTCTCTGTCTCTTTTTCTTTCTCTATCTCTATATTATTCTTTCTCTGTATTTCTCTATCTCTACGTTAGTCTCTTTTTTTTGTTTTTGTTCCATCTACAATCAGCTCGATGCCATTTGATTCCCTATCTTGATATATAAGAATACATATTTTGAGAATCATATCATCTAAAAATGACTTGCACATACAAAAAAAATTTGAGAAATTTTGGAAACTTTAGATCTATCAGTATTTCCAATTAATGTTTTAAAGATCCATTCACAAAGTAAAAATTAATTTCTTTTATGTGAACAAAATTATATTTCAAGTACATCCATTTTGAAATCCATCATCGATATCTAAGACGCCATTGAATATGTGAAAGAAACTTCATAAAAATCTCTTTTATCAAAGATATATTTTGTGTAAGTGTACAATAGAAGGAAGGACAATTCACATTGTAGACCCTTTAAGGATGGTTTCCATACTCCTTGGTAATGCCTTGGCTTGAGTAAACATTAGTGACCAAATATTCTCTTCAGCCATTTACCTGAACCATTCTATTTGGTAAGTTTTAACCCTTACCCTACTACTTTTTGATATGAAAATCGACCATCTTAGTTACTTGGTTGGCCATCAAGCTTACTTGGGGTGTATTTGGGGTGTCCTTCTTCCTTGTATCCGAGATACAACAATGATAAGCATCTTCACGAATGACACTTAGGTATTTCTCAATGATGTTTCCAACTAGCTTCTAGCAATGTCTTTGGACATTCCATGAAGCCTATAGATCCATAATAGATCATTCGAGAACTTCCTATAGATCCCTTTTCAGCCCATTATCACAACTTATTTATAATCAATTGTGTAAGGAGATCACTCGGAATCAGATATTTTGGCTTCTTGGAATTCCAATGGGCTTTGAAATCTCAATGGAATAAATATGGGAATTGGTGATGGACAAGATATACAACAAACATTGCTAATGGAAGTGTATGAAACTTAATTTTTCTATGTGGGCTATGATGATCACATATATGTGTATGTGTGTGTGTGTGTGTGTGAAAGACTTCTGATCTACAAAGGTAAGGAGGGAGATAGTATGACATGTGACGTTAGTCTATAAAACGTGGCGAGATAGTTGATGGTTTGTGATAAATGTTGTAGGTCATTTGATAGTTTTAAGTAGATTTTGAGATTGTGGAACTAAATGAGAGACATTGTGTTCTTATTTAAGATTCTCTCAATGTATAAACCTTTTACAATAGTAAATGATTAAGTAATTACAAGCTATGGTTCATATGAATCATCAAGTGATTCCACATATAGTCTTCCATGCTAAGCCAAATGTGTAGGCTTGTACATTTGCACCAACAATCCCAAACATTCTAATGTCATATTCACCTCTCAAAGAGTGTCCACTAGTTGGTAATGTGATGGAAGCACTCTTTGTATTCCATGAGAACCATCCATACATGTTCTCAATTGTGTGGCATTTTATCTTCATTATTATCAATGAGATCATGTATCAAAGCTTTTGCTATTTGTACATGTTTGGTACTACCTTCTATACATGTTCTCAACTTGTGTGGCATTTGATCTGCATTATTATCAATGAAATCATGTATCAAAGCTTTTGCTATTTCTACAAGTTTGATACTTTTTCTAATTATTCCATTATTCCCATGAATGGATACATGTTGATACTTCTAGCCTATAAAATGAGCTTTTTCCAGTACCATGAATTAAATACCATGCCTTCGTACATACTTCTTTTGCATCAAACATGAAATTAAAACTCAAGAAACAATGACTTGAGATCACACTATTACCTTTGTAGAACGTATTCATGCAAACTAAAACATATTTGCATCTATTCAAATATCTTTGTCCCCAAAAGTTTAGATTTCATCTATTATTTTAGCTCTACTTGCTACTTGAAAACATCTCTTGTTCACTTCAGAATATGTATACTCACTATTTTCCATATGAAATCCCTCTTGTTGATCATATTCCATTTGAAGAGGAGAAGCAACTCGTATATCATTAGAATAATGTTGAATATCAATACAATGCAAATAACTATTCTCTCCAACTTCAACATCTACATCTTCAATAATAATGCAATTATAATATCCAATGCCATACAATGAGTTAAAGCATAATTTTGGTGAATAAATATTCTCTCTAAGTTCAACATCTACATCGTCAATACCATTGCAGTTATCATCTTCAATGCCATACAATGAGTAAAAGCCTAATTTTTGTATCATAGGCTCACCGTCCTCTATAATGATTTGGATTATAGGCAAACTAACCAATTTCAAAGTTGAAAAACTCTGAGCATCCCACATTGATGGATGCAAAGATTCATCAATAATAACACAAAGGAATATTTCTTCCAACATTGTGATTTATAGCATCTCATGGATTCACCAATAAAATAATAAGAGTTGCATATCTTTCACACTTTTTATGATTCAACAAGATGAATCTCTTAACTTTCCACTTTTCTCTTTCTTCAAGTTGAAACTTATACTTTGATTTTTTGTCATCTTGATTTTCCCTATAAAAATAATAAATGAGAGAGTATCATCAATGTTAATCAATAAACTATCTTTCAATTATTATAGAAATAATTACATGTGTTAAATTTAGAAGACAAACGTAAACATTGTTTCCACAAAAAGGATGTCCGTATTAACATGTACAAACCTTCACTAAATCTATATGATTAAAGAAAAAGTTTTAGAAATTTTTAAACCTTCGAAAAAGGTTCATTGGACGTCAAATAATTCCAACATAGTTTATCATTCTTCAATCCTTTATAATTTTCTTGTGAAGAATATTAACCAAAAACTAGTTCCAACTTAAGTTCGAGCCTTTACTTCTTAAAAGATTATAGGTTTGAACTTAACTTTGAGTCTTCTCTAAAAAATTAAAGAGGTACAAGGATAAGAATCCCAAACTTAATTTTGAAGCTAGCCCAAACTTAAGCCCAACCATATTTCGTTATAACAAATTGTAAGTGACTCATATTTTGAAATATATCTTCGAAGAGACTTGAACTTAATTCTTTTAACCTCTCTCAATTGTATGATGTTAATGATTTGAACTTGAGTTCACATTTTTGTATTCATGATTTGATCTTAAGCTCACCTTTTTTGTAGAGATACAAGTTTGAACTTAAATTTGAAGCTTTTCCACTCAAAATTCTAACGACTTGAACTTAAGCTTGAGCCTCTCTGGCACCACATTGAATAGAGGGTCCATCTTAAGTTTGAGCCTATTTCACTCAGGGTTCGAGCCTCTTTCACTCCAAATTGAATAGAGGCTCAAACTTAAGTTCGATTGTCTCTGATTCCAATTTTAATAGAGGTTGAAACTTAAGCTCAAGCGCTTTTGTCTCCAAGTTGAATAGACACTCAAACTTGACTTTAAACCTCTTCTAATCAAAGATCGATAAAAAAGAGGCTAAGCAATAATGAACTTAAGTTTGAGCTTCTTGCCATTGTTACCTTAAAGGCTCTAACTTAAGTTTGAGATTCTATAATCGTAGATTAAAGATATTTTGAAGATACCAAGCTTGAAGTTAACTTTTCATTGATTGAGCCTCTTGAATCCAATTTGAATAGAAGCTCAAATTTAGGTTTGAGCTTTTTAGACTCAAGTATAATAGAGGCTCAAACTTAAGTTCTGGCCTTTATTACTCTAAGTTGAATATACACTCAAACTTAAGTTTGAAACTCTCTAAATCCAATTTGAATAAAGGGTCAAACTTAAATTTGAGCCTCTTTGACTTGAAGTTGAATAGAGGTTGCACATTAAGTTCGAGGCTATCTTACTCAAATTTGAATAAAAAATCAAACTCAACTTTGAGTCTCTGTAACTCCAAGCTGAATAGAGGCTCAAAATTAAGTTTGAGGCTATTTGACTCCAACTTGAATGGATTCTCAAACTTAAATTTGAGCCTCCTGATTCCAAAACTTTAGTTCAAGCTTTTCTAAGTCCAAGAGCTCTCTAACTGCAACTTGAATAGAGGCTCAAACTTAAGCTCGATCCTCTCTTAGTGGAAGTTGAACAGAGGCTCAAACTTAATATCGAGCATCTATGCATCCAAATTGAATAGAGGCTCGAACTTAAGTTCAAGTATCTCTGACTCTAGGTTGAATAGAGGATCCACCTTAAATTCAAGCCTACCTTATTCAAAGTTGAATAAACGATCAAACTTATGTTCGAGTCTTTCTAAGTCCAAATTAAATAGCGACTCAAACTTAAGTTTGAACTTGTCTCACTCTGAGGATAAAACATAAGTTTGATCCTCTCTAACTCCAACTTGAATACAAATGCAAAATTAAGTTGGACCCTATCTCATTCCAATTGGAATAGAGGATGAAAATGAAGTTTGAGCCTCTGACTCCAAGTTGAATAGACACTCAAACTTAAGTTGGAGACTTTCTAACTCATGTTTCAATCATATGCTTAGAAGCTCAAACTTAAGTTTGAGCCTCTCAGCTTAACTTTTAGCCCCCATTCAACTTGAAGTCAAAGACGGTTGTACTTAAGTTTGAGCATCTTGAACTCAAAAGAGTTAAAACTAAAAGTTTAGTTTGAATCTCTAACTTGAATACATGCTCAAACGTAAGTTCATTCTTCTCCAACTTCAAGTTGAATAGAAGCTCATAATTAATTTTGAGCCTTTCTAACTCCAAATTGAATAGAGGCTCAAATGTAAGTTGGAGATTGTCTAATAAATAGAGGCTCAAACTTAAACTGGAGCCTTTTTGACTCCTAACCTTAGGTTTGAGTCTATCTGACTGCAAGTTGATTGAAGGCTAAAAATTAAGTTTGAAGCTCTTTGACTCCAAATTTAATAGAGACTCAAACTTAAAATTGATCTCCTCTAACTGCAAATTGAAGTGTGTGAAACTTAAATTTGACCCTCTCTAGATCCAAGTTGAATTGATGCTCAAGCTTGAGCTCAAGCCTCTCTGACTCTTGATTGAATAGAGGCTGAAAATTAAGTTCAAGCCTTTATGGCTCCAAGTTGAATAGAGGTTCCACCTTAAGTTTGAGCTTGTTTTACTCAAACTTGAATAAAGGCTCCAAACTAACTTCGAGTCCCTCTGACTGAAAGTTGAAGAGAGGCTCAGAACTAAGTTTGAGTCTATCTGGCTCTAAGTTGAAAGGAGGCTAAAACATAAGCTCGAGCCTCTTTGATATCAACTTGAACATAGGCTTAAACTTAAGTTCGACCCTCTTTGACTCCAAATTGAATAGAGGATCTTTGACCTCAAATCAACTTGGACTCAGAGAGGGTCAAACTTAAGTTTGAGCATCTTGAAATCAAAAGAGTGAAAAAAAAACTTTAGTTTGAGTCTCTCAAGTAACTTATTTTTTCGTTTATTTTGAACATATACTAGGAATTGGGAGGTTAACTTCGAGCCTCTTCCAACTTCTTTTTCACTAGATGTATGAGCTTGAATTTAAATTTGAAAACCTTTTCACTAAAATCTCCTTAACTTGAAGCCTTCTAACCCCAAGTTGAATACAAGCTCAATGTTAAGTTGGAGCCTGTCTCACTCTAGCTTGAAGAAAGTCTCAAACTTAAGCTTGAGCTTCACTTACTCCAAGTTGAATACATGCTAAGACTTAATTTTGATCCTCGCTAAATCTAAGTTGAATAAAGGTTCAAAATTGAGTATAAGCATCCCTAACTCCAAGTTGAATAAAGGATCAAACTTAACTTTGAGCCTCTTTGACTTCAAATTGAACACATGCTCCATCTTAAGTTCGAGCATATGTGACTCAAACTTGAGTAGAGGCTCGAATCTCTGACTCCAAGTTGAATAGAGGTTCAAACATAAGTTAAAGCATTTGATATAGCTCAAAGTTGAATGGAGGCTCAAACTTAAGTTCAACCTCTCTTAGTCCCAAACTTAAGTTTGGGCCTATTAGAATCCAAATTGAATGGAGGCCCAAACTTAAGTTCCAAAATCTCTAACTCCAAATTGAATAGAGGATCAAGTTTAAGTTTGACCCTCTCTAACTTTAAGTTGAATAGAGGCTTAGATTTAATTTTGATCATGTCTAACTCCAAGTAGAATAGAGGCTGAGACTTAAGCTCCAACTTGTATAACTTCAAGTTGAATATAAGCTCAAACCTTAAATCCAAAATGAATAGAGGCTCAAACTTAATTTTGAGCCTCTTTGACTCTAAGTTGAATAGAGGCTCAAACTTAAGTTCAAGCCTCTATGACTCCAAGTTGAATGGATACTTACACTTAAGTTTGAGACTCTCTGACTCTTAATTGAAGATATGTTCAAACTTAACTTTGAGCCTTTATGACTCCAACTTGAATTCATGTTAAAACTTAAGTTTGAGCCTCTTTCACTCCAAATTTAATATAAGTTTAAAATTAATTTTGAACTTCTCTTAATCTCAATTGAATATAGGCTTACAAATTAAGCTTAAGCATTTTTTACTCCTAAACTAATTTTGATCTTGTCAAACTCCAAGTTGAATGGAACCAGAAACTTAAGTTAGATGCTCTCTAACTCATCATTGAAAAGAGGCTAAAACTTAGGTTCAATCCTCTTTGACTCCAAGTTCAATAAAGGCTTAAACTCAAGTTTAATCTGTTAGGGTCTAAGTTGAATAGAGGCTCAAATTCAAGCTCATGCCTTTCTAACTCCAAGTTGAATAGAGGTTCCACCTTATGTTTGGGACTATCTTACTAAAATTTGAATACAGGCTTAAACTTAAATTAGAGTCTCTCTAGTGAATAGAGGTTTAGACTTAAGTTTGAGTTTGTGTGTATAACTCCAAGTAGAATAGATGCTCAAATCAAGTTTTTAGGTATTGTGGGAACATACAAAACATTGATTAGCAAATCTGATCCACTCTTGCATTTCATCTTTCCAATTGAATGTACACTATGTCTTGTATTATCACCTGTTTCAACTATATGACTAGAAATGCCTTTTTCCATTTATGACATCAATTCTATGTTTCCCCACAAATGATTAGAACATCGAGAGTCAATGTAAAATACCTTTAGATTTTCTTTATCTGATGTGCTGATTGAGTTCATCATCAATGATGTATGACCTTCATTCTGTGTGTCATTTGCATAAATGTAGTAGGTTGTGTTGTAGGACTAATTTTGTCCCTAACTTCTTCCTCCACCTCTACCATAGCCTCCTCTTTGACTTTGTCTACCTCTCTGAGAGTAACTTTGATATCTTCCACCTCTACCTCTGCTATTGTTATTTTGATTCTAGTTTGATCCTTGTTGATTATGCCAGCAGTCATGAGCCAAATGATTGCTCAATCCATAGATCCAGAAAGCCTTCTTTTTGTTATTCTGATTACTCCCTCTTCCAAAACCTCTTGCTCTTCCTCGGCTTGTGCCTCTACCTCTTGCATAATAAACTTGAGAACTTGACTCTTCTTCATCCTTTGCTTTACCTTTATCTCCTTTGTTCTTGTTCTTCATGTACATTGTAGAGCTTTGTCCTTTATCTCCATCTCCCTTCAAGTCTTGCTCAAATATGAGCATCAAACCTAGGAATTGATTCAAATCTGGAACAAAATGATTCAAATAAAGTTCTATTGACAAGAAAAGAGGTTTCCACCTTTCATCTCCTCTCAAACATGCAAGTAGTTGAGCAATCAATCTGTGATCTTCAACATCTTCATCTATGGATCCAAGACTATCTGCTAGATCCTTCATCTTAGTGACAAAATCCTTAATACTTTGACTTGGATTTTTCTTGAATGTTGTAAAGTTTGACCATAGACTTGCTTTGGTAGTACTTTGGAAATGATACTCCAATGCATTCCATATATCTTCAGATGATTCCAATCCTTTGATGTGTGGTAGCAAATGATCTGAGATTGTGTTGTAAATGTATGCCTTTGCACTTGCATCCTTCTTTTGCCAATGCTTTAAAGCATCTAGTTCTTCTTTCTTTGGATAGCTTTCATCTTCAAATACTGGCTTCTCTTGTTCACCTGTTACATATACTCATGAGTTTGTAAGTATCATTTTGATAAATGAATTTGCTTATGTTAAGCATGTTGTGTTTGTTGATCTCATGTTTTTCATATTTGTTGTAGGAGTTAGCAGCGGGTTGTCTTCCAACACCAGCAGATGTGTCTTACGGATATCATCATGGCTTGATGGCATTGTTGGAGGACTTGGAGGTATGCAGTGTGGTAATTTCATGCGAGCATCTACTGTGAGGTGAGCTTATGAACTTGGTTTAGTATTTTTTAGTTGTTGTTTATATACATTATTTCAACTTGTGTGATTTCATAAATGTACTTTTTTGCAGGACTATATATAAATGTTTTGATCCCTCTAGTTTTGTGTGTGGCATTGGTGTGCCACAATTTTGTATATGGCTCATATATGGCACTGATGTGCCACAGTTTTATATTTGGTTCATATATGGCAATGGTTTGCTAGATTTTGTATTTGGCCCATATATGGCAGTGGTCTGCCACAATTTCTATTTGGGTCATATATGGAAGTGATTCGCCACAATTTTGTACATGACTCATTTATGGAATATCGTTTGTGTACATGGTTCATGGTTCATTCTACTCCTACATATCTCTTTTATGTTTGACAGTGTGTTTTGCTTTATCAATTCTTGTTTTGGTTGCCTGTCATCTAAACCCTAAAATGACAACCACTAGAGTACATGTCATGATAACTCCCTATTTTTTGGGTAGAGTGTGTTGTCCTTTGCTACACAACAATATTGTCATGTTGCTACAACTAGAGATCCTACACTCTGCCTGAAAAATAAAATTGCATATATGGTTGTTGATATGAGCATTGGTATGCCCAGAGCCATAGAAATGCTTATAACAATGATTTTTTGGAGGGACATATGGATGCTTATACCAACAGTTTTGAGACCGGCATCCATACCGACACTTATGTCATCCCTCTTGAAGGTCAATATTGATGTGTATACTAACGAGAAAATATCGATGTCCATACCGATGCTTATACTGTTGGTATAAAATACATACCGATGCTTATACCAGTGCCTATACTAATGCTTATACCGACAATATCGTTTCGATGCTTCTATCGGCAATTATAGTAATATTGTAGCCAATTCCCCATGTGTTTTTACATTAGTATAAGGGTTGGTATGAGGCGCATATGTTATGGTACAATGACCATTATGATTTTCACACACACACACACACACAAATATATATATATATATATATATATATATATATATATATATATATATATATATATATATATATATATATATATATATATATATATATATATATATATATATATATTTTTGTTTTTTTTTCTTTGATGAAAAGTTAATTATTTAATGCATCATTTTTGAACCAACACCTGGATTAGTATATTGATTTCTATACTCATGGATGCTATACCACCAATTTAGATGTGTATTTTGATGCCCATAGGTATAGCACCATTTTCATAGCAATGGCGTTGGAAGTGAATTAAGAAAAATGGAATCAAACTCCATGTTGGAATGTGTCTATTCTCTTCTAGTATGAGATGAATGATTCATATAATATAGAAAGAAAGCATCTTTTATGGATGAAGATGATTTCTTATAAGATCTTCCTATGATGTTTAAGTCACTAACCGATTGCAACTTGCTAAATTTGATCGTTACAAAAGTGATCTAGATACTCTACCTAAGTAAATCTCAACGGTTTCAAAAATAGGAAGAAAGAAAAAAAACTTTGTGTAATTGATCAACCTTGTAGGATAAATTAATTTGAGGCAAGATTAAGGAGCATTACAACTTTAAGTTCTCAAAGATGCAATCTAGGCATGTATTTCAAGCATTTTATATATCTTTAAGAAAAGCAAATTATATTCTCGAAAAAATATATAGAGTAAACAATTATCAAATCACTAAACGCTACTATACTATGAAACGTTGGTTTTTTGACCGACAATCACTCATTGATGATGTTTTTACTGTTACTCACAAAACCTATGCTTTGGCTACGAATAAGTCAATGTTTCCTCTACACAATCTCTTTAAAATCCTTATCGGGAATGCAATTCTAATGTTTAACTTTGAGTCAAGAGAATGATTTCAATGATGTGCATTATTGATTGGGTGCTTCTAACTTGCGCAAATGTAGTTAGAAAGGCATATATTGAAGGAATCTTCAAACACTACTTTGATTTCTAAGTTCCATGCAGTATTTCACATATAGATAGTTTAGTTTTAGGTCTCACAATTGAATTAAGTTCATGTTTTTCTTACTTGAATCCAAAATGAAAATCTTTGCTCAACAAATCTTAGAGACAAGAGATTGTTCTTGTATTTAGAACTCTTTCCCATTAAAGCTTTAAGTATCTACCTTATGGTTTTGCAGGAATCTCTCTGCTACTTTAGTCTAAGCATCTATTAATGCCTTTTGATTTGATCTCTAAGAAATCTTTCAAGTATAGGTAACCATAATTTTTACCTTCCATAGACTAGATTACCATAATAAAGGTTGTAGGATATGCACTTGGAACTTCAAACTCTTTTATCTCTCCCACATTCCTTAGAGAAGTGGAATTCTTCGATGCTTTGTTTGGCTTTAGGGATCCCAATTTTTCCATAATAGAGTATGACAATAATTTTCTTTTTTTTGGAAACTTTCTTCTTTAATAAAAAACTATACGTGAGAAGATGTTGTGTTTTACAATGGGAAAGCTATCATTTCGATGTTTCTAATAGGATCAATTAATAATTTGCTACATTTGATGAGGGTTTCTCTCTAATAAATTTGTATTGTTACTATTAGTATCCATGTGAAAGGAAAAATGGCCATTGGACACTTTTGTATATGTTCTGTAATAAAACATATAGTGGTGTCATGTCAGTCAGAGACTCATGAGTTTGAACACAATTGTAAAAACTAGAAAATATGTACTCGTGCTCTCTATGTATAGTGTGGCTTTTGCATATTCAGTAGGTGGTGTGGAGTAGTGTGTGTGCATCGAGAACTCAAATTTGTATCATGAGGACATCGTTGTGTAGTTCTCACAAAGAAGAATCCACTATGGTACATCGCCATCATACCACTTCACTAGTATCAGAGCATTTTGAAGCAAGGCATTGCACCCCTTTAGTGGTATCCACTATGGTATATTTCCATCACACTACTTCAGTGCTACCTCCCTCGAGGCTTTCTCGAAGGCTTACGACCAAGAAAGGGACCTAGGCATAGACCTTGCGATATCTTGTCATCTGAGTCACAAAAGTCAAGGTTGGTGTCATTGGCTACGGGTGAGGGAGGACATCAAAGATCAAGGAGGATAGAGGTTCCCTGTACTTCTTGGGAGGGCATTCATATTAGTACCATTATGGAGCTTGCTTAAATCAAAATCTCTTGCCACTAAGCTACACTCTTTTGGTGCTTGAGGAGGGGGAAAGGCCAAGGTTTACATTACCTTGCACATGGATTTGGCCCTCAAAGATTCATTATTTGTTTTCAAAGCCTATTTTTAAGCATTTTTGGGCTCTTGAAGCCATCTTGGAGAACTTTCACGAATATTCCTCTTTACATAGGTTCAATAACATCAAGGAGACTGTTCTTTGTACTTTTTCAACAACAGATATTCAACTTTGGGGCTATGCTTTTTATTCACACTAGTAAATCTACAAGTTTCACGAAAGCTTTTTAGTTATTGTGGGAGCAACTACTACAAGTTCATGCAGGTTTTTGAGCCTAAAGAATAGTGTTAGCAAATACTTCCGAGTTTTTGGTTGTAAGCCCATCCATCTTGTGCTGTTTTACTGCGTATGTTGAGCACATACTCACTAGGTACGAGTATGAGTTTTTTGCAATGGTCATATGCTCATTTTTTCGAGGAGACTCTAAAAATATTTTTCGAGATCTTATATTCTGAATTATATATTGGTTAAGTATACTCCTTGAGAAACATATAAGTGTGAGCACATATGTTTTCACATAGTCTCTTTGGTTGTTCATTATTGCTTATTGATCCATTTCTTTAGGGAGACTCTACTAAATTTTTCCTAGAATCTGGCTCTTGGTCATCCATTTTGGAGACTTCGTTGTGTTTGGACTGCTGTAGCTCTTTTACCATTCTAGTAGTCCGCTCTCATCTGGCATTAGAGATATTAGGCACATCTCGTAGATCAAAATCTAGTGCTAGTGCTCCCAAGAGGAGCTATAACTTGCATGACAAAGAACATTTTGAGATTCAAAATTTGATGGCACAAACTTTTCTCTATGGAATAATGAGCTTGAAGATGTGGTGATTCAGAGGAGGCACTGGAAGCCCATAAATGGAGTCTCAAAGAAGCCTATTGGCATGGATGAAGATGATCAGGATGAGTTGGATGAATGTCTAGGTCTACCATTTGATTGCATGTTGCAAATATTTCTACTTTACACTTGGACTCTAAAAGTGGAGATGTTCTTTGGAAGAAGGTATAAAATAGATATAAAAAAGAAAGGTCATCAAGTAAAGTGTATTTTATGAGAATATTATATGAACTTTGCATTAATGACAAATATAGTGTTGCTTCTCATCTAAATGAGTTTGATGCTATATTCTCTCAATTAGAGGCTCAAAAAATAGAGATGGATAATGAAACAAAATTATTCTTATTGCTATGCACCTTTCCATCATCAAGGCATATTTCTTGCATAGCTATTAATAATAGTGCATGTGGTGTTAAAATAGTCTATGATGACATATGTGGAGCACTTTTGAGTGAAGAGATCCTTAGAAAGTCTATGATTTGCACTCACACTAGATATGCATATAATGTTTGTGATTCTTACCAAGGTTAAAGAATTAGTAACAAGGTAGGAGCAAGAACAAGGAAAAGAATGGTCAATGGAATAAGGTTAGAAGTAAATCAAGAAAGAGGGATATCTAGTGCCATTATTTTCATAAGAAATAACATATCAATAAAGATTGCTATGCACTAAAGAATGCTAAAGGTAAAGGACAAAATGTTGATGGGCATGTTAAATGGTAACACGCACCATCTTCTTCGATTATGAAGATAGAAGAAATTAATGCTATTTCTAATGATGTTGATTTGTTGACACTTGATTGTATTGTGCCCATTGAGGTTCTTATATCTGATTCTCTTTCCCACATGTGGTTGCTAGATTCTGGTGCTTCTTTCCATGTGCTATCACATAGAGAATAGTTCTCTACTTATGCAACACTCTCTTTGAGACTTTAGGACTCTTACAAGTGTGACATTCTTGAGATTGAAAATGTGGTTGTGCAATTCATTGATGGTGCAAAGATTATATGCATAATGTATGCCACGTACCGCAATTATCATGGACTTTGATGTTAGTTGGTCAACTTAATGACCTTCATTACAAAGTAGTTTTCTATGAGTACTTTTAGATGTCAAAAAGGCAATATGGTTATTTCAAAAGGAATCAAAGTTGGCTCACTTAATGTTTTGTTTGTATCATAGAATTAACACTTGCTAGCTATTAAAGAACAACCTATGGCTTGTATTTGGCATGGCTGTTCGGGCCACATATCTTGTAGTCGAATGGAAAATATTTCTTGCTCTAGTTACTTACCTATGTTACCTTTCTCTCAATTTTTTTAGTATTTGAACGTTGCCAATATGGAAAACATACATATACACTTAGTGTAGTACTCCTTCTCTTTTCCTCTCTCGCTTTGTCTTCCACTTGGGTCGGGCAGGCTCTTTCTTTCACGTATTGATGGGAGAATCAACGGCCAGAGCATCAGTACCTCCTTTTTGGACCCCCCTCAACCCCACCCCATGCGCCCCCTCTCAACCCCACTCAACCCCACTCAACCCCCCTCAACCCCATCCCACGCAACCCCTCTCGACCCCACTCAACCCCCCTCAACCCCACCCCATGCGCCCCCTCTCAACCCCACTCAACCCCCCTCAACCCCACCCCATGCGCCCCCTCTCAACCCCACTCAACCCCCCTCAACCCCACCCCACGCGCCCCCTCTCAACCCCACTCAACCCCCCTCAACCCCACCCCATGCGCCCCCTCTCAACCCCACTCAACCCCACTCAACCCCCCTCAACCCCACCCCACGCAACCCCTCTCAACCCCACTCAACCCCCCTCAACCCCACCCCATGCGCCCCCTCTCAACCCCACTCAACCCCACTCAACCCCCCTCAACCCCACCCCACGCAACCCCTCTCAAACCCACTCAACCCCCCTCAACCCCACCCCATGCGCCCCCTCTCAACCCCACTCAACCCCCCTCAACCCCACCCCATGCACCCCCTCTCAACCCCACTCAACCCCCCCTCAACCCCACCCCATGCGCCCCCTCTCAACCCCACTCAACCCCCCTCAACCCCACCCCATGCGCCCCCTCTCAACCCCACTCAACCCCCCTCAACCCCACCCCACGCAACCCCCCTCAACCCCACTCAACCCCCCTCAACCCCACCCCATGCGCCCCCTCTCAACTCCACTCAACCCCCCTCAACCCCACCCCATGCGCCCCCTCTCAACCCCACTCAACCCCCCTCAACCCCACCCCACGCAACCCCTCTCAACCCCACTCAACCACCCTCAACCCCACCCCATGCGCCCCCTCTCAACCCCACTCAACCCCCCTCAACCCCACCCCATGCGCCCCCTCTCAACCCCACTCAACCCCCCTCAAGCCCACCCCACGCGCCCCCTCTCAACCCCACTCAACCCCCCTCAACCCCACCCCATGCGCCCCCTCTCAACCCCACTCAACCCCACTCAACCCCCCTCAACCCCACCCCACGCAACCCCTCTCAACCCCACTCAACCCCCCTCAACCCCACCCCACGCGCCCCCTCTCAACCCCACTCAACCCCCCTCAACCCCACCCCATGCGCCCCCTCTCAACCCCACTCAACCCCACTCAACCCCCCCTCAACCCCACCCCATGCGCCCCCTCTCAACCCCACTCAACCCCCCTCAACCCCACCCCATGCACCCCCTCTCAACCCCACTCAACCCCACTCAACCCCCCCTCAACCCCACCCCATGCGCCCCCTCTCAACCCCACTCAACCCCCCTCAACCCCACCCCATGCGCCCCCTCTCAACTCCACTTAACCCCCCTCAACCCCACCCCACGCAACCCCCCTCAACCCCACTCAACCCCCCTCAACCCCACCCCATGCGCCCCCTCTCAACCCCACTCAACCCCCCTCAACCCCACCCCATGCGCCCCCTCTCAACCCCACTCAACCCCCCTCAACCCCACCCCACGCGCCCCCTCTCAACCCCACTCAACCCCCCTCAACCCCACCCCATGCACCCCCTCTCAACCCCACTCAACCCCCCTCAACCCCACCCCACGCGCCCCCTCTCAACCCCACTCAACCCCCATCAACCCCACCCCATGCGCCCCCTCTCAACCCCACTCAACCCCACTCAACCCCCCTCAACCCCACCCCACGCAACCCCTCTCAACCCCACTCAACCCCCCTCAACCCCACCCCATGCGCCCCTCTCAACCCCACTCAACCCCCCTCAACCCCACCCCATGCGCCCCCTCTCAACCCCACTCAACCCCCCTCAACCCCACCCCACGCGCCCCCTCTCAACCTCACTCAACCCCCCTCAACCCCACCCCATGCGCCCCCTCTCAACCCCACTCAACCCCACTCAACCCCCCTCAACCCCACCCCACGCAACCCCTCTCAACCCCACTCAACCCCCCTCAACCCCACCCCATGCGCCCCCTCTCAACCCCACTCAACCCCACTCAACCCCCCTCAACCCCACCCCACACAACCCCTCTCAACCCCACTCAACCCCCCTCAACCCCACCCCATGGGCCCCCTCTCAACCCCACTCAACCCCACTCAACCCCCCTCAACCCCAACCCCTAGCGCCTCACTCTCATCCCCGCCCCCACTCAACCCCACTCCACTCAACCCGAACCCCAACCCCACTACAAATCAAGGCAATTGGAGAAGCAGTCTTCATATTCCGCTACTGCTAAGAGAATGCAAATCTCATAAAGGGATCGATGAAGATGACGAAGGAGGTACTGAAGAAGAGATTACTCTGACTGACAATGCTATAGATAGGGCTGGATAAGAAGGTATGTGGAACAGCTGGAAGGTGAAAAAAATCACGCTCTAAACAGTCCTCAAAAAGGGAAAAAAGTGTGCAGTGTAAAAAGTAGAAGTGAAGAAAAGATTCTTGCCATTTGCCACCAACCATTCACGGCGACTACCTATCTTTGGGGATCCAATTCAAATCAAGGGAATAATTGACTTACCCCTCCAATTTGGGTGGTTAACCGGCGCGTGAACTTTGGACGTGAAGATTCGGCAAGGCTCTCTTGGCCTATTGAGGCCTATAAAACAAGGGATTTGTGCTCATTTGGGTACACATTTTTGGTACATTTTCGGAGTTACTTTGACGCGTGTATACGTGCAGAAGTTCTCTCTTGCACTTGGTGGTTTCAAGCCTATTGTAGGAGCTACTCTATAGTGTGGATACAGAGGGTAGGCTTCTCAGTGGAGGGCTATGAGCACTATAGTGTAAGAGAGTGTCTTGGATTTTCTTTCTTTTCTGTGAGACACTATTGGTGTTAAGCTCTATTCTCTTGAGCAATTCCTTCATCGTTTGTATTGATCTGTATTTATCTGCATAGAGTACCACGAAGCTCTGAGCATTAGTTTTTGAGCATTTCCTTGTCAAATCTTGTAATAATCTGAGTCGAATCAAGACGTGTATGATCTTCCTTGGCCAATTGTTATTCATATTTTCTGAAGTATGTACCACTCGGTGCAATCCGTGTTATCTACCTGTTCACAGAAATGTTAAAGGGTATATTTCCCTAAAGAGAACCCCCTTGAGTAGGGATGTACTGGACGTGTTTAGTTCTCATTCTCTACTTTTGTTAAAAGCGGATACCCCAGTACCTCCTCTACAGTTTGGCACGCCCGGTGGGACCTTTGCATTTCTGTGAGAGGATTGTCGCCCTATTGTATTTGCGAATAGGTACATGACCCATACGCGGGTGGACAAGGAGTCTCATCGTGAGCGGAAGCGTCTCAACAAGTTAGAAATAACCACAACCAGTGAGCTTACCTCTCCTCCACCATCCTTGAATCTATCCATTGATTTGGGAGTAACACCATTATCAAAAGAGAAGCATAGGAGAACCTTAGATTTTTCCTCAGATACTTCAGAAGAAGCGCCGGCACCAATGGAGGATCTTTCCCATTTACTCTCTAGGTTGAACATCAAGTGTCGTACATTTAAAGGATTGGCTTATGAAGATGCAGATGACCACGTGAGGAGATTTGTCTCATTATGTCGTGGAAGAGGATTGCAGAACCGGGAGGATGCAATGTTGGTGCTCTTTCCATCTACATTGGAAGGCCTTGCGGACAAATGGTATAGCCAGTATGCTGATGGGCACTTCACTACGTGGGAGGCACTAAAAGCGGCATTCTCGCGGACATTTCGACCAAGCGACTCCTCAGAACGAGCTCTAGACCAGCTAGAGAACCTAAAATTACGAGCAGGTGAATCCTTCCATGAATTACACACAAGAACTAAAGCACTTGTTTCTCGTTTGCCTCATGCTCCAGGTGATTTTTTAGTCAAAAAACTGGATTGAGAAGGCTCTGCCTAAGTCATCTCAACAAAAGCTTCGGGAATCCCTCAGACTGGATGCAACACTTGATGATTTTGTGGCAACTGCATCACGAATTGAGGAGGCTAGAATACATTTTGAAGTAGAGTCTCAACCAAACTATGCATCCGATTTGGATCCGATCGGGCAACTCAGGAAGGAGTTGGAAGCCTTAAGGATGCAGCAAAGTCGCCAAGAAGAGAAGGTCATACCGCCACTCTCAACTCATAATATGGATGAAGTGTCTCAACTTAGGCGTGAGCTTGAAGACTTGCGGACTACCCAGGACATACGAAGACAGGTTTGGTGTACAATATGTAATAATAATGGACATTCCAATGTAAATTGTCCTAACAGAGTCAGTTGTCAGTTCTGTGGCAAAGAGGGTCATGAGGCAAGAGACTGCTACTACCTTAAGGGGACACAACAGCGAGGTAACCATCAAGGTGTAGATTCATATTATGCTAGCACTGCTAATGCACCTAATAGAGAAGAGACCCGCCCAACTCGGCCTAGATACAATAGGCCTCTAATGTGTTACCGTTGTGGGGAGTATGGCCATATGCAGAACAGGTGTTCTCTTCCAGAGGACGCACCCCCTTGTCAACACTGTCCAGATGCTAAGGATCACTACACCAGAGATTGCCCAAGAGGTCGTCCGGCTCCTATTCACATGATTGCAGTCTCCCCACCTGTAGAAGGTATGACAGCTCAATCTTATGTTATTTCATCTTCATCCATGCCAATGATGACCAGAGCCAGGCAAGCGGCAGTAGCCCAAAAGGAGGAACAACAAGGACTCAAAGATAGAGTTGTAGAAAAGAAGGTGGGATGGAAGGACCAAGAAGAAATGGAAGAAGCTTATGAGAGGGCAACTACTTTGCTAAAAGATCAACCAACGAGTACTTCTGAAGGCAAGCAAGAAGTGGACATTGAAGAAATTTTGAAAGGTATTCATCATAAGATTAGCCTGTATCAACTCATAAAGATAGATCCTAAAGTAAGAAGTGATCTGCTGAAGATTATACATTCTGCATGCTTGTGCTCACCTCCTAGCATAGAGGGTTTTATGGTGGACTTTCCTCCTGCACCCTTGGCTGATTATCAGAGCTCAAGATTATCCGTTTTAATCAAGGATGAAGCTCTAGCAGGTGTTATTATAGATGGAGGTTCCGGCATCAATTTGATGCCTGATTTCACTATGAAGAAACTAAGGCTCAATCCCACAAAGGCAGCACCCTTCACAGTCACCTTAGCAGATCAACGTCGGGTGGCACCAGTGGGCATTGTTGAAAAGGTACTTATGATAGTGCAGGGTTGTCATTTTGTTTTAGACTTTGTTGTTATTACTCTGCCTCAGGAGACCTCATACCCTCTACTCCTGGGAAGGCCTTGGTTAAGGCAAGCAAAGGCTCTACAAGATTGGGGAAAGAACAAGTTATGGATTTCCACATGTACTAATAATCAATTACAGATACATTTGGAAGAAGGATCAGACATCAACAAGGCTACTGGATATGCAATGGAAACTCAGGTAATGCCTTCAGAAGATGATGCCCTATTAAGTTGGATGATGGGAAGTGCAGAATGCTGCACAGTGGAGATATGTGAGGTAAATGAAGATTTTGCAGAAGCAACACAAGGAGGACGGGAAGAGGGAAAAACTGATGTTCTTCACTTGAACAAAATAGAAAAGAATAAGCAAGGAAGTCAAGCTTATTTTTTGCAGGCACCTCCTGAAGGACAGAAATCTCCAATTGAATCAGATAATCAAAATTCAACACTTAGCGCCACTAAGATGGTATGTAGGGAAAAGGCAGGGAAACATGAGGAATCAGATGATTTTATGCTTGCAGGACCAGAAAGAGACAAAGTTGTGCTTGCATCTGGGGAAGATAATTGCGACCTTCAAGAACTTCCATTCTCAAATATACCCTTAGGATGGATCAAGGAACAAATTGTGGATCATAAATTGAACTCTGCTCCTGCATACAGTGGAGATGAACTTTCAAGTGAGTCCAATTCTGAAAAGTTTGTGCAAGAAGTAAATCTTGGAGATGAAGAGAATCCTCAGATGGTTCACTTGGCTGCTTGGTTATGGCACTATCCGCCTTTATTACAGAAGGTAACTTCCCTACTTTTTACCTATAAAAGTGTCTTTGCATGGTCCTATAAAGACTTAATAGGGATACCTGAGGAGCTTGGATTACACCGAATACCCTTAGTGGAAGGAGCTTCACCTGCAAGAAGTAGGCCTTACCGACTTAATCCAAAGTATGCAGAGGCAGTAAAGCTAGAAATCACAAAATTGGAAGAGGCAGGTATTATTGTTCCGGTAGAACACTCACGGTGGCTTTCTTCCATGGTCATTGTACCAAAGAAAAACGGCAAAATAAGAGTATGTGTTGATTTTCGTGCCTTGAATAAGGTAACTATTCAAGATGGCTTTCCTCAACCATTCACAGAGCAGGTGCTTGAAGAAGTAGCCGGACACTCTTTATATAGTTTTCTTGATGGATTTAGTGGCTACAATCAGATAGCCATTCATCCTGAAGATAGAGACAAGACGGCTTTTGTTACACCATGGGGCACATATGTTTATACCCGTATGGCCTTTGGCTTGAAGAATGCACCAGCATCCTTCAAATAGGACTATGTATCTCATACTAGGGAAATGGTTAACCTCATTTCTGTGCATTTTTATGGATGATTTTTCAGTATTCTCAGGAACAGACAAGAGGGCAATAGTTCAAGATTTCAATAACCATTTGGATAATCTAAAGGAAATCTTTGAGCAGTGTCTCAAAACAGGTTTGAAGTTGAATCCTGCTAAATGTCATTTTTTGGTGACCAAAGGTACTCTCCTGGGCCACATAGTATCAGTTGAAGGGATAACGGTTGATCCAGCAAAGATCACTGCTATCCTTTCTATGCCAATTCCGCAAAGCCCAAAGGAAGTGCAAAGTTTCTTGGGCCATGCAGGATATCATAGACGATTTATCAGAATGTATTCAGAAATAGCTAAGCCTTTGTCCAGGCTTACAAGTAAGAATGTCCCTTTCTCATGGACTCCTGAAGCTGAGAAAGCATTTTGCGAATTAAAATTGAGACTATGTACTGCTCCTCTTTTAACTGTTCCTAATTGGTCATTAGAGTTCCATGTACATACAGATGCCAGTCTTCATGCAGTTGGAGCAGTCTTGGCTCAACCATCATCACAGAAGATAGACCAACCTATCGTTTATGCTAGCAGATTGCTTACCAAAGCAGAGAGGAACTACAGCACTACTGAAAGGGAAGGTTTGGCTATCGTGTTCGCTCTTCAAAAATTCCGGCATTACCTCTTAGGTGTGCATTTTATTGTCATAACTGATCATCAACCTTTGAAGTACCTGATTAACAAGCCCAGAGTAGCTGGAAGGATTTGGTGATGGTTACTCCTATTTCAAGAATTTAATTTTGATATTCATATTAAGCCAGGAAAAGAGCACTACATGGCAGATCAAGTGTCCAGGACGGCAATGAGCGAAAAGGCAACAGGTATTAATGACGAATTGGTGGATAGCAATCTTTTTCTAGTAACAGTTCGAATTGGCTGGTATGATGAAATTCTTCATGTTCTCACTACTGGAAAGATCCCAGAACACTTGACACCTGTAGAAAAGAGAAGATTGCTCTTGAAAACCAAAGCATATTCTCTTATAAACGAAAATTTATATAAATACTGTCAAGATGATATACTGAGAAGGTGTGTCTATCCAGAGGAGGTAAATCTTCTGCTAGAAGCTGCACACAGTGAAGGACATCTCAAGGGGGAAGAATTGGCTCATAGAATCATCCACAAAGGTTTATGGTGGCCTCATATTTTCAAAGATGCAATCAAGTTCGCCAAAGAATGCCACATCTACCAGAGGTGTGCTCCCGCGCCAACCAGATTGAATTTCCAACCATTGGTCATATCTACAGGATGGCTCCCATTTGAACGATGGGGTCTTGATTTCATAGGGCCAATTAGCCCAACTGGGCAACCAGGAGGTAAAAAGTATATTTTGATGGCCACATGCTATGCCACTAAATGGATAGAGGCTAAAGCTACTGTGGACTGCACGGCTTTAACAGTAGCTAAATTTTTGTATAAACGTATTTTTTCAAGATTTGGTTGCCCACTGGAGATTACTAGTGATAGAGGCACACATCTTGTAAATCAATTGCTCCAGTTTATATTTGACAGGTACAAGATCTTCCATAAAAAATCTTGTGCCTATTACCCAAGGGCAAATGGACAAGCAGAGAGTTCCAATAAGATTTTGATTGGACTACTTCGCAAATTATCTTTTGATCATCAAAGCTCTTGGCCACTAGCACTAATTGGTGCAATTTGGGCCTTCAGAACCACGAAGAGGGGAACCACAGGTGAAACTCCATTTCGTTTAGTTTATGGAAAAGAGGCATTGGCACCATTTGAGTTCATTATCAGAAAGGAAATAGGAATCAAAACCATTGGAATTGAACCTCCCATTCAGAGATTGGTGGCATTAGAAGAATACAGAGAAGAAGCAATGCAAAAACTTCAAGTAAAACAAGAAGAGCGCAAAAGACTGCATGACAAGTATCTGAGGACCAATGAAGTACAAGAAGGATCTATGGTTTTAGTGCATCAAGTCCCAGCAATTTCAACTAAATTGGCACCTAAATGGGTAGGACCATATAAGGTTATCAAAGTATTGCCACATGGCGCAGTGCATATGGAAGATCTGCAGGGTAAAAGGTTGCCCTTAGTCAACATCTCCAGAGTGAAAAGTTATTTGAATTGAGATAAGCAGATGAAATTTATTTTATCTCACTGTACATACCGTAGTCTTCCATTTTCTACAGTTCATTTTGACGGAATAAGCAAATAAAGGAGTTATTGCACCGAGACGGTGCAAAAGCTTGATGTGGGGGTCTGTAGTACTCCTTCTCTTTTCCTCTCTCGCTTTGTCTTCCACTTGGGTCGAGCAGGCTCTTTCTTTCACGTATTGATGGGAGAATCAACGGCCAGAGCATCAGTACCTCCTTTTTGGACCCCCCTCAACCCCACCCCATGCGCCCCCTCTCAACCCCACTCAACCCCCCTCAACCCCACCCCATGCGCCCCCTCTCAACCCCACTCAACCCCACTCAACCCCCCCTCAACCCCACCCCATGCGCCCCCTCTCAACCCCACTCAACCCCCCTCAACCCCACCCCATGCGCCCCCTCTCAACCCCACTCAAGCCCCCTCAACCCCACCCCACGCAACCCCCCTCAACCCCACTCAACCCCCCTCAACCCCACCCCATGCGCCCCCTCTCAACCCCACTCAACCCCCCTCAACCCCACCCCATGCGCCCCCTCTCAACCCCACTCAACCCCCCTCAACCCCACCCCACGCAACCCCTCTCAACCCCACTCAACCCCCCTCAACCCCACCCCATGCGCCCCCTCTCAACCCCACTCAACCACCCTCAACCCCACCCCAGGCGCCCCCTCTCAACCCCACTCAACCCCCCTCAAGCCCACCCCACGCGCCCCCTCTCAACCCCACTCAACCCCCCTCAACCCCACCCCGTGCGCCCCCTCTCAACCCCACTCAACCCCACTCAACCCCCCTCAACCCCACCCCACGCAACCCCTCTCAACCCCACTCAACCCCCCTCAACCCCACCCCACGCGCCCCCTCTCAACCCCACTCAACCCCCCTCAACCCCACCCCATGCGCCCCCTCTCAACCCCACTCAACCCCACTCAACCCCCCCTCAACCCCACCCCATGCGCCCCCTCTCAACCCCACTCAACCCCCCTCAACCCCACCCCATGCGCCCCCTCTCAACCCCACTCAACCCCCCTCAACCCCACCCCATGCGCCCCCTCTCAACCCCACTCAACCCCCCTCAACCCCACCCCACGCAACCCCCCTCAACCCCACTCAACCCCCCTCAACCCCACCCCATGCGCCCCCTCTCAACCCCACTCAACCCCCCTCAACCCCACCCCATGCGCCCCCTCTCAACCCCACTCAACCCCCCTCAACCCCACCCCACGCGCCCCCTCTCAACCCCACTCAACCCCCCTCAACCCCACCCCATGCGCCCCCTCTCAACCCCACTCAACCCCACCCCACGCGCCCCCTCTCAACCCCACTCAACCCCCCTCAACCCCCCTCAACCCCACCCCATGCGCCCCCTCTCAACCCCACTCAACCCCACTCAACCCCCCTCAACCCCACCCCACGCAACCCCTCTCAACCCCACTCAACCCCCCTCAACCCCACCCCATGCGCCCCTCTCAACCCCACTCAACCCCCCTCAACCCCACCCCATGCGCCCCCTCTCAACCCCACTCAACCCCCCTCAACCCCACCCCACGCGCCCCCTCTCAACCCCACTCAACCCCCCTCAACCCCACCCCATGCGCCCCCTCTCAACCCCACTCAACCCCACTCAACCCCCCTCAACCCCACCCCACGCAACCCCTCTCAACCCCACTCAACCCCCCTCAACCCCACCCCATGCGCCCCCTCTCAACCCCACTCAACCCCACTCAACCCCCCTTAACCCCACCCCACACAACCCCTCTCAACCCCACTCAACCCCCCTCAAGCCCACCCCATGCGCCCCCTCTCAACCCCACTCAACCCCACTCAACCCCCCTCAACCCCAACCCCTAGCGCCTCACTCTCATCCCCGCCCCCACTCAACCCCACTCCACTCAACCCGAACCCCAACCCCACTACAAATCAAGGCAATTGGAGAAGCAGTCTTCATATTCGGCTACTACTAAGAGAATGCAAATCTCATAAAGGGATCGATGAAGATGACGAAGGAGGTACTGAAGAAGAGATTACTCTGACTGACAATGCTATAGATAGGGCTGGATAAGAAGGTATGAGGAACAGCTGGAAGGTGAAAAAAATCACGCTCTAAACAGTCCTCAAAAAGGGAAAAAAGTGTGCAGTGTAAAAAGTAGAAGTGAAGAAAAGATTCTTGCCATTTGCCACCAACCATTCACGGCGACTACCTATCTTTGGGAATCCAATTCAAATCAAGGGAATAATTGACTTACCCCTCCAATTTGGGTGGTTAACCGGCGCGTGAACTTTGGACGTGAAGATTCGGCAAGGCTCTCTTGGCCTATTGAGGCCTATAAAACAAGGGATTTGTGCTCATTTGGGTACACATTTTTGGTACATTTTCGGAGTTACTTTGACGCGTGTATACGTGCAGAAGTTCTCTCTTGCACTTGGTGGTTTCAAGCCTATTGTAGGAGCTACTCTATAGTGTGGATAGAGAGGGTAGGCTTCTCAGTGGAGGGCTATGAGCACTATAGTGTAAGAGAGTGTCTTGGATTTTCTTTCTTTTCTGTGAGACACTATTGGTGTTAAGCTCTATTCTCTTGAGCAATTCCTTCATCGTTTGTATTGATCTGTATTTATTTGCATAGAGTACCACGAAGCTCTGAGCATTAGTTTTTGAGCATTTCCTTGTCAAATCTTGTAATCATCTGAGTCGAATCAAGACGTGTATGATCTTCCTTGGCCAATTGTTATTCATATTTTCTGAAGTATGTACCACTCGGTGCAATCCGTGTTATCTACCTGTTCACAGAAATGTTAAAGGGTATATTTCCCTAAAGAGAACCCCCTTGAGTAGGGATGTACTGGACGTGTTTAGTTCTCATTCTCTACTTTTGTTAAAAGCGGATACCCCAGTACCTCCTCTACACTTAGGTACACACATATGAATGAATTATATAACTAAAGTATTAAAACACATATACACATGCACACACACATGCACATACCTACATATACACATATACATGCACATACACACATATACATATAGAGTTACACATATACATGCACATACATATACACACACATACACATGCACATGCACATACTCATACACATATACACTTAAACATGCACATGCACATACATACATATACACACACATACACATGCACATACATACATATACACACACATACATATACACTTAGGTACACACATGTGAATGAATTATATAATTAAAGTATTAAAACACATGCTTAATATAAAGAATAATAATAACCAATAGAACAAAACTCTTCATTACTTAATACCATACACACAATTCAAAACATAACTGAAATGAAAAATATATAGATAATATATATATATATATATATATATATATATATATATATATATATATATATATATATATATATATATATATATATATATATATATATATATATATATATATATATATATATATATATATCAATGTAAATACATATAATCTAATGTCATAATCAACTAAAATCCTAATCATCATCATCATCAATCAGCAGTATCATGATCATCCTGATCATCCTCATCCTCATCGTTATGATCACCCTGTGACGATCGAGATCCTCCCTCCTGTGTCTGTCTCTCCACCTCATCCATATGTGTCTCTCCATAATACTCCTATATTACATATCACAAACATAATTAAATAAAACAATTAAACCATTCATAAAAATAAAATAATTATATAAAATTTAATAGTACTCACAAAGGCATCAGGATGATCTCGCATATACTCACTCAAACGTTGATATCCAAAATGTGTAGCATACTCGATCTCATGTTTCATAGGATATCGGCCATAATCCTTCCACTGCATTGAAACAAATAAAAAGGATTAGTTGCTTGCATTTTAACTAAAATAAAAAATATACTCACAAGAACACATATACTTACAAATCTAGCTACAAAACCATTATGGCCCATTTGGCCTAGGTGCGATGTGTGGCCTGACTCCACTCTCTTCTTTGCAGCAGCTTGTTTATTAAAAAAAAATACATAAATTAAATGTAAAAAATTACTAAAATATATAAAAATTATAAATATAAACTATTAATTTGTGTTCCTTCTGCTGAGGAAATGACTCCTGAAGACGTAGCTGTCTACAGAAAAAGTGCCACGTCTCAGGTGGTATGTTAGGTCGCCTCTTATTTTTTTCCACCATACAATATCTCTTGTTAATTTAATCTCAAACAGAAAAAAAAATCAGAATACATACACATATATACACACACATACACATACACATACCCACATACACATATGCATGCAAACATATACGCATACATATATGTATACATATACACATATACATACATATAACATAAACACACATATACATATCCACATATATACGTACACACACATGCATGCATATACACTCATTCATACAAAATACATGCATTTATCCCACAATAATGTGTAGTTGTGTATATGTGAATATGTGTGTATGTGTAAATGTGTATATGTGAATATGTGTGTATGTCTAAATATGTATATGTGAATTTTTTGTGTATGTAGATAATCAGATTATTAATATCAAATACATTATTTATAGATTCTGATCAATCAGATGGAACTCCACCATCGTCTCCTCATCGTGCAATGACTATATACTGTAAGTATATCAAACATTTAATTTTAAATATATTTCATGGATACATAACGTATATTTTCTTTTGTTTCTTATTATGTGCAGATTCTGATCAATCACAGGGTACTCCACCACCTCCTACCCATGCAACGACTTCACATGTGTCCTCCGATAGGAATTATGATGAATTTTACTCTCAAGAGCATATTATATGTAGGTGTAACTCTTGTTATGGCACGTATCAAAGACCACAATTGGAATGTATTGAGCATGAGGCAGAGTATGGTACGTTTGAGCATGCACCATCACCTTGTTCAAACCATGAGTACTTATGGAACATGCTTGAACGTAGCATCCCTTACTAGTAGAAGGATTTTACATGCAAAAAATGAAAGATTATATATTGATGGAAGACCTTACACACATGCACACATATAAACATACACGCACATATACACATTTTGAAGGATGGAAAAATAATTTTGAAGGATGGGTGAACAAAAAGTGTCCATTCAATGCAGGTTTTTATTCTTAATTTAGATAAGGTAAGAACAAGAAATTGAATTGAATGGACACTTTTTGTCCGCGCATCTTTTAAAACTATTAATGCATCTTTCAAAATGTTCACGAAAAATTTGATTGTTTGGATGGCAGGATACGATTGTTTGTTTTGGAGGATATGAAGTACGTACCTTCATTGAATGATTTGTCGATTCTATCATATGTTCAGTTTGAAAGTGTGAGAAATGGATTTATAATTGCTATTCAAAGAATTTGGCACTATTTATAGGCCATACAATGGCGACCTGGATGAATCACATGCACAGAGGTTACTCAAGATAGAGCAACCTGATTATAATGGACTAGTGCCAGCAGGATTCCAGGGGTATGCAGTAAACCTCTTGCATTTCAATGATGAGCATATGAACTTTAGGATACAAAGTGGAAATCGTGGTGGCTTGAGAGGATCACTTTTATACAGCTTGTTCAAAGAACATCAGTGTCATAAACCTGAAGTTCTTTCAAAAAGCTGTATAAAAGTGATCCTCTCAAGCCACCATGATTTCCACTTTGTATCCTAAAGTTCAGATGTTCATCATTGACATGCAAGAGGTTTATTACATACCCCAGGAGTCCTGCTGGCACTAGTCCATTATAATCAGGTTGCTCTATCTTGAGTAACCTTTGTGCATGCGATTCATCCAAGTCACCATCGTATGGCCTATAAACAGTGCCAAATTCTTTGAATAGCAATTATAAACCCGCTTCTCACACTTTCAAACTGAACACATGATAGAATTGACAAATCATTCAATGAAGGTACATACTTCATATCCTCCAAAACAAACAATCATATCCTGCCATCCAAAACAATCAAATTTTTCACAAATATTTTGAAAGATGCACATAAGCATACACATATATAAAATTATATGCATATATATATGTATATTTATATATTTACTTTTTTTCATATATCTTTTTTTGATGAACTTACAACTTTTTATCTGAAAAGTTTTTACCAAGTTAGAATATTCTTCCTACCTCACATGATGAAATGAAGAAGATAATCAACAATCTTGGTATAGATTATCAATGTATACATGCATGTCCTAACGATTGTATTTTATATAGAGGTGAATATGCAGACTCTTCGACATGTCCCAAATGTCAATCTCCTCGATATAAGGGCGAAGAAGGTAGAATCCCAAGAAATGTATTGAGACATTTTCCATTGGCTCCATGGATTAGACATATGTTTGAAAGCCCCGAATTATCAAAGCTTTTGACTTGGGGACAAGATCACAAAAGTACTGATGGAATAATCAGAATTCCTCATGATAGTGTTGCTTTTCAGCATATTGATTCTACATGGCTTGAATTTGCACAAAATCCATAGAATCTAAAGTTAGGAGTTGCATTAGATGGGGTTAATCCATTCTCCATGAAATCCTGTAAATGGTCAACATGGCCAGTGGTAGTCATAAACTACAATCTTCCACCATATCTTAGCATTAAAAAGGAACATTTAATGCTTTCACTTTTAATCCCTGGCATAAGACAAGTTAAAGATATGAATATATATCTTGATTCTCTGATTGACGATCTCCAAGAGTTATGGAGAGCTATTAATGTCATTGATGTATCGAAAAGCATCAATGAAAGACATATTACGGTTCGTGGTATTATGGCTTGGACTATTCATGGTTTTCTAGGATATGGTGTTTGTTCAGGTATTGATGTAATTTTTTTATTCAATATGCATGTAAATAAATATAATTTAATCTAATTATATTTTTATCATTTTCATGATGCAGGAATATCTACTAAGGGTTATAAAGCTTGTCCATATTGTGGTGATTGGTTGAGATCAATCTATAGTAAAAATCTCAACAAAAATATTTATCTTCGACATCGACGATTCTTGCTTGATGCTCATCCATTAAGATCTAAAAGAGAAGCGATACATTTTAATGGAAAGCTTGAAATAGGTCAGTGTCCAAAACCTATGACACTTATGGATTGGTATAAAAAATGGATAGATGGACCTCTGATAGATCCAGAATCAGAAATCTTCAGTGATGATTCAGATAATGAGAATGTGAAGAGAGGTAAAAGAAAATTGGCACTTGCAGAGAACATATCAATATGGTATTCTTTGGAGTATTGGAAAGAGTTAAAAGTATGTTATCTTCTTGATCCTATGCATATATTAAAAAATATTGATTATTCACTATGGTAGCATCTTCTTGGACTAAAAGATACCATAGTATCAAGGAATGATTTGAAAGATCAAAATCCAAACCAAAGTTATGGCCAGTTTTTGATAGACATCAACAAGAAACGACTTATGCACCTGCTCCTTGGGTACTTACAACAAAAGAGATACAGACTATCAACAATAGAATTCAATTCATTAAGACTCCTATAGGATATGGAGCATCTTTTCAAAACATGTTTACTACGGATGATAAGAGCTTATCTGGGTTAAAGACCCATGACTGTCCTAACTTTTTGAAACATATTTTAACTTTGGTTATCGATAGATGTACAACGAAAGAAGTACGAGATGTGATCTATCGTCTTGGATCACTTATAAGGTAATTATGATACTTTTATATTTAATATGTATGAATATTGGATATCTTTTATTTTTTAATTAACTTCTTTATAATTGTTTTTATGATATTTATAGGTGGATAACATCCAAAGAGATTGACAAAAACTCGATCCCACAAAAAAAATGTGAATGCAAGGAGCTACTATGTTTGATGGAGAAAGAACTTCCTACTTCATTTTTTGATATTCAGGTTCATTTATTACTCCATCTTGTAGATGAAATAGAGATTGCAGGTGTTGTCAACACTCGATGGATGTTTTGGGTCGAGCGATTTATGGGAATATTAAAAGGTTATGTGCAACAAAGAGCAAAACCAGAAAGATCCATGGCGAAGGGTTGGATGCTTGAAGAGTGCATGTATTACGTTAATGAGTAGCTTGAAAGACTTCATGAAGAAGCTCCACGTGCATGGACCAACGAGTCTTCTTAAAAAATAACAGATGAGGTATTACCAGGTAAGGGAGTTCCATCCTTATTTACATTTCAAGAAAAAAATGATGTTTCTACTTTTGTAGCATATAATAGCAAATGCATGCAAGCATTCCTTAGTGAGTACGAGGAACTTCAAAATCTCCAAAGTAAAAGGCGAAAAAACAAAACATATAGACGTAATCTCGATAATAATGAGATTACAGATATATCTTCTTTCACGGATTGGCTATATAGTCGTTTGCAATGCACCAACGCAAATAATGAAGAAATCTCAGATGAGCAAAGAGAGTTAATGATAGGTTGTGAACGAAAGATAATTTTATTAAAATAATATTTTATTTTTTCATATATGTATATTAGTTTCTATTTACTAATTGAATTTATTTTGCAGGCTCGAATGTTCACTAATATGTGGGCTTTGGGACAACATATTAGAATCAAAGCCATTGATTCTTTACGTAACACAGAGGATTCTAGTATTGTTGCTTCTTTCAAGAAACCATCATGTGCTAGCTCAAAAGACACGAACCTTATAGATATCAAACTTGGTTATGTAGGAACTATTGTTGGTATCTACGAAATTTCTTTTCGTACATTCAAACAGGTAGAAAAAAGTTTATATTTTTTATGATAGAGTTAGTTATTTTTTTAAGCACCTAATAATGGGTTTTTGTTGTTATATATTTTGATAGGTCATTTTGAAGGTTGACTGGTTTCGAGCCGAGTATAAAGGCAGTAATTCTACATTAAGGAAAGAATTATCTGGGTTTTGGGCAATTGATTCTTGCAAGGTAATGCAATCTACTAAAGAAGCATATATTCTTCCTAGGCATATTGAACAAGCATTTTTTTATAAAAACCCAGATGCTCATCCTTGGTGGCAAGTCATTCATGTGCAACTGAGAGGTAGGTCATTGTTTGAATAGTTTATTGTTAGAGAGATCGAAAGAAAGTCCTCTTGATGATTCAGCATCAGATAGTGATACATCAACATCTGAAAGAGAAATTAGAATCATTATTAGTGATAATGATACTAATCTTTTTGATGAAGAGGATAATTCTCTACATGCTGATTCTACTGATGAGGAAGAGGAATTACCAAAAATAGATATTAGTGCATCAATAGATGATGTGATTCATGAGAACATAGATTTAACAATAGAAGAAATAAATGAAATCAATAAGTATAATGAAGATGAGACTATATTGATGTCTTACCAAAATGATGGCAATAATGAAAAAATATGAGCAGATTAGATAGTAAATTCTACTCTAATTATCGATCAATAACTTGAAGCTTCTGAATGGATATTAGATAATAGATTTTTTTATTAACTCTGATCGTTGGGTAAGCATCTACATCGTATAGTCCAGCTCATCATCAGAAATCTCTGAGTAATCACGCATGATGGCCCCTAGAGTACCAGAGGGAACTCTTCCTCTCATAAGACTCTTTATGAGCGTGAATTTGCCTTTCTCTCTCTACTAGGATCCATAATACCTAACATATAAAAAAAATGCGTTAGAAATCAATATATATATGTGTACATATGTATATGTGTATGCATTAAGTATGTGTATGTATGCATGTGTGTGTATGTATGTGAGTGTATGTGTGTGTGTATGTGTGTATGCATGTGTATGTGTGTGTATGCATCATTATGTGTGTATGTGTCTATGTGTGTATGTGTGTGTATATGTGTGTGTGTATGTGTTTGTGTCTATGTGTATGTGTGTGTGTCTATGAGTGTGTATGTGTTTATGTGTGTGTATGTGTCTATGTGTGTGTATGTGTCTATGTGTGTATGTGTATGCATGTATGTATGCATATGTGTGTGTATGTGTGTGTATGCATTATGTATGCATATGTGTGTGTATGCATTATGTATGTGTATGTATGCATGTAAGTATGTATGTATGCATATGCATATGCATTATGTATGCATGTATGTGTATGTGTGTGTATGTCTCTCTATGTGTGTGTATGCATATATGTGTGTGTATGTATGTATGTGTGTGTGTATATGTGTCTGTATGTGTGTGTATGCATTATGTATGTGTATGTATGCATGTAAGTATGTATGTATGCATATGCATATGCATTATGTATGCAGATGTATGCATGTATGTGTATGTGTGTGTATGTCTCTCTATGTGTGTGTATGCATATATGTGTGTGTATGTATGTATGTGTGTGTGTATATGTGTCTGTATGTGTGTATGCATGTGTATGTGTGTGTATGTATCATTATGTGTGTATGTTTGAATGTGTTTCTATCTGTGTATGTGTATGCATGTATGTATGCATATGTGTGTGTATGGATGTGTATGTGTGTGTATGCATCATTATGTGTGTATGTGTCTATGTGTGTATGTTTATGTGTGTGTATAGGTGTGTGTGTGTATGTGTATGTGTCGCTACGCATCTATGAGTGTGTATGTGTTTATGTGTGTGTATGTGTCTATGTGTGTGTATGTTTCTATGTGTGTATGTGTATGCATGTATGTATGCATATGTGTGTGTATGCATTATTTATGAAAATGTGTGTGTATGCATTATGTATGTGTATGCATTATGCATGTGTATGCATTATGTATGTGTATGTATGCATGTAAGTATGTATGTATGCATATGTATGCATGTATGTGTATGTGTGTGTATGTCTCTCAATGTGTGTGTGTATGCATATGTGTGTGTATGTGTGTGTGTGTGTATATGTGTTTGTATGTGTGTGTATGCATCATTATGTGTGTATGTGTCTATGTGTGTTTGTGTGTGTGTGTATATGTGTGTGTATGTGTGTGTGTGTCTATGTGTATGTGTGTGTGACTATGAGTGTGTATGTGTTTATGTGTGTTTATGTGTGTGTATGTGTCTATGTGTGTGTATGTGTCTATGTGTGTATGTGTATGCATGTGTATGTGTGTGTATGCATTATTATGTGTGTATGTGTGTATGTGTCTATGTGTGTATGTTTGTGTGTGTGTATATGTGTGTGTGTATGTGTATGTGTCTATGTGTATGTGTCGCTATGCGTCTACGAGTGTGTATGTGTTTATGTGTGTGTATGTGTCTATGTGTGTGTATGTGTCTATGTGTGTATGTGTATGCATGTATGTATGCATATGTGTGTGTATGTGTATGTATGCATATGTGTGTGTATGCATTATGTATGTGTATGTATGCATGTGCATTATGTATGCATGTGCATTATGTATGCATGTGCATTATGTATGCATGTAAGTATGTATGTATGCATATGCATATGCATTATGTATGCATATGCATATGCATTATGTATGCATATGCATATGCATTATGTATGCATATGTATGCATGTATGTGTATGTGTGTGTATGTCTCTCTATGTGTGTGTGTATGCATATATGTGTGTGTATGTGTGTGTATATGTGTCTGTATGTGTTTGCATGTGTATGTGTGTGTATGCATCATTATGTGTGTATGTGTCTATGTGTGTATGTGTGTGTGTATATGTGTGTATGTGTCTATGTGTATGTGTGTGTGTGTCTATGAGTGTGTATGTGTTTATGTGTGTGTATGTGTCTATGTGTGTGTATGTGTCTATGTGTGTATGTGTATGCATGTATGTATGCATATGTGCGTGTATGCATGTGTATATGTGTGTATGCATCATTATGTGTGTATGTGTCTATGTCTGTATGTTTGTGTGTGTGTATATGTGTGTGTATGTGTATGTGTCTATGTGTATGTGTCGCTACGCGTCTATAAGTGTGTATGTGTCTATGTGTATGTGTCGCTACGCATCTATGAGTGTGTATGTGTTTATGTGTTTATGTGTGTCTGTGTGTCTATGTGTGTTTATGTGTCTATGTGTGTATGTGTATGCATGTATGTATGCATATGTGTGTATGTGTGTATGCATTATGTATGCATATGTGTGTATATGCATTATGTATGTGTATGTATGCATGTGCATTATGTATGCATGTAAGTAAGTATGTATGCATATGCATATGCATTATGTATGCATATGTATGCATGTATGTGTATGTGTGTGTATGTCTCCCTATGTGTGTATGCATACATGTGTGTGTATGTGTATGTGTGTGTATATGTGTCTGTATGTGTGTATGCATGTGTATGTGTGTGTATGCAACATTATGTGTGTATGTGTGTGTGTATCTATGTGTGTATGTGTGTGTGTGTATATATGTGTATGTGTGTGTATCTATGAGTGTGTATGTGTTTATGTGTGTGTATGTGTCTATGTGTGTTTATGTGTCTATGTGTGTATGTGTATGCATGTATGTATGCATATGTACGTGTATGCACGTGTATGTGTGTGTATGCATCATTATGTGTGTATGTGTGTATGTGTATGTGTATATGTGTGTATATGTGTGTGTCTATGTGTATGTGTCGCTATGTGTCTATGAGTGTGTATGTGTGTGTATGCATTATGTATGCATATGTGTGTGTATGCATTATGTATGTGTATGTATGCATGTAAGTATGTATGTATGCATATGCATATGCATTATGTATGCATATGTATGGATGTATGTGTATGTGTGTGTATGTCTCTCTATGTGTGTATGCATATATGTGTGTGTATGTGTGTGTGTATATGTGTGAGTATGTGTGTATGCATGTGTATGTGTGTGAATGCATCATTATGTGTGTATGTGCCTATGTGTGTATGTGTGTGTGTATACGTGTGTGTATGTGTGTGTGTGTCTATGTGTATGTGTGTGTGTCTATGAGTGTGTCTGTTTATGTGTGTGTCTATGAGTGTGTCTGTTTATGTGTGTGTACGTGTCTATGTGTGTGTATGTGTCTATGTATGTATGTGTATGCATGTATGTATGCATATGTGTGTGTATGTGTGTGTATGCATTATCTATGCATTATGTATGCATATGTGTGTGTATGCATTATGTATGTGTATGTATGCATGTGCATTATGTATGCATATGCATTATGTATGTGTATGTATGCATGTGCATTATGTATGCATGTGCATTATGTATGCATGTGCATTATGTATGCATGTGCATTATGTATGCATGTGCATTATGTATGCATGTGCGTGTATGCATGTAAGTATGTATGTATGTACGCATATGCATATGCATTATGTATGCATGTATGTGTATGTGTGTGCATGTGTCTCTATGTGTGTGTGTATGCATATATGTGTGTGTATGTGTGTATGTGTGTATGTGTGTGTGTATGTGTGTGTATGTGTGTGTATGTGTGTGTGTGTATGTGTGCGTATGTGTGTGTATGTGTGTATGTGTGTATGTGTGTGTGCGTGTGTATGCATTATGTGTGCATGTGTGTATGCAACATTATGTGTGTATGTGTGTATATGTGTGTGTATTTGTGTGTGTATGTGTGTGTGTGTGTCTATGTGTGTGTGTGTGTGTGTTTATGTGTGTATATGTGTGTGTATGCATATGTATGTGTGTGTAAGTGTGTGTGTGTGTGCGCATACCTGGATTCAACGAGATGTGTGTCTCTCTCTCTCTCGTGTGCTCTCTCTCTCTATCTCTCTCTGTCTCTCTCTCTCTCTCTCTCTCTCTCTCTCTCTCTCTCTCTCTCTCTCTCTCTCTCTCTCTCTCTCTCTCTCGTTCTCTTCTTGCTCTCGTGTCCAAATCGCGGCACAAATGTGCCGGGGGAAATCAATTTTTTTTTTAACATTCCAGAATGCAACGCTATCCAGTTTTCCAACCTCGCTAGTTAGCGATGCTCACCTTTAGCATCACATAAGTGACGCAGACATCGCTTATGTGACGAATGCCCATAAAAAAAAAAAATCCAATAACAGCACCGTCGCTTATGCGATGCTAGCGTTGCATAAGCGACGGTGCTTGTTTTTTTTTTCAATTTGAGGGCATCGCTATGTCCCCCTATTTCTTGTAGTGAAGTATGCATTGCACTTGAAAGAATACAGATACGGATATAGATAGGTGGGTTTATTGAATGCATGCATTGCACTTGAAAGAATCGAGATATGATGTTGACTATAAAATAGTCTTAGATATCTCCGTGGAAAATTCGTTTACAAACTATTTTATCTTTTCATTCCATGAAGTGTTCCTTCTCTTATTTGAACACACCGTAAATATATATACTGAGCTTTTCGAGTTTGGTTATACATTTGTCCAAGACTTGTACATAGATGACTAAAGTTTTAAACGGTAAATCTCTTCGTTTGGATTGACTATGAACATGTCGATTTTTGAGAGTTTCGAATACTCTGTGGAGAAATGCAGTGGGCTTGGAGAGTTGTAAATTTATGTTATTAGAAGATCTCCATATTCTAGGGACATATATTAATTGCATAGAGTGCTTTGTGAAGTTTGTAGACTTGATCTTTCTTTCCTTTGATCTTGAAGCCTTCATGTTGTTCAACATATACTTCTTCTTGAAGATCTCCATTGAGGAAAGCATTTTTGACATGTAGTTGGTAGATGGGCCACTCGAAATTTTGCACTAGCGTGACCCTTATGGTGGTAAACCTTGCAATAGGGACATATATTAGATAGAATTTCACCTCCTATACAATACTTTCAACATATTTTAGCCTTACGAAAAAACCACATTGTACGTGTCTGTTCAAAGTACACATTGATTTCTTATAAACTTCACATATAAAGAAGGACCTACAACACTTTGTCACTATTCGTGAGCTTTCAAATAACTTACCAATCCATGATTCGGAGCTCTAGATGCCTCTTTCAAACCATATAATTCTTTTGTTAGCTTGCAACCAAAATTTGGATACTTTTCATGTTTAAATCCTTCTAGTTGCTCCATATAAATCTATTCTTGTAATTGACCATTCAAAAATGCATTTTTAACATCAAGCTAAAATATATTCCATCATTTACTTGCTGCAATGCTTTGAATTGTTTGTATAGTTGACATTCTTGCAACTCAGCTAAATGTCTCTTTATGATCAATTCTATACATTTTTGCAAAGCGTTTTGCAACAAATCTTGACTTGTACCTGGAAATAGAACCATCACTATTTCTTTTAATGTGAAATACCCACTTATTTCCAATTACCTTCATCTTATTATCTCGTGGTAAAAGCTGCCATGTCTTGTTCTCATACAATGCATTTATCTCTTCTTGCATCGAACTCGAACAATTAACATTTGAATCTACATCTTTGAAACATGTAGGTTCTAGTTCTTCACTAACATTTGATACAAAAGTTATGTGAAATACAATAAGACAATACACCTTTGTGTGCACTTTTTTCTCTTGAAGTTCTCCTAAGTTCATGTTCAAATTTAGAACTTTCATCAATTTCTACATCATCACTTATCTCACATAGCTTTGCTTTACCTTTTCCTTTCTCTTTTGCGCTTACTCTTGTAGTATCATGTAAACCATCCTCAATTTCTTCTTGCATTTCTTCTTGAACTTGCAAAAAAAGATCTATACCCCAAGATAAAAACTCATCAAAATGTACATCATGACTAATTATCATTTGCTTACTTATTGGATTATAACACTTATGGCATTTCTGATTATCTACATAACCCATGAAAATACATTTCTCTACTACTAGCTCTAATGAAGTCACAATGCATATGGAACCGTAGCAAAACAAACACAACCAAACACATGCAAGTGATCAATAATAGATTTTCTATTATATCAAAACTCAAAAGGAGTTACATTATGTGTTGTCCATGTTAGCATATGATCCATCAAATATATTGTTGCATTTACTACTTCAGCCCAAAACATCAATGGCATATGCTATTCATTTAGCATTGCTCTTGCTATTTTTGTGATAATCATATTCCCTCTTTTAGCCACTTTGTTTTGCTGAGGAGTATATCTAGAAGTGATTTGTCCTTTTATACCTTCATTTCAAATAAAATCATTAAATATTCATGAAAAATATTCACTACCACCATCAGATCTTAACCTTTTAATTACCTTTCCTTTTTTTTTTTTTGCAATTTCTTTGAATTTGACAAAGCAGTCAAACACATCACTCTTATGCTTAAGAAAATGCACAAAAGTCATTTGGCTAAAATTATCCACACAAGTAACATAATACTTAATATTTGCAAGTGATGGCTCCTTTGTACGACCACAAACATTAGTATGAACCAAGTATAATAAATCCTTCCTTTGCAATTTTCTAATAGAAAAGGGATGCCTTGCTTGCTCACCAAATTCATAAGCATCACACAAATGTATCATATTTTGTTTTGAAATATCAGGTAAACCAACAACAATCTTTATTTGGTCCATGCCCTTCAACTTCTGTATGCTTACATGTCCTATTTTCTTATGCCATGAGTAAATTTGAGAAATCTTATTATTACCAACTGAATTTTAAGAAACAAAATTAGGAGTTACATCCAACATAAAAAGTCTTTCTTGTCGTTGATCTTTTGCCAAGAATTTATCATCCTGTTTTGGATTTTCAATAAAACATCTAGATTTATTGAACGGTACTTGATAGCCATGCTCCAGCATTTCACCAACTAGAATAAGATTTTTACTTATACAAGGTACATGAAGAACATTTTTCAAAACTTTATTAGCTTTTTAATCCTCAAAATGTACATATCTAACTTGCACTATTTTGAATGGTCAGCTGTTTCAACCTTACCATGAAACAATGGTGCATGCATCATATTCATCATTAGTACATTTTCATGATTTTATTCCTAAATAAAATTGCCATCTGTATGGTTTTGCCTTCCAAATCCATTTTGCTCTTCATTCTTCCAATAATCACGAGATATATGACCATTGTTATCACAATTATAACATGTAATACCTAGATTACCTTGATATGCACTATTTCCTCTGCCATGATAGGAATATCGCACCCTACCATGCATATTCATATCTGACCTACCTGCATCATAATTGTTGTTTAAGGACATCTGAAAGTTCCTCTTCTACCACCTCTATAACCACGCTCATTTCTTGCAAAAAGTGCATGACCTACACTACCTCTCTACATAGGCTTTCCACCATTAATGGTAATTTCTTTTGTTATCATAGGTGAAACCAAGTCATTAAAATTAGGCAATTGCTCTCTCACAAATACAGAAGTTGTAAAGGCTTTCAATTTTTCATCGTCTATTAAACCATCCAAAACAAATGCAACTAAATCATCATCTTCAACTATGCATGAAATTGAACCAAGTGCATCCAAAATCTGCTTAATTTTTAAAACATTATCATTCATTGACTATCATACATTCTTTCCCAAATTATGTAACTCATTTTTTAGTTGAATACACCATGCCTTTGTTGTTGTTGAGAATAGTCATTCTAATGCTTTTTAAATCTCTATATTTGTTCTCAAGTCGTGTATGTGCCCTATCATACTTGACTCAGTATTTTGTGATAATACAAAGATTAGTGTTTTGTCATGCTCATTCCACCTCTGATATTTGTTGACTTGCTGTGGTGCCAGATTTTGGTCAAGCAAGTCCGGTTGAGGTTCTATCCCACTAATTAGTCCATGCAGACTATTACCCATAAGATATAGAGACATGCAAAAATGTCAGGCTTAATAATTGGTTTTGCTTAACTTTTCTATTTGAATATTTCCATCAGCCATCATAAAAGAAGGTACTTGCGAAGGATCACCTTATTCCTATTGCATCTTATGCATATAGCTCATGTATAGCAACTCTGATGCATCAACTGGCTTTGATACCAATGTAGAATATTAAACTTCTAAGAAGTATCAGAGAATAAAATAAGGAGGGAAGCACAAAATAATATAGACTGTGGAGATGACAGAGCAAAGTAGATGAACAAAAGTGGATTAGAAAAAGTGAATTTCTATCTACAAAAAAATACTACATAATAACAATGATTGAGTATCAACAACTCTGCAAAAATGCACTCCTAAGATCTTTATATAGAGTTTTGGAAATGAATATGTACCAATGAGTTTTTTCACAAAAAATAATGGAGGATAATTAAAGCATTAAAGAAATGGACTATAACTAAAAAGTTGTTCAACAAATTGTTTAGAAAACTAATGGATACTAATTTAAAGCACTAAATGAATGGTCAGCTTTGAATGACCCTTTTTATAAAAATGATGTAAGATATCTAAACTACTAAACGAATGGCATTAAACTAAAGACTTTTCCTGAAAAGGGATGCACAACAAAATGATTTTAACTTCTCCCCACTAAAAATGCATGAAGGGAGTCTACAATGTAACCCACAGGCCTTGAACCCACCATCCCCTTGCTCCCAACCCATGACAAGCAAGTCATTGAGCCACTCAATCTAGTGCTGCTAGATCCTCCGACACCAGGTTGTATGTTGACGACTTATGAGGTTCTTCACTTTTGAAGGTCATGTTATGACAATATCTATATTTACACATTTTTCTGTAATTTATGAAGGTCTGCTATAGATTATGGCCTAATTTTAAGGTCCTTAGAGATCAAAATAGGCAATATCGCCGTCAAAAAACAGTTATGCTTCGAAGTGCAATTCAAGTGAAGACAATGAGATTGCCATCTCTTAGTCCAATCATCGAGAGGATATTCGTTTCCAGGTATCACATCCAACTAGAGGACAATTGATCGTATTATGATAGAAGGGTAATTAGTCGCGTGGAAGGATAAGTGTATGAGATGGATTTGGTTCGTGGGTAGATATACATGAAAGCAGATGAGAAATTAATGTGTAAGACAAATGTCTCAGTCAACAAGGACAAGAAAAGCACAGAAGTAGAAAATACAAGGTGATTATTGTCATATGATTTTTCATTCAATAATGTGTAACAAAAGTACAGGTATAGAAAAAGTTGATTTTCGGAGGTTTATTAACAGCTCCTGATAGTGGAAGCGCATAAGATTCACTTATTCTGATAAAAACATGACTTATTTCGTGCAGGGAAAATATAGGATTGACTTATTTCGGGTCGGAAAGAAGCTTAAAACTAAAATACTCATTCGATAACTCTGGAGAATAAGATAAACCCTGAAACAAAAATTGTGGACGTACGCAGAAACACCTATTTGAAAATCTCTGAAACAAAAGTGTTTGGCTTGAATCGGTCATGAATCGTTTTGGAAAATCTTGGTATGGAATTTAAGATTTCAGATATTGAGATTTTATGTTATGCATTGGGATTGAACTTATTTATGATAAGCATACTACATGGTTGAGTCGAAAGAAGTACATAGGCGTTTTACTTCAAAAGTTTGGTTTCTCAAAATGTAAAGTAATTGCAAATCCTTTGTAGCCTAATGTAAAATTGAGTATACTGGATGGTGTTCATTTTGAAAATGTAGACATGTATTCATTCTAGATAATTACATAAGGTTCCATTGTCTTTCAAATATAGGATATCAACGTTGGACAATTTTAAAGAGAAACATCCAAATTGTAACAAACACCTAGGTCACTTGGATACACAAAATATTAAGCATAATCTTCAGTTTAGACAATACTCTCACTTTTTAGCCAAAAACATTGGCACTAATGGAGAGCCATCCAGTCGACATTAGTTCTTGCACAGAAACTAAGAAAATGAAGTCATGCCCAAAACTCTTTATCAATCTATTGTTGAATAGTCTCATGTATGCTATGGTAGCCAGGAGACTAGAGATTGCATTTGTAGTGGAAGTTGTAAGAAAATATATGTCTAATCTTGGAAAGAAGCATTGGGAAGGGAACAAGATGATTTTGACATCTCTGAGTAGCACTAACGACAAGTTTCTATGCTTGAGTAGAGGAAAGGAACCCATTATTGGTTACAGAGATTCTTATTATTCTAGTTTTGTAGACAATTAGAAGTCTACATCAGGATACATTGGTCACTTTTATCGAGGTTCTATCTCTTGGAGATGTCCTCCTCAAGAATTTACAACTATTTCCAATATAGAAGAAGAGTATGTTGCAACAAGTGAGTCATGTAAGGAATCATTGTGGATTTTTTGTCTTGCTTGTGATATTGTTCTACCTGAGCATGTGCCTCGTATGCTTAGTGATGGTAAGAGTGTGTTTGTGTTGGCTAAGAATCAAGTGTATCATGCAAAGATCATGCACATTGAGGTGAGGTACCACTTCATTAGAGATTGCTTAGCCGCTAAGTGCATTTTTTGTAAGAAGGTTAATACTTGAGATAATGTTACAAATGCTTTAACTAAAGCTCTACCACAGAATAGCTTTTGACATTGTTGTCACTTCATGGGGGTTGCTTGATTCTTGGTCTTTTACATACAACCCAACACCTCCCTTTACACTCTCAAAAAACCTAAACATTAGGCCACATTACTTGTTTTAGTATCACAAGAACTCACGCTTAAGTCCAACTTCAAGAGTTTGAGCTAACTTTTGACTGACCAAATGATGCCGGATTTTTCATGTTTCTAAGGCAACCAAAAAATCATGTCACAACTTTCTTTGTGACATAGCCTTCAATATCAAAATACCAAAACCTCAACAAGCATGTGGAATTTGGAGGCTCAAATATTTGTTTGAAGAACGTGGTGGATATCTACAAATAATTCGGCGTTTATATTCTTAAAATTATTTCCATATCGTATAGATATACCTTTGAATGGAAGTTCATGTCCTAGAGTACTTATTTTCTTGAAAGAAACAAGAGCTTGACCTTTTATGCGTTTCTTGATACAAAGAATTCTTACATCTTTTGAATTTTATTTTCTTCATTCGCGTTAAATACCGTGTGCAAAATTAATCGACTTCAATGCGTAGGGTTCAGAAAGTAATCTAATCGAAAGAAATTGATTCTAGGCATTAGAAACATAGATTTGGAAAGAATAAACATTACATTTCGATTGCTTAGTTTCAGTTGACACTATTTAGATAAATAGATTAAGAGAACTAAACGTTGTTCTCACTCGACAATAAATACGAATTCAGATAATCTCTTTTATTTCCTCACTCTCAAAATCCATTTAAAGATTATTCAATTTCCTGCAAAGTGTCCTACAAATGGTTAATTTCTCACATCACCTTTTATACACTGAATTCAGATGATATAGAATATACTAGCTATAAAATCTAGCTCCTAGGTCTTGTCCATATGGACTTCTTTCCAATCAACAAATGATATCAGAGTGTTACTTTGTGTGTAGAGCTTTATAGTTTTTATTGGGACTTTAAGTTATTATCATGTTGTAAGTAACTAGAATTAAATTTGTGACCTCTTGGTTGTATGCGCGTCATCGTGGGGTCAATGAGATCTTAGCGACACAGAGAGAGAGAGAGAAGTTATGTGTCGTGGTAGGTGGGGGTACAATTCAATAATATGAAATCGTAGAACCTTTGACTTTTGGAGTGAATGTAGCTTTATAGAGAGTATGCATTGCATTTGACAAAACATTATAGATGTGATGTTGAGCATAAAATGATTTTAAATATATCCTTGGATAGCTCATACAGAAAATATTTGATCATTAAAGTTTCATTCTATTATTTTTTTTGGATCGAAAATATATCGAGGCAATTACTCGAGTTTGCATGTTTCTATTGATGATGCACAACATCATAATTTTGTCCAAGACTTGAGATGTAAATTTCCACCTGTCAATATCATAATATCAAATGTCAACTTTAAGAGTTTCAAATAGAATGATCTCCATAATATAACGGATCTCCATATATATATATATATATATATATATATATATATATATATATATATATATATATATATATATATATATATATATATATATATATATATATATATATATATATATATATATATATATATATATATATATACACTTTTTCCCTCGAGAAAGCAAGAAATTTTTTCAATCATTAAAGTTTCATTCTATTATTTTTTTTGGATCGAAAATATATCGAGGCAATTATTCGAGTTTGCATGTTTCTACCTGTCAATATCATAATATCAAATGTCAACTTTAAGAGTTTCAAATAGAATGATCTCCATAATAGAACGGATATATATATATATATATATATATATATATATATATATATATATATATATATATATATTTCCTCGAAAAAGCAAGAAATTATCCTTATTGCCGTGTCTCGGCTCATGAACGATTGAAGCCAAATCATTTTGCTTCAGAGATTTTCAAAATGATGTTTATGCTTAGGTCCGTAATTTTTGTCCTCAGTTTGTCTGATCCGAAGTTAAAGTTATTCAAGTAGCATCTTAGTTTCGAAACTTTCTCTACATCTTAGTTGAAACGATTTCCCGGAGGGTTACCTAAAATTTATTTCGCGACAAGCTGATCACAGAAGTTGCTCGTGTAATACGGAAGACATCCCGAAATTCTAACTATTTGAAGGGGCTTGCAGGCATCATTGAATTGTAGTCCAAAGTACTATAGATCTATGATCGAATGTTCCAAATGGATCTATATAACATCCTTACTAATTTTGGGCGAGATGGTCCTTTGCACGCACATTCATATGGACTATAGGAAAATTAAAATCAAATAGTTCTTAAGGAAGCCCCAAACAAAGTATAGTGGTATTTAATTCTTATATTGGATTGAGATCAAGGGTCTATCAATCTGTATGGAGATTCATTAGATTGGCAAGCTAAAAATGACTAGTGGATGCTTAATTTTGATCCAAGAGGGAGACCTCTAGAAAATCCTTGGATAAGGTAATCATCCTTGTAGATAAGAGAAAGATCTCTCGATAAGGACTAATGCCTTTTTGACTATTGTCTAATTGAAGTAGAAATTTTTAAGCCATAAAAGCAATAATGTTTTTATTATTCCTCTCAAAGTAGTGTGATACTCCAAATATAGATCTTTGCATGTTACGACAAAAAATAACCTTTAACTTATCCCGAATGAATCAGCTTTCTGTACTCGTACTTGTGTTATAGAGTATGAATGATATGTCGTATCACAATAATGAACTTGTATTTTGCTTCTTGGTTTCGCTTCTCTTCTTCCTTAGATACTTGTCTTTGGCTAAATATTTCACACATTAACGACCCATATGCTCTCGATATAATTAAGAAAGAACAAGGTAGGCCTGATGTATATCTATCCACAAATCATATTAATTACATACAAGTATCCTTCTATGAGTCTATTTATCCTTGTATCAGATTCTGATTAGATGTGCTATTCTGGAAACAAATGTCCTCTCATTTCTTTGAATCCAAATTTGGCTCTTGTTACAAGTGGTCCAACCACATGGCATGTATTTTTGAAAGTCATCACTAACATATTTTGTCATCCGAATCCCTGAAGTCACCATTGGCACCAATAGGTACATGCAAGGAATGACCTCAACGATCAAGGAAGACATAGGTTCATGGTTCTTGACACGTCACTGATCCCAATATTGTTCTCCTCAGAGCTCACTTAACTTGCATCTCTTCCCACTAAGGTCCACTATTGTACTTTTTGAGGAGGGGGAAAGACTAAGGTTCACATTACCTTGAAGATATTTAGGCCGTCAAAGCTTGATTTTTTCCTTTCAAATACCATTTTGGTGCATTTTTGGGGTGATTATTGAAGCCATCTTGGAGTACTTTCATGCATAGTTCTCATTAAACAGTTTCAAGAACATAAAAAAGAGTGTTTTTTTTACTTAATTGGAAAAAAATATTCACATTTGGGGTTGTTTTTTCAGATGTACTAGTGAATTCATAGGTTTCTTGAAAGGTTTTGAGTTGAGGTGGGAGCATGCACCATGAGTTTATGCAAGTTTTTGACCCTAAAGAACATAATTGGTAGACACTTGTAGGTGTCCTTGGCTAGTGTTTCGACTGTAAATTTAGACTTTCAATGCCATTTTACTACATATACTAAGCACATACACACTATGTATGCTTATATGGATACTACTTTTGTATTTCTATGTGGTCATTTTTATTGTGGTTACATTTTTGCATAAAGACTATGACATTCAAAGAGAGTATCATGATGAGGTTTTCTTGATTACGACACACCAAGATGTCATTATCTCTTTGGTGATGCAGGTGGAGGTCTTACCCCACCTCGCCATATGAGATGTATGCTAGTTGTTCATAGGTGCTCGATAACCCTAGTTGGCTATATTTGGTAAAGTGGTTATATGCCGTGGATTCATTGACTCACTATTTAAGATAAAAATTTAGTACTTAAAGTTTTATGAGTTTTTTTGCATTGGCCATATGCTCATTTTGCAAAGGTCAATCTAGGAAAATTTTCTAGACTTTATTTTTCCAACTATGTGGTGGTTAATTTTGCTCCTTGACACACTTATTGGTGTGGCCACATACATTCTCATATAATCCTTTTGGTCTTTCATTTTCGCGCATCGATCCCATTTTTTTAGGGAGACTCTCCCAATTGTTTCCAACTCCTTGCACCGTCTACTTTGTCTATGAAGATGGAATACATTAATCCTATTTTTTATGATGTTGATGTCTTGACACTTGATAGTATTTTTCTCACTAAGGCTCTTATGGGTGTTTCTCTTTCCCACATGTTGCTCCTAGATTATGATGCTTCTTTCCATGTGAAACCACATAGAGATTGGTTCTCTACTTATGGATCAAAAACTCTTGGTACCATGATACTTGTTGACTCTCATGAGCGTGACATTATCAGGATTAGAGGTGTGGATGTGTAGTTCATTGATAGTTCGAAATTCCCTATGCAACATGTATACCATGTACCTCAATTATCATGCACTTTGATCTCAGTTCATCAACATGGGGATTTTGGTCATGATGCGGTTTTCTATGGTAGGTGCTTTTCATATCAAAGAGCAATATGGTTATAATGAAAGGAAGAAAAGTGGGCTCACTTTATCCTTTATTTGCATCACACAAAGAACACTTTGTTAGCTTTTAGTGAGCATGTGTTATCTTTCTATGATTTTTAATTTTGTGAGCATTCTCAATATGGAAAGCAAACTAGGAATTCACACAAGATGCACATTGACTCTTCAGTTCAGCCTTTTGATATCATTCATACAGATATGTGTGGTCCTATGCCCACAAGGTCATTAGGTGGTTCTACTTTCACAATGCTTTTGGGTTGAAGAACTATTGATTACAGTTCATGTGATTAACTTTTCACCTAGTACTGCCAAAGGTCTAAAACGAGAAAAAGAGTTATTGGTTGGCGAGCCACCATATTATGATCATCTTCAAGTTTTTGGATGTGAAGCATATGTTCATATAACCAAGAATCTTAAATGTATTTTCTTGGATATGGTCAAGATGAGCGATTCGAATATCATTCATTGGATCCTCAAACATGGCTAATGATCAAAACTAGTCATGTCATATTCAATGAGTCTAAGATGCATAAAAAACTCATTAAAAAGGTTGAAGTGGAAAAAGTAGTGTTTGAGGATACTATTCCTGCCATTAGCAAGCATAAAAATGCTACACATAGGGATGTTTAAGAGAATTTCCAATCAAATTAGTCTGGAAATGTTTGTATTCAGCAATTGTTGAGACATTCTACGCATGTTTCACATCCACTTGATAGATATGTTCCATGTTTGGATTTTTTATGCTAATAGATGCTGATGAGCTATCTTGATACAAAGAGGCTATGCTCACAGAGGATGTGGGAGCATGCCATGAAGAGTGAGTTGAATTTTATTCACAAGAATGGTACTTGGGATTTAGTACAATTGCCAAAGTGAAGGAAAGCATTACCATGTAAATGGGTATATAATCTAAGATTCACATTAGATAGCACTTTTGCAAAATATAAAGCTTGACTTTCGCAAAGCGTTTTAAGCTACAACATGTAATTGGGGGATGCCAAACATAATCTTGGGATGTGGGTTACTCGTGATAGAAGTAAAATATGCATATCATTGTTTCAAAATGAGTACATGTCCAATGTACTTCAATAGATCAATGTGGAGAGTGGCAAGGCATTGAGTACATGTTTACCTACATATGAGAATTTGAGCAAGGATGATTGCCCCCAATCACATGAGGAAATGGAATTCATGAAAAAATTCCCTTATCAATCTACTATTGGTAGTCTCATGAATGTTATCGTAGCTACAAGACCATACATTCCATTTTTATTGTGATTTGTGAGCAAATATATGGTCTAATCTTGAATGTTTTTGAGATATTTGAGTGGTACTAAGGACAAGTGTTTATGCTTGGGTGGAGGAAAGGCATCCATTATTGGTTACGTAGATTCTGATTATGCTATTTGTGTAGGCAATTGAGAGTCTATATTAGGGTACATTGTTCACTTTGCTTGAGGTGCTATCTCTTGGAGAACTTAGCTCCAAGAATGTAAAGTTGTTTCCACTATAGAAATAGAGTATTTTGCAGCTAGTGAGGCATGTAAAGAAGCACTGAGTATTCCTCAACTTGCTTGTAATATGGGTCTACCTCAGCTTGTACCTCGTTTGGTTATTTATAGTAAGATTTCCATGGCCTTGGCTGAGAATCTAGTCGATCATGCAAAGACTAAGCACATTGAGGTGAGGTATCACTTCGTTAGAGAGTTTTTAGCTACTAATCTGATGTGAATTTCAGCTTATATACCCATTTACATGGTAAATCTTTCTTGCCCTTTGGCAAAGGTAGTATCCCAAGTACCATTCTTGTGGATAGAATCCAACTCACTCTTCATGGCATGCTCGCACTTGACATCATCCTCTGTCTACATAGCGTCTTTGTAGCAAGAAGGCTCACCAGCAGCTGTTAGCATAACAAAATGTAAAGGTGGAACACATTTATCATGTGGATGTGAGACTCGTGTAGAGCGTCTCAATGGTTGCTGAATAGGAACATGTGTAGAATGATTTGATAGGACATTCTCTTGAGTGTCCCTATGTGCATCATCTTTATGCAACTACTAGTATCTTCTCACTTCAACCTCCTTAATGGGCTGCTTATGCATCTTAGACTCATTGAAAATGACATCACTACTTTTGAACACTCACCGTGTTTTAGGATCCCATAAGTGATATCCAAATTGTCCTTCTTGACCATATCCAAGAAAACTGCATTTCTTTGACTTATGGTCCAACTTTTGTCTAAGATTCTTGGGTACATGAACATATGCTTCACACCCAAAAGCTCAAAGGTGATCATAATATGGTGGCTTCCCTGTCCATAACTCTTGTGCTACTTTCAGACCTTTGGCAGTATTAGGTGAAAGGTTAAGCTTCTATCCAAAAGCCTTGTGAGAGTTTTACATGACGCAACATAAAAACTACTCTGTCTTGAATAGTTCTATTCATCCTTTCAGCTACACCATTTTGTACTAGGGTATAATGAGCTATAAACTCTCTACAAATCCCTCTAGACTAATGGAAAAGGCTGAATTCATGTGAGGTATACTCACCCCCATTATTTGAATGTAAAGCCTTAAGCTTAGTTCCTTTTTTAATCTCAATTGAAGCAAGCCATTTTTTGAAAGTAGGGATAGGATATACCCAGACTCTTCTAGTAGCATCATGTATGAAAGTGAGAAAGTAAAGAGAACCACCTACGGACCTAGGGGACATAGGACCACACACGTCTGTATGAATGAGATCTAAAGGCTGAATCAAAGAGTGAATGTGCATTCTATGCACATTTCTAGTTTGCTTTCCATATTGACAATGCTCACAAAATGAAAAATCGGAGAAAGATAACACATGTAAGTAGCGAGAATGAGAAATATTTTTGATTCCACTACAAGATATATGGCCCAAAAGACCATGCAAGATACAAGCCATAGGCTGTTCAGTAACAGCTAACAAGTGTTCTTTCTGTGATACAAATAAAGGACAGAGTGATCCAACTTTTATTCCTTTTGCAATAACCATGTTGCCCTTTGATACATGAAAGGACTGAGCATAGAAGATCACCTTGTAACAAAGGTCATCAAGTTGACCAACTGACATCAAATTGTGTGATACGTAAGGTACATGGCATACAATATGCATAGTAAATTTTGAACCACCAATGAACTGCACAACCACATCTCCAATCCCCACAACATCACACTCGTAAGAGTCACCAAGTCTCACGGTACTAAGAGACCTTTCTGCAAAATTAGAGAATTGTTCTCTGTGTGGTGTCAGATGGAAAGAAGCACTAGAATCTAGCAGCCACGTGTGGGAAAGAGAATTAGCCATAAGAGCCTCAGTTGGCATAGTACTATCAAGTGTCAACACATCAGCATCAACAGAAATAGCATTGATTTCTTCAATCTTCATAGTCGAAGCAGATGGTGCAGGTAGTTGTTTGCCCATCAAAATTCTATCCTTTACCTTTAAAGTTCTTTAATGAATAATAGTCTTTCTTTATGTGTCCTTTCTTATGACAATAATGGCATTCGATATCCCTCTTCCTTGATGTACTTCTACTCTTATTCCGTTGACCATTATTTTCCTTGTTCTTGCTCTTGCCACATTGCTGATTCTTTCCTTGGTAAGAATAACGAACATTATATGCATCTCCACTCTGAAATGCAAACCATAGATTTTCTACAAATCTTCTCGTTCAAGAGTGCTCCACATATGTCATCATAGACGAGCTTACCACTAGGTGCACTATTGCTAATAGTTGTGCCAAGAATATCCCATGATGATGGCAAGGTGCATAACAACAATACTGTTGTCATTTCATTATCCATATCCAGTTTTTGAGCCTGTAACTCAGAGAATATAGCATCAAACTCGTTAAGATGAGCAGCAACACTATCTCTGTCCTTCATACGAAGGTCATATAGATTTCTCATCAGGTACACTTTATTTGATGCCGTCTCTTTTTCATATCTATTGCATAACTTCTTTTAAAGCTCCTTTGCACTTTCACAGTCTAATATTGTAAAGTAAACATGATCTATTAGGTGCAATAAAATGGTAGACTTTGCCATTTCATCTAACTCATCCCAATCATCTTCATCCATGTCAGAAGGCTTCTTTGAAATTCCATTTACTCACTTCCATTTCCTCCTTTGAATCAAAAAATCTTTAATCTGATTCTTCCATAGAGCAAAGTTTATGCCATAATATTTTCGGATCTCAAAATGATCTTTGCCCTACAAGTTATAGCTCCTCCTCGGAACACTAGCACTAGAACCTGATCCACTTGATGTGCTTGAGACCTCTGATGCCATGATGGTAGATATCTAAATTGAATGATAGTAGAGCTAGAAGAGTCCAAACACCAATGAATAAGTGTATCAAGGAGTAAATCGACCACTGTACAATTGACTAAACCAAAAATCTAAAAAAAAAATCTAAAAATTGATAGATTATCCCCAATAAATTGAGCAATCACCACGACCCTTTTTATCAAACGTAAAAGGCTTTATGCAAAAATGTAAGTGCTACATCAATGACCACATGGAAGTACATAAGCAATATCCATAGAAGCATACATGGTGTGTATGTGCTCAATATTTGTAGTAAAATGACACTAAAAGGCTGAATGCACAACCCAAAAACTAGCCAACAAGACATGTAAGTGTCTGTCAACTCTCACCTTTTAGGCTCAAAGACTTGCATAAATTTGCAGTGGCTGCTCCCACCAAAACCAAAAGCCTTTCAGGAGACCTATAGTTTTACGAGTGTGGCTGAAAACACAGCCACAAAGGTTGATATACATTCTTGGAGAAGTATAAAGAACACTCTTCTTGATGTTCTTGGACCTGTGTGAAGAGAACTATGTGCGAAAGTACTCCAAAATGATTCCAAAAGACACCCCAAAAACGCTTAAAAAATAGGCTTTGAAAGCAAAGAATGAAGCTTTGAGGGACCAAAACATGTTCAAGGTAATGTTAATCTTAGTCTTTTCACTTCTTCAGACACCACAAGAGTGTTGCTAAGTGGCAAGAGATTTCCATGATTAAGCGAGCTCTGGGGTAACAATACTGGAATGGATGACGTCCCCATAAGTACCGGGAACCTCTATCTTCATTGATCGTTGAGGTCCTCCCTTGCGCCCAGCCAACAACACCAACGGTGACTTCAGTGACTCGGGTGAGAAGGTATGCCAACGTCTATGCCTTGGTCACTGCCTTAATCATAAGCCTTGGGTGGGTGGGCGGGTGCTCACTTCACTCCCACAAAAGGAACAAATCTTTTGCATTGAAATGCTCTGATACCAATGAAGAATTTCTATGGTGATGCACCATAGTGCGCTCTCCTTCTTGAGAGCTCCACGAAGATATCCTCGGGGAAGCAAATCGAGCTCCTAAGGCTGCACATAGTACTCCACACAAAGGATACAAAATACACAAAAAAACACACTACACAGGGAGCACGAAGACAGACTTCTTAGGTCCTAGAAATGCGATCGAACTTACAATCTGTTTCTGACTGAGCCACTATATGTTTTATTAAAGAACATATACAAAGAAGTGTATGGTGGCCATTTGGCCTTTCACATTGACACTAACGATAACAACACATACATACACACATATGCATACACACATGCATACAAACACATGAACATACATACACACATATGCATACACACACATGTACACATATACACACACATACATATACACATACGACAAAATCATACACACACATACATATACACGTACACATACACATATAGATACTTGCACATATACATACACACACATATACACATACATGTTTACATACACACATGCATATACATAGGAATGCATACATACATAGACACATGCATACACACACATGCACATACATACACACATATGCATAAACACACACATATACACATATACACACATACATACACACATACATACACACACATAGTCACACACACACATACACTCATATGCATAACACATAGATACATGTATACACACACATGCACATACATACATACATACATATGCATACAACACATGTGCATACATACACACATGTGCATGCAAACTCACTGAAGGGCTTCGGTGTGCAAAACAAGAGGAGCAAGGAGGAGATGGAGGGAGAGAGAGGCAAGAAAAGACGTGCACAGATGCATGGGAGCCTCAAAACCCACATAATGATCTCTCTTTAGGCAATGCTTTATATATGATACATATATATGAATATAGGGGTAAGTCCACATGATGCTTACATAGCAAACACTTAAGGGTCAATGTGACCATAAGTGGTGAAACATACAAAGAATGATGTAGGACTATACGCCAATGTACAAGAAGAGTCTTGATCTCTACCCATACTAATCAGCCTACACCAATTGCCTCGAACAAGGTGTATCCATGCACCTCAAAGTGCTATAGACTCATATCGATAAGAGTCGAGATCACATCTGATTGATGCAAGAACTGATGAAGTTCATGCAAAGCTCCCTTTCACTCTATGCCTATGTCAATCATCGAAGGATTGACAACTCCAAGTGAAAATGCTCCAATAGCAACTGCAATGTCTGGTTTGGAGTATAACAACTCATACATCAACTCGTGAATGTTGATGAAACATGTGCTTCTTTTCTAACCTACATATTTCAGCCATGCTTATGTCCAAGACATCCAAAACACCATCATCAAGTCCAACATGTCTTGACATATCTGTGTCAACATCGGGCATGATTGAATCCAAGAATGACTCCAAAATAACTCTCTACAAAAGCATCATAAGCATCTATATCATGCTCTACATATGCATCATGAGCATCCAAAACATGCTCTTGACGTGCATCCATCAGAGCATCTAAATCTTGCCATACATGTGCATCATGAATGTCAATAGATCTATGTATAGGTAGACAAAATGAGAGGCGATGATCTCACATTGCACATAAGGCTAGACTCCCACTGATACGAGACTGTCTCTCTCACATGGAGTACCTATAGTGGATATCTATGCCAAACCTTGTCACCTTTGACAAGCATAAGCTCTCTCAAGTAAATTGAAAATGATGCTCTCCAAGGAATGCATAACATCTGCTCTCCTATAACTGGCTAATTGAAATCAAACTCGTAGGGAATTAATGCACATAGCGTACATGTTTGAGTATAAGTGATGTTTGCTATGCAGTATAAGGCATATATCTCCTGCACCCTCAATTTCATACATTATACCATCAGGCATGTGCACACATCCACGAATCTCACTTGAGAATTGATAAAACCACTCAGAATGTGGAGTAACATGAAAAATGGCTAATGCATCAAGCAACAAAGCCATATGTGTTCCATCCAATGAACAAGAGGAATCATGAGATGAACTATAGGAGAAACTGATATCACCATCAATAGCATAATCAACTTCCATAGGCTCTCCTGAAACCTGACCTACATCACATGCATATCTCTGACATTGTTGGTGCATCATCGTGAAGCAACGCCATCAGATATGGCCCTCACAACCACAATGCCAATATAAAAGTTGTTGATGTGATCTATGTCTCACATGAGTCAGTGGACTCACATACATATCATCTAGTCTCTGCCATAATGCACTACTCTTTTCCTCATACATCAAAAAATCATATATAGAACCCACAAGCTGTAATCAGATAGTGGAGCTAACCAATGCATCCATATCCATCCATACATGGTTTGGCATGTCAGGAGGCGCCTGTGCATCTGTATGCACATACATGTGTAAGCTTGCATGAGCCAATGTTTGCCACATCTAAGCTTTCTATCTCAGAAAGTCAGTGCCACAAATCGAGAAGACACGATGTTGGCAATCCAAGAGACTATAAATATAATAAGAGACTAGAAACAATAATCTACCACCAATAGGATCACACCTACATATCCATATGCATAACTCACATCACAAACGTCTCACCAGAGAAGAAACCATGTGAACCACCTATCACATAATCATGCATCTAGAATGCACATAGAACCATGAGCGTAAACCTACTCACCAAGTCTCCAAAGTGACCATGTAGATGTGAAAGAATCCTCGAAAAAAATTGATAGATTATCCCCAATAAATTGAGCAATCAAACAAGATAACCACTAGCAAAAGAACAATGAGTAATCTGTCAACACCTATCACTTATCCAATCAAAGATAATGGCAAATACACATGCCAAAAATTGATGGCAATACATGCGAATAGAATGGAGATACACCTCCCACTCAAGAATGAATCCTGCAAGATGGTATACTCTATCATGAAAAACATGTTACCAAGTCCAAGTAAATGGAGATAAGCAATGATCCAAAGCTATCACATAAGCATAAAGGATCTACTAGACCAATCTAACATAGAAACCAATAAAATTTTGATAGCATCTCCTCTCTAAGATGGACTCTGAACTAAAATAACCATGTGGAAATCAGCATCCACATATGTCAAGACTCACACTAGCAAATAAGATATCAAATCCAGGAGTATATGCTAATAGAATAAACATTCCAGGTGACAAATGGATGTGCAACTAGGGCTCCAATTCGGATCATGTACCTACAAAGAAAAACACGGATGCAAGTACCAACCAAGATCCAAAATCAACTCTCATAAAATAATGTGCAACCGGCAAGTAAATCTATAACCAAAAGGCATAAGCAAGTAAACCCTTTCTCTTGTGGAATAAGGGGGGTCCCATGGGTACTATGCCCTTCCTTGTATGGATGCAATTTCAAAGTTAAAGCCCGGAGGAGTAGACCTTGGCCGAACCTCCATTTCAAAAAAACAAAAAGATATAGACCACAATACCACTATACATCCACTAATAATACCATGATCAAGCTCATGATGACATGAACCTCAGAAAAAGGTATACCACAATGTCATCTCACATGCTAAACACGTGACAAGATCATGATCTACTCTGATATGGAGAAGTTGCCACCGTAATCATACATGGATAATGCCTTGAAACTCTAAAAATAAGAGCTTCAAGACCAAAAATCTCTCTCGAGGTTCACAAAAAAATGAACCTCCAAAAGCAATTAGGGTTCTTATGGTGAAAATATGCTAGTCTATGTTTTGCTCTTTCGGAGATGATAGCCTCTAAATTTGAACTTTTGCCCTTCCGAGAACTTCAAGAACTATTTCTTAACTACATAACGATATATAGAACACCTCAATTGGAGGTGTGTAGTTCAAGATATATACAAAACAAAAATTTGCTATCAATTTCACCCTCAGGTGCAACACTACTACTCTATATTTTGTAATTTTGGTGACCTAGCACTCAGAATCTCAATCTGTGTTCTTCTATAAACACCAATGTAGATCGCTTCAACCCGTCCTCTAAAACTCAGTTTACAACCCAAAAACTGACTTGTTGTCCAAATGGTTATAGGTTCCTCTTCTACATTAGTCTGTCTTTTTTGAATTTTTGGCAATTTAGAACTCCAAACCAAGTTTCACTCCCTACTTTGAAGTTGTACCTCTCTATGTTAGTTATGCACAAAACTTTAAAATGCACCAATTGAGCTTCATAGCTTGCGTTATGGCCAAAATACCGAATAGTTGTTGAGAGGTGTTGACCTACAAATTCACCTCTTATGACCTAAGCTTCCATTGAAGCTTCTTACACACTAGCCTTCAACAAGGTCTGATACCAATGAAGGGCTTTGGTGTGCAAAACAAGAGGAGCAAGGAGGAGATGGAGGGAGAGAGAGGAGAGAAGAGATGTGCACAAATGCGTGGGAGCCTCGAAACCCACATAATGATCTCTCTTGAGGCAATGCTCTATATATGAAGTATACATATCAATATAGGGGTAAGGTCACATGAACCTTACATCCCCAACACTCACATGCATTTGTACACACACATGCATATGTATACATACATACACACATGCATATGCATGCATACATAAACACGAGCACATGCACACATATGCATACACATACATACATGTATACATAATATTATACTTACAAATACATACACACACATAGACACACATATACACTCATATGCATACATACACTTACATGCATACATACATATACACACAAACACATACACATATAGATACTTACACATACATACACACACATAGAGACACACATGCACATGCACATATAAATATTTACAAATACATACACACACATAGACACACATATACATATATACATACACATATCCATAGTTACATATACATACACACACATAGACACACACACATACACTGACATGCATACATACAGTCATATGCATACATACACACACATGCATACACATGCATATGCATATATACATACACACATGCATACACACACATGCACGTACACACACATATGCACATATACACACACATACACACATGCATACATGCATAGATATGCATAAACACACATGCACATACATATGTATACACACACATACATACATACACATGGTATGTGGAATAAGGCTCTCAAAAATACATATAGAAATCCAATGGAGAACCTTTCTAGACTTTTCTATCAATGTTTTATATTCCTTTTGCTAATCTACATTCGGGTTATTTGACAATTCAAGACACTCATCTTCTCCATTCACTAATCCCCATTGTCCTTTTCCCATCACGAAATTTTCCATCCCATACGACCATATGTGGTAATTATCATTTTTAAACTTATCAATCACTATTTGCACAAAGTCATCACCCATTCTTGTGATTTAAGCAATTCTCTATGCTATGAAAGACTTATGGCAAGACCTAGAAAAAAATCGATAGCATTTAAGTTGTATTTCTTGATATATGCACCAATATTCTGAATGTTTGCAAGTCACCTCCATATTTCCCTCTTACTCTATAAACACCCTGCATCCCTATGCACTTATATGTTCATTTATGATCTCTCCAAAAAAAAGTTGATAGTCTCCTTTTTTGAATGTGTATATGATCCAAATCAACTTTAATAAATCCACTCCAAAACCCAAACTCTGTGTGAAAGCATCAAAATCATCACGTAACATAAGAAAATTCTCTTTGATGGGAGGTCACAATTTCATACATATATCCTGTGATTGATACACGAGGTCTTTGGACTGTCTTCACATTGGTCTTTCACCTATATCACCAAGGTATCTCCAAGAGATGAGAATATCCTAGTTAAAAAACTCACCACATTGCTTAGTTTTTGTTTGATTCAAGATTTTTAGTAGGGTAAATGTAAACTGGCAAGGCATGTGAGTTGTCCAAATTAAGGACCGACAAATTCATACATTCGTCTCACAGCATGTGAGTAATTTCGATTCAAGTACACACAAGTGTGTACATAACATCATCTACCAAATGCACTCAAAATGACAATTGAAATCAAATGTGTACCTAAGAGACAATCCTCACATTTCTATGTCCAATTTCCAAAAAAGCATTGAGAGTGCGGTCAAGAAGTATCTTGAATTGATATCTCTGTACGAGGTTCTTGTTTTGGATGCGGGCTTTCTACCCTCCCCTTGTGACACAATTCAGGTATTCTTTTTCCTTTTTTGAAGTACACGGGCACAAATGGTGTCGTGTTGGTGGATGATTATACCTCTCTATCCTTTTCCAAGATCTAGCATTTTCCTTGGCTCAACTTGCACATAGTGACTTGGCTCAATGTGCATGCAAACGTCTAGCTCAATGCATAATCAGAGTTTGTTTTATGAATGCAACACCTCCTTGTTCTCTTTCAGTGATTAAAGTTCACTTTAATCATCTCGATAACTCTAATACCACTTGTGGACATTGCCCAGCTATGGTGCTTCCATTCATGTCGTCCACTTCAAAGATCATAGATATCCAACCCTACCTCCAACATGTTCAAGCCATTGGCCATCAGCCCCATGCTATGCCACATGCTTGAAAACATGGAGAGTAGGGAGTCAAGGATCCTAGTCCATGTCCAAAATACAAGCAAAGCAACTACTTTACTCACACAAAGGAGAGGCATGCATAGGCACACACACACACACACACACCTCACTCTCACACACTCACAAAGACACAATACATAAATGTAAAAAGTCTTGGAGTAAAGGAGAGAATTCTTCCATTCATAAGAGATATTACATGACAACACGTCGAACCAAAAGCTCCCTCTTTACACAAATGAGGTTCTATATATAGGCTAAGCTCTATTCCCCATGTGCTCCCTTTGAAAAGTCAAAATGGGAACGTGTGTGTAACTACAATATCTTTGGCAAATATTCCTTTTCTAACAACCAAATCACAAGAAATATAGGTGTGGGACTTTTATCTATGTTCTTTCATGTGTGCAAAAGAGATGGGCTATTTACAAAGCTTCTCTACCATAGTATTAGAGGAATATCAAAAAGTGTCCTAAGCGGGTGTTTTTATGTGAAACTCTAAGTAGATACAAAAAGGGTTATTCTTATGATCTAGGGAGGGGTCCTATGCACATTTGAAGATGTGTGCATACCCTACTTCCCAACAATGTCCTAGGTATGCTTCAATCTAGTGTCAATTTTATAATCTCACTTTAAGCCTATTGAAATTTTCACTACACATGTTTTATCATTATCTCTATAGATAAACAAAAGCAAACAAAATCCTCAAAGAAGCAATGCTATATTTTCCTACACAAAATAATTCATGTTTTTATAGGAATAAGTGTATCTTATGCACTTCAACTATCAAGAGCTATGAATAAACCTCCGAAAATAACCCTTATAGTAATCACCTTGTATTTTGTGCTTCTGTGGTTTTGCTTTTCTTCTTCTTGAGAATTGAGATATTTTGTCTTTGGCTGGATCTTACATACATTAACTTTTCATCTCCTCTCGAGCTACTCAGGAGAAAACAAGATTGGCATGATATGTATCTTCCCACAAACGAGATTAATCACACAAATTAGCCTTTTATGCATTTAATTAACCTTTTATTAGAGTATGACCAACTCTTCTCCAATCAGATGTGATATTTTAAATCAAATTTTCTATCATTTAATTCTATCTGAATAGGGCTCTTGTTAGGAATGTTCTAACCATGCAATGATTCCTGAAATTAATACATGAGATATTTTTTGTGCCTTCCTCCAAAGAACACTCCCCTAGTGGATACTATAAGAATTCTTCCCTTGAGTGCTAGAAAACCTAGTCGTTACAACATTCTGTTGGTTTTCTTTGACACAAATACAATTATGATTCTAACAAGAGAGAGTACCTGATCCTTTTTGGTCCATGCTGTCATCATTCTTGAAAGTATAAGAATCTTTTCTTAACTCTACTCACGAGATGTTTGCCCTACACTTGAATGACCAAATGATGTCACATCTTAGATCTGTTTGAACCTATCGAGCCCTCATGTAATACACACTTGCTTGAAAGTAGAAGTAGGAGTTGGACACACAGAGACTGGATAGGTTGGTAGAAGTTGCAAAATTGAATGCATGTGGACTAGAGCTCGAAGAGACTATAGGAATTCGAAATTTTAGAATGAACGTAGGTGGATTGTCCATGCGACAAATGAGAGTAATTCATAAATCTGGTAGGAATTCCATGTTTCAACAACATTGCTGAATTTCAACTAGGATCAATGTTGTTCACTGCGGATCAACGAAGCTTACAGTTTGTAAAGGGAACGAAATACAAGAGAGAGGTAGAAAGAAGCATTTCATCCCCTTCACGGCGGACTTTGCTGCCTCTTTTCAAATGTAGCAGCCCTTTAATTTAAAGCTTTTTTGTTTTGTAGCATGTGAACCATGCAAATGATGTGAAGACACATCATTAGGAGGGTTATAAAAGCACATGCCAAAACGCGATTGGACTTGGATCGAATCGAAGAAAGGGGGGGGGGGGGGGGGGGGGGGGGGGGTATTACCGGAGGAATCGCATGACCAACAAATATATCGTATCAATGATCCATGGTTTAGATTGGGGCAGAACCATGGGTTTGGGGCAGAGGTATCGCCGGCCATGGAGCTCGAACCCATGACCACAAGGTGAAGAATCTTGCCCTCTATCTACTGAGCTTGCCGGTTTACAAACAGTAGTATTTAAAGTACTCGTTTACCATCCATCAGAGGATTGTTTTGTTAGGAAGTGATACGCCATAGAAAACCTGCCATTTATGTTCTATCACTTGTCTTAAATGTCTTAAACTATTTCCCTTGATTGGCAACCGAGTCTCGCGTGGGCCACTTGTCTTAAATGACTACTAATAATGATAATAATAATATCACCTCATATCTATCAACTCCCTGAAATTCAACTCAACACCAGATGCTTGGATGGAGGTAAAAAGGGGCACATCTCTCCCTCAAGAAGTATATCTCGATTATGATGCAAGATTTCATTCGCTTGGGGTTGTCGACAGATTATTCAGAAAACGTTTTTTCGATAGATTATTCGAACCTCTGAAAAATCTTCATGCTCGTTGGCTTCTCATATTATGATATGGAAAGATAGAAGCTTGCAAGTCGATCCAAACGAAGAGATTTACATGTCTCAGACAAATGTATATTCAAACTCGAAAAGCTCCTTGTATGTATTTACAGTGTGTTTAAAATAACAGAAGAACCAATTTATAAAATGAAAAGATAAAATAGTTTTTAGATGACAGATCCACGGATATATCTAAGACTGTTTTATAATCAACATTGTATCTGTATTGTTTCAAGTGCAATGCATACAATCTATGAACTTACCTATTAGTCAAAAAGTCAAAGGTTCTAGAATTTATACTATCAGTTGGTACCCTCATCTATCGAAATACATTCTCTCTCTCTCTCTCTCTCTCTCTCTCTCTCTCTCTCTCGTTTAATGATTCTTTCGTTAGCTCAACATGGCATTAATACTCGAGATTCCAACTTATTCAGATAGACCTTTTGAGTAAATGATAAAGCCTCCCACACCTTCAATTTCTTGAGGAACGCTAAGGAAACAAAGAAACTGAATCTTATACTCAAGATCTATGCATTGAAGTTCATGAATTTGCCACACGGTATTTGTTATAATCAAGAAAAAGCACTCTTTTAGGACGTATGAAGTCATTGTCTCAACAAACACATAAGAGTCCAAGGTCTTGCTTCTTCAAGGAAAAAAGTATTATATGTGATGAACTTCCATTCAAAAACATATTTATACAACATGCAAACCATTTTGAGAACATATAAGCCGAATTATTTCAAGATATCCATCACTATCCGAGCCTCCAAAGTCCACATGATCGTTGAGTTTTTGGTACTTCGATATCGAAGTGTAGAATTGTGTGGCTACTTCACCGACGAGGACTGTACTCATCTCACCACATGCCTTTGACTAGAATGTGATGCTCTTGTGGCTTCTTCTAGGCAGCAGTTTTGTAGCTGAGTAGAAACATCCAAACTCGATTTACAGAAGGAAATCTTCATTAGATAAAACGGATACCATTTTTTTGTGCTGTGTACCTGCATGTGAATTGTCTATTGATACCATTTGACTCAAAAAAATCAAAGAACTTGTGAGAAGTATCCTACTCCTTCATAAGACCTAAGATATTTAATGTACCTTTCACATTGCTTGTCTACAATCGCTTTCAAGTTCTTGAAGTAGTAAAAGACATTTGATTTATGCTTCATGCAATAAATTCAATTCAATCTTCTATGATCATAAATGAAGGTTACAAAATATCTATTATCTCCACTTTTCTTGGCCTTTGATGGCACCTAAATATATGTATGATTTAGATCAAGCGGATGATGGCTCACATAATTACTCTTCTTAAATGTTAACATCTCAGTGGATGGATGGGGTGGTTTTCTTTCATGAACAATTTTATGCCTAACATTAGAGCTCATAAATCCCGCATAAAGGGTATCAAAATAGCTTTTGACCTTTTGGATGGTAAGAAAATGCTGATTCTTGGGAGTTAATGGAAGATTTTCTATTGGAAGTTGGTTTATGTGAAGAAACCATCAAAAGATCTAAGCTATTTGTTGAGGTGTTGGATAGTTATAGTAGCATAAATAAGTGTCTTAATTATAGGACGCTTAAGACCAAGTATATCAACATGGATGGCGTTAGAAAGAACCTTAATGAAAGTGGAATGTAGAATAGACCAATTAAAAATGGCTATACATCATCATTTGTATTTTTCATTTACTGATTGAAATGAAACAGTACACCCATGAAGGTATTTGGAAAAGAAAAAGATCTTTAAAATCCGAAATTGGAAGTTTTCCAAATTCGTAGATTTTGCGAAGTTTTCCAAACTCTTCTATTTTGCAATTATGAAAGCATGTGTTTACTTAATCCCTTTTCTTTTCAACGAAAAAGAACTTCTTACTTGAGCTCTCTCTGCTAAAATTTCTGATAACTCATATCCAAAAGCAAGACATCAAGTTGGAACCAAATTGGTAAGGTTAGATGGGATCAAGGGTAGATCAATACTAGAAGAGGTGGCTTAGCGAGGATAAAAAAGGATTTATCAAGGGTAGATCAATACTAGAAGCTATTATTGATATTTGGCAAGGTCTGGATTTTGCTTAACAGTTCGAGCAAGACATTGTATCCCATAAAATCAACTTCGACAAAGCCTACAACATGCTTGAATGGGGCTTTGTTCTGCAATCCGTTAAAGACCTTGGTTGTAGTTACAAATTCACTAAGATGATTGCTACTTTTCTCGGGCATGAATCGATGCCAGAACCGAGGTATCCAAATGATAAGGTAGCATATGTATGCTTCTGAAAATGATATGATCGGAAACAAAAAAAGAAACCTTTGCTTTTGAGATTGCCAAAATATTATTTTATGGCATCATTTTAAGTTCTTTTATCATTCTTTGGTTACGGGGTAGAAAAACCGAAATATATCACAAATATCTGCACATTTATTTTGTCATTTTAAGTTCCTTTTTTATCATTCTTTGGTTGCGGAGCTGAAAACCCGAAATAATATATCACATGTATTTCTGTTTCATGCGATGGATACCAATATTATAACTAAGTTCTCAAGATATGTGTGTGAGTTAGTGTGTGTCATGCCGGGTTGGAAAAAGGGTTTGTGTACGTTGATTTGTGAATCTTTTCAGTTTCGTAGCCTCTAAAAATATTGTATTTGAGTGTTTTTTTTTTTAAGTTCTTATTGTCACAGGTTAAAGGCTACGAATCTGAACAGACGTACATACACTCAGATCTACCAAACTGATCAGATCTACGTACACATACATAGACACACACATATATACACTCAGACGCGCACACACATACATACATATATATATATATATATATATATATATATATATATATATATATATATATATATATATATATATATATATATCATTATTGTAATTTATATATTGCTTTGCATACTCTCATGTATATTTATGTATTTATTTACATTTTAACTTGTATGTCGCATTTATTTCGAGTTGCATTAACACACATATGTATATATTAAAACACTTTGATTTTCACACACAGAAAAACAGTTAGTAGCCCATTAGACATAGTCCTCAATCTTCAGTGCGCACATATGTACATATCTGCTCTTTTAGTCTGCATAATATTTTTTTCAGAATCATAATGATAGACAGAGACACGTTAAATCACATAGAATCGCACGTTGGAACATACATGCATTAGGATTCATATTCAAAACATATACATGCATTAGGATTCATATTCATATTCACAACTCTTTTACACGCTTGTCTATTTCATCAGTATCAACGAAAATAAGTAGTTTTAATATAATCGGATGTGGTCACAGATGTTTTCTTCTAGACACTTCATATAAAGACATGTTTATTTCATTTACATTCAACTTATTGATGTACACACGTATTTTATATTTTGGGAACCGAATGTACACACGTATTTTATATTTTGGGAAACGAATGATTGGATGAAGATTGCTATTTTTCTTTAAGGAGATCTCAATTAAAATGTGCTTCCATGAGGAACGTGATTCTCCAAAGCATCCACCCTCTAGCACCTCATCTAGCACGTACCAATAGAGGAAGCCATGAATCCAAAAAAGCATTGATTCATTTCAATCATAAGAACTCCGGTATCATGAAATTGCACCTTTCTATTTTGGGTGGAAGGCATGAATGAAAAACGGCCAACTCAAGTGTGCATATTTGAGATTTTTAAGAATCGTTTGCACTACGAACATATCTTCTTACATTCTTGCTTAATAGGATCCATAGTAAGTTCATGATAACCTCTTCTCTCATCATTACATGCGTTTGCATACTCGTTATTTAATGTTACCATGCTCTCAAGAATAGGATCCTCTATAAAGATTTGGAAGACGGTACTTTTTTTTTCTGAAAGCGGAAGTTCAGAAGTTTCCAATTCTCTCAGGCTTGAATAAATAAACGAACAAATTTACAGTGAATGGGCATAGTGCCCTTGGGATCCCTTATATCCCACAAAATCGAAGTAGGATGTCCCAAAGGCACGATAGCTATGACAATTCAAGACCGGTAGGAAACTTAGGATTCGATGTGTGACAAGCGATCCTCTTTGCCCCTAATGCAACACTTGCACTAGTGAGGGACCCGAAAAAGTCTATTAGCTTTTGCATTGGTCGAGATTCAATGATGGAGGATCTTCCACATAAATATGGAATTTTTGTTCTTCACGAGAGGATGCGAGGAGTCCCTACACCTAAGCTACCATCTGATGCTAGACCAGCTCTGACATCACTTCATGTTAAGGGAGATATGCAAGTGAAGGTGCTTTTGGATCCTCATATTATCATCCAATATATTATCATTGTTCCATCTCTACCCTTCAATCTGGGGTGGCTCATTACCAATAAGGAGATGCGTCGTTGAGATGTTCGAAGAGTTCATTCTGTGACTAAGAAGGCATCACTCATCATATCAACCCTCCTAATAGGGTCTATGTCCTCAAATCTAATCTAATGACCTCTTTCTTTGTTCCATAGGTGTTTCCACTTGCTAAAACCTTTCTTCCATAGCTTCTTTGATCTTTGTATGTTCTCTAATTCAACGTTTTTCATTGATTTAATAGGAAACCAAATACACTAACTTTGCCTCATCGAGCCCACTCATTTCCAATCTTCATTAACCTTGATATATGGTTTTTATCTTTTTTGAAATATTCCATATGGAATGTATAAGGTTTGAGCCTTTACAAGTCACCAAACACTAAGAAAGCATCAAGTTTAGCACATAGAAATCCTCGGACCTAGGGATTCCCTTAAGCATAAGAGAGGATTTGTCTCTAAGAATATGTTTTGCCCAAGAAGCCCCATTGCACCAAGCTTTGATTAGTCACTTGGCACCCAATTTACTTTTCATACCTCCCACATCCAAGATGCCCAATCCACCATACTCATTTTTATTAGCACACATGTCCCACCTGAATTAGGGCACACCCCTCCTCTTGGGATCTCTACTCTAGAGGAAATATCTACAAGTACTTTTGAGCTTTGCTAATTCTCTGTCTATTCATCACTGGCATGCAACGAAATAGATAATAGAAGAAATGAGGGTGTTGATGACCCTAGCATACCCTCCAAGGTTAGCTCCATGGCCTTCAAATAGGCGAGTTTAATATCCAGTTTGGCCAGGACCCAATTTCAATATTAGCCAATTGAAGCCTTAAAACCCAAAGGGGTACCAAGAAGTTGAGAAAGCTTTACATTGTGTATTTCTTTACATCCTTGATTATTCAACATTTGTGGAGACGGCCCAAAAATGGCCTTGAAAATATTTTTGGAGTGATTTATTTTGGATCCTCATGCCGTGTAGAAAACATTTGGACATTGCCAAAAGGTGTCGATACTATTAGGGTCATTATGTACAAAATCATTCATGTCATTCGAAAAGAGTCTCATTAGCATCTCGTTCTCACTATGAGGGAGCCAAAGACCATGGCTCTATCCCAGATGGGCCTCATGGTTAACTACAGAGCTAAGAGCATCAATGGAAATGGAAAAAAAGAAGAGGAGCAAGAGGACAAAGCTGGCTGATAGAACCACTTTCGCGTGATTTCTTGGGAGAGTTGACCATTGATATTAATTCAAGTGGAAGCGTTCCCCATAAGCATAGAGATCGTGTTGATGAATTTATGTCCATGCTCGATGTCTTTTAGGCATTGCAAAATGAGATCCCATTCTGTGATTGCATGGTTTGTCAAAAATGATCTTGATGAAATGGATGTGTTGGGAAGTTTCCTTAGTGAATTCTAGGCCATCTCACATGTTGATAATAGCCTCCAAGATGCATCTGCCATTAATGAATCCCTTTTGGTCCTCATTTATCCAAGAGCACAAGTAGAAGGTAATGCAATTAGCAAGAATCTTAGCTAAGATCTTATAGCATGTCTGCAATAGAGCGATGCCACACTAGTTTTCAATCGTATTTTCCCTATGGTGTAGCTTAACCTAGTTCGAGGCGCCTTTCTCGATTCCATCAATAACTTGTCCCGTTTTAGTCACATCTATTAGGTAGGACTTCCACCATATTAAAATATCCATATAGCATGGCCTCCAATTGCACATAGTCTAAAGAGTGCCAAGTATCCAATATTTCCATGCAAAAATTAGAAGCATAAACCAAAGCAATGGTGAGCTGAATATGAACCTTAACACTACTGTTGTACTTGGACACTTTAGTGTCCTTGGACACTTTAGTGTCTTGAAAAACAGACAATGTTTGATGAGTTTTTTAGATTACTAGAAGGAACCATTTATAAATGTAACTATGCAACATGTTGGCATAAGGGTTGAATATTTTTTTAAAAAAATATAGTTTTTATTAAAGGATATAAAAGTTAGTATTTAATCACTAATTTTATGATGCTAATTTCAATACTCACGTAGAAATTACAGTGATGTAATTTAGTGGATTTTTTATTAAAATGATGATCTTGTAATTTTCATTGGTCTAAATGCAATAAAATCTTTTGTTTTATATATGTAAACATGTTTATATCCATAATTAAAGATTTGTAATGAATTTTACTAGGTTTATGACATAAAATGAACCTCATTTGTGATATGATAGTCTTATCATCTATGAATTATTTTGCAAAGTGATGGTATGAACGTGCATCATTTTTTGTTATCAAAATAGTATTCGATATTATTACAGCTAGAAATAATTTTTTGAAAACCTTAGGAGTCGAATTTCTATGTCATTTTTTCAAGTTAAACAATACCACTATTTTTCCATGCTAAGAAAAGGTCATTTTATGAGGAAATATTGCATATGCTACATGATTAAAGTAAAAATGCTAGTTTTTTCTATATAAAATAGTTTATAATGTTTATAGAATTATTTTAATTCGTAATATATACCTTACATCATTTAGAAAACCTAATTTTTTAGGATGAATTTTTATTCTCTATAGAGAGAATTATGGCCATTCAATGAAATATTGAGATTTTTAGTGGTATGTGAGATACATACAAAATTATTAGTTCAAAGACATGTAGCATATCTTTATGCTATTATATGATGGTTTTTGAAATAAAACACAAACCATTTTAGTGTTTTTATGAATCAATCACGGATAGAAGGCTGCTAAAGTGTATGGCTATATAACAAGCACCCTATATTATACTAATTTTTCTATTATAAAAATGAATTTTCTAGTTCTCAAGACTTGTCTTAAATGATTATTTGATAATAAATTAACATTAGAAAAATGATTTCAATACGAGGAAAACCAATGCCTTCAAAACAGGCTACTAATCGCCTTCATTAGACACATACATAGAGTCATTGTTCACTCCAAAAATGTCTTCTCCCAAAATATCCAAATTCAAGACTAGATATTTGAGCCAAGTTTAAATGGATATATTAGCTTTCCAGAAATCCAAAGATTACAACAAATCTATAACAAATGAAGAGGAAAATCTACTATATAGTTAGAGCTATCAAGCTCCTTAACCATCAAAACAAAGGATGAGCTATGTCTACATTAAGTGACAAGAAGACACTCAAGCAAGAATCATGCTTGCTTAAAAAGGGAGTTTCTAGTTTATTTGAACTCTTGAAGTTATGAAACATGTAGGATCATACTAATTCAAAGTAATTGTGTATATACAATTCGGAAAAAATTCTAGAAGGTAGGATGCTATTTTCATAGAAAACTGGATTTATCACACCCAAGTGTGATAGGTGGTTGCTTGAGAGATATGAAGGGGATTTAAATTCAAATTTAATGTACAATCTCTTTTTTTTGGATCCCTGCTTCATAATGCTCCAAGTGTCAAAAAATGATAAGGTTCATATGCTCCTCAGGCTGGAGCTTAATTTTTGACACATCCCCTCAAGCTTGAACTTTCAAGTATTCATCCAAGTTCTATCATCCCAATGCCTCTTTTGAGCTTCATTGAAGTGATTCCTGGCTAACTAATTCTTGGCTAACTAATTCTTGGTAAACTAATTCTTCGCAAACTAATTCTTGGCAAACTAACTCTTGGTAGTTATGTTTTGGACTTACACCTCCTTAGCCATCACCTTTTGCTCTGATGTAATGTTAATGCACCTCTATATGTGTGCTCCTAGCATGAAACATATGATATACAGATAAGAACACACTACTCATGTTGTCAGACATGATTGGAAATTGATTAACCTACAAATTCAATTCAATCATAAGATTATTGAGCTACATGATCTCACAAATAACTTGTGCTAATTCTTTGTATTCAACATCTTTTGAGAATAAGGCAACTTTTTGTTTCTTCTTTGAAGTCCATGAGATGTTCTTCTTGGGTTGAATCACTACATATCCACTTGTACTCCTTCTATCTTCTTCGGATCCAACCCAATCAACATCCATACAGGCTTTTACTTGTAAATCATCTTCAAGAAAACAGAAGAGAAATTCATTCAAAGTTCCTATGAGATAACTAAACACTACTTTAGCTAAAATCAAGTGATGCATTCTAGGTATATCCATAAATTGAGAAAGCAAACCAATTTTATATGCTAACTTTGGTCTTGTGATAGTCACATGGCTCAAACAGCCCACTATAGTTCTATCGAAGAATGCATTATGAATTTCATTACCTTCAGTCGAAGTCAATTTTATATTCAACTCCATTAGAGTGCTCTATGGTTTACAACTTCCATAATTCTTTAGTACATCCAAGATGTATTTCCTTTGGATTTGAAATGTCTTTGTATATGAGTTAAATACCTAAAGTAACTTTAATCTCCAAGGCTTGAGATCTTGAACTCCTTTTTCCCTCTTTCCAATGTCTTTGAACACTTCTTCATGATCACATGTAATGATCAAGTCAACTACACACACACACACACACACAAGTAGATAGATGTTTCACCTTGTTCTCTTCTCTAGAATAGTGAAGGGATAACCTTGCTTTGTTTCTATCCACAACTCATTAAGTAGTCCTCAAGCCTTTGATTCCATGCCCTTGCAACTTGCTTCGGACCATAGGGGGGATCATTCCCGATAAGGAGGTGAGTCTTTTATCTCTCTTCGTCATTGAATCTATGTCTTAGAAGGCACCGCTTTTCATAGCCAACTCTCCTAGTCAGGTCAATGTATTAAAGTCTTATCTGATTTCTTCTCATTGAATTCCAAAGTTTTTTCCAGATGTGAAATCCTTTGTTCTATAGCTTTTTGTCCCTTTGGAGGCTTTGTGAGTTGGTTACTTTGATTCCAATAATAGGAATCCAAATGGAGTTGTTTTTTTCTAGACCGAACATCCCACTTCTAATCTTCATTGTCCTTGATGTACGGTTTGATCCTCTTCCAACATTTCCGCAAAGAACACATGATTTATGACCCTCTTGGAGTCACTATCAATAGAGAAAACAATAGAGAGAGCATCTCATGAACCTTCCACCTAGGAAGATCCTCAAACACAAGAGAATTGTTTCTGAGAATTAATTTTTCCCACCAAGTTTCCATATTGCACCATTCTTCAATCACCACATTGGCGGCCATGTTATCAACCATCACCCTCATGTTCAGAATTCCTACCCTAGTTGAGTCTTTTTCACTAGCACATATGGCCTAGTTGATTTTGGGAATACCTCTCGTGTTGCGATCACCAATCTAATGGAAATTTCCACACAAGTTATTCCCAATTTATTTGATTCTTTTTCCTTTGATCTCCAAGAAGCCAAAAAGTGCATTTTTGACGAAATGAGAAAGATCTTCATCACTATGGCATGCTCCACCAAGTTGAACTGCATGCCCTTCTATTAGGAAAGTTTACTAACAAGTTTGGCAAGAACTCAGCTCCACTGCTAACCCATGGAGACGTCAAAACCCACCAAGATACCAAGTAGATTGAAGATTTTCTAATAGGAGAGCACTAAACATTCATGGTCCACCAAAAACTATAGAGGGGTCCACAAAATAGCCTTGACGATAGGCTTTGAGTGATTAATGCTCGAGCCAAAAGTGATGCAGAAAGTGTCAAGCCATTGCCAAAAGGTGGTAGTACTATTAATGTCATTATGTACAAAAGCATTCCTATCATGAGAAAAGATTCACATTATCATTGGAGTATGGCTATGGGGAAGCAACAAGCCATCTACCAAAGATGGGAATGATGGTTGATGAAATAACTACGAGAATCGATGGCAATGGAAAAGATTAGAGGAGCTAGGGGGCGTCTATGTCTAATAGAGTTCTTTAATTTGAATGCTTTAAAAAGCAAAACATTGATATTGATCCGAGCCCAGGCATTACCCAAAAGAATTGTGATCATTTTAATGAATTCAGAGTCAAATCCTAAATCTTTCAAAGATTGGAGAATGGATTCCTAGTGAAGGTGATTGTAAGATTTGGCAAAATTGATCTTCATGAAGAGGACATTTTGAGAAGAATCATTATCAAATTCAAGCCCTTCCCACACATCCATAATGGCCTCCAACATAGACCTACCTTTTATGAAGCATTTTTTATCCTCATTGATCCATGATCGAAGATGTAGAGAAATAGGATTAGCAATGACCCTCGCGAAGATCTTATTGCTAATTTGTAGCATATTGATGTGCCATCAGTTTTCAATTTTCTTTATTCTATCTTTTTTATGAGAGTGAGCTTAATCACACATTTGTTGAGAAAGTTATGCGTTTTGTGAATCATCTTAATCACACCTTCGTTGAGAAAGTTAGCCAACACACCGAATTCTATGGCGTCTTGTCATACCAAGTGAATCATGTTGAGGAGAACATTCTTGAACGTTTTGTAGAATTCATTTGTGAGAATGTCCAAACCTATAGCTTTACTATTGAGCAAAGAATTAATAGCCTCAATAATTTTTGTGTCCTTTGATGGGGGCATATAGAAGATTAACCAAATTTTGCAGAAGTATTTTAGTGCTAACTGTAGAGATGGTAGGTATAAAATTACACCTCTGAGAAGAGAGTGGAGTGCACACCCCAAAACGTTGAGAGAAATTATTGATAATCAACACAAAATTCTCAACATCAAAAGTGTATTCCACCTTGTAGTTGTCAATCATGTACATGATCTCTTCCTTATGATTCTTCTTCTTTAGGATTTTACACATTTCCTTAGATGGTTCACCTATTTCCTTACCCAACAGTCTTTAAAAACTAAATTTGGAGATTTTTTCTTTGAATTTCCTCTTTGTTTCTCAACTACTTCTAATTTTTCGAAGTTTGCACTAGGTGTTTGACTTTCCTTTATTGACTTCTGTCTCAAGATCTGGAAGCCTTCCATAAATATTTTCAATTATTGTACATAAAACTCTTTACACTTCTTTCTAGATCTTATTAAGGAGATATCGAGTCATCTAGACAACTGATTTCCAACACCTCTTTCGAGAGGCATAAATGGTGAAAGCCTCAATCAAGGCCTTGGAGATCATCTACTAGACCAAACGGGGAAAGAGGGTTGTAGAATCAACATGAGACGAAGGATCTTTTCGATGTCTTAATTGAGGCTTGAAGGTGAGGATCACTTGATAGTAAATAAACAAAACCAAATCGACACATTGAGAGAGGGATGGAGGACCCCGATTTCCATTGATGTAGGTAGTAATGTATCTTTTGTCAAGTCTATCTTTTTGTAGCTTCCATATTGTAGGTTTGACCATGAGATTTCATGTTCATCTTTAATTTCCATGAGGTTAGGTTGGAGTGTAACATAATCCTAAACATCTTTCTCAAGCCCATCAATAACACATCCCCTTGGGCTCCATTCATTAGATAGGACTTCCACCATTATTAAGAGCCCATATAAGATGACTTCAATAAGGAAAGAGAATAAAGCATGCCAAGTATTTAGTCTTTCCGTGTCAAGATTAGGCCCATATGATGCACTCTTGAAGTGGAGAGGGCCTTTAAAAGGAGCAAAAATCCACTACTAGTTTCGATCCACCAAGACCTCCATTAATTAAGCGTGCCATTCTAGTCTCGAGTGAATATTTGTGTTGTTGCTCTCTCGTAGGTTTATAGTGAAGAACCATAAGTGAGACATCGATATATTTTAAAGCATCCTTTGAAGTTCAACACCGTCCAATTTGATCTCTTGGAGATAGATGAAGTTTGGTAAGATGCTTTTATCTCAAAGCATTGACCAAAAATAGGTGTTCTTGAGGGCTCGGATAGCCTCTCAAACATTGAAAGAAATGACCATCTTTTATGAAAGTTGAGTTCTTTGTTGATTAGGGGCTTGTCCCTCTTTTTTTTTTTTATCTTCATCTCTTCTTCTTGAGGTTGAGGCTCCTTGACATTCTTATCATCCTTTGAGGGAGCTCTTCTACGAGAACCCTACTTGGCATTTCCTTTTTTGAGAAACCTCCATAGCAAAGGAATTCGGAACTTGATATGGAATCATAGATCCAATAATCAAAATTCCACTATTATGGTTGAATTCTAGGTTTTTTTGTTCTTGATTGTTTGGTTTACTAGTGGAAGGATTCTTTAGGGTTTCCTCATCGAAAAACTATTGATTTGTTTCACTTGGGTAGTCTAAAAGATTGATCTTCTTCTCCATACTGAGGAAGATTTTTGTAGAAAGGATCAAGCAAGAGGAAGAGGGGCTTGTCCCAAGATGACCTTTCATGCTTCTTCTCCTTCTACATCTCAACTATGTGTAGACACCATTTTTATGTCCCTCTAGTTCAAGCTCTTTAGCTCTCTCTAAATCCGATGGGTGTTCCTTACTTCTTCATCAAAGATTTTTATCTTAAGGGGTAGTCTATGATTCTATGTCCTTGTGCCTCGTCCTGAAATCATGCATTGGGCAATTGTTTGTAAGTTATATCCTATTTGAAAGGCTTTTCTTCGTGGATGTCAATAATGTTGTTCTTCAAAAGGTCTAATTAAGTTTAGAAGCACCTCAACAGAGGTATGAGGGTGCCATCTTGAGTTAAATGAGTATGCAACAACCTCATAAATGAAACCATCGACATCTTCCCTAGAGGGTAATGGATGGTTGATGGGCAAAAATGTCTCCCTATTGAAACCATATAAGAAGAAGGGAAGTTTATGGAGTTCCATTGAGAGTGAAATGTGTGACAGTTTATACTTATTTGGTATGAGCTCATCGAACCATGTAAAGAAGCATGAAGTTCTATGCTCGACCTTCTAGACATTCACTAATAATCAATCCCTCAACAAAACCACTCCTTACGGAACCATTTTTGGAAGGAGGAAAGAGGTTACTTAGGACAAAACATCTGCTAAATGAGTCACATTTTCTACAATTCTTCTTTCTTAGCTGATATACGTGCTTGGGAAGGATAAAACTAACAATTTTAAGACAAAGATTTTGGAAAAACACCTGAGGCCTTATTCTTGAAGGTCCGAATCAAGTTGCGATTCAACAGTGAAGGGACAAACCCTTCCATACTACCAAAACGGAGCACCCTTCAACGCCGCCCAACAATTAAGGAAAAGAAAACAAAACCTTTGGAAAAGCCAGCTAAGCAAGGTGCAACTATGGAGACAAAGGCCGCATACAAAGAAAAAGAGGAACAAAAGACCCCATAAATAAGAAGCTATACGATGTGGAAGACCTTGGAAGAACAGAGGGAACGCACGAAGGGAGGCAAGAGTTTGCTCAAAACTCGACTCGTCACATCCCAAAGCACAAATCCACATCATGTACAGAGAGCCCTTCGACACCAAAACTTAAAATCAAGGTTTGTGCACATTGGTTGGGCTGGCTGAGCCTTGCGCCTCTTGCGGGCCGGTGAAGGTTCAATCCCCACTTCTGGTAAGAGAGTGTGGGCCTAAGGCCAATGTAAAACTACGGTATTTCTAGTTGAAACCAGTTCTCTCTTGTGTCAACTTCGGACACTCTTACCCCTGCTTTGTGGGATATAGGGGATCCCGTGGGAACTATGCCCATTCACTTGTACAATTGCAATTTCAAAGTTAAAGCTCGGGGGAGTAGGCTTGAACCTCCATTAAAAAAAACATGAAACCAAGTAAAAATTCTAGAGTCGACTAAGCATTTGAAGAAAAAGAACCACAAACAAAAATCAAAAGAGATTCTTTATATTCAGTCACAAAAAATGCGCGAGCATAATCTTTTGACGAGGGCACCAAAAAAGAAGAACTAACTAAACGAAATCAAGAGGAGCATTGTAAGTAAAATAAGACTGATGCAAATGCTGCAGCACAACCTGTGAGAGAATCGCCATGAGGTCGGATTAGGTAGACTCGACGCAAACAGAAGGGAGAGGAGACAAATAGACAAACATGATTATGATCGGAGGTTGGAATAGGATTATGGGAATCGCTGTGATGAAAGACGAGGGAATCCCGATACTGAAAGAGGAGGGAATCGCAATTGCACCATATCAGAACACGATGCTGAGCAACTTCATGAAATGCGATGATGAATGACGTAGAAATCGCAAGATCAAAGAGGTGCTCGAAGTCGCAATTCTGATGATGCAGAGAGTCGCTAGGACAGAGGGAATCGCGAAACAGAAAGCCGGATGCTTGGAGAGGATCACGATTCCCAGAGACCAATGACAATACCTCAAGAAGCAACAGAGAGAGAGAGAGAGTCTACCCACATGCAAACAATGTGGCAAACCGTGTCATCAATTTTCGCGTCAACAAATTGAAAGATCTCTTCCAAGGAAGGTTTGATGGAAGCACGGACAGACACTCCTACAACGCTTGAAACAATAGACGTTATTGTGAGATCTCTAAGGAGCGTTGCTTCGGACAAGGAAATCCAAAAACGATAGACCTTATTGTGAGATCTCTTAGGAGCTTGCTTCGGACAAGGAAATTCAAAGTGCTAAGGAAAATCTGGAGACCACCACAATCCTTTCCGCTCAAACTAGTTGTGCTGCATCCTCCTTCATGCAAGTTAAGTGAAGACAACGAGCTTGTAATCCCTGGTAGTCAAATCATCCAGGCCAAGGGCGATGAAAAGAAATCTTTATTTTTAAGGCCCTAGTTGGGCGTTCGATTCATACTCAAAGTTCTCATTTAATGACCGACTTAACTCGGAGAGTAGAAGTTTATGTAAGAAATGAAGATAAATAGTGCTTTTCTCTCTCTCCCTCTCTGTCTTAGCACAGGTTTGCTCTCTCTCTCTCTCTCTCTCTCTCTCTCTCTCTCTCTCTCTCTCTCTCTCTCTCTCACAACAGAGGTTCTCTCTCTCTCTCTCATGTTAGAACCATAATTGCGTGCTTGCAAAAGATAAGTAATGGAATGTTGTAACGACTGAGCTTTCTAGCGCTCAACGAAAGACTTCTGGTAGTATCCAGTAGGGGAGCGTTCGTTTGAGGAAGAGACAAACAACATCTCATGTATTACTTTCAGAAAAAAAACAGGTGGAGTGGTTGGAACATTCGTAACAAGAGCCCCATTCGGATAGAGTGAAACGAGGGGACATTCGTTTCGAGTATATCATATCCAACCAGAGGACGGTTGGTTGTAATCTGATAGAAGGGTATTTCGTTGCGTAGAAGGATAGTCCTATGTGATCAATTTAGTTCGTGCCTATCTTGCTCTTTCCTAAGTAGCTCGAGAGGAGATGATGAGAAATGAATGTGTGTAAGATCCAGCCACAGACGAATACCTCAGTTCTCCAGAAGAAGAAGAAAAGTAAAAGCACAGAAACAGAAAATACAAGGTGATTATTGTAATATGATGTATCATTAAATAAGAAATAACAAAAGTACAGGTACAGAACGGTAATGGTGTCTTGTGAGGTTTACTAACAGCTCCTGATAGAGGAAGCACATAAGCTTCGCTTTATTCTCATAACAACAATACCTCTTTAGTGCAGGGAAAATATAGGATTGCCATTTCTGAGACTATTGTCTGCCGCTTCTGTTTATTTACAGAGTTAACGATAGAACATGTGCAAGGGAAGGTTCGATGGGCTTAAAGCGAGAGTATAATCTTGACACTAAGCTGAAGCACACCTAGCACATAGACACCCAGATATACGTCAACTGTGCCTGCTACATCGCCATCTTTGCAGACATACGTGCTGCCATCCACAAGAGTAACCGGTCCTTTTTGGTCCCCAGTGTCAGCGTTCTTGAAGTAGCACGTTTGCTGCGACGGAGGCAGCTGCACAGAAGCACCCACATTCACATTGATAGTGATGTCCACATCGACGGGAATTATGATAACCTTCTTCCCTGAATCATTCTGGACGGTACAGTCCGCCTCCGCAAGCTTGGTGCTTGCTAACAGCAGAGAGACGCAAGCAATAATGCATACTGCGAGCAATTTAGAAGCCATCGCGTAGGAACGCGCAAGCAGAGAATAGCTAGCTATAGAGACTAAACCTCGCAGCAAGCTAACACCGTATGGCTTTCTGAAAACAATAGGGTGAGCGATTTCGTTTATATAGAGTGTGTTGGAGCCTATGTGTAAAATCGACCCACTTTAACCGGTCAAGGCCATGAAAAACAATATTAAGTACAGATATGGTTTCATGAAAGGACACGTTGGGACTTGGAAATCAAATCTGTGCGGTAGATTACAATGGTTGACGATCACTGCTGGCAACGAGTGTAAAGGAAGATATGTTGTACTACAGAGTCAATGTTAGCAGGGGTACAGCTTGTCCACGAGTCCACATGACTGTGGGTGAGAACTACGCACACTGATGATGTGTGCAAAACCAGGAAAGGTATTATTCTGACACCGATCCATGGTTCTTTGGAGGATTCGGACACGGTGTTATGCTCCTTTAAACTAGACCTAAATGATGCCTGAATGCGAAATGAGCTTCTTTTAGGCAAGCCTTAGTGATATCCTTCCAGCCATCTTTATGACATGCTGTTTCAATAACTTTGGCGAATAATATAAAACTTAAAACCGAAATTGTGGACCCTATAAAAACCTTGAATATGGCTCTCGGAAATCGAGATGCTCGTTGGCTTCTCATATTATGATATTGAAAGCCAGAAACTTGCAAGTCAGTCCAAACGAAGAGATTTACGGATTGAGACTGTATTCATATCTCTATAAGTCTTGGACAAATGTATATTCGAACTCGAACGCCTTCTTCTATACATTTACAGTGTGTTTAAATGAAAGAAGGAACAACTCAAGGAATGAAAGATAAAATAGTTTTTAGATGACTTATCCACCGATGTATATAACATAACACTATTTTATAGTCAACATCATATCTGCATTCTTTCAAGTGCAATGCATACATTGTACAAACTTTTCTATCCTTTTTAATAGTAAAAAGTTCTAGAAGTTCATATTATCTATCAAAACACAAATCCTCTCTCTCTCTCTCTCTCTCTCTCTCATTCCCTTTCA
>CM035432.1:148134681-148164222 GCA_020310875.1 Ceratopteris richardii
CACCGTTGTCATTTTCACCAGTGGACTAAACGTTTCATCATAATAGAATCCATATACTTATGCATATCCTTTTGCAACTAAATGCGGTTTAAATCTTTCCATTGAACCATCACTTTCGCACTTCACTTTGTTTATCCATTTACATCTAATAGCTTTCTTATCCGGTGGTAATTTCACTAATTCCCATGTATCATTCTTCTTCAATGCAATCATCTCATCAGCCATTGCTTTGCACCAATCTTCACTTTGTGACGCATCATGAAAATTCTTTGGTTCCTCATGCTTGATGCTCTCAGCCATATATGCATAGTGAAGCTTCATAGACTTATTGTATAGATTCAGTCTATCCATAGGATGTCTTACTCTCGTAGATCGTCTCAAAGGTGTTTCTTCATCTGATCTTCAATGTGTCTCTTTCCTTTCATGTGGAGGAACATATTTCTCCTTCATATTTTTCAACATGCCAGGCGTAACTATCTCATCATCAATATCTGCATCAGACATGCATGTATCTTTCCCTTTCTCCTTTCTTCGTGCAAAGTCTTTTGCATTTTCACTCCATGATGTTTCGGGTGTAGGAAACTCATATGAACCATATTCTTGGCTTTCTTCATGGTCAAAATGTCTATGAATTGTTCCTAGTTCATCATGAACATTATGCATAGAATCATCCATATCGTTCTGTATCACAACCATGTCTTTGGATGTGTACCATGATGCATTCTCATCGAATATAACATCTCTAATCACTATACATTCTTTTGTAACAGAATTATAACATCTATATCCTTCTCTTGTGAGTATCCAACAAATATGCACTTTTCAGATTTAGCCTCAAACTTGTGTCTCAACTGACTAGGCACGTGCGCATAACAAATACTTCCAAACAATTGTAAATAGCTCACAATTAGCTTATGCTTCCATAGTCTCTCATAAGGAGCGAGATCATGAACCATGCCTATTGGAGCTCTATTTATAACATGCACAACCGTATGATATGTTCCTGCCCAAAACATATCTGGCATGCTCTTTTCATTCAACATGACTCTAGCAACTTCCTCAATCACACGATTTTTGTGTTCTGCAACACCATTTTGATGTGTTGTATATCTACAAGGCAATTGCCTTCTGATTCCATGATCACTAAGATATTGATCAAATTCTCTTGAGATATATTCTCCCCCTGAATCTGATCGTAGGCATTTTATATACATTCCCAACTGCTTTTCAACCATATTTTTGAATCTCACAAAGCACTCAAAAACTTCACTCTTATGCTTGAGGAAATAAATCCATGTATATCAGGTATAATCATCAATGAATATCAAAAAGTATAGTGAGCCACCAACTGATTTTGTTCTAGTAGGTCCAAGCACATCACTATGGATTAGCTCTAGAGGTCTCCTTCTATGCATTTCTCTTCTTAGAAACTTCATACGTTGATGTTTTCCAAATGCGCATGCTTCACAAATTCTTTGAAATTTTAAATGAACAAATCTTGGTAGTCCACGCACTAAGATTTGCTTTTCCATAGACTTCAATTTTCTCAAATTGATATGACTAATTCTTTTATGCCACAATTCAACTATATCTGAGTATTCACTATTTTTGGCATACATATTCTTATAAAGAGGTGTACCCATGTCAAACGTGAATAATCTACCCATCTTCTTTCCATGACAAAGTATTTTTTCTCTTTTTTCATACTTGAAATCGTGTATAAAGCAGCCATGTTTATTGAAAATTACTTCTATGTCTTGATCCGCAAGCTGACCAACTGAAACTAGGTTCTGTGTAATGCTAGGCACATGTAAGACATCACTTAAAGTGTTCCGAACACCATTTTTTTGTACTAGCGGTACATTCCCAACATTGTTAATCAAGTGTAAGATATCATCACCAGTTGCCTTATACTCTTTACTCTTCAAGGATTTTTTTGACTCAAACCAATTTCCTATGCTCGTCATGTGATTTGTGCAACTAGATTCTATGTACGAATTCATATCGTTTCTAGGTTTAGACATACTATTCAACACATGCTCCATGGCAAACATATTATCTCTACGATAGTCTCTATATGAACTTTCTATAGAGAAATTTCCATGTGCCACATAATGCCTTCCACCTCTTCCTCTTTGACTATTCTCCTTATAATAACAATCTTTCTCAAAATGGCCATACTTTCCACAGTGGTAACAGTTCCCAGGTGCCTGTGATCTTCCTCTACCTCTCGAGTATGATCTTCCTCTACCTCTTGGCATATCCATTGTATTTGCATTTCTAGATGATGAACATCCACGACTAGAACCTCTTTCTATATGCAGAAAGAATGCATGAGCTCTCGAATTGCCACTTCTCGATGCATTCAAATCAAGTTTTACTTCTTTTGTCATGCAAAGAGCTACAAGCTTATCAAAATCACACATAGTGCCTCTTATTGAGATAGAAGTATCTAAGCTCTTGTACTACGGTCCGAGACCATTCAGCATAACTGACACCATATCGTCATCTTTAATCTTGAAGTTTTTGGAAGCTAAATCATCAGTGATCTTTCTAATTTCAAGAGTCCCCTTTGTCCAAAGTGTATATGAGCCAAGTCAACTATAGTGAATCCACTCCAAAACCCAAACTCTGGGTACAAGCATCAATAACAAAACGTAACATAAGAAAATAATCTCTGATGGGAGGCCTCAAAATCATACATTTATCCCGTGATCGGTACACAAAATCTTTGGACTGACTTCTCTTTTTTCTTCCACCTACATCACCAAAGTATCTCCAAGCATGAGAATACCCCAGTTAAAAACCTCATCACGTCCCTCAGTTTTTGTTTAAATTCAATGATTTTCAACAGAGTAATAAAACCTCACAAGGTGCGTGAGTTGTCCATATTAAGGACCCGTAAAATGCTTACATTCGTCTCACAGCATATGAGTATTGTCCATTCAAGGATCCAAAATAAAGTACATGACATCACCTGCCACATGCATTCAAAGGAAAAAAACCAAGATTCAAATATCTACCTCACAATAGAAGACCTCTCAATAATTTCCAACTTTTCTTGATTTAAGAGCATCACTTGTTTGCAACCTCGACACTTTGTTTACTATCAATGAACTCTCTCACATCTCTCCTTTGCAGAAGCTGAACCAAAGAGATGTCTGCTATATCGAGGCTTGATTTTGATGGTCGGAGGATTCAGGCTCTCACCATTTGCATGATTGGAGCAGGTGGATTCATTGGATCACACTTGTGTGAGAAGGTAATGCTTGAAATGGAGCATACCATACTTGCCATTGATGTTTACAGTGACAAAATCCAACATCTCTTGGAATCAAGATAGCCTTGGATTAATCTTGTAGCTATATGCACTCCTACTGATAATAACACATGGCCTCTTGACACAATATATAGCAACTTCATTGATGCACTCCTAGTGGTGCGATACTGCTTTGATACCTTTTCTTGTAATTTAAGTGCTTCTCTATGCTATGGTAATTTTATGGCAAGGCCAAGAAAACATTTCACAGTGTTTCAGCTGTATTTCTATATATATGCACCAAAAACTGAATGTTCACAAGTAATCTCAATGGTTTCTCTCTTGTTCTAAGCACCCCCTACATCTCTATGCACTTATATGCTTATTTTTTAACCTCTCTGAAAAAATTCCAGTAGAGTCTCCTTTGTCCAAAGTGTATATGAGCCAACTCAACTATAGTGAATCCACTCCAAAACCCAAACTCTGGGTAAAAGCATCAATAACAACACGTAACATAAGCAAATAATCTCTGATGGGAGGCCTCCAAATCATACATTCATCCCGTGATCGGTACACGAAGTCTTTGGACTGTCTTCTCTTTTTCCTTCCACCTATATCACTAGAGTATCTCCAAGCATGAGAATACCCCAGTTAAAAACCTTATCACATCCCTTAGTTTTTGTATAAATTCAATGGTTTTCAACAGAGTAATAAAACCTCACAAGATGCGTGAGTTGTCCACATTAAGGACCCCTAAAATTCTTACATTCATCTCACACCATGTGAATATTGTCCATTCAAGGACCCAGAAGAAAGTAAATGACATCACCTGCCACATGCAATCAAAAGAAAAAAACCAAAATTCACATATGTACCTGATAATAGAAGACCTCTCAATAATTTCCAAGTTTTCTTGATTTAAGAGCCTCACTTGTTTGCAGGCTCGAAACTTTGTTTACTATCGATAAACTCTCTCACATCTCTCGTTTGCAGAAGCTGAACCAAAGAGTATCGAGGCTTGATCTTGATGGTCGGAGGATTCCACCTCTCACCATTTGCATGATTGGAGCAGGTGGATTCATTGGATCGCATTTGTGTGAGAAGTTAATGCTTGAAATGGAGCATATCGTACTTGCCATTGACGTTTACAGTGACAAAATACAACATCTTTTGGAATCAGGATAGCCTTGGAACAATCGTATTGAGTTTCACAAGCTTAATATTAAGAATGATACATGCCTTGAAGGCCTTATCAAGCTTTTTGATCTCGGAATCAATCTTGTAGCTATATGCACTCCTACGGATAATAACACTCCTACGGATAATAACACATGGTCTCTTGACACAATATATAGCAACTTCATTGATGCACTCATAGTGGTGCGATACTGCTTTGATACCACTTGTGGATTAAGCACAGCTATGGCGTTGGCCCGTATACATAGAGGACGGCGAGGACATACAGACGAAGAGAGGAGAAAGAAAGGGTTCTGAAACGCGCACTTCGGCGGTAGCGATAGAGAGTTTTTATTAATTTGTTTTTGTTTTTATAATAACTTCCACGTCATCAATAACTAACATTGTAATCGTCAGACAAGTCTTCTTAGCAACTTACAGAGGCTTCTAGGAGTTGAAACGCACCCGAACACATGAGTGGTAGATTCAGAAGTGAATTCATGCCAAAAGGACATTCAAGAAGTGGGACTACAAAGAAGTGGCAGAAACTTCTATAATTCGCTTTGCTTCTATAACTGTCACAACTAGAAAGGAACGTGAGAGATATTTCTATATGTGGTACTGTTTGGGCTAATATCAGATTGATGGAGAACTTCGTTTGCCCCTCCTCTCTTAATTACTACTCCTACCAAAGGAATGCTCTACGACAACAAGGCTGCTTAGCCTCCTGTTTCATCCTTGCGCTAATGTAAAAATATTTCCTTTAATTTTGGAAACAAGTATTGAAATTACTTATCATTAGATGACGGAAGAATTCTTTCTTCTAAATCTTTTCCATTCCAGTTCTCTTATTTTTATAAATACTCCCATACGCATAACTAATCAGTAAATATAGACTTTCACAACGATACAATGTTTTTAGTGTTTTTTAGACATCTTCTTGAAATACATGATTTTCTCTCTTTTTCAAATTGGATTTAAAATAGCACATCTCAGTGCATCATAATCGCGAAACTCATTAATGGCATGTTGAAAAAGAAATGGAGTGTGGTTTCCTTTCAAAGTTCCCCTATTTTCCATTGTCAATGTAATTAAATTGTTGAATGTTCTCAACTAGCGACAGAAGGTGGAAAAATGGTGATAGTGATGCCGAGTGGATGAGGAGATCTAGAATTGCCACATCAAGGCACCATGGTTCTCGAGGGAAAGAGCGAAATGTGTTAAGCATGTTTTCAGAGGATACCAATGGTTGTGTTTCTGTAACAACTAACAAAGCTCCAGCTCTTTCTTGGAATGTCTATAAACGTTTTTGTATGGCACCGGAACATAGTTTGTAAGATTATCATGCCTCAATCTCAACCAAGGGTGTAAGGAAATTGTCTCGATTGGGAGGAGATGTAGCTCAATGTGACACGAAAAATAATGGTGGTAAGCATGCTCCTAATAATTACCATTTACATCCCTTCCCTTGTTGTTAAAGGAGAGAGGTCGGTAGAAGCCTAGTCTCCCTTGCTTGCATTAATAAAAAAAACAATTTTATAATAAGGGGGCATAGTGCCCTTCGGATCCCCTATATCCCACAAAGCAAGGATAGGACTATCCGAACGTGCAAAAATGGTGATGGCGAGGATTCGACAAAAATCCAGGTTTTAGATGGAGTTAAAGAGAATGTTATTGATATTTTCATTTCCCTCATGGGCTAAAATACCAATAACCTTTTGATCTTGTTATTTTCCAAGGCTTAAATCCTATGGTGTTGAAAGGGAGGGGACTTCTTAAAATTACATATTCTTCTCCCTAAGTGGACAAGAGATTTATCAGTCAACCATTTTTTCATATGGTCATCAAAATTGGCAGTGTATCTTTCTTTCCATATCTTCCATGGTGCTTCCCCCCTTATTGCATCCCATAAGGCAGAAGAGCAACCAATCAATTCTCCAAGTAAAGATTGCTTGTAGGTGATTTAACTCTCTAAACACAAGATCTTTGCAAGAGTGTACTACACCCAGTGACTCCTAGGGCACAAATAGAAGGGGTGACCAATGTCTTCCCTATCATTGAGGCAATGCTTACACCACTCAAGGGGACCAAATTTTAATTTTCTTTTTGCTTTGACATTGTCCAGATTTCCCAGTGGAGAATTTACTACATAAGAACCAATATTTTATTCTCAATGAGAGGATGCCACAAGCCCATGAACTTAAATTTCCACATGATATAGGTCCAGTTTAGATACCATCTTCTGTTAAGGGATATGTCCAAGGCTAGGTGCTTCTTCACACCCATCACCTATTCAATTTATTACCATTGATCCATGTTAATCATTCAATCTCGAAGGGATCATGCGTGAGAAGGAGGCGAGTCTTTGAGTTTTCCCAAGAATTGATTCTACCTCTTAATAGTCACAACCTTCATAAAAAACTATCTTAGATGTGTCAATATCTTCAAATCTGATCCAAATTCTTCTCTCTTGATTCTAGAGATGTTAAACATCCTTTGTTCCATAGCTTCTTTGCTCTTTGGAGGTTCTCTTGGACAACGGTCAACTCCACCAAATATGAAACAAAATACAATCCTTCTATCTAATCTTGATAGCGCACTTCCAATCCTAATCGATCTTGATGTAGTGTTTCATTTTGTTCCAACTCTTCTACAAGGAGCAACTAAGTCTGAACCCTTGGGACTCACAAGGAAGGGAGAAAATAGTAAAGTGAGCAGTGCAATAAGTCTTTAAATTGCACCATGCTTTGATCATCCACTTGGACACCATATTATCTACCATCCCACCCACATCCAAAATGCCCAAACCACTTGAATCTTTCTAATTATCACAACTCACCCTCTTGATTTCGAGCACACATGTCCTATTGGGATCAACTGTCTGTAGGAAATTTATGCAAGATCTTTCGAATTTTGCTAAATCTTTGTCTTGCCGTCTCCAACATGCCATGAAATAGATAAGTGATGAAAGAGGGAAGGTGTTTCAACATGCCCTCCCAAGGTCACTTGCATGCCCTTCCAATAATTAAGAATATTATCAAGCTTGGTGATAACCAAACTGCATTGCTCGCTCATGGAAGGAGTGAAACCCATTGAAATTCCAAGCATACAAAATAAATGTCCATTGCGGAGCTCTTAACATCCTTGATAAACCCAAAACTATGGAGGGGGCCCCAAAATAGCCTTGAAAGCTACTTTTGAGTGATTTATTCTAGACGTAGAAGCAATCTAGGTCTTTAGAGATTTCTAAAAGGCGTTGACTAGGTTGCATTATTCGTTATTTGACAATTAGTTTATTCTTGAATAATTATAGAATTTTACAGCAACCCTCCATTATTCGACCAAATTATTCGGTGCCACATCATCTTATTCGGAGATGAGCGAATACTTTCTGCATGGTAATTCGTCAAATTTCGATCGAATGCGCTTTCGATCAAAAAGGTTTTTGATCAAAAAAGAAAACTTTATTGATCGAAAAGTCTTTGATCGAATTACATTTCCATCAAAAATAATTTGGTTGAATAGTTTTTTATAAAAGAACACAAGTAGACTCATTTTTCATAAGAGTTGCTTTGTTTTTTATGAACTTACAGTGTCATAGATAGAACAAAGTATAAAATCTTGCTATACATATTTACTTTTGTACTTAAAGCATAAAGAAAAATATATTTGTTTGCGAATTAGAAACTATTGTGATTGTTTGACTCGACATTGATTCTTACTTCACGATAGTATATGTATATGTGTGTATGATTGTGAGTAAATATGTATTGTAATTGTTTGAATCAATATTGATTCTTACTTCACAATAGTATATGTATGTGTATTTGAGTGTATAATTGTGAATGAAATCTATTGTGATTGTTTTATTCAACATTGATTCTTACTTCACAATAGTATATGTGTGTGTGTATGATTGTGAATAAAAATGTATTGTGATTGTTTGAATCAATATTGATTCTTACTTCACAATAGTATATGTCTGTGTATTTGAGTGTATAATCGTGTATTAAATCTATTGTGATTGTTTGATTCAACATTGATTCTTACTTCACAATAGTATATGTGTGTGTATGATTGTGAATAAAAATGTATTGTGATTGTTTGAATCAATATTGATTCTTACTTCACAATACTATGTGTATGTGTATGTGTATGTGCATGTATGTTATAAGATTATGCATGTATATGTGTATTTTTTTTATAATTCAAGGGCTCAAAAGGTAATAATAAGTGAAGATGAAAGGCATCTAAGGTTGCATATCAGCTAAGAGAAGGTTCTTGTTGTATCGATTCAATCACTACAATAGATTGAGGGAATACCTACGGTCAGTATACCGACGCTCAGCTGTCGGCATCGGTATGACCCTCGGTTGATTTGGAAAAGCCGCTTTGCGTCGGAAAGGCAGCGTCGGTATATGCGTCGGTATAAGCGTCGGTATAAGAGTCAGTAGTTTTTTGGAATTATCGACGCTTATACCGATGGTTATAATGATTCTCTCTTTTTAACTGAGCCCGAAACCAAAATTTATCATTCTGAGCATTTTGAATCCAGCTCTTCTCCTGTCGGGTTTGCGCGCGCCAACAGCAGATCTCTGTTTATCACTCTTTCTCTCTCTCTCTCTCCCTCCCTCTCTCTCACTCTCTCTCTCTCCCTCCCTCTCTCTCACTCTCTCTCCCTCTCTCTTCCTCCCTCTCTCTCCCTCCCTCTCTCTCTCTCTAAACAAACCTCTATCTTTGTAGATCTGAAGTTTTGGTAGGTAGATCGCACATATTATAGCACTCTTTTTTGTTTCTCTATGTTTTTTCTTTACTAATATGTTCTCTGTTTGGTTTTGCAAGAGATTTTGGGATCAAATCTTTGCAAATTCGACGAAGAAGAACCTCAAGTGGATTTTGACGATCTTGATTCAAACAATTCTCTCTCTCTCTCTCTCTAAGCACACCTCTATTTTTTATAGATCTGAAGCTTTGGTAAGTAGATCGCACATATTGTAACACTCTTTTTTCTTTATTTAGGTTTTTGCTTTTCTAATATCTTCTCTTTAGTTTTGCAAGAGATTTTTGGGATCAAATCTTTGGAAATTCAAGGAAGAAGAACTTCAAGTGGATTTTGACAACCTTGATTCAAAAATTACATCAATGTAAGTGAGACATATATCACTCTTTTTTCTTTCTTTATGTTTTTTCTTTTCTAATGTCTTCTCTCTTTAGTTTTGTTTTCGACTGAGAGAGAGAGGGAGAGATAAATACATATACATACAAACATACATAATGCATATGCATACACACATGCATATGCATACACACATACACAATGCATATGCATACACACATACACAATGCATATTCATACACACATACATAATACATATGCAAACACATACATGCATGCATACACACATGCACATGCATACACACATGCATATGCATACACATACACACATACACAATGCATATGCATACGCACATATACAATAGATATGCATACACATACATGCATGCATATATATGTATACACATACATGCATATGCATACATACATGCATGCATATATGTGTATATGCATACATGCATATGCATACACATACAAATATGCATATGCATACATGAATGCATATGCATACATAAATGCATACGCATACATGAATGCATATGCATACATGAATGCATATGCATACATGCATGCATATGCATACATGCATGTATATGCATACATGAATATACATACACATACACATACACATACATGAATATGCTTACACATACACATGCATGCATATGCATACATGAATGCATATGCATACATGCATGCATATATATGTATACACATACATGCATATGCATATATACAAGCATGCATATGCATACATGTATGCATATGCACGCATGCATGCATATGCATACATGCATTCATATGCATACATGAATGCATATATATATGTATACACATACATGCATATGCTTACATGCATGCATATATATGTATATATATACATGCATATGCATATATACAAGCATGCATATGCATACATGCATGCATATGCATACATGCATGCATATGCATACATGAATGCATATATATGTATACATGAATGCATGTATGCATATGCTTCTCGATGCATTCAAACCAAGTTTTACTTCTTCTGTCATGCAAAGAGCTACTAGCTCAGCAAAATTAAGCAGAGTGCCTCTTACTGAGATAGAAGTATCTAAGCTCTTGTACTACGGTCCTAGACCATTCAACATAATTGACATCATATCGTCATCTTCAACCTTGCAGTTTATGGAAGCTAAATCATCAGTGATCTCTCTAATTTCAACCACATAATGTGTTATGGATCTATTTCCACGACATACGCTATGCAACTTTTGCTTTAATTGAATTTTTCTAGCTTCCGTAGACGTACCATATATCTTATGAATTATATCCCAAGCTTTCTTCAATGTGCTAGCCTTCAGAATATGTGGAATGAGGCTCTCTGATATACATATCGAAATCCAATGGAGAACTTTTCTAGATTTTTCTATCCATGTTTTATATTCCTTTTGCGCTTCTGAATTCCGGTTGTCTGGCAACTCAAGACACTCGCCCTCTCCATTCACTAATCCCCATAGACCTTTTCCCATCAAGAAATTTTCCATCCTATATGACCATATGTGATAATTGGCTTTGTTCAGCTTATCATCAACTATTTGCACAATGTTATCACCCATTCTTGCAATTTAAGCACTTCTCTATGCTATCACAATTTTATGGCAAGGCCTAGAAAAAGTTTAACAGCATTTCGGATGTATTTCTATATGTTTACAAGTAATCTCAATGGTTTCCCTCTTGTTCTAAGCACTCCGTGCGTCTCTATGCACTTATATGCTCAATTTTTACCTCTCTGAAAATTTTTTGGCAAAGTCTCCTTTGTCCAAAGTGTATATGAGCCAAGTCAACTATAGTGAATCCACTCCAAAACCCAAACTCTGGGTAAAAGCATCAATAAAAACACATAACGTAAGCAAATAATCTCTGATGGGAGCCCTCAAAATCATACATTCATCCTATGATCGGTATACGAGGTCTTTGAACTATCTTCTCTTTTGCCATCCACCTATATCACCAGAGTATCTCCAAGCATGAGAATATGCCATTTAAAAATCTCATCACATCCCTCAGTTATTGTTTAAATTCAATGGTTTTCAATAGAGTAATAAAACCTCAAAATGTGCGTGAGTTATCCATATTAAGGACCCATAAAATGCTTACATTCGTCTCACAGCATGTGAGTATTGTCCATTCAAGGACCCACAAGAAAGTACATGACGTCGCCTGCCACATGCAATCAAACGAAAAAAACCAAAACTCAAATATGTACCTGACAATAGAAGACCTCTCAATAATTTCCAACTTTTCTTGATTTGAGAGCCTCACGTGTTTGCAACCTCGATACTTTGTTTACTATCGATGAAATCTCTCACATCTCTCTCTCACATCTCTCCTTTGCAGAAGCTGAACCAAAGAGATGTCTACTGTATTGAGGCTTGATCTTGATGGTCGGAGGATTCAGCCTCTCACCATTTGCATGATTGGAGCAGGTGGATTCATTGGATCGCAGTTGTGTGAGAAAATAATGCGTCAAATGGAGCATATCGTACTTTCCATTGACGTTTACAGTGATAAAATCCAACATCTTTTGGAACCAGGACATCCTTGGAACAACCGTATCGAGTTTCACAGGCGTAATATTAAGAATAATCCATGCCTTGAAGGCCTTATCAAGCTTTTTGATCTGGTACTCAATCTTGCAGCTATATGCACTCCTACCGATAATAACACATGGCCTCTTGACACAATAAACAGCAACTTCATTGATGCACTCCCAGTGGTGCGATACTGCTTTGATACCACTTGTGGATTAAGCGCAGCTATGGCGCTCGCCTGTATACATAGAGGACGGCGAGGAAGAGAGGAGAAAGAAAGGGTTCTGAAAACGTGCACTTCGGCGGTAGCGGTAGAGAGTTTTTATTAATTTGTTTTTTGTTTTTATAATAACTACCACGTCATCAATAACTAACATTGTAATCGTCAGACAAGTCTTCATAGCAACTTACAGAGGCTTTGAACACATCTGAACACATGAGTGGTAGATTTAGAAGTGAATTCATGCATTCTTCCTGTGGGACTGCAAAGAAGTGGCAGAAATTTCTATAATGCGCTTTGCTTCTATAAGTATCACAACTCAAAAGGAACGTGAGAGATATTACTATATGTTGTACTGTTTGGGCTAATATCAGATTGATGGAGAACTTCGTTTGCCCCTTCTCTCTTAATTACTACTCCTACCAAAGGAATGCTCCACAACAACAAGGCTGCTTAGCCTCTTGTTTCATCCTTGGGCTAATGTAAAAATATTTCATTTAATTTTGGAAACAAGTATTGAAATTACTTATCATACGGAATAATTCTTTTTTCTAAATCTTTTCCATTCCAATTTTCTTATTTTTATAAATACTCCCATATGCATAACTCATCAGTAAATATAAACTTTCACAACGATACCATTTTTTCTAGTTGTTTTTAGACATCTTCTAGAAATACATAATTTTCTCCCTTTTTCAGATTGGATTTAAAACAGCACATCTGAGTGCATATAATCGCGAAATTCATTAATGGCATGTTGAAAAAGAAATGGAGTGTGGTTTCCTTTCAAAGTTCCCATATTTTCCATTGTCAATGTAATTAAATTGTTGAATGTTCTCAATTAGCGACAGAAGGTGGAAAAATGATGATAGTGATGCCGAGTGGATGAGGGAAAGAGCGAAATGTGTTAAGAATGTTTTCAGAGGATACCAATGGTTGTCTTTCTGTAACAACTAACAAAGCTCCAGCTCTTTCTTGGAATGTCTATAAACGTTTTTGTATGGCACCGGAACATAGTTTGTAAGATTCTCATGCGTCAATCTCAACCAAGGGTGTAAGGAAATTGTCTCGATTGGGATTTTCTCGATTGGGAGGAGATGTAGTCCAATGTGACACGACAAATAATGGTGGTAAGCATGCTCCTAATAATTACCATTTACATCCCTTCCCTTTTTTTAAAGGAGAGAGGTCGGTAGAAGCCAAGTCTCCCTTGCTTGAATTCATTAAAAGAAAACAATTTTATAATAAAGGGGCATAGTGCCCTTGGGATCCCCTATATCCCACAAAGCAAGGATAGGACTATCCGAACGTGCAAAAATGGTGATGGCGAGGACTCGACAGAAATCCAGGTTTTAGATGGAGTTAAAGAGAGGATTATTGATATTTTCATTGCTCTCATGGGCTAAAATATCATTAGCCTTTTGATATTGTTATTTTCCAAGGCTAAACTCCTATGGTGTTGAAAGGGAGGGGACTTCTTAAGATTACATATTCTTCTCCCTATCCGGTCAAGAGATTCATCAGTCAACCATTTTTTCATATGGTCATCAAAATTGGCAGCATATCTTTCTTTCCATATCTTCCATGGTGCTTCCCCCCTTATTGCATCCCATAAGGTAGAAGAGCAACCAATCAAATCTCCAACTAAAGATTGCTTGTAGGTGATTTAACTCTCTAAACACAAGATCTTTGCAAGAGTGTACTACACCTAGTGACTCCTAGTGCAGAAATAGAAGGGGTGACCAATGTCTTCCCTATCATTGAGGCAATGTTTACACCACTCAAGGGGACCAAATTTTCTTTTTCTTTTTCCTTTGATATTGTTCTAGATTTCCCAGTGGAGAAATTACTACATAAGAACCAGAATTTTATTCTCAATGAGAGGATGCCACAAGCCCATGAACTTAAATTTCCACATGATATAGGTCTAGTTTAGATACCATCTTCTGTTAAGGGATATGTCCAAGGCTAGGTGCTCCTTCACAATCATCACCTTATCCAATGTTAATCCTTCAATCTGGAAGGGATCATGCCTGAGAACGAGGTGAGTCTTGAGTTTTCCCAAGAATTGATTCTACGTCTTAATAGTCAGAACCTTCATAAACAACTATTTTAGATGGGTCAATGTCTTCAAATCTGATCCAATGTCTCCTCTCTTGATTCTAGAGATGTTTCCATAAAACATCCTTTGTTCCATAGCTTCTTTGCTCTTTGGAAATAAATATTTGTTGTAGGTTGAGATGGCTTGTAAGGATTTCTCTAGGTGCCACAACCGAGGTATCCAAATGATATGGTAGCATATATATGCTTCTGAAAATGATAGAATCGGGTAAGGTATTCTCATACATTTCTCAAAAAAAAATAGAAACCTTTGCTTTTGAGATTGCCAAAATATCATTTTATGGCATCATTTTAAGTTCTTTTTATCATTCTTTGGTTACGGGGTAGAAAAACCGAAATATATCACAAATATCTGCACATTTATTTTTTCATTTTACGTTCCTTTTTCTATCATTCTTTGGTTGTGGAGCTGAAAACCCGAAATAATATATCACATGTATTTCTGTTTCATGCGACGGATACCAATGGAAAATATTACAACTATGTGTGTGAGTTAGTGTGTGTCATGCCGGGTTGGAAAAAGGGTTTGTGTACGTTGATTTGTGAATCTTTTTAGTTTCGTAGCCTTTAAAAATATTGTATTTGACCGTTTTTTTTTTTAGTTCTTATTGTCACTGGTTAAAGGTTACGAATCTGAGCAGATCTACATACACTCAGATCTACCAAACTGAACAGATCTACGTACACATACATAGACACACACATATATACACTCAGACACACACACGCACACACACACATGCATACATACACACACACATATATATATATATATATATATATATATATATATATATATATATATATATATATATATATATATATATATATATGTATATATATATATATATATATATATATATATATATATATATATTCTACTTTATATATTGCTTTGCATACTCTCATGTGTATATTTATGTATTTAGTTACATTTAAACTTGTAAGTCACATTTATTTCGAGTTGCATTAACACACATATGTATATATTAAAACACTTTGATTTTCACACACAGAAAAACAGTTAGTAGCCCATTAGACATAATCCTCAATCTTCAGTGCGCACATATGTACATATCTGCTTTTTTAGTCTGCATAATATTTTTTTCAGAATCATAATGATAGACAGAGACACGTTAAATCACATAGAATCACACGTTGGAACATACATGCATTAGGATTCATATTCAAAACATATACATGCATTAGGATTCATATTCATATTCACAACTCTTTTACACGCTTGTCTATTTCATCAATATCATCGAAAATAAGTAGTTTTAATATAATCGGATGTGGTCACAGATGTTTTCTTCTAGACACTTCATTTAAAGACATGTTTATTTCATTTACATTCAACTTACTGATTATGTATTCCTTAATGCAAGCATAATTTGACGGAACAAATGATGTACACACGTATTTTATATTTTGGGAAACGAATCATTGGATGAAGATTCCTATTTTTCTTTAAGGAGATCTCAATTAAAATGTGCTTCCATGAGGAACGTGATTCTCCAAAGCATCCACCCTCTCGCACCTCATCTAGTACGTACCAAGAAAGGAAGCCATGAATCCAAAAAAGCATTGATTCATTTCAATCATAAGAACTCCGGTATCATGAAATTGCACCTTTCTATTTTTGGTGGAAGGCATGAATGAAAAACGGCCAACTCAAGTGTGCATATTTGAGATTTTTAAGAATCGTTTGTACTACGAACATATCTTCTTACATTCTTGCTTAATAGGATCCATAGTAAGTTCATGATAACCTCTTCTCTCATCGTTACATGCGTTTGCATACTCGTATTTAATGTTACCATGCTCTCAAGAATAGGATCCTCTATAAAGATTTGGAAGACGGTACTTTTTTTTTCTGAAAGCGGAAGTTCAGAAGTTTCCAATTCTCTCACGCTTGAATAAATAAACGAACAAATTTACAGTGAATGGGCATAGTGCCCTTGGGATCCCTTATATCCCACAAAATCGAAGTAGGATGTCCCAAAGGCATGATAGCTATGACAATCCAAGACCGCTAGGAAACTTAGGATTCGATGTGTGACAAGCGATCCTCTTTGCCCCTAATGCAACACTTGCACTAGTGAGGGACCCGAAAAAATTCCACATAAGAATGGACTTTTTGTTCTCTACGAGAGGATGCGAGAAGTCCCTACACATAAGCTACCATCTGATGCTAGACCAGCTCTGACATCACTTCATGTTAAGGGAGATATGCAAGTGAATGTGCTTTTGGATCCTCATATTTTCATCCAATATATTATCATTGTTCCATCTTTACACTTCAATCTGGGGTGGCTCATTCCCGATAAGGAGATGCGTCGTTGAGATGTCCGAAGAGTTGATTCTGTGACTAAGAAGGCATCACTCATCATATCAACCCTCCTAATAGGGTCTATGTCCTCAAATCTAATCTAATGATCTCTTTCTTTGTTCCATAGGTGTTTCCACTTGCTAAAACCTTTGTTCCATAGCTTCTTTGATCTTTGTATGTTCTCTAATTCAATGTTTCTCATTGATTTAATAGGAAACCAAATACACTAACTTTGCCTCATCGAGCCCACTCATTTCCAATCTTCATTAACCTTGATATATGGTTTTTATCTTTTTTGAAATATTCCATATGGAACATATGAGGTTTGAGCCTTTACAAGTCACCAAACACTAAGAAAGCATCAAGTTAAGCACATAGAAATCCTCGCACCTAGGGATTCCCTTAAGCATAAGAGAGGATTTGTCTCTAAGAATACGTTTTGCCCAAGAAGCCCCATTGCACCAAGCTTTGATTAGTCACTTGGCACCCAATTTACTTTTCATACCTCCCACATCCAAAATGCCCAATCCACCATACTCATTTTTATTAGCACACATGTCCCACCTGAATTAGGGCACACCCCTCCTCTTTGGATCTCTACTCTAGAGGAAATATCTACAAGTACTTCCGAGCTTTGCTAATTCTCTGTCTATTCATCACTCTCATGCAAGGAAATAGATAATAGAAGAAATGAGGGTGTTGATGACCCTAGCATACCCTCCAAGGTTAGCTCCATGGCCTTCAAATAGGCGAGTTTAATATCCAGTTTGGCCAGGACCCAATTTCAATATTAGCCAATTGAAGCCTTAAAACCCAAAGGGAAGGGGTACCAAGAAGTTGAAAAAGTTTTCCATTGTGTATTTCTTTACATCCTTGATTATTCAAGATTTGTGGAGACGGCCCAGAAATGGCCTTGAAAATATTTTTGGAGTGATTTATTTTGGATCCTCATGCATTGTAGAAAACATTTGGACATTGCCAAAAGGTGTCGATACTATTAGGGTCATTATGTACAAAATCATTCATGTCATTGGCAAAGAGTCTCATTAGCATCTCGTTCTGACTATGAGGGAGCCAAAGACCATGGGTCTATCTCAGATGGGCCTCATGGTTAACTACAGAGCTAAGAGCATCAATGGAAATGGAAGAAAAGAAGAGGAGCAAGAGGACAAACCTGGCTGATAGAACCACTTTCGCGTGATTTCTTGGGAGAGTTGACCATTGATATTAACTCAAGTGGAAGCGTTCCCATAAGCATAGAGATCGTGTTGATGAATTTATGTCCATGCTCGATGTCTTTTAGGCATTGCAAAATGAGATCCCATTCAGTGATTGTATGGTTTTTTGAAAATGATCTTGATGAAAATGGATGTGTTGGGAAGTTTCCTTAGTGAATTCTAGGCCATCTCACATGTTGATAATTGCCTCCAAGATGCATCTGCCATTAATGAATCCCTTTTGGTCCTCATTTATCCAAGAGCACAAGTAGAAGGTAATGCAATTAGCAAGAATCTTAGCTAAGATCTTATAGCATGTCTGCAATAGAGCGATGCGACACTAGTTTTCAATCGTATTTTCCCTATGGTGTAGCTTAACCTAGTTCGAGGCGCCTTTCTCGATTCCATCAATAACTTGTCCCCTTTTAGTCACATCTATTAGGTAGGACTTCCACCATATTAAAATATCCACATAGCATGGCCTCCAATTGTACATAGTCTAAAGAGTGCCAAGTATCCAATATTTCCATGCAGAAATTAGAAGCATAAACCAAAGCAATGGTGAGCTGAATATAAACCTTAACACTAGTGTTGTACTTGGACAGTTTAGTGTCCTTGGACACTTTAGTGTCTTTAAGAACAGACAATGTTTGATGAATTTTTTAGATTACTAGAAGGAACCATTTATAAATGTAACTATGCAACATGTTGGCATAGGGGTTGAATATTTTTAGAAAAAATATAGTTTTTATTAAAGGATATAAAAATTAGTATTTATTCACTAATTTTATGATGCTAATTTCAATGCTCACGTAGAAATTACAGTGATGTAAGTTAGTGGATTTTTTATTAAAATCATGATCTTGTAATTTTCATTGGTCTAAATGCAATAAAATCTTTTGTTATATATATGTCAACATGTTTATATCCATAATTAAAGATTTGTAATGAATTTTACTAGGTTTATGACATAAAATGAACCTCATTTGTGATATGATAGTCTTATCATCCATGAATTATTTTGCAAAGCGATGGTATGAACATGCATCATTTTTTGTTATCAAAATACTATTCGATAATATTACAACTAGAAATAATTTTTTGAAAACCTTAGGAGTCGAATTTCTATGTCATTTTTTCAAGTTAAACAATACCACTGTTTTTCCATGCTAAGAAAAGGTCATTTTATGAGGTAATATTGCATATGCTACATGATTAAAGTAAAAATGCTAGTTTTTTCTATATAAAATAGTTTATAATGTTTATAGAATTATTTTAATTCATAATATATACCTTACATCATTTAGAAAAGCTAATTTTTTAGGATGAATTTTTATTCTCTATAGAGAGGATTATGGCCATTCAATGAAATATTGAGATTTTTAGTGGTATGGGACATACATACAAAATTATTGGTTCAAAGACATGTAGCATATCTTTATGCTTTTATATGATCATTTTTGAAATAAAACACAAACCATTTTAGCATCTTTATGAATCAATCACAGATAGAAGGCTGCTAAAGTGTATAGCTATATAACAAGCACCCTATATTATACTAATTTTTCTATTATAAAAATGATTTTTCTAGTTCTCAAGACTTGTCTTAAATGATTATATGACAATAAATTTACATTAGAAAAATGATTCCAATGGGAGGAAAATTCTTTTTATGGAGATATTTCTTTCATCTCATATGTAAGTTTCTATATTTTGAGTTATCAAAAAAGGTTATTTTTTAAAACATATATTTTTCAAAGAGCATGTAGGTATAGATCTTTATAGGGCTTTAAGGTTTTTTCAAAATTTTATCTCATTAGTATGTGTGATTTTTTATATTTATTAGAAAAAAGGACAATATAGTGTCCTGTTTTGGTACAACACTAGTGTTAAAAGAAGTGGAAATCCATGGTTTTGATATGTGTATCCATCAAGAACTAATGGCATCTAATGGCATATCAGATTGAGTCCAATAGCTCAACCACCACTTCCTCTTAGACTATCGTAGCTCTGTCCATGGCATGCTCAATTTGATCATAAAGCCCTCCATCCGATGATGATCCATGTTTCATTCCTTTCCATTGAAGCTAAAATATCCATTAAAAAAGTGAAGAGGATACTTGGATAAACAATATTATAAGGAATTAAGGTTTTTTTTTTTAACTTGCTTTACACTATAAACAAGTAAAAAGTTCGTGGGAAGTTAGATAGAATTAGATAAGCATTTTATGACTATTTCATTCCGTTTGTAGGGTATCACTTATTTTTTGACTTGTTGTTTCAAAGCAGGAAGACATGGTGGTGGCTAGGGAGGGGGGTATTCCTCACAATCGTGGATATTTTAACATGGGGGTTGTAAAATTTTTTGCACATCTTTCCTTCCAAATCTTCTAGAGTGCTTCATTCCTAATGTCCTTCCATGAAGTAGATGAGCATCCAAGAAAATCACAAAACAGAGGTTGCTTCCAATGAACTAGAAAAGGAAACAAAAGAAGCTTGGTGAGTCACTACCAACTTAAGATTCTCTTAGGATAGGAAAGGAAGAGGTGACCCAAGTTTTCCTTGGCACTAGATAAAAACGTAAATTTCTCCTTATTCCATAAGAAATAAGAACACAATGTCCCTCATTTAGTTCCACAATCTCAAAATCTACTTAAAACTATCAAATCACCTACAACATTTATCACAAACCATCAACTATCTCACCACGTTTTATAGACTAAAGTCACATTTCATACTACCTCACTCCTTAGCTTTTTAAATCTTAAGACTTTGACAAAAACACACGCACATAAACATATATCTGATCATCATAGCCCACATAGCAAAATTAAGTTTCATACACTTCCATTAGCAATGTTTGTTGTATATCTTGTCCATCACCCATTCCCATATTTATTCCATTGAGATTTCAAATCCCATTTGAATTCTAAGAAGCATAAATATCTGATTCCAAGTGATCTCCTTACACAATTGATTATAAAGAAGTTGTGATAATGGGCTGAAAAGGGATGTGTAGGAAGTTCTCGAATGATCTATTATGGATCTATAGGCTTCATGGAATATTCAAAGACATTGCTAGAAGCTAATTGGAAACATCATTGAGAAATACCTAAGTGTCATTCGTGAAGATGCTTATCATTGTTGTATCTTGGATACAAGGAAGAAGGACACCCCGAATACACCCCAACTAAGCTTGATGGCCAACCAAGTACTAAGAAGGTCGATTGTCATATCAAAAAGTAGTAGGGTAAGGGTATAAACTTACCAAATAGAATGGTTGAGGTAAATGGGTGAAGAGAATATTTGGTCACTAATGTTTACTCAAGCCAAGGCATTACCAAGGAGCATGGAAACCATCCTTAAAGATTTTACAAGATGAATTGTCCTTCCTTCTATTGTACACTTACACAAAATATATCTTTGATAAAAGAGATTTTTATGAAGATTCTTTCACATATTCAATGCCGTCTGAGATATCAATGACGGATTTCATAATGGATGTACTTGAAATATAGATTTTTTCACATAAAAGAAATTAACGTTTACTTTGTGAATGGATCTTTATAACATTAATTGTAAATATTGATCAATATAAAGTTTCCAAAATTTCCCAATTTTTGTTTGTATGTGCAAGTCATTCTTAGATGATATAATTCTAAAAGTATGTATTCTTATATATCAAGACATACAATCAAATGGCATCGACCTGATTGTCGATGGAACAAAAACAAAAAGAGAGAGTAACATAGAGATGGAGAAAGACAAACTACTTATAATTTTTGAATTTCCCCTTTGTTTCTCAACTACTTATAATTTTTCGAAGTTTGCACTACGTGTTTGACTTTCCTTTATTGACATCTGTCTTAAGATCTGGAAGCCTCCATAAATATTTTCAATTATTGTACATAAAATTCTTTACACTTCTTTCTAGATCTTATTAAGGAGATATCGACTCATCTAGACAACTGATTTCCAACACCTCTTTCGAGAGGCATAAATGGTGAGAGCCTCAATCAAGGCCTTGGAGATCATCTACTAGACCAAAGGGGGAAAGAGGGTTGTAGAATCAACATAAGACGAAGGATCTTTTCGATCTCTTAATTGAGGCTTGAAGGTGAGGATCTCTTGATAGTAAATAAACAAAGCCAAATCAACACATTGAGAGAGGGATGGAGGACCCCGCTTTCCATTGATGTAGGTAGTAATGTATCTTTTGTCAAGTCTATCTTTTTGTAGTTTCCATATTGTAGGTTTGACCATGAGATTTCATGTTCATCTTTAATTTCCATGAGGTTAGGTTGGAGTGTAACATAATCCTAAACATCTTTCTCAAGCCCATCAATAACACATCCCCTTGGGCTCCATTCATTAGATAAGACTTCCACCATTATAAAGAACCCATATAAGATGACTTCAATAAGGAAAGAGACCAAAGCATGCCAAGTATTTAGTCTTTCAGTGTCAAGATTAGGCCCATATGATGCAATGTTGAAGTGGAGAGGGCCTTTAAAAGGATAAAAAATCCACTACTAGTTTCGATCCACCAAGACCTCCATTAATTAAGCCTGCCATTCTAGTCTCAAGTGAATATTTGTGTGGTTTATAGTGAAGACCCATAAGTGAGACATTGATATATTTTAAAGCATCCTTTGAAGTTCAACAATGTCCAATTTCATCTCTTGGAGATAGATGAAGTTTGGTAAGATGCTTTTATCTCAAAGCATTGACCAAAAACAGGTGTTCTTGAGGGCTCGGATAGCCTCTCAAACATTGAAAGAAATGACCATCTTTTATGAAAGTTGAGATCTTTGTTGATTAGGGACTTTTCCCTCTTTTTTTTTAAATCTTCATCTCTTCTTCTTGAAGTTGAGGCTCCTTGACATTCTTATCATCCTTTGAGGGAGCTCTTCTACAGGAACCCTACTTGGCATTTCCTTTTTTGAGAAACCTCCATAGCAAAGGAATTCGGAACTTGATATGGAATCATAGATCCAATAATCAAAATTCCACTATTATGGTTGAATTCTAGGTTTTTTCGTTCTTGATTGTTTTGTTTACTGGTGGAAGGATTCTTTAGGGTTTCCTCATCGAAAAACTATTGATTTGTTTCACTTGGGTAGTCTAAAAGATTGATCTTCTTCTCCATACTGAGGAAGATATTTGTAGAAAGGATCAAGCAAGAGGAAGAGGGGCTTGTCCCAAGATGACCTTTCATGCTTCTTCTCCTTCTACATCTCAACTATGTGTAGACACCATTTTTATGTCCCTCTAGTTCAAGCTCTTTAGCTCTCTCTAAATCCGATGGGTGTTCCTTAGAGACACAAACCTCTACCCTTTTGGGCGTAGTGCCTTTCTTAACTATGACTTGTGCTTTTTCCTCATCTTACTTCTTCATCAAAGATTTCTATCTTAAGGGGTAGTCTATGAATCTATGTCCTTCTGCCTCGTCGTGAAATCATGCATTGGGAAAGTTTTTGTAAGTTATATCCTATTTGAAAGGTTTTTCTTCGTGGATGTCAATAATGATGTTCTTCAAAAGGTCTAATTAAGTTTAGAAGCACCTCAACAGAAGTATGAGGGTGCCATCTTGAGTTAAATGAGTATGCAACAACCTCATAAATGAAAACATCGACATCTTCCCTAGAGGGTAATGGATGGTTGATGGGCAAAAATATTTCCCTATTGAAACCATATAAGAAGAAGGGAAGTTTATGGAGTTCCATTGAGAGTGAAATGTGTGACAGTTTATACTTATTTGGTATGAGCTCATCGAACCATGTAAAGAAGCATGAAGTTCTATGCTCGACCTTCTAGACATCAAGATGCAACACATGGAAGTACATTTCCTCATTTTTAAAAACCAAAAGTATGTGGTTAGCCGACAAAAATTGACATTCACTAATAATCAATCCCACAACAAAACCACTCCTTACAGAACCATTTTTGGAAGGAGGAAAGAGGTTACTTAGGACCAAACATCTGCTAAATGAGGTGCATTTTCTACAATTCTTCTTTCTTAGCTGATATACGTCCTTGGGAATGATAAAACTAGCAATTTTAAGACAATGGATTTTGGAAAAACACCTGAGGCCTTATCCTTGAAGGTCCGAATGAAGTTGCGATTCAATAGTGAAGGGACAAACCCTTCCATACTACCAAAAAGGAGCACCCTTCAACGCCGCCCAACAATTAAGGAAAAGAAAACAAAACCTTTGGAAAATCCACCGAAGCAAGGTGCAAGTATGGAGACAAAGGCCGCATACAAAGTAACAGAGGAACAAAAGACCCCGTAAATAAGAAGCTATACGATGTGGAAGACCTTGGAAGAACAAAGGGAATGCACGAAGGGAGGCAAGAGTTTGCTCAAAACTCGACTCCTCACATCCCAAAGCACAAATCCACATCATGTACAGAGAGCCCTTCGACACCAAAACTTGAAATCAAGGTTTGTGCACATTGGTTGGGCTGGCTAAGCCTTGCACCTCTCGCGGGCCGGTGAAGGTTCAATCCCCACTTCTTGTAAGAGAGTGTGGGCCTAAGGCCAATGTAAAACTATGGTATTTCTAGTTGAAACCAGTTCTCTCTTGTGTCACCTTCAGACACTCTTACCCTTGCTTTGTGGGATATAGGGGATCACGTGGGAGCTATGCCCATTCACTTGTACAATTGCAATTTCAAAGTTAAAGCTCGGGGGAGTAGGCTTGAACGTCCATTAAAAAAAAACATGAAACCAAGTGCAAAATCCAAAGTCGACTAAGCATTTGAAGCAAAAGAACCACAAAGAAAATCAACAGAGATTCTCTATATTCAGTCACAAAAATTGCGCGAGCATAATCTTTTGACAAGGGCACAAAAAAAAGAAGAACTAACTAAACGAAATCAAGAGGAGCATTGTAAGTAAAATAAGACAGATGCAAATGCTGCAGCACAACCTGTGAGAGAATCGCCATGAGGTCAGATTAGGTAGACTCGACGCAAACAGAAGGGACAGGAGACAAATAGACAAACATGATTATGATCAGAGGTTGGAATAGGGATTATGGGAATCGCTGTGATGAAAGAGGAGGGAATCGCGATACTGAAAGAGGAGGGAATCGCAATTGCACCATATCAGAACAGGATGCTGAGCAACTTCATGAAATGCGATGATGAATGACGTAGAAATCGCAAGATCAAAGAGGTGCTCGAAGTCGCAATTCTGATGATGCAGAGAGTCGCTAGGACAGAGGGAATTCTGATGATGCAGAGAGTCGAAACAGAAAGCCGGATGCTTGGAGAGGATCACGATTCCCAGAGACCAATGACAATTCCTCAGGAAGCAACTGAGAGAGAGAGAGAAAGATAGAGAGAGAGAGAGAGAGAGAGAGTCTACCCACATGCAAACAATGTGGCAAACCGTGTCATCAATTTTCGCGTCAACAAATTGAAAGATCTCTTCCAAGGAAGGTTTGATGGCAGCACGGACAAACACTCCTACAACTCTTGAAACGATAGAGCTTATTGTGAGATCTCTAAGGAGCGTTGCTTTGGACAAGGAAATCCAAAAACGATAGACCTTATTGTGAGATCTCTTAGGAGCTTGCTTCCGACAAGGAAATTCAAAGTGCTAAGAAAATTCTGGAGACCACCAGAATCCTTTCCGCTCAAACTAGTTGTGCTGCATCCTCCCTCATCCAACTTAAGTAAAGACAACGAGCTTGTAATCCTTGGTAGTCAAATCATCCAGGCCAAGGGCGATGAAAAGAAATCTTTATTTTTAAGGCCCTACTTGGACGTTCGATTCATACTCAAAGTTCTCATTTAATGACCAACTTTAACTCCCAGAGTAGAAGTTTATGTAAGAAATGAAGATAAATAGTGCTTTTCTCTCTCTCCCTCTCTGTCTCAGCACGGGTGTGCTCTCTCTCTCTCTCTCTCTCTCTCTCTCTCTCTCACACACACACACACACAACAGAGGTTCTCTCTCTCTCATGTTAGAAGCATAATTGCGTGCTTGCAAAAGCAAAGTAAGGGAATGTTGTAACGACTGAGCTTTCTAGCGCTCAACGGAAGACTTCTGGTAGTATCCGCTAGAGGAGCGTTCGTTTGAAGAAGACACAAACAACGTCTCATGTATTACTTTCACAAAGAAACAGGTGGCGTGGTTGGAACATTCGTAACAAGAGCCCCATTCGGATAGAATGAAACGAGGGGACATTCGTTTCGAGTATATCATATCCAACCAGAGGACGGTTGGTTTTAATCTGATAGAAGGGTATTTCGTTGCGTAGAAGGATAGTCCTATGTGATCAATTTAGTTCGTGCCTATCTTGCTCTTTCCTAAGTAGCTCGAGAGAGATGATGAGAAATGAATGTGTGTAAGATCCAGCCACAGACGAATACCTCAGTTCTCCAGAAGAAGAAGAAAAGTAAAAGCACAGAAACAGAAAATACAAGGTGATTATTGTAATATGATGTATCATTAAATAAGAAATAACAAAAGTACAGGTACAGAACGTTAATGGTGTTTTCTGAGGTTTACTAACAGCTCCTGATAAGGAAGCACATAAGCTTCACTTTATTCTCATAACAACAATACCTCTTTAGTGCAGGGAAAATATAGGATTGCCATTTCTGAGGCTATTGTCTGCCGCCTCTGTTTATTTACAGAGTTAACGATAGAACATGTGCAAGGGAAGGTTCGATGGGCTTAAAGCGAGAGTATAATCTTGACACTAAGCTGAAGCACACCTAGCACATAGACACCCAGATATACGTCAACTGTGCCTGCTACATCGCAATCTTTGCAGACATACGTGCTGCCATCCACAAGAGTAATCGGTCCTTTTTGGTCCCCAGTGTCAGCGTTCTTGAAGTAGCACGTTTGCTGCGACGGAGGCAGCTGCACAGAGGCACCCACATTCACATCGTGATGTCCACTTCGACCGGAATTATGATAACCTTCTTCCCTGAATCATTCTGGACGGTACAGTCCGCCTCCGCAAGCTTGGTGCTTGCTAACAGCAGAGAGACGCAAGCAATAATGCATACTGCGAGCAATTTAGAAGCCATTGCGTAGGAACGCGCAAGCAGAGAATAGCTAGCTATAGAGACTAAACCTCGCACCAAGCTAACACCGTATGGCTTTCTGAAAACAATAGGGTGAGCGATTTCGTTTATATAGAGTGTGTTGGAGCCTATGTGTAAAATCGACCCACTTTAACCGGTCAAGGCCATGAAAAACAATATTAAGTACAGATATGGTTTCATGAAAGGACACGTTGGGAGTTGGAAATCAAATCTGTGCGCTAGATTACAGTGGTTGACGATCACTGCTGGCAACGAGTGTAAAGGAAGATATGTTGTACTACAGAGTCAATGTTAGCTGGGGTACAGCTTGTGTACGAGTCCACATGACTGTGGGTGAGAACTACGCACACCGATGATGTGTGCAAAACCAGGAAAGGTATTATTCTGACACCGATCTATGCTTCTTTGGAGGATTCGGACACGGTGTTATGCTCCTTTAAACTAGACCTAAATGATGCCTGAATGCGAAATGAGCTTCTTTTAGGCAAGCCTTAGTGATATCCTTCCAGCCATCTTTATGCTGTTTCAATAACTTCGGCGAATAATATAAAACTTAAAAACCGAAATTGTGGACCCTATAAAAACCTTGAATATGGCTCTCGGAAATCGAGATGCTCGTTGGCTTCTCATATTATGATATTGAAAGGCAGAAACTTGCAAGTCAGTCCAAACGAAGAGATTTACGGATTGAGACTGTATTCATATCTCTATAAGTCTTGGACAAATGTATATTCGAACTCGAAGGCCTTCTTCTATACATTTACAGTGTGTTAAATGAAAGAAGGAACAACTCAAGGAATGAAAGATAAAATAGTTTTTAGATGACTTATCCACCGATGTATATAACATAACACTATTTTATAGTCAACATCATATCTGCATTCTTTCAAGTGCAATGCATACATTGTACAAACTTTTCTATCCTTTTTAATAGTGAAAGGTTCTAGAATTTTATATTATCTATCGAAACACAAATCCTCTCTCTCTCTCTCTCTCCTCTCTCTCTCTCTCTCTCTCTCTCTCTCTCTCATTCCCTTTCATAAAAACAGTCGTTGATCCCACGGTGACTTGTACACACGGCCAGTTTGCCAGGAATTCTGCGAATTTTCAGTTCTAAAGACCATGCGAATGAATTTTAGTCTACACACCAAGTGGCATTTTGTTTTGTTTGGTTACTTGAAAACAAGCTCATATGTAAAAGAGCTACGAACTACAAAGTAAAACTAGTAGATGGTATACAAGGTGATGTGAGAACAACATTTCATCCTCGTTATATTATTTATCTACCAGATTAATCACACTCCAATGCGTATTCTTTCCCAATCTATGTTTCTACTGCCTAAACTCAGTTTCGTTTAAGTATTACTTTCTGAAGATGAATGTGCTCAAATTGCTCAATAATAGAAAGAAATGTGTTTCTTTCGTATTGTCAACATGGTGAAAACAAATCGCAGGATTCCAATTTATTTAGATAAACGGTAAAGCCTTAGGCACTTTCAGTTTCTATGCATTACAGTTTAGGATTTTCGCAAACACTATTTATGCCAATAAAAAAAAAACGTCGCATAAGAGGCCAAAGTGCTGTTTTGTTAAGGAAAAAAGTGCTGTTTTGTTAAGGAAAAAAAACGTCGCATAAGAGGCCAAAGTGATGAACTTCCTTTCGAAGACATATCTATACAACATATTTTCACAACAAATCCACTATCCGTCACATTCAGAGTACCTCCAAAGTCCACATGATCGTTGACTTTTGGTACTTTGATATCGAAGGGTAGAAACCTGCGACCAATCCAACGACGCGGACTAATTCAACGACGCGGCAATTGAAAAATCTAGAAATTGAGCTTTGGAACTAATATTAATTTGTGTCGGATAATAAAACGAAACGATTCAAGAAACCAATATGTGTAAGTTTTACAACTAATTGTGGGTTATTTCAATAGGCATTCAAAATAGCTTTATAGACACCTTCGACATTCTTGAGTTGATAAACTTCGCACACGAGACTTTCTCTAATGAAGAAAATGGATTTGAAAAGATGTAACGAGACTTTCTCTAATGTATCGATGCGTTCAAGTTGATGAACATCGCACACGAGACTTTCTCTAATGAAGAAATAAGATTTGAAAAGTTTTAAACCATCTTTTGTCTCAAGAAGCGCTGGTTGTTTTCAAAGAAGTCTTCGACTACAATGTTTGTTGTTTTCAAGGAAGACTTCGACTAGGATGTGATGTTCTTGTCTGGAGATGCTTGGACTAGAGTGTGCTGTCTTTTTCAAGGAAGTCTTCGACTAGAATGTGATGTTTTTGGCAAGGGAGTCTTGTGCTAGACAGTAATATTGTAATTAAGTAGAAACATCACAAATCAAAAGAGAAAATAAAACTTTGTTCAATAAATCGGAAACAAAACTTCGAGAAGCTGATAAACCCACTCTTTCTTTTACAAGTATAAG
>CM035432.1:148199222-148286722 GCA_020310875.1 Ceratopteris richardii
ACTGAACTTAAGGATAATGGAAGCTTAAACTCAAGGATATTTGAGAGCTTTCTCAATCAAGGATTTAGCATAAATGAACCTCCCATTTAGATAGGAAATTAAATGAACATCAATTTCCTATAGTTTTCGAGGACGAAAACTCTTTAAAGGGGGGAAGAAAGGTATCATCAATATGATACTTCTAAGCTATATATATATATATATATATATATATATATATATATATATATATATATATATATATATATATATATATATATATATATATATATATATATATATATATATATATATATATATGTGTGTGTGTGTGTGTGTGTGTGTGTGTGTGTGTGTGTGTGTGTGTGTGTGTGTTGGAGTTAGAGGTTTGTAGAAGCATGCGAACAACAGAAGGAAGAAGAAGAAGCTTGGAGCAAAACACACAATACTGAATGTATTACCACTATAATGTACAAAGATAAGTAGTCCGTTAGGGCAATAGGCATATATACAAGCCGGGAAAAAAACCTCCTAAAGAGGGAAAAAAGTGCCCCGCTAGTCCTAACAAACACATCACTACCTAAATATATCAACAAATCCCCCCTGGGAGTGATGTGGTGAACAAGGAGCTCACACTCATGGTGCGAGCATGGAACACAGGGTTCCTTGCAATTGTCAATGCGCTCTGACTATCAATGAAGATGGTGGTGGCTGTTAACCTCCGAATTTGCAGGCAGAATGCTGTTCTGATACTAATGACTATTGTAATTATCCCTTGAATGGATCCACTCTTGGCCATGTATTATCCACTCAGATAACAGATCCTGATGTTGTATTTGGTATTAAATTCAAGTGCCTATGTATCCTTGGATATGGAAATAGTTTTCCCTTAATATCCTCCCTTGGATGTTGTAATGTTCCCTTTTCTTTGTAGACCCTCATCCATCCAATGCGGGGTCTAGCCTCTATCATTATCCCTGTGATTTGTAAGCTTTAAAGCATGTGCGTCTTTGATCTTGGTCTCGAAAGCACAAGTAAAATATGTATCATCTTTTGTATTGGATGAGAAGAGAAAGAGGATGTGTCAGGGGCGTATGGGGTAATAAAACACCCAGCATGCACTTGGCGACTTCTTCTTACCGGTTACAGGTTTGGGGGGGATACAGAGGTTGGGTCCTCCCTCCTCTGGAGGGAGAAATCTCCCTTTCTCTCTCTCTCTATGGTGATGACAGTAGGAAATTTGGAGGCTCTTTCACGTAAGACAGATATCAATGGAGAGGATAAGGTTTTTGGTGGGTGGTTCGTTTGAGCAGGGAAGGGTGAAGGTCATCCATAGCTAACACACAAAGACTTGGCGGCTTCATTGCTCTCTTCATGCTCGCCGTCAACTGCCTCTATCGGTTCCAATAGTAGGGCAGACCTCTCCTCCCGATTCGCTTTCTCGCCCTCATCATCGTGTGTTCAGAATCCTTCACATGCCTCTTCTTTCGAGCCATGGCATCTCCAAAGTGCTGGCTATGGCTTTCCCCAAACCTGTCGAAGAAACCAAGAACGTGGTTGTTGTGGTCAAGCTGACAACGGAGGCAAGAAAGCTACACCTGCACCACCAGTTGGACCTCCTTTTGGTTCTAAGAATGAGTCTCGCATATGTGTTGAAGACACCTCCTGCATCAATTTTACTTCTCAAAGTAGCTAGAGCAGCGACAAGAGTCAATAACCCACAGAACAAGAAAGTTGGAATGGTTACCGGAGACCAAGTCCGTGCTACTACAACAGAGAGAATATTAGTGATAAACGCTCTAACTATAGAATCATTGAAAATGGGTAGCATCTCTTGTGATGGTTCAGTAGCATGCACTATAACATGTTGAAGTTCTACAGATTTGTAAGTACTCAACGAAGAGAAGCTTGATAATGTACAAGGAAAAATCTACTGTGACATCTCAAAGCTGTGTTGATTTCCACGTTCTCAGTGAAGAGAAAGGGAAACATGTGCAGAAAAAAAAAATCTTTTGATTCAGTAGTGTGTATTGAGACTGGTTCTGTGTGTACATATGAGAGGGAAATTCAAGTACGGGGATTGATAATGCTGCATGATAGCACATCATGAAGGATTGACGAGAAGCTCACTGTTACAGCTCATTTTGGTTCACTTTTGGTAACGTACAGTACATATCACACCATTGAATCATTGGAAAGGAGCAGCATCTGCTGCAATTGTTCACCTGCTTGTACCGCAACATATCAAAGATCTTTTGACTTGCGATCCATCAGTGAAGAGAAACTGAGTGATGTACAGAGAAAATCTCTTGGCTTGGTTGTCCACAATGAGTGTGATTTTGTGTTTACAAGTAAAGATGCAATGTAGATATGTGCATTGACCATGCAATGTAATGGGACATTGTGCAAGATCAAAGAGACATCCACTGCAGCAGCTCTTTCGGGCTCAGAAATGGTAGCCGATAGCACAAATGAGTCTCCTACAACCAATGAAGGGGGACGAGGCTATGCAATGATGTTTCAACCAAGGAAAACTATGGTGGTAGGAGATGCATCTGAGACCTTGTGGGTAAAGAAAGGATCGATATCTTCCACCTTGGATGCAAAAGTTTTGCCGATGAAGAAAGGAGACGGGATCTGTGGGGAAAAAGTAGAAGACTGTTTGTTGTGGTGTCTATCCTGGAGAGAGAGGGAAGAAGCTGACATGAAATGACCAAGAAAAGAGCATGTCAAAAAGTTTCATCCTTGTTTGACAGTGGGTATCGATTGCAGGCTGCTTTAGATATCATCCATACCAAATATGTGTTTGTATGCTGTCCAATGTTGTTGATTGTCGGACATGTGAGGAGGTTGAGTTTGCAGCTGATATTCCTTTGGTGTATTTGAGGAGGAATCCTTTGTCATGGGCTTGTGTGAACAGTCACAATGTCTTAGTAATGGACCTCAATTGACATGTTAGCATCAATTGTTCATCGTGTGAGTTCTTCCATCCATGCATACTTAGTTTTTGGGCTATTTTCATTCTGTTGGTGAGTGTGCTTCTCATTTTGAACCTGTGCCAAAAGTTGTGGTATCACTAAGTAGTGGTTGAGTGCAATAGTGTGAATTTGCAAGAGTCAAGAGTGTGCTCCATTTATGAAGTATGCCTGGAAAGTGTGGAAAAGCATACGTGGATTTGCAGATATTTGTATGTCCCTTCTTCTTTGAGAGTATGGGTGAGAGTATGGGTTCTAAAGTTCGATGAACCAGTGCTTGGGGTCATCAACATGACTCCATTTCAAGATGAATAGGTAAAAACAACAATGAAATTAGTAATGAAATATACATTTTGCATTGGGCTATAGGACTCTACATTTGGCGATCCTGCTAGGGATGCAAGCTCAGCACATCCTAATGAGGATTGTTGTGGGCTCGCCTGGTGCCCCACAGTGCGGCACAGCTTGCGATGGAACCACATAAGAGAGGATGATGCAAATGACAAGGAAGGAAATGGTGCTTGAGCATTTAGTTGTGGGGTGTCTAAAGAACCAACAGGTTTCGAACCAAGCACTGGATGATGTTCTGAGATATTAAGCAGGTTGGAAGTAATGTCTCTGAGGCTAATGGGACTTGTCTCGAGTCAGACTCACAACTTCCAAATTCTTCCAGCTTTTTGCTAGGACAGCTACAGAGGAGGGTAGGAGAGTCTAAACTATTTGTTGAGTCAATCAAAGTTATGTTGCTATCCAATGGTGGATGTAAGGATATGACAACAAGCTCCATCAATACCTCCAATCAAATCACAGATAGCTCTTCATGGAGGAGATGAAAAACTCACTTCAACATGACCAACATTGGATGCTTCCAGCTGAACACACAGAGAGTGACATCCTCTCCCCTCCTGAGATGACAGATTCCATTATGAAAGAGATATCTGAAGCGGTAAGGAATGAAGAAAGATACTCCATAGAGGGATTATCCTTGGATCAGGAGCAGGAGAGAGATCTTATCGATGGTTTAGCACAACCACATATCAATCTGGAAGTGCGTCTACAACAAGCACTATTGGATGAAAAGTTGGAAAGTGAATTGCAAGAACTCGAGGAGAGAGAAGCTAAAAGATGGTTTAGATGGTCGAGTCCAGCAGGTGCAGAATATGGAGATGGACTGGAAAAGCTACACATTATCTTAAAAGGAGGGAAGGAAGGAATTTTGAATCCGGGGCAGAAGCTTGTTTCTCGCCCAGGTTGATTAAGCCAATATTGCAAGAGGGGCTAACAAAAAATATAGTACGCAACTATATCTGTATCAAAGATAGAGGCCCTCAAACCAAATGTCATATTAGTGGAGAAGTTTGCATCTTATCAGGCTCCAGACTTGAAGTTGCTGTGATTATTTTTCAACACTCATGTCAATGGAAGATTCATGGTGAAACATAAATGGATGTACGATATCAGTGAGGGAATCTATCCCTCCAGTCTTGGTGCATCTGATCTCTCAACCAGCAAGCTAGCTATCTAAGTTATTGCCAGGAAGTAAGGAGACTGTTGGCTATGTGGTTCAATCAGATTTGGATTCATTTTCACTAATAAGTGAGGAAAATAGTAGTATAGTACCATCAAATGCAGGAAAAGGTGCCCATACTTTGGCAAATAGTTCTCAATCCTCATTACAAGGCAGTTGCTCAGCACACGTCATTCAGGGCTCAATCAGAGAAGAGCTTGTGGCTTTTCCCCCAGGAGACTTTATTCAATGAGCTCCATAAATATCAAGGCTTAGAAGAGTTGGAAGACAGCACATTGAGGTGCTCATAGAAGAGAGAATTCAGAACCACCTCACTCAATCGATGGAAATTGTTTCAGGTGGGAAAGAGAAAGTAATGGTAGAAATAAATGAGAAGCTATAGTTCTTATGGGCTAAGGTAGACCCACTAATTGAAGGAAGACGGAAGATCAAAGATAACATGGAACAACTCAATCAAGTAGCTGAAAAGGCCAAAGAAGCTACAGGAAAAGAATTTGACCTGCTCAAAACACAGAATGGAAGTTTGAAGACACAGAGGGGATTAATACTACAAATCAGATGGCTGAGCATCTAGGAGGTGTTGATAAGGGTGACTCATTGGCTCTTCTTACTTCCAAAGGAGCTGAAATTAAGAGTAATCTCCAGGAGGCTACTCATTCTGAGGTTGAATCAGAATTTTAAGGCAAAAGGATGCACAATTGAAGAAATGGTTGAAGCACAAGTAGCTCAGTAACAATGCAAGAAGGGAGGGGAGGTACTTGTTGCTGACAGGGAATATGAATTACAAGAGCTCCAACAAAAATTGAACTATTTTAAGGTAGAGACAGGAAGATTGCAATGAGAGTCTCCTATAGCTACAAAGAGGTGGTTCCTATGATTTAGTCACAACAGACAGAGCTTGCAGCAGGCAAGAATCACAAAGATGTGCTTGTGGTTGTCGATCCAAAAAGACTATGAACCCCTGAAAGAACATCTACAGGGGAAGGGAAATATGAATGATGCGATGTTCAAAAGAAGGTTAGCTTGGAAAGCATTTCAGCATGTTGCTACCTATAATTCAGCAGTTTTTGAATGGTTCTGGAAACAAACAAAATCTGGTGAATTTGTACATTCCTTCAATGTTTTTTTAGAAAGATCTTCTTGCTTGAGATATGGTCAAAATCCACATCAAAAGGCTGCTTTTTATTTCGATGAATCCCTATCTGACGTTAAACTTGGAGGAACTGCAACTGCTTTACAACATCATGAAAAGGAAATGTCATGCAACAATGATCTTGATGCAGATGCTGCATGGAATTGTGCCTCAGAATTGTCTACACCAACTTGTATCATAGTGAAGCATACTAATCCTTGTGGGATTGCCAGTCGTGACAATCTTGTAGCTGCATACAGGTTGGCATTGGAGACAGATCCAGTGGGTGCTGCTCCTTCTCTGCTTCTTTCTAGGGCCAGGCTTGAAAGCTCATCATAGAAGCTATTTCACATGAAAATTTAAGAAAAAGGTACATTTGGTGGATGCCTTGGTTTTGAATATCAATGGTGCTGGGACGTGTCATCATAACAGCATTCATGAAAGTGATGGTTGTCTATAGCTTCAAGTTTCAGTATGCTACTAGTTTTATTGCACTAGTGGAATGCTAATCAAGCAGAAAGACACTTGAGAAATGCCCAAGGATTGATGACAGGAACTACTTAATATAATTTTGTAAGGTTGTGAGTTCAAATGGTGCTGCCAAGCCCGTTTGCTACAGCTACAATTGTTCTAATGTAATAAATGTGCAAACCTGAAAAGCATGGTGGTCATGATGTCCCTATGGAGCAGTTGGATGCAAACATCATGGGATGGACAGACAATGGCATAACATCACTTGTTGTTTTTGACAGAGAGCATGTGGGAAGATGAGGAAAATTTGAAGATTTCCACATTTGAGAAAGATGATTGCTTATCAGGTAAGCGTCTATCAAGTCCATTTGCTAGCAGTGATCAACAATCAAAAGATGCATTTGAAGCAAGCACAACAACACAAAATCAGAATGGCAAAAATTCCATATTGAAGTTCATGATGAATGGGGTAGCTTTCTTAAAAGACACTCTCATTTAGGATGAATGGGAGAACGTTGGTTGTTTAGTACAGGTATTTGAAGATGGGGATGGCTTGGGAGAATCAGGCATTTCCAAATAAAGGGTGGTGAATTTTAATAGTTGAGGAGGGAATGATCCGTGAGGAGTTGGAGATGGGAGCACCAACTGCCAAAAACAGCACATGGAATATCTCCTGCAACAACAAGGAGAATTTTGATGATCAATTGTTAGGGATTTTTTTTAATTTTTTTTTAAGAATGGCTCGAGCATGTAGCAGGGGAATGGGAAGATTCAACAGCAATAGCTAGACACAAGAAAATGATACTGTAGGTATAGAGGCAGGGGCAAGGTGAGGAAGATCCCTGACCATCAAGAGGCGAGTCCGAAATGGAAGGAGGATATCTTTATTCTTCCCACTTGTGTGTGGGGGCTTGTGCATCCATGTTTATCTAAGAACAATACATGTATGCTTGTTAATGCTAGACCATGGTGGTTTTGAATGAGGATGGGTAGAGTAGTGTGTGAATGTGTCTGGGTGAAAGGTTGCAGGTATGTATGAGGAAAGTTTGTGTGTTAAGTGGAGAAGTGAGGTGAGTATGTGTGAGGGCCAAAGAGCCTTGAGGAGTGGTGCGTGGTGATAAGAATTAGGGTAGGTGGGTAGTGAGAGTAGACGAGTGGTGAAAATGTATGTGGGGGTTTGGTGAACAAGGCAAAAAAAGCCTTGGAGAATGTGTATGAAGGTGTGGGAATTGTAGTGTAGAGTAGAAGAAAGAAGTGAGAAGGGTGAGAAGGAGAGGATGAGAAAGAACTTAAGTGTGGGGGAGAGAGGACACAATGGTCTAGATTAATATCATGCATTTCAGTGTTTCTTGATGACTTTGGTTCACAGGAGCTCACTAGCCAAGTGTGGGGGGATATGTTAACCTCCGAATTTGCAGGCAGAATGCTGTTCTGATACTGATGACTATTGTAATTATCCCTTGAATGGATCCACTCTTGGCCATGTATTATCCACTCAGATAACAGATCCTGATGTTGTATTTGGTATTAAATTCAAGTGCCTATGTATCCTTGGATATGGAAGAAGTTTTCCCTTAATATCCTCCCTTGGATGTTGCAATGTTCCCTTTTCTTTGTAGACCCTCATCCATCCAATGCGGGGTCTAGGCTAGCATTATCCCTGTGATTTGTAAGCTTTAAAGCATGTGCGTCTTTGATCTTGGTCTCGAAAGCACAAGTAAAATATGTATCATCTTTTGTATTGGATGAGAAGAGAAAGAGGATGTGTCAGGGGCGTATGGGGTAATAAAACACCCAGCATGCACTTGGCAACTTCTTCTTACCGGTTACAGGTTTGGGGGGGATACAGAGGGTGGGTTCTCCCTCCTCTAGAGGGAGAAATCTCCCTTTCTCTCTCTCTCTATGGTGATGACAGTAGGAAATTTGGAGGCTCTTTCATGTAAGACAGATATCAATGGAGAGGATAAGGTTTTGGTGGGTGGTTCGTTTGAGCAGGGAAGGGCGAAGGTCATCCAGAGCTGACACACAAAGACTTGGCGGCTTCATTGCTCTCTTCATGCTCGCCGTCAACTGCCTCTATCGGTTCCAGTAGTAGGGCAGACCTCTCCTCCCGATTCGCTTTCTCGCCCTCATCATCGCGGGTTCAGAATCCTTCACATGCCTCTTCGTTCCAGCCATGGCATCTCCAAAGTGCTGGCTATGGCTTTCCCCAAACCTGTCGAAGAAACCAAGAACGTGGTTGTTGTGGTCAAGCTGACAACGGAGGCAAGAAAGCTACACCTGCACCACCAGTTGGACCTGCTTTTGGTTCTAAGAATGAGTCTCGCATATGTGTTGAAGACACCTCCTATATCAATTTTACTTCTCAAAGTAGCTGGAGCAGCGACAAGAGTCAATAACCCACAAAACAAGAAAGTTGGAATGGTTACCGGAGACCAAGTCCGTGCTACTGCAACAGAGAGAATATTAGTCATAAACGCTCTAACTATAGAATCATTGAAAATGGGTAGCATCTCTTGTGATGGTTCAGTAGCATGCACTATAACATGTTGAAGTTCTACGGATTTGTAAGTACTCAACGAAGAGAAGCTTGATAATGTACAAGGAAAAATCTAGTGTGACATCTCAAAGCTCTACTGATTTACACGTTCTCAGTGAAGAGAAAGGGAAACATGTGCAGAAAAAAAAAATCTTTTGATTCAATAGTGTGTATTGAGACTGGTTCTGTGTGTACATATGAGAGGGAAATTCAAGTACGGGGATTGATAATGCTGCATGATAGCACATCATGAAGGATTGACGAGAAGCTCACTGTTACGGCCCATTTTGGTTCACTTGTGGTAACGTACAGTACATATCACACCATTGAATCATTAGAAAGGAGCAGCATCTGCTGCAATGGTTCAACTGCTTGTACCGCAACACATCAAAGATCTTTTGACTTGCGATCCATCAGTGAAGAGAAACTGAGTGATGTACAGAGAAAATCTCTTGGCTTGGTTGTCCACAATGAGTGTGATTTTGTGTTTACAAGTAAAGATGCAATGTATATATGTGCATTGACCATGCAATGTAATGGGACATTGTGCAAGATCAAAGAGACATCCACTGCAGCAGCTCTTTCGGGCTCAGAATTGGTAGCGGATAGCACAAATGAGTCTCCTACAACCAATGAAGTGGGACGAGGCTATGCAATGATGTTTCAACCAAGGAAAACTATGGTGGTAGGAGATGCATCTGAGACCTTGTGGGTAAAGAAAGGATTGATATCTTCCACCTTGGATGCAGAAGTTTTGCCGATGAAGAAAGGAGACGGGATCTGTGGGGAAAAAGTAGAAGACTGTTTGTTGTGGTGTCTATCCTGGAGAGAGAGGGAAGAAGCTGACATGAAATGACTAAGAAAAGAGCATGTCAAAAAGTTTCATCCTTGTTTGACAGTGGGTATCGATTGCAGGCTGCTTTAGATATCATCCATACCAAATATGTGTTTGTATGCTGTCCAATGTTGTTGATCGTCGGACATGTGAGGAGGTTGAGTTTGCAGCTAATATTCCTTTGGTGTATTTGAGGAGGAATCCTTTGTCATGGGCTTGTGTGAACAATCACAATGTCTTAGTAATGGACCTCAATTGACATGTTAGCATCGATTGTTCATAATGTGAGTTCTTCCGTCCATGCATACTCAGTTTTTGGGCTATTTTCGTTCTGTTGGTGAGTGTGCTTCTCATTTTGAACCTGTGCCAAAAGTTGTGGTATCACTAAGTAGTGGTTGAGTGCAATAGTGTGAATTTGCAAGAGTCAAGAGTGTGCTCCATTTATGAAGTATGCCTGGAAAGTGTGGAAAACCATACGTGGATTTGCAGATATTTGTATGTCCCTTCTTCTTTGAGAGTATGGGTGAGAGTATGGGTTCTAAAGTTCGATGAACCAGTGCTTGGGGTCATCAACATGACTCCATTTCAAGATGAATAGGTAAAAACAACAATGAAATTAGTAATGAAATATACATTTTGCATTGGGCTATAGGACTCTACAGTGGCAGAAGACTAACCAACACCCCATAAGGCATCTGAGCCACACACACTCAACAGTCGCTGTGAAAGCTGCCCTATACTCAGCCTCACAATTGGAAGTGGCCATAGTAGACTGCTTCTTGCTCAGACAAGATATGCATGAGCTACCAAGCATGAAGCAAAAACCACTGGTGGACACATGAGTGTCGTATCAATCAGCCCAGTCTGAGTGAGAAAAAGCATGCAAATCTACCGGTAGTGATCCACTTTGGGATAAAACAACCCAAGTAGCTGGGTACCACTCAATTAGCGAAATATGCACTTAACCAATTGCCAATGCTTGACACCTAGGCAATGCACAAACCTGCTCATCTGTGAGACAGCTAACTGAATATCTGAATGAGTAATGCATAAGTAAATTAAGCATCCAACAGCCTGGTGATAGAGAACAACATCAAATGCATCTCTAGCACAATTAAGACTCAGTCGTAAACCTATCTCCATAGGAGTGGCAATAGGTTTATAGTCTTCAAGGGCAAAATGCTGCAATAATGTGTCAATATATTTCATTTGACAAAAAGCCATTCCACCATCAACGTGCATAAACTGAATTCTCAAATAGTGATGCAAATGCCCCAAATCGGACATCTCAAATGAGGCATGCAAATCAGCCTTAAAATCAGCAATATTCTTCTCATGAGGACTAGTGAGCAGCATGTCATCAACATAAACCATAATGATCAGGAGTACATCATTAGCACGCTTAACATATAAGGTGCTTTCATGAGAACTCTCCTCAAAACCATGTGCAATCAGATAGGAATGTATCTTTTCATACCATGCACGTGGTGCTTGCTTTAAAGCATATAATGCCTTCTTTAACCTGCACATCTGGATCTCATGCCTTTTTGCACAAAGCCGCCGCCCTGAAAAACATACATTGCTTCATGCAAGTCACCATTCAAAAGTGTTGTTTTAATTTCCAACTAATGTACATTCCAACCATGATGACCTGCAAGTGTTGAGATGCTACGAACAGTGGTCATTCGGCAAGTAGGAGCAAAGGTTTCATCAAAATCAATGCCTCTTTCCTGCGCATAACGATTTGCAACAAGCCTAGCCTTATACATGTCAACTGTAGCATCAGGTTTACACTTCAGCTTGTGTACCCACTTAGTGCGAATGGCCTTCTTGCGAGAAGGCAAGTCCCATAAAGACCAAGTACCATTCTTCATTATAGCATCATATTCAGATTGCATAGCAACCATCCAATTTTATGAATTTTGTGCTTCATCAAATGGAACAGGCTCAGTCTCACCATAGAGACTAGATGCAGCCATAGCATAGCAATCTCATGCAAAAGAGGCATTATGAGAACCTGATTGAGTACGATATGACAGAGGTGCATCTAATTTGCTATCATGCAAAGTCTGCACTAGCCATTTTGGCATAGTTTTTGCCTCCTCAATAGCAGCTCTCTCATCAACAAGTGCATCATGTAAATCTGCATTAGAAAAGGGATGATCTGCATCATCACATGAAACCTGCAAAGGTTGAGAAGTTGCCTCATTTGCACTAGCACTAGATTGTCCACCTGTAAAAAGATGCAGCAAAGTATCATACATGTCTTTAGAGTTAACAGATGTCTCCTTAGTACATGAAAGCAATGGTTGAATGGCATGTTCCACAAAAACAACATCACGCCTAACCAGAATGCATTTAGTATGTGGATGATACAGATGATAGCCTTTACTTTTAGAGTTGTAACCAACAAAAATACATTTTACTACTTTATCATCCAATTTTCTACGATGTTGTTCAGGCAATAATGCATATGCCAAAAAACGAAAAACATGTAGATGAGCAACAGATGTCTTGTGATCATGCCAAGCCTCTTATGGAGTGATAGACTACAACGCTTTAGTGGGACACCTGTTAAGTACATATGTTGCACACATAACAACCTCAAGCTAGAAACTATGTGGTAAGACCTGACTCTTGACCATACACCTCGCCATTAGCAACTCCATTCTGTTTAGGTGTATATGGCACTATACACTGGTGTTTTATCCCATGTTCATCCAGAAATGCATTAAAGTCAGAAGAAATATATTCCCACCCTCGATCAAAACAGAGGGTATTCAATTTACATGATGATAGATTTTTAGCCAAAACCAAAAACTGTCTGAAGTACATGAACACTTCAAACTTTGCCTTCAATGGATATACCCATGCATGCCTGGAAAAATCATCGATGAAAGTTAGAAAGGAAAGATAATTTCCAAAAGAAAGTTTCTACATAGGACCACAAACATCACTATGTACAAGTTGTAATTTCTAAGTAGCCCAAACTTAACCATCTTTTGGAAATGAAGAACGCTGCATTTCGCCCAGAATACAGCCTTTACATACATGTTTACCAGGTGCCTCAAGTTTGGGCAAAGAGGACACCAGTTTAGATTTCTGCAGGCGTACCAAACTAGCAAAATTCAGATGATCAAAGCGTGCAAGCCAAATCTTTGCATCTGACATAGCCTGAGAATCATGTACTACACATGCTCAATCATTCACAAATTTCTCATAATATATGAGCTTATACAACCCATGAGATAAAATGCAAGAAGCAATAATCACATCGCCATTTGACAGATCATGAATTGTACATCTATCATCAACAAATTTCACAACCAAGCCAATCTTGGCTAATATAGAAACTGATAACATATTTTTCTTGATCCCTGGCACAAATAAATCATCTGAGAAAGTGAAAGAACTACCATACGCAGTAGTCAAAATGATCTTACCAACTCCCATGAAAGGATAAGAGGAGTTGTTGGTGCATGTGATAGTATTCCCTGTAGGGGCAGGCTCAAGTGACGAGAAAAAGTTGCACTGCGAGGTAATATGTTTGGTCGCCCCACTATCAAAGTACCAAACATCTGAGTCTACTGCAGACATGCACTGCTTCTGAGAAGATGGGTCAAAATTGCAAATAGTATAAAATGCCCATTGTTCATCCTTCACAAGGTTAGTAGACTCTGTTTTTGGAGTTGAGGCCTCTACAACAACCAGTCCAGCCTCTTTTTTCTTTGCCTCTTTTACAGCTAGTTTAGGACACTTCTTTATGATATGATCATTTCCTTTACAACACTTGCAAAAAAAAAAATCTTTTATGATTTCTTCTCATCTTTGTCTTCCTTCTTTGAATGTGCAGAATTAGCATATTTCTACTTACTAGTTGAAGAGCTCCATTTTCCTTTGCCCTTCTAACTAGCCACCAAAGCTCGATCTGCAACATGCATAATGGACCTGTTCTACCTCGACTGATCTTCGTGCAATAGACTAGAGACTAACTCCTCAAATGATAAGACATTTGGATTGCCTTTCATCATCAACCGAAGAGTAGAAGCAAAACTCTGATATGAATAAGGAAGACCATTCAAAACGATCTACATAAGTGAGCTATCTAGTATAACTTCATCAGCAGAAATCAACTATTCCTTCAAGTCTTTGATCTTTGTTAGAAAGTTGTCCATAGAATCACCTTCATTCATGTGCTCACTCTCTAGCTATTGTGGAGGTAAGCAACACAAGCCTCATTCCTACCTTGGTACAATGTGGTAAGTGTATGCCAAGCATCCTTAGCTATTCTACAAGAGTGAATGTGAGGAATAATGGCATGTTTGACAGATAAAGCTATCAATGCATGTGCTAGGGCATCTCTACCATCCCAACAAATTTTCTCTATAGTAGGTGCATCAAAAATTGCATCACAAACAGGAATATGCAGAATATCATCATCTTCAACACCTTCTGCATCGGCTTCAGTACCTGTAGTTGTAACAGTTATAGGTGTGATAGGACGTTTTTCAACACCTTGCACAATGTTCCATAGTCCTTTTGCAACCAATACATGTCACATCATATAAGCCCATAACAAGTATTTGGTACCATCCAACTTATCCTCAACAGTGAACATACGGAATACATCATTGCTTTCAGCCATGGCCAGTGTCTAAAATACCTTGATGCAGAAATTTGATTGTATCTCAAAAAGGTGAACAAAACTGCCGAGACAAATTCTACTAGAACTGTAGCAGACTTCGAGACGCTTATACTAGCAAACCAAAATTGGTATATACCTTTGGCACAAAAAGACAAAATAACCTCCACAAGTGCTACGATAGTGCATTCAGAGGTCGAAATGAGCTCACATCATGATTTTGGCACCACATAGCAAAGCTGTTTTGATCTCGAAAACACGCTGAGTATGCTCACCAGAATTTGTGGGATTCTGAGACTGCAACCGGAGGAGTTTCGATGACACCCTAGATGAAGCGACGACATGCTCTGATACCAATTGTTGGAGTTAGAGGTCTACGGAAGCATGTGAAGAGCAGAAGGAAGAAGAAGAAACTTGGAGCACAACACATAATACTGAATGTATTACCACTAGAATGTACAAAGATAAGTAGCCCGTTAGGGCAATAGGCGTATATACAAGACGGGGAAAAAACCTCCTAAAGAGGGAAAAAATTACCCCGGCAGTCCTAGTGTGTTCACACACATCACTACCTTAATATATCAACAATACACACACACACACACACATACATATATATATATATATATATATATATATATATATATATATATATATATATATATATATATATATATATATATATATATATATATATATATATATATATATATATATATATGTGTGTGTGTGTGTGTGTGTGTGTGTGTGTGTGTATGCATACCTTAACTCTTCCATGAAAGTTAAGGAGTACATTGGATGTCCAAGTACCTAGGTGTGTTTGAGTTAAATCTCAAACAAAGTAAGAACCAGATATGCGAGAATGGAGATTCATTAAAGAATTCCAATTTGGCAAGTAAACTAAGGTAACTTAGCCAAAGACTTGAAGCATATTCAGAGTAGGGTATTTTTGAATGGATGAAGATGGATCCAAAGTTTGGATCGATTTGCATGGCAATTTTCTTAAGTCAAAAGGTTGACATATAATTGTTGATCCCTAAAAGGAGGATAGATAATGGTTTGAAGAACATCAACATGATGTTGAAGACTTAAGCAAGGATATCAACTCGTGAAGGTATGAGTTAAAGATCCCAAGAAAATCCCATTGGTAAATGTTAGTGAAAAATGGATCTAAAGGAGAAAAGGCTTGATCTTATCTCATATTAAATTAGCTAGAGAAATTTTGAGAAAGCCAAGTGACCTAACTTGGTCAAATATATCAAACCCTTTATGGTTGGATAATCCAAGTGGCCTACATTGGTCAAAAAGATCAAACCCTTTTATGGTCCGATACAAAGTTCAGAGGTCAACCTAAAGAGACCTTTGAATTAATTGACACTAGATTTAGAAACCTTAGTCTTTTCTCTCATGAAAATGATGCCAAGGAGTTCCAAGATGGAATTCATGATCATGGTAAATGATTAGAGAGCATTGAAAAGATAAGGGCAAAGAAGGTGGAGACGTTAAGGATGTAGTTCTATGGATTGGAGGAAGAACTCCCTGATATGGGACAGTGAGAACAAACTCCCATCGAGAGTTTTCTCTGATGGCCAGAGAAAATAGACTCAAGATTCAATAGGAAACATCGGAATAAGCCTTAAAGATAAGACCCTTGGACCAATTTAATACACCTCGTTGTATGAAGAAAAGGGTAATAGAATGAACATGACATTTACCCTAGAAAAGGCTATCCTTAATCCTCTTAAGCATATGCTTTTTTCTTAATAAAATGCATAGCCAAATTTTATATGGTACAATAAAGTTGGATAAGTAAGAGGGTAAAGAGTTTCTAGAGTTTACCAAGTTAAACTCCAAAAGTAAAGTCAAGCCTATTCAAGTATAATAACCTTGAATGAAAGAATGATATGTAAAAGATCTTCTTTTGAATCTTTGGTGAGAACAAGTGATTCAAGAATGTTCATAGTAAGATCTGAGATATGATGCCTAGAAATAGGTATCTTTCTTGTGAGACCTTGGAACTAAAGCTGCAAAACTTGAATCATTTGAACTCCATCCAATAGGAAATCTAGAGGGCATCTTGATGGCTTGATAAAGCATTATTCCTCAATTATTTTGAGGATTTGAATGAATTGTTTTAGTAAGCTCTGTTTCTCTTTGCAAAGCTCTGGTGACCTTCGAGGTTAGTATACATAACTATCTTGAGTATGAACCAGAATCGGTTCAAGATAATTAGTAGTGATTCTCGTTGGAAAGAACGGGCTAACAAAGAACAAGGTAGAGACCCAAGAGAATGGTCTCCCTGATAATTCCAATTCCTAAAGTCATCTTTGGATCTAAGTCTTAAATGTCAAATCTTCCAAAAGGATTAAACTCTATTCTGAGAATTAATCTAGGGAAAATAAAAGATGATCAAGATAGGGATCCACTTTTAGATATGAACTTTCAAAATTGGGTATATTGTCAATTGGAATACTTGAAATTTATGTTTCAAGAAAACCTAGATGATTGAAATGAGTCCCCCTAAGTTGCCAAGGAATGAGAAGATAGTATTTCTCCTCATTTTATTGAGCATGTTTTGGCAAGGACTCACTAGACCCACTTTGCTAAGTTCATATCTTTAGCTAAATCCTATCAAATGCAAATAAATTATATTTGTATTTGAAAAGGACTATAAAAGACTAAGTTAAGTTCAGAACATCTCAAGATTCCTCTCTTGTTTGTTGAAAGTGGAATGTGAATCTAGTTTCTGTCCTTTCAAGATAGAGATAGGATCTCTATCATAGACTCCTAAAATTATAAATTACTAGGGAAGTGCAAAGTGTACTGAAATGTATTATTTTATGGAGCTCAAAGTTTGTGAAAGTACCAAAAGAAAAAGACCACCAAAGAAGTCCACCCATTACACTAGTCTATAGGTACAAGACATGCATGTACATTCAGATGGACTAAGGGAAAGGGATTTGGGCAGGGATCTTGATTCATTTTCTTTAACATTAAGGTAGTGATTAGCCCTTATCTGATTACTGGAAATGAATCTAAAGAGAGAGATGACCATACTTACAGTATAGATCATGGTGCACGGGGAAATACTTCACATATTATACCTATATGCATTTTCAAGGTCGAAAATGTTAAAGGGGGGAAGAATGTTGTATAATTCATGGGTTCAGAAGGTTAAACATATGGATTGTAAAGGTTAGAATATGATGTGTGTTTGCTTTGGTCTAGCCCTTGAATTACCCTTGCAACATGCCTTGAACCTTTGGGTGAATCCCTTGGTTTTAACCCTTGAGTATTTATTCATATGAGCTCCCAATTGAATGGTTAGAACCTTAGGCTTGATTTATCCTAAGGTGTGGGAACCTTAGTCTTGGGAGAAGCTTCTCTAGGAGCCACCTTGGGTGTACGTGAGAGAAGAATCCTTGTTTGATTTAGAAGGCATGTGATAGACCTTCTGAAATTAGAAGGCATGTGATCACCCTTGGGAAAGTGTCCACATGAGGGCCACTTGGCTGGACACTTGGCCAAACCCAAGGACATGCACCCCCTTGGGCTAGAGGTATATATATGGGTGGAGATGTGCTCTCTCTTTCCATAGTGGTTTAGAATAGTTGATTTTATACACTTGAGTGGTAGCTTAGTGTCTCTAGGAAGTTGTTTTCACAACAGGAACAAACTCATTCTGTTTACTTATTACTTTTGATGCTCTCTACCTTTTGCACTTGCATACTCCAATTGCTTGCAACAAGGATGGGAATAGTACTACCCCATATGCTCAAGCTAGCACACATGAGTCCACTAATAATTCCCACATGGCTTATGCAAACATATGTGGACGAGTTCCAATAGCCCAGCCTACTTGATTATGTGTGGATTGATTGGAGTAATTTACAAAGTCATCCGATGAACAACTTGTTTATTGAGCTGAACAACTTGTTTATTGAGCAGTCAAATGATTAGGTTGATGTAGTGGGCGAGCACTATGCCTTCTTGGAACTTTGCATTGAGTCAAGGGTATGGCCTATTATTGAACCAACATATATTGTAGCATAGCTGACGACCAGCAACAGTGGAATTACTCCTCTAGCAAGATTAGTTCCAAGTGATCAGATGCAAAAGATGTTCGACAAGGCTTGCCCAGGATAAAACAAGTATGTGCGGCTTCCCAAAACTAATCCCTAAATGTTCCACTTGTGGCTGGCAACATTGGCACTTTTTATCCAAAGTAAGGTTCCCTCACACTTTATATTCGTTAATGATTGATGCTCTGGAAGAAAACGGCCAATTCCATTGGGCTGAAATTGTATTTCAGCACCCAATAAGAAAACATAGTCTCCCGTGACAAGAACATCACATCCTAGTCGAATACTTCCTTGAAAACAACAACACATTCTAGTCCAAGACTTCCTTGAAAACAACAACCTCACATTTTAGTGGAAGACTTCCTTGAAAACAACCAGCGCTTCTTGAGGCAAAGAATCCTTACGTCTTTGCAAATCAATTTTCTTCATTAGAGGAAGTCTCGTGTGCGAAGTTCATCAACTTGAACGCATCGATACATTAGAGGAAGTCTCGTTACATCTCTTCAAATCTATTTTCTTCATTAGAGAAAGCAGTATTGCTTGCGTGTTTCTGCTGTTATAAGCAAGCAGCAAGCTTGTGGAGGCAGACTGTACCGTCAAGAATGATTCAGGGAACAAGCTTATCTTAATTCCTGTCGATGTGGACATCACCATCGATGTGAATGTGGGTGTTTCTGTGCAGGTGCCTCCGTCGCACCAAACATGCTTCTTCAGGAACGCTGTCACTGGGGACGAACAAGGACCGTTTACTCTTGTGGATGGCAGCACGTATGTCTGCAAAGATGGCGATGATGCAGGCACAGTTGACGTATATGTGGGTGTCTATGTGCTAGGTGTGCTTCAGCTTAGTTTCAAGATTATACTCTCGCTTTGATCCCATTGGAACTTCCGTTGCACATGTTTTATCATTAGCTCTGTAAATAATAAACAAAAGCAGACAATCCTATATTAGAAAAGGCTAATGCTTCAGAAAAGGCAATCCTATATTTTCCCTGCACAAAATAAGTATTGTTTCCATAAGAAGAAGTGAGCCTTATGTGCTTCAGCTATCAGAAGCTGTTAAGAAACTTCAGAAACCACCTTTACCTTTCTGTACCTGAACTTTTGTTGTTTCTTATTTAATGATACATCGTATTACGATAATCACCTCGTATTTCTGTCTCTGTGGTTTCGCTTTTCTTGATCTTACACACATTCATTTCTCATCATCTCCTCTCGAGCTACTTAGGAAAGAGCAAGATGGGCATGATGTATATCCACGCATTTGGGAATCTTGATCCTCTCCAAGTATCGTGCTTTCTGTTTCGCGCTTCCCTCCACCCTAGTGACTTTCTGCATCGTCGAAATTTCGGCTTCGGGCACCTCTTTGATCTTGCGATTTCTGCGTCATTCATTATCGCGTTTCATGAAGTTGTTCAGCAATTGCAATTCCCTCCCCTTTCCATCTTGTGGTCACCGCCGCCGGTCGTAATCGCCATTCCCATAATCCCCTTTCCAACCTCCTGTCATAATCATGTTTCTCTATTTGCTTCAATCCTTGTGCTATTGCGCCTCGAATCTACTTAATCCGAGCTCATGACGATTCTCTCACAGATTGTGCTGCAACGTTTGCATCAGTCTTATTTTAACTGCAATGCTCCTCTTGGTTTTGTTTGGTCTGTTCTTCTTTTTTGGTGCCCTCGTCAAATGATTATGCTCGTGCAATTTTTGTTCTTCCAAGGTCCCCGACACCCTAGAGTTTCTGACTTATGGGAGCTTTTATTCCTCTATTTCCTTGTATGCAGCCTTCGTCTCCTTGCTTGCACTTGGCTTAGGTGGCTTTTCCAAAGGTTTGCCTTCCTTTTTCTTAAGTGGTGTTGGTTGGGTGTTGGGGGGGGGGGGGGGGCTGAAGGGCACTCCTTATTGGTAGTATGGAAGGGGTTATACCTTTATCCTTGAATCACAACTTGATTGCGACTTTGGACGACAAGGCTTCAGGTGCTTCCCTAGAACTCTTTGGCTTAAAAGTGCTAGTTGTTACCCTTCCTAGGGAGCATATATCGGCCAACAAAGAAGAACTATAGAAAATTTGTCTCTCATTGTGCAGATGTTCGATCATAAGTAGCCTCTTGATTCCCTCCGATAGTGGTTCCCTAAGGTGTGGTTTGCACGTGGGATTGATTATTAGTGAGTGTCAATTTCTGTTGGCTAAGCACATACTTTTGGTTTTCAAAAAATGAGGAAATGGACTTCCAAGTATTGTAGTTCAGTGTCTCAAAGGTGAAGCACACAACTTTATGCCTCTTTATGTAGTTGCACAAGCTATTACCAAATAATTCTAAACTATCACACTTTTCCAGTCCGGGAGGAACTCCCTAAACTTCCTTTCTTCCTATATGGTTTTAATAGGGAGAAACTTTTTCCCATCACCCATTTCTTTGCCTCTAGGGAAGATGTCGGTGGTTTTATTTATGCAGTTATTGCTTACCTATTCAATGCAAAGACCCTCATACTTCCATTGAGGTGGATATAAACTTAGATCTTTTGATAAAAATCATTATTGACATCTTGGAAGAAAAGCCTCTCAAATAGGATATAACTTAATAACACTTTTCCAATGCATCCTTTCAGTACGGGGCACGAGGATATAGAATCATAGAGTACCCCTTAAGATAGAAAGCTTTGAGAACAGAGCAAGATCAGGAAAAAGCACAAGTCATAATTAACAAAGACACTATGCCCAAAAGGGTTGAGATATGTGCCTCTAAAGAAAACTCATTGGATCTATAGAGAAACAAAGAGCTTCAAGTAGAGGGACATAACGATGGTGCCTTCACATAAGTAAGATGTAGAAGGATAAAAAGCATCAAAGATAGTCTTGGGATGAGCCCCTCTCTCTCTTGCTTAATCCCTACTACAAATATCTTCCTTTATATGGAAAAGGAGATCAATCCTTTAGATTCCCCACGTGAAACGAATCAATAGTTGTTCAAGGAGGAAACACTAGAGAATCGTTCCACAAGTAAACAAGACAATCAAGAAAGAAAACACTAGAGAATCCTTTCAAAAATGTTATGTAGGGTTCCTTAGAAAAGCTCCCTTAAAAGGATGCCTAGTATGTCAAGAACCCTCAACTTCAAGAAGAAGAGATGAAGATAAAAGAAAAACACAAGAGGAACAACCCCCTAACCAACAAAGGACTCAACATTCATAAATGATTGTCATTTCATTCAATCTTCCATAGCTATCAAACCCCTCAAGAGCGACTGTTTTTTGGTGAATGGCTTCGAGATAAAAGCATCAACCTAAACTTTCCAAGAGATCAAATTCGACAGTTTGAACTTCAAAGGAGGGTTAAAATATCTCGACATCTCACATGTGGTTCTACACTATACATGCATGAGGGAGAAATAGTGCAACTATTTGCCTCACACCAGAATGGCATGCTTACTTGGTGGAGGCCTCGGTGGTTCAAAACAAACAGTGGATTACCGATTCTTTTAAAGACCCTCTCTAGTTAACAATTATGTCAATATATGGGCCTAATGTCAACACTAAAAGACTAAATAGTTGGCATGATTTGACCTCTTTCCTTCTTGAATTCATCTTATGGGGGGACTTTAAAATGGTGGAAGTCGAGTCTTATAGATGGAACCCAATGGGGCATGTTATTGATGGGATTGAGAAACATGTTTATGACTATGATAATCTCCAACATGACCTCATGAAAATTAAATATGAACATGTATTCTCATGGTTAAACCTATAACCTAGAAATGAGCTACAAAAAGCTAGACTTGACAAAAGGTAAATTAATGACTACATCATTGATATGTTGGATCCTCCATGACTCTCTCGATGTGTGGGTTCGATTTTATTTGATCACTATCAAGTGATCCTCACCTTCAAGCCTCCATTAAGACATCCAAAAGCTCCTTGGCTTCATGCCGATTCTACAACCCTCTTTCCCCCTTTTATCTAGTAGATGATCTCTGAGGCCTGGATCAAGTCTTTCAGCATTCACCCCTCCCTCACTAAGTGTTGGAAATCGGTTGCCAAGCTCACTCAATATCTTCTTAGTAAGACCCAAAAGAAAGCGCAAAGAATTTGATGTACGAGACATGAAAATCTTTATCGAAGGCTACCACATCTTGAGATAGAAGTGAATAAAGGAAAGGCACACACCTAGTCCATACTCTAAAAAATGAGAAGTAAGCTAAGACACTAAGAGGAAATTCAAAGAAAAAAAATCTTGACATTTATTTTTTAAAGATCAGTGGGCAAGGAAAACTAATAAACTCTCTAAGGAAATGTGTAAAATCTTGAAGAAGAAGAAGCAAAAGGAAGAGAATATAGAATTTAGAAGTGACTTCATCAAAGTCAAGAATCTTTTCCAAATTTGACTTTTTTACAAGAATAAAAGAAAAATTATCATGTATAGAAAACCATGAAGAACATGCAAGATATTTAGGGCAAAGAAGATCTCACATGCTATAGCAAATGAGTTGTAGAAATTTATACAAGGCTTGGAGATTTTCATTAGAAATGTATCTAGATAAATATTTGTGCAATATTCATAAAATGGATCAAAGTAAAACATCCATACCACATATTAAAACCATTCCAAAATCTCTTAATGGCATTGAGAGCTTACTAATATCTTGAAAACGAATGCTTACTCATGGAAATATCGACAATGTTCTTATGGTCATTTTGCTTAAGGATTATGGCCTAGTGACCCACATTTCACAATTGCATCTATCTATTTCAATGTGTCTGAGAAACTTAAAAAGAAATATGATCCATTATATGGAGATTTGGGATTGAAGAGTTGTGGTGGGAATCGCACAAATAGTCTATTTGATTCTATATTGTGAACTAATGCACTTTATCATCACATGGATGTGTTAGGAAATTTCATATGAAAAAAGAACACAATGTAATACAACATCTGAAAATCATAGTGATTCATTCAAGGAGTTATAGAGAACACTATTTTTGCAACTTGAAAATCGTGGTTCAAAAAATAGGAATCGCTATGTCTTTGGATACTTGTCTTCCTTAGTGCAAATGGGATATTTGATACGATGCAGCTTTGATTCCTTATGGTTGGACATACACATGAGGATATTGAGGTAATATGCATCCCACACCTTTTCTTATACAAAGAGTACCCAATTGCAAAACTTTGCCAAAGGAAACATAAATGAGACAATTGATAGTCTTATTGGGCATTCCAAACCATGTGATTCCCATTCTACATGAGTGAAGGGATACCCTTGATGCAATATAAATTGCATTCAAGAAATATGGATTGGTCACTTACAAATAGAATAGAGATGGAAGAAAGTGGAGATGGTATATCGAAGCTTCCGGAAGGAGTTCCAAAATTATTACCACCTAGTGAGTATGTGAAGGATAAAAAAAGGGTCATGAAAGGACTCCTTAGATATGTCGATTTGTGTAATATGCACTTAGAAGAGAAGGGGAATAACCTAGATTATGGCAAGTGGATTAATCTAGTACTTAATTATTGGAAAAACCTGATGGATCTTTTAAGATCTCAAATAATATGGAGGGATACCTTTTTATCATATTTTTTGGCCAATAAGTAAGTGGAAATCATTTGGAGCTTCAAATCTAGTGAAAGATAATCCATTTGATAATGAAGATATGAAATGAAAATGATGTACACTTTTTTGGGTTATTACACAATAAACCAACAAAATAATTCCATCCTTTCCTTGATGTGAAAAAAGAAGACTTCATCCTCATATAACCATTTGATGTAAGGTACGATGTGTGCCTTGGCATGGCAAAAATTGATGTTAATCAAACTAGAGAATCAGAAAGATATCTTAAGGTTCAGATACAATATTGGATACCTATTTCAAAAACGAAAAACATCAGCAATGAATAACTATATAGAGATTGTTGGACAAAAATGTTAGAGAGAGAATCCGACTGATCCTCAATGTTGGGAGAATAATTCTCGCATTCTTTGGGCTTGGAAACCAAAAGGTGGGCACAAACCAAACAATATCAAAATTCCAACACCAATGATATCAAAGGGAAAACAAAGCCAAGGGAAAGGAAATGAAGTAGTGGAGCATTTGAGCTACATCTTAAATGAAGACAATTGAAATTTATAAATCAATAAGAATATCTTATATGATATTGATCATATTAGATCACTATTGATTTTAATGTATAATTATACTATTTTTCATAACTATGTTATAATCTCAAAATAATTTCTAAGTTATTAGTGTAATACTTCACCGTGATGTTTTAATTCTTTGCAACACTTATCTCATCTCAACTACTAAGATTTTGGTAGTTCTCTTGTCTCTAATATGTGGAATGTTGGAAGGGGGTAAATCCTCTTAACCTTGACTTTTATTTGGATTTGATAACTTTTTGTGCAAGAATTAATGTTGACTTGATGGCCCTCCATTAACACCAATGTTGTTGACTAAAAACCGAGAGTATTCTCTACATTGAAGATTATGCTCAATATTTTGGGTATCCAAGATGTTCTCGATGTTTGTTACAAGTTGGATGTTTTTCATTGACAAATGTGGAGAGTTGATATCCTGTATTTGGAAGAAAATGGAACCATATGTATTTTTCTAGAATGTTACTATAAAAAATTTTCACTAGAATCTTCTTTCCTTTTGAAGCATTGAAGTTACACCTTGTGAATGTAAACATTGTTATTATGAGGAGTAAGCCCCTAAACCCTTTTTTATGTTTGATATGATGTTACCTTTATGATAATGGGAATTGTATCCTATAAATTAGTCTATATCCAACAAAACACACTTGTGAAGACATTCAATCAAATGGATTATGAATCATGTATTAACTTTATTCACGTGTTTCTTAATACCATATGATTTTTGTTGATATATTTAGGTAGTGGTGTGTGAACACACTATGACCGCCGGGGCACTTTTTTCCCTCTTTAGGAGGTTTTTTTCCCTCGGCTTGTATATACGCGTAATGCCCTAATGGGCTACTTATCTTTGTACATTCTTTAGTAATACATTCTTCTTCTTCCTTGTGCTGTTCGCGTGCTTCCGCAGACGTCTATCTCCAACAATTGGTATCAGAGCAGGTCGTCGCTTCATCTAGGGTGTCGTCGACACTCCTCCATTTACAGTCTCAGAATCATACGAATTTTGGTGAGCATACTCAGGGTGTTTCCAAGATCAAAACAGCTTCGCTATGTGGTGCCAAAATTGCGATTTGAGCTCATTTCGACCTCCGAACGCACTATCCTAGCGCTTGTGCAGGCTATTTCATCTTTTTGTGCCAAAGGCATATACCTGTTTCTGTTCCCCAGTATAAGCATCTCGAAGTCTGCTACAAGTTTAGCAGAATTCGTCTGGGCAATTCCGTTCAACTTTTTGAGATACAGTCAATTTTCTGCATCAAGGTATTTTAGTCACCGGCCATGGCTGAAAGCAGTGATGTATTTCGTATGTTGGCTGTTGAGGATAAGTTGGATGGTACCAACTACCCATTATGGGCTTATATGATGCGACATGTATTGGTTGCAAAAGGACTGTGGAACATTGTGCAGGGTGTTGAAAGACGTCTTGTTACACCTGCAACTACAGGTACTGCAAATACAGGTACTGGAGCTGATGAAGATGGTGTCGAAGATGATATTCCGCAGATTCCTGTTCGTGTTGTTGTTTCTCTTGCACCTACTACAGAGCAGATTCGCTGGGATGGCAGAGATGCCCATGCACATGCATTGATAGCTTTGTCCGTCAAACGTGCCATTATTCCTCACATTCGCTCTTGCAGAACAGCTAAGGATGCTTGGGATACACTTACCACATTGTACCAAGCTAGGAATGAGGCTCGTGTTGCTTACCTCCGAAAACATTTGGAGAGTGAGCACATGAATGAAGGTGATTCTATGGATAGTTTCCTAATGAAGATCAAAGATTCGAAGGAACAGTTGATTTCTGCTGATGAGGTTATACCAGATAGCTCACTTGTGCAGACCGTTCTGAATGGTCTTCCTGACTCATATCAGAGTTTTGCTTCTACTCTTCGGTTGATGATGAAAGGCAATCCGAATGCCTTATCATTCGAGGAGTTAGTCTCTGTTCTGTTGCAGGAAGATCAGTCCAGGCAGAACAGGTCCATTATGCGAGTTGCAGATCAAGCTTTCCTGGCTAGTCAGAAGTGCAAAGGAAAATGGGGCTCTTCTACTAGTAAGCAGAAATCTGCAAATGCTGCACAATCGAAGAACCAAGATAAAGATGAGAAGAAATCAGAAAAGCAGAAATTGTTTTGCAAGTACTGTAAAGGAAATGATCATATCATAAAGAACTGTCCAAAAATGGCTGCAAAAGAGGCAAAGAAGAAAGAGGCTGGAATGGTTGTTGCAGAGGCCTCTACACCAAAACAGAGTCTGCAAATCTTGTGCAGGAAGAAGAATGGGCGTTTACTACTGTCTACAGTTTTGACCCATCTTCTCGTGATCAGTGCATGTCTGCAGTAGACTCAGATGTTTGGTACTTTGACAGTGGGGCGACCAAACATATTACCTCGCAGCGCAGTTTCTTCTCTTCACTCCAGCCTGCCCCTACAGGGAATACTGTCACATGCGCCAATAACTCCTCTTATCATGTTATGGGAGTTGGTAAGATCATTCTGACTACTGCTGATGGTAGTTCTTTCACCTTGTCAGATGCTTTATTTGTGCCAGGGATCAAGAAGAATCTGTTATCAGTTTCTGCATTAGCCAAGATTGGCTTGGTTGTGAAATTTGTTGATGACAGATGTACAGTTCATGATCTGTCAAATGGCGATGTTATTATTACTTCTGGCATTTTATGTTGTGGGTTGTATAAGCTCATAGACTATGAAAGATCTGTGAATGATTCGGCATGTGCAGTTCATGATTCTCAGGCTATGTCAGATGCAAATCTTTGGCATGCACACTTTGGTCATCTGAATTTTGCTAGTTTGCTATGCCTGCAGAAATCTGAAATAGTGTCCTCTTTGCCCAAACTTGAGGCACCTGGAAAACATATTTGCGAAGGCTGTATTTTGGGCAAAATGCAGCGTTCCTCCTTTCCAAAAGATGGTTCAGTTCGGGCTACACAGAAATTGCAGCTTGTACATAGTGATGTCTGTGGTCCTATGCAGACACCCTCTTTTGGAAGTTACCTTTACTTCGTGACTTTCATTGATGATTTTTCCAGGCATGCATGGGTATGTCCACTCAAAGCAAAGTCCGAAGTGTTTATGTGCTTCAAACAGTTTTTGGTTTTGGCTGAAAATCTGTCAGCATGTAAAATGGGCACCCTCCGTTCTGATCGAGGGGGGGAATATATGTCTTCTGATTTTAATGCATTTTTGGCTGAACGTGGGATAAAACACCAGTGTACAGTGCCGTATACACCTCAACCGAATGGAGTTGCTGAACGGAAGAACAGGTCTCTCATGGAGATGGCGAGGTGTATGGTTAAGAGTCAGGCTTTACCTCATAGTTTTTGGCTTGAGGCTATCATGTGTGCAGCATATGTACTGAACAGGTGTCCCACTAAAGCGTTGTAGTCTATCACTCCATATGAGGCTTGGCATGACCGTAAGCCATCTGTTGCTCATCTGCGTGTTTTTGGTTGTTTGGCATATGCACTAGTGCATGAACAACATCGCAAAAAATTGGATGATAAGGCAGTAAAATGTATTTTTGTTGGGTACAGTTCTGAAAGTAAAGGCTATCGCTTGTATCATCCACAGACTAAATGCATTCTGGTTAGCAGTGATGTTGTCTTTGTGGAAGATGTTATTCAGCCATTGCTTTCATGTACTAAGGAGACATCTGTTAGCTCCAAAGACATGTATGATACTTTGATGCCTCTTTTTAATGGTAGACAGTCTAGTGTTGGTCCTAATGAGGAAACTTCTCAGCCTTTGCAGGTTTCATATGATGATGCAGATCATTCCATTTTTTATGCAGATTTACATGATGCACTTGTTGATGAGAGAGCTGATATTGAGCAGGCAAAAACTATGCCAAAATGGCTGGTGCAGACTTTGCGTGACAGCAAATTAGATGCACCTTTGTCATATCGTACTCGTTCAGGCTCTCATAGTGCCTCCTTTGCATCAGATTGCTATGCTATGGCTGCGTCTAGTCTCTGTGATGAGAATGAGCCTGTTTCTTTTGATGAAGCACAAAATTCAGAAAATTGGATGGCTGCTATGCAATCTGAATATGATGCTATAATGAAGAATGGTACATGGTCTTTATGTGACTTGCCTCCTGGCAAGAAGGCCATTGGCACTAAGTGGGTATACAAGCTGAAGCGTAAACCTGATGGTACAGTTGACAGGTATAAGGCTAGGCTTGTTGCAAAGGGTTATGCGCAGGAAAGAGGCATTGATTTTGATGAGACCTTTGCATCTACATGCTGTATGACTACTGTTCGGAGCATTTGTGCACTTGCAGCCCATCATGGTTGGAATGTACATCAGTTGAACATTAAAACAGCATTTTTGAATGGTGACTTGCATGAAGAAGTGTATGTTTTTCAGCCCCGTGGCTTTGTGCAAAAAGGGCATGAAAACCATGTGTGCAGGTTAAAGAAGGCATTATATGGTTTAAAGCAAGCACCACGTGCTTGGTATGAGAAGATACATGCCTATCTGATTGCACATGGTTTTGAGAACAGTCCCACTGAAAGCACCTTATATGTTAAGCGTGCTAATGATGTGCTTCTGATCATTGTTGTCTATGTTGACGACATGCTGCTCACTGGTCCTATTGAGAAGCATATTGCTGATTTCAAGGCTGATTTGCATGCCTCATTTGAGATGTCTGATTTGGGGCATTTGCATCACTATTTGGGCATTCAGTTTATGCATGTTGATGGTGGAATGGCTTTGTGTCAAACGAAATATATTGACACATTATTGCAGTGTTTTGGCCTTGAAGACTGTAAGCCTATTGCCACTCCTATGGAGACAGGTTTACGATTGAGTCTTCATGATGCTGGAGATGCATTTGATATTGTTCTCTATCAGCAGGCTGTTGGATGCTTGATTTACTTATGCATTACTCGGCCAGATATTCAGTTTGTTGTCTCACAGATGAGCAGGTTTATGCATTGCCCAAGAGTCACGCATTGGAAGGCGGTTAAGCGCATCTTTCGCTACTTGAGTGGTACTCAGCTACTTGGGTTGTTTTATCCCAAGGGAGGATCACTACCGCCAGATTTGCATGCTTTTTCTGACTCAGATTGGGCTGGTTGCTATGACACCCGTGTGTCCACCAGTGGTTTTTGCTTCATGCTTGGTAGCTCATGTATATCTTGGTTGAGAAAGAAGCAGCCTACTATGACCACTTCCAGTTGTGAGGCTGAGTATAGGGCAGCTTTCACAGCTACTGTTGAGTGTGTGTGGCTCAGACGCCTTATGGCTGATTTAGGTGTTGGTCAGTCTTCTGCCACCACCATCTTCACTGACAGTCAGAGCGCATTGGCAGTTGCGAGGAACCCTGTGTTCCATGCTCGCACTAAGCACATTGAGGTGCATTATCACTATGTCAGGGAGAGGTTCTCTGCTAGGGAGATAAGCTTGCGTATGTGCCCACGCAGGAGAACATTGCAGACCTGTTCACGAAGTCTCTGCCTAGGGAGAAGTTTGAAGGTTTTTGCAAAGCTTTGGGCTTACTTCATTTTGTGGAGTGATTTCCACATAGCTTGGCACTTCCTTATACATGAGTGCCAGCTCCTTGTTCACCGCATCACTCCCAGGGGGGATTTGTTGATATATTTAAGTAGTGATGTGTGTGAACACACTAGGACTGCCGGGGCACTTTTTTCCCTCTTTAGGAGGTTTTTTTCCCTCGGCTTGTATATACGCCTAATGCCAAAATGGGCTACTTATCTTTGTACATTCTTTAGTAATACATTCAGTATTGTGTGTTTGTGCTCCAAGCTTCTTCTTCTTCCTTGTGCTGTTCGCGTGCTTCCGCAGACGTCTATCTCCAACAATTTTGAGATGATTCAAATAAATAGATAGTTATCCATGCATTCAATTTATTTAAGTGCTTTTGAACACCATTTTTTTGAGGTAATTCAATTTAAATTCATAGTTAACCATACGTTAAAGTTATTTAGGTGTTCCTTAACATTATATGTTTTTTGCGATAATTCAAGTTAATTGGATGGTTAAACATGCAATAAATTTATTTGGGTGTTTTTAAGCACAATATGTTTTTGGGATAATTCACACATACACACACACACACACACATATATATATATATATATATATATATATAATTAAAAAAGACGTGTGGAAGCCATTATTTACGACTATCCATGTACCATTACTTAGTGCTTAAGGTTTCATCCTATGTGGGGTAGATGAACAAGAATAGTACCAAAAGGTAATGAATATACATAAAATTTCATTACTTGGTGCTACATAAAACTCAAAGACATACTTCAATGAATTGTAATAGAAACCAATTCAGTCTTAATAAGATTACTACGATATACATAGTAGCCACGCATAAAATTTGGGTGCTAATATTACTTATATACGTGTGAGAACTCGGAGATAGCTTTTCTTACAAATCCTCATTAATTGTCTTGTTTTCCAAACCTAATAAAAAGGTGTGTAGTATGGAAATATTTTTGGGCTGTTTTGGCTTCAAAATCGGGCTCAATGATCATAAGACTCTTTATAGATGACACCAATGTTTTCTTACATAATGATTCAAAAAGTATCACTTCTTTTTTACTCTCTTTGGATACCTTTTCTGAAGCTCGTGGATCCAAAATAAACCACACAAAAATTTCTCTCACGTCTAATATGGGGATATACTTTGCAATTTCTTATTAGTCAATGTTGTTAGAAGCTTCCCAATCGTCAAATCTTGTGTTCGTTCAAAATCATCATGGGATCTGATGTATCAATAGGGAAAATGATGCGAATGGATGACCAACATTGATAGGAAACTTGGATAGTGAAAACAAATGCAACTTAATTTAATGCGACACACTATGATGATCCACACATTTCTCGTATCTTTGATCATCTAGTTTTTGACGTACTAGAAACCAACGGACAAAAATCTAGCAAAGATGGAAAGAATATATAGAAAAATTCTACGAGATGGGAGATCCCAGTAGGAGAGGATTTCCAAAAATCAAGTGGGAGGTCTACTCTGTTGGACATACTAAATACTCCACCCTCAAGTGAACACAAATGATCCATGATTCTATAAGTTGTAAGGGCCTCATTATGAGGAGCACCATTGTGAGAGCTAGGACATTTATGAAACCCTAACTTCCAAGTTAGACAAGTTCTATGTGTGATCATTGATAGTAATAGATGATCTCTATGAGCCTAGCCATTTAGCTTACAATGCTACGGCATAAACTTTCGGGCCTTTAGGTTGCCATTCAAAGCACAAATAAAGGCCTTACAATGCCGCTTAATATCCCCATAGAATCTTAATGGGAGAAGTATAGAGGGCGACTAGCCCCCTTCTATGGGGTCCAAGGGTCCTATCGCCTTGGTGCATAGGGTCAAGATGGTAGGAACTCTTGTTGTTGATATACTCTCGGATTCTATATTTTGTCAAATATTTTGTATCTCTTGACTACGTTTATCTACATCGACTCCTCTTATAAAAGCTATATAAGCATGGCCCATGTTGAACTTTAAGTAGCATTGTGCATTAGTAACCCTTTGATCTAGAATGTGTCTAGATCCACATCTAAGATCCATGCTGGGAGTGCACAAGTGGACAACACCATTGTTGTAACCACATTACTCTTGGCCATTTGAGAAATTGAGCTCTCTATCTCTTAGTCTACATCTATCTTTGTCAACATTTTTTTCTCAATTCTCTGTATTGGTCTATTACACTGTGCCATTATTTTTTTACATACGCAAGCCCCAAAGATGTTGGTGCCTTAGGCATCTTAGATATTGAAGGTATGGCCAATAAATTTGCCGCCAAATGAATGGCCATAGCTTGGAATAATGGCAATGCTTCTTGGGCTAAGTTATTTTTTAGAAACAAAAATTATATTTCATTGGTTCTCGTACCAAGTTAGAAAGCGCTGATACATGGTAAATGAGGTCCATTAAAACTACAATTACGTGTGCCAAAGAAAAGGTCTAGGACCCAGTCACCATTATTGGAAAACAACTAAAGAAGTTGCATAATCAGTTTTTGTGGCTTCTGATATGGATTACCAATGTCTTGTCCCCATCCACATGACGAAGTTTCTTTGTAACTACAAGGAACATGAGTACATTGGAGATTCCATTCTCATTGCAATGTTCCCTCATCCTTCGTTTGCTTACTTCATCATAATACCCAACTTTAATATTGCATTTAGTTGAACTCACAAACCTATGCGAAGGAGTATGATTCACATTTGTCTTTACCCTGCCAAAGAAAACTATAAGTAAAATAGTGTTCATTATGCATAAATCAGAGACCAAAATGAAGATAGATTACCATGTAAGACACTCCACAGCATCACATCTTGACTTCAAAGTAGTTGATATAGAAAACGATTGGTCCCTAGTATGGAAAATAACTATCCTCCATAAAGGTGACATACTCAAGTCTACAAAATCGGTCACCATCTTGCGAATCTGTGGGTGCTTGAATGCCTTGTCATCATTAACAAAGCCCATCATCCTAAAACCATAGGGTATATCTACTAATACAAGGGAGTAATGTTTTCTAGGTACAACAGCACACATTGTATTTACTATCAGTGCAATATAAATTGTAATATACACGTCTAAGGGGGTCTAGAGGGTTCAAGAAACACGTCAAATTTGACTCATCATCAAAATTGATTTCCTTAGCTTTCAGCCTAGACTTCTCGTGCCTTGCCCTTTGAATGTGAGCCAGGAATTCAAGTGGGCATTCGTCATTTAGATCTCCAGACTTTGACTTTTTTGGCTTCTAAAAAAATAAGAGAAGAAGAATACCGTAAACTAACTTCAAATGTGTAAATCCAATTGAAACTTTATAAGAAGTATGACAAGCCCATAAGATTGAAGATAAACATTGTTGCCATTTAGTTTGATATTCAATAAGAAACTTCTGAAGCATTGTAAGTAAGAATTTATTAGTACTTTGAATTTATGTTCAATATGGAAATAATCAATGATAGCCTTAATAAGCTCATTCTAAAATTGAGTGCTATGATCAGAAACTAATTCTAGTGGGAGTCCAAAAGGAGGAAATAATTCCATGATTAAAGTGTATGAACACTTCCTATAGTTGAATGCTTTAAGATCAAAGCTTCCACCCATCTATTATAGTAATTATTACATGTCAAAATAAATGTTTTACTAGAGCTAGCTAGAGGATGAATAGGACTTATGAAGTCCAAACCTTAATTCTAGAATGGTTCCAAAGGGAGAATGTCATGCAAAGGAAAAGGATGTATATCTCAAGGTTCCCCCATGCATCAACAAGGATCACAAAGATGTACATGATCTGGAACATCCGTGTTAATGGTTGGCCACCATAGCCCACTTTGAAACATTTTTTCACTATTAAGTCTGTTTCACGATGACCACAATAAATTTTTGAATGAGCTTCTATAATAATAGTTGTGATTTCATGAGGTGGCACACATCAAAGCAAAACTCCAATAAGATCTCTATAATATAGATGATCTAGAATAATAGAAAATTGTTGACTTCATAAAGCTAACTTTTTTCTAGTTGTAGCCCATAAATGTGAGGGAGTACCCTTGTGGCTAGAAAAGACATCATTTCATCATACCACATAGGTGTTCCTACATCAGGTTCATTGGTATCTATGACAAAAAAACAACAATAATATGCAAAGAACCTAGTCAATGAACTACATCATAATCATATTCATATAATAATAAGATTCATCTAGCCAATCTTCCAACTAGATTTTGGTATTTCACTAAATAAAGCAGAGCAGAGTGATCCACATGAAAAGAAAAAGATCAACCCAACAAATACTGCTTAAATTTCTTAATAGAATAGATAAGTCCTAGACATTCCCATTCTGTAACTGAGTAGTTGCATTCGTTCCCAATTAGACGTCCACTAGCATAATATATAGTTCTAAACCAAGAATGGCATGCCTTGTGTGTTGAAACCAAACCAATAGAAATATCCAAAGCATCAATAAAAACAAAGAAATGCTCATACCAATCGAGAGCTTGAAGTACTAGCACCTCTGTGAGTAATTTTTTCAATCTCTAGAAATCTAGATCACATACCACAGTCCATTTGAAAGTTGTGGGTTTCACATGAGCAAGAGAATTTAAGGGCATCACAATATGAGCTAAACAACATAAATGCCTGCCATGACAATCAATTTGATCCAAATACCTTAATACCTTTTTTAGGAGGTACTTCCAATATGACTTTTACTTTATCTAGATCTAGAACAACCCCTATATTGGAGATAATATGTCCAAGTAATTATTCACATCCTACTCTAAAAAAATTAATTTAGCCAGGTTTAGACTCAAATGTAATTCTCTACACTTAGTGAAATAGAGCCTTAAATGTTACAGATGATCCACTTGATATCCAGATACTGAAAAATCATCCAAAAACATCCGCATGAAATTGGTTAACTATGGAGCAAAAATTTGTTACATACATAAATGGGAACTACTAGGAGCATTTTGTAACCCAAACAACATTATTGTACATGTGAAAACTCCCCATTTGGTAATAAAAGCTATTTTTGGTATATCAATTTGTGACATTCTAACCTAATTATACCCATTCAATCCATCTAGAAAAGAATACATGCCTCTACCAGAAACTTCATCAAGCATTGTGTCTAAGAATGGGAGCAGGAATGGGTAAGGAATCGTTGTTACATTCAGTTTATGATAATCTACACAAATTCATAACTGATTATTTTTCTTTTTAACTATTACAATAGGACATACCCACTCCGAATATTCACTAGGTACAATAAATGCTACCTTTAGTAGTCTATTCAACTCTTCCTTAAATTTTTTGGTAGAATCTGGGTTCATACAATACCACTATTGAAGTACTAGATAAGCATCTTGTTATACGCCAATCTTATGTTGATAAAATCTAGACTCCAACCCTTGCATATGAGAGTAATCCAAGCAAACGCATCCTTAAATTCAAAAAAGAGTAGAAGTAATTTGTTTTAGAATCTTTATAGTAAACTGACACTTATTTTTACTTTCTGAGGTAAAATGTCATACCCTAAATCTACCTATTCAATTTTATCTTCTTGGATGTGAAAACTATTTTGAGTAGAAAGATATTCCTAAGAAATCCAAGACGTCTCTTGTTCAGATCTGGAACACGCACATTCAGGGTGTACGATAGCTGCACAAGGGTCTTGCTAGAATCATGAAAATATTTAATGTATATCAATTAGCCCTATCGACCACAAAGTGCAGTTATCTTCTAGCAGTTAGAGCTCTTCATCCTCTTGTAGTCCTACCATCATATTTAGTGGTTCTATAATTGAGGGCATGTGAGCTTTGAGATAGTTTTGTTTATCTTGTAAAGTGTTGGAGTTAGACATCTGCGGAAGCATGCGAACAGCACAAGGAGGAAGAAGAAGCATGGAGCACAACTCACAATACTCAATGTATTACCAATAGAATGTACAGAGATATGTAGCCCATTAGGGCAATAGCACACACATCACTACCTAAATATATCAACAAATCCCCCCTGGGACTGATGCGGTGAACGAGTAGCTGGCACTTATGTATAAGGAAGTGCCAAGCTATGCGGAAATCACTCCACAAAAGGAAGTAAGCCCAAAGCTTTGCGGAAACCTTCAAACTTCTCCCTAGGCAGAGCCTTCGTGTAAAGGTATGCAATGTTCTCTTGCGTGGGCACATATGCCAAGCTGATCTCCCCATCAGAGAACCTCTCCTTGACATAATGATAATGCACCTCAATGTGCTTTGTGCGAGCATGGAACACATGGTTCCTCGCAATTGCCAATGTGCTCTGATTGTCAATGAAGATGGTGGCGGCAGAAGACTAACCAACACCCAAATCAGCCATAAGGCGTCTGAGCCACACACACTCAACAATCGCTGTGAAAGCTATCCTATACTCAGCCTCACAATTGGAAGTGGCCACAGTAGGCTACTTCTTGCTCAACGAAGATATACATGAGCTACCAAGCATGAAGCAAAAGCCACTAGTGGACACATGAGTGTCATAGCAACCAACCTAATCAAAGTCAGAAAAAGCATGCAAATCTGGTGATAGTGATCCCCCCTTGGGATGAACCAAACCAAGTAGTCGGCTACCACTCAAGTAGTGAAAGATGCACTTAACTGCCTGCCAATGCTTGACTCCTAGCCAATGCATAAACCTTCTCATCTATGAGACAGCAAACTGAATATCTCGCCGAGTAATGCATAAGTAAATCAGACATCCAACAGCTTGTTGATAGAGCATAGCATCAAATGCATCTCCAACATCATGAAGACTCAATCGTAAACCTGTCTCCATAGGAGTGGCAATAGGCTTACACTCTTCAAGGCCAAAATGCTACAATAATGTGTCAATATATTTCGTTTGACACAAAGCCATTCCACCATCAAGTTGCATAAATTGAATGCTCAAATAGTGATGCCAATGCCCCAAATCAGACATCTCAAATGAGGCATGCAAATCAGCCTTAAAATCAGCAATATGCTTCTCAATAGGACGAGTGAGCAAGATGTCATCAACATAGACAACAATGATCAGAAGCACATCATTAGCACGCTTAACATATAAGGTGCTTTTAGTTGGACTGTTCTCAAAAACATGTGCAACAAGATAGGCATGTATCTTCTCATACCAACCACGTGGTGCTTGCTTTAAACCATATAATGCCTTCTTCAACCTACATACCTGGTTTTCATGCCCTTTCTGCGCAAAGCAACGGGGCTGAAAAACATACACTTCTTCATGCAAGTCACCATTCAGAAATGCAGTTTTAATGTCCAACTGATGTACATTCCAACCATGATGGTTTTGCAAGTGCACAGATGCTTTGAACAGTATTCATACGGCATGTAGGTGCAAAGGTCTCATCAAAATCAATGCCTCTTTCATGTGCATAACCCTTTGCAACAAGCTTAGCCTTATACCTATCAACTGTTCCATTAGGCTTATGCTTTAGCTTGTAAACCCAATTTGTGACAATGGCCTTTTTGCCAGAAGGAAAGTCACATAAAGACCAAGTACCATTCTTCATTATAGCATCATATTCAGATTGCATAGCAGCCATCCAATTTTTTGAATTTTGTGCTTCGTCAAATGAAACAGGCTCATTCTCATCACACAGACTAGATGCAGCCATAGCATAGCAATCTGATGCAAAAGAGGCACTATGAGAGCTTGATCAAGTACGATATGATAGAGGTGCATCTAATTTATTGTCATGCAAAGTCTGCACCAGCCATTTTGGCATAGTTTTTGCCTCCTCAATGTCAGTCATTTACAGATCTTCATAGTCTATGAGCTTATACAGCCCAGGACATAAAGTGCGAGAAGCAATAATCATATTGCCATTTGACAGATCATGAATCGTACATGTGTCATTAACAAATTTCACAACCAAGGCAATCTTGGCTAATGTAGAAACTGATAACAGATTTTTCTTGATCCCTGGCACAAACAAAGCATCTGACAAAGTGAAAGAACTAACATCAGCAGTAGTCAAAATGATTTTACCAACTCCCATAACAGGATAAGAGGAGTTATTTGTGCATGTAACAGTATTCCCTGTAGGGGAAGGCTCGAGTGAAGAGAAGAAACTGCACTGCGAGGTAATATGTTTGGGCGTCCCATTGTCAAAGTACCAAACATCTGAGTTTACTGCACACATGCACTGCTCATGAGAAGATGGGTCAAAACCGCAAACAATAGTAAACACCCATTCTTCTTCTTGCACAAGTTTAGCAAACTCTATTTTTGGTGTAGAGGCTTTTGCAACTACCATTCCAGACTCTTTCTTCTTTGACTCTTTTGCAGCCAGTTTTGGATAGTTCTTTATGATATGATCATTTCCTTTACAGTAGTTGCAAAACAATTTCTACGTTTTTTATTTCTCATCTTTTGTCTTCCCTCTTCGATTGTGCAAAATTAGCATATTTCTACTTACTAGTTGAAGAGCTCCATTTTCCTTTGCCCTTCTGACTAGCAAGGAAAGCTTGATCTGCAACACGCATAATTGAATTGTTTTGCCTAGACTGATCTTCCTGCAACAGAACAGAGACTACCTCCTCAAATGACAAGGCATTTGGATTGCCTTTCATCATCAACCGAAGAGTAGAAGCAAAACTCCGATATGAATCAAGAAGACCATTCAGAATAGTCTGCACAAGTGAGCTATCTGGTATAACCTCATCGGTAAAAATCAATTGTTCCTTCAAGTCTTGGATCTTTGTTAGGAAACTATCCATAGAATCACCTTCATTCATGTGCTCACTCTCCAATTGTTTTTGGTGGTAAGCAACATGAGCCTCTTTCCTAGCTTAGTACAATGTGGTAAGTGTATCCCAAGCATCCTTAGCTGTTTTGTAAGAGTGAATGTGAGGAATAATGGCACGTTTGATAGACAAAGCTATCAATGCATGTGTCTGAGCATCTCTACCATCCCAACAAATCTGCTCTACAGTAGGTGCAGCAAAAACTGTAGCACGAAGAGGAATATGCAGAATATCATCATTTCAGCATTGTATGTTGTGCTCCAAGCTTCTTCTTCTTCCTTGTGTTGTTCGCGTGCTTCCACAGGTGTCTAACTCCAACATAGAAATGATACAAAATATAGAAATGTCTATCACGAGGTTGAGAATAAAATCACTTATAATGTGAGAGAGTTACTTGGAATAGAAAATAAAATTGTCTTAGTGAACTTTTAAGTAAATAAAAAAACAAAATCAAGTGATATCATCCATGCCAATGTGATAAATTGCACTCATATTTTCCCATATGATGGGAAATCCCATGTCTTTTGCATGTGTAGCATGATGATCGAGGGTTACAAACTGTATCCCATAAATAAGAAAAGTAACAAAAAGTGTACTCATGTATATAATTAAAATATAAAAAGAATACTTACAACACATAGAAAATTATTCTCAACCCATCCATACCTAAATAAGATATCCACATGCCTTGTAGACATGAAGCTACCATTGCTCTCTATTGTCGATATGGATCAAGATCATGCACCTTGTCAAGTAGCATCTCCCACTCATGCTCAGTAATATATGTGTTATACTTTATCACCTTTTCCTACAGTGAAGAGGCCCATTTTGAACTACACTCTAAACTTTATCACCTTTTCCTACAGTGAAGTGGACTCTATATTAAGTGATTCATTGTGCTTTTTGAGGTGTTGATACTCCTATCTTAATTGGTTCACACACTGAATCATTGTGTTAAAAGCATTATTTACATTTATAGATGCAATTTGTGTAGGTGTAAATGTAGGGGAATGGGGAATGGGAAGGGAAATAGTAGATGCCATGCATAGGGGAGTTTTGAGTGCCGATGTTGTTGCATACGAACCAACCAATAAGGTGTTCACATCTATGAATATGCATTAAGGTGATTAGTGGTCCAACTTAGAAACCTTGATCAACCCTTTGGAATTCAACATCAGTAGCAACATCAATGAGTACAACAACTCTGTGCATGCATCATGAGACAAAGACCTCTGTCTTCATCATAGAGAGAAAGTTTTGGTATTCGGTGATTAAAATCTAGGCACAATAAACGACACTATGAGCACATCAAAAATCACTAAAATTTACTAAAAAATAGGCATTTTCTATCCATTGTGATAGACCGAGTCCATCTTGATAGACATTTCTTGATAGATGGTGTAAATCGTTTATCAGCAACAGACGAGGGACAAAGACCTATGATAGATAGGGTCCTTTGCAATGGACACCCTAGTCCATCAGGACAAAATGATTGTCCATCGTGAGAGATAGCCCACCAAATTCTTTGACCATCACAATAGACATACATAACAAGAATTTTGTCCATCATGACAGACACCAACCATGATAGAATCTCTCCATTGTGAGAGATTGGTTTATTTTGATACACACATCTTCCACAAGAGATGTGTCCATCCTGCTAGATAGAGCCCATGCTAGACTATGTCCATCATGATAGACAGAGCATGTCTATCACGATAGAGAGGCAAAAATGGGAATTTTTAAGGATTGCAAATTTTGTCAAATTTTGGCCTACTTTTTGGAGTTTTGTAGAGACTTGGAACTCCTTGGAAGGGCTAAGCAAGGTTGCTATATGTGGCATGCTTGGGAGAACACATCTTGGGCAATCAAATATTAGCAAGGGCATCAAGTGCGAGGTTGGAAGAACTCTCAACCCCCTCAGTCAATTTCCTAGCTTAGGCTAAGAATGAGAAGTGAATATGATTAATTTGGGGCCACGATAGGCATGAACAAGTTCAAAAGTTGGTAATTTATCAAGTATAAGGAAAGATTGAGCTAAATAATGGAAAACCCTAATTGATATATATATATATATATATATATATATATATATATATATATATATATATATATATATATATATATATATATATATATATATATATATATATATATATATATATATATATATATATATATATATAATATGTGTGTGTATACATATACATATACATATACATATACATATACACATACAGATACATATACATATACATATACATATATCTATACATATCCATATACATATACATATACATATACATATACGTATACATATACATATACCTATACTTATACATATACACATACATATACATATACATATACATATACATATACATATACATATACGTATACGTATACATATACATATACATATACATATACATATACATATACATATACATATACATATACGTATACATATACATATACATATACATATACATATAGGTATACATATACATATACATATACGTATACATATACATATACATATACATATACGTATACATATAGGTATACATATACATATACATATACATATACGTATACATATACATATATATATACGTATACATATACATATACATATACATATACATATACATATACATATACATATACGTATACATATACATATACATATACATATACGTATACATATACGTATACATATACATATACATATACGTATACATATACATATACATATACATATACATATAAGTATACATATACATATACATATACATATACATATACATATACATATACGTATACATATACATATACATATACATATACATATACATATACATATACATATACATATACAACACCCACACACACACATATATATATATATAATTGGATCAAGAAAAAAATCAAGTACGACAAAACTTAAGTGCTCCTAATGATGCAAATATTAATATCAAAAAAATACATCTGAAGAACTTAAAAACAAACAAGTGATGATACAAAAGAACAATTGCACCGTGGTTGTACGTGGGCGATTAGGCAAAGAATCAAAGCATATGTTCCTTAGGTCAAGTAGACACCTAGGATGAGATTGGAAAAGCATCACATCATCTCAAGCTAGCATTGATCACAGAGCTAGGTGGTGGGCTTAGTAGATATGTGACTATCCTTATGTATTGAGTTCAGAAACTAGTGATTCAAAAATGTCGTTTAGCATGGAAAGACCCATAGGTAGTTCAAGGCTAGCTTATTTATAGGCCCTTGAAGGTCCCTATAAGACTTAGTTAGAGTACATACAAACCAATCGATTAGGTGCTCTCATCTATGAGAATGGCTTAAGGCAATCAATGGTCCAACTTAGAAACCCTGATAAACCCTTTGCAATTGAACATCCAGTAGTCAAATTTGAAGAGGGATCCTACATTGATAAGCAAGGAACCATGTACGTGGTTACAAGCTAACCTGATAAGACTAATGAGTTTGTAATAATCATCCCAGAGTCTGAAATAGGAGATTTGGAGCAAGAAAACATGGGAAAAGAGTCTAGAACACCTTGTGGCAAGTCAGTCCTATCAAGGATAATCACACCGGAGTGGATTCCCTGGGACAATAAGAGTATAGAGTTCTACTTGAATAGGGAAATAGACAAAGCATTCTAGAGATTCAAGCCTAAAAAAATGAGTGAGGTAGATGCAGTAATGATTTATGAGTCCAAAGACAATGATGCCCTTGAAAAGGTAATCTATTTAGATAACTCTTCAAGGAGGATTTTCGTGGTCATGGAACATGGTAGACATGCCTACACTTGGAAGGGTGAACTTGTTTTTCCTCCATTGAGACCGCATGGTTCTCATGGTCAGCATGGATATTCTAGGTATTCACAAAGAGAAGACTTGAGCACAACTAGAAGTGAGTTTTGCAAACCCCTCAAGAAGAGAGAGTTTAGGGTTAGACGTGGATAGACTGGACCAATAGAGACCAAGAGGACCCATGCTTTAGATAGGCATGGATGAATTTCCCCTAGCTAGACCAAGAGAACACCCTAGGATATTTAGACCCACTCAACTAGTAAAGTCGATGAAAAAATACTTTGATGGCATGGGAGACCCTTATGACCATGTAGTATAGTTAAGAAAAGTGTTCAGAGCCAGACAGGTGGAAGATTTATTCACTCAATAAAATGCTTTTGTCCTAGCTCTAAGGAATAAAACCTTGCCATGATTTCAACCACTACATGAAGGCCAATTTAGGGACATCAATTAGCTGCTAGAAGCATACATCATGGAGCCCTCTAAGAGCGGTATTAGAAATAATAGGCTACCAAGATGTTGGTTTAGACAATACATTGAGAGACGCCCTATTCCAAAGCTACCCACACCAGCCAAGTAAGTATCATTCATCCTAGATGCTTGTTAAATGCAAAGTTATGATTGTATGTATACTTGAAGGAACCCAAGACCATAGAGCAATGTGTGCAAATGTGTATTGACATTGAGGAGAGCTAGGGAGAAGAGTTAGAACTTTCAAAGATCTACAAGGATTCACATAGTTCTACCACTTTCACATCAAAGCATCCAACCTTAATTGAGAATTAGAAAAAAAAGTTGTGCAAAAGCTAGGAGTCTCAAGTAAAAAAAAAAGAAAAACCCTAGAATGGACTCTGTGAAAGTCGATGCTATAATTACAGAGGATACCACATGGCTAATATTTGCCTAATCATCATTTAGAACATAGGAAATCCAGATACTCAGTACTGCATGATAGAACAAAAGTATACCAACCACATTATGCAAGACTGCCCTTACAACAAACAACTGGTTAGGAAAAACTACCAACAAGCATATCAATAGCTAGGGAGATAACCAAACCAATACCAGCAACAACCATACTTTAAGCACAAGCAACCTTATCAACCCCAATACCAAGATTAGCAGAGATGACTACCAATGTTAGGTCAACAACCTCCACCTCCTGCCAATGTTATTTTAATCAAATATGTTGTGGGAAAGGATAACTTGAATAGAGCCCTAGTGCCTACATCCCAATGTTTTTTGAAAGTGACCCTAATGCTCAAGTTTTGACTTGACTCACATGGATAGCCCACGAGCATACTACATGGATTCAATTGAGCATAATGAGGTCTATCCATATGAAGCATCAATCGAACCAAGTAGGGAGCTTGAATATCCCAATGTGATGTATACACATCTTAACCCTAGGCCCCAACTAAGGTAGATGAGACCCCAATCACCTAAGCAACCATGCTACATATGTCAGTGTGGAGTTTGCTTCATACATGATTGTTCAATTTCTCCTCAAGCACAACTTCAACCTATAGTCATTCAAGGATCTTGATCTGACTATGGAAAGGAGCACCTCTTGAGAAACTCTCTTAAGAATTCAACCCATACACAAAAGATCACACAAATAAATGTTATTGGCTTGGTTGTAAAATCCAATGAAAGTGTGACAACTACAACACCAATACAAGTAGTGGCTAGAGCACAGGCTCTACAACAAGCTATGAGTGTGAATCAAGAGAAGAAATCAAAGGCCAATGAGTCATAGAGTGTAGCTAGGAGCAAAACAAGAGCTTGGAAGGATAGTCAAGAGAGAACGAAGAAAAAATGGGTGATAAAGATGAGCAAACTAGAAGAAAGCCTAAAGGAAACAAAAACAAAACTGATAGCATCCCAAATGCACTCTCAAATACCACCACCACCTCTCTCATCTCAACAAAACCATGCATCCATACCACCACCACCCAAAGCAAGGTTAGTCCTAGCAAATCCTACTCTTGAAGACTTGGACATGATGTTCAAGATTTATCAGGCTCAAATTCAAGAAGGACCAAATGTGGTAAGAGTTAGACAAGTGTTATCCCAGAGCGGACTTAGAGATGGAAAGGGCCAAGATTTGTGCAAAAATGGTAGGACTAGCTCAAGCTATGTTTGACACAAGCTGTCTTTTCAATCAAATCAGTGAATGCACACCTAGCTTTGAGAGGACTACTCGAGAGGTTAGAGCAATTGGTAGATAAACCCAAGACTTTTGCTACATCAAAGGCTCAAAGTAGAGGAAGTGAAAGGATAAGCTTACCCCCTAAGGAAGCCTATGTTCCTAAATCTACAAATGATGGAGTTGCTTCCTCTATACATCATTACTCCCAAGAGTTCACAAGAGAAATTCAAGAGGAGAAATGAGCCAAAGAGAGTAAGAACCCTCCTCCTATTGAGATAGTGGATGATCATCAGGATCAATTCCCTTAGAAAATTCTCTATATCTATGGGGAGCAAGAAGATGTGAGATCAAGTGAATGACTTGATTTTTAATTTGATTCCTTGTAGGAATTGCCTCACTTCACACATCCATCGGAGTAAAGGTCTATTCATATGATAGCCCCCACATTTATGGCAAGAAAAGATGAATCAATTCTACCAAAGAACACAGAAGCAATGAAGAATAGTAAAGTGTAGGGTCACCTCACTTTAGAAGAGCTACTTAAAATTAAACATGAATTGTGGAAACACATAGCTAACTAAATGCCAGAGATAGCTAATTCTAAATCTCAAGTAATATCACGTAAAACAGTACCAGAGATACCCTTGGATAGGATAGGTGACATGAGCAAAGGAGAAGAATGGAACACCTATCCTCCTATCACTTATCAGAGCTACACAAAAAAACTTATTCTAGGCTCGGGTGCAAGAGTCGCTATTGCTACCAATTCCCTACCAAACAATGGGGCAAGCTAGCTCTTAGACTAACTGGAATGAATTAGCAAATGGCAGACAAACATATTGAGAAAGCCTTAGGTTTGTTAGAAGGGATAAATCTCACTGCTTGTGGTGTGGAGATTGAACACACTTTTGCTATATGTGATTTGAGTAAAAATCATGTCTATGAGATGATTTTAGGCAGACCCTTCATGAGACAGTTGCAGATAGTGCAAGACTGGGGAACGAATTCCTTGTACTTACTGCACCTTGACCACTAAATTCAATCTTAAAGACTATTCTCATATAGATTTACCCCTTGCGGTGGAACCCAGTCCATAGGACATTAGATGAAACAAAGTCGGTGCCCTCCATAGGATCAGAATCTTCTTGGATGCATAAGGATACTCATCTATGGATGTATAAAATTGCAATTCAAGAAGAGAAAAGGTTAAACTCTAGAAGTGTAGGTGTTAATGAGAACCCTAGATCTATGCAAGACTCAGCCCATGCACTTATGGCATTCCATGATGAGGAATTGAACCCCATGGTTGGGCAGAAATCTTAGTCACAATGGACATAGTTGTCAATGAGGAGCACTGGACCTCTCATTGTGATGAATATGGATACCCTATGAAACAAATTTCATAATTTTTCAATCCATTTGAGCCTTCAAATGAGCTTAGGAACCTAATTTTGAAACTATGATGGACACTAGGTATGAACTAGTCCAAACCTAGTGTAGAAACTATAAAAAGATCTAGAAAGCTCATTCTAGAGGTTATCATTTTTAATAATTGAGCTTGTACGCGTATATTTTATATCTTGAAAGTGGTGCAATTGAAGATTCATTGTTCTCTCTCTTTGTCTTTCCTTGTGTGCATGTTGTTAAAAGTCGAGCTTCAAGCTACAAATTCGTGGGGAATCTTTTATGGACATGTGGAGCAATCAAAGGAAGCCAAAAGCCACGAGATTCCATCAAGAAAAGTCACTCAACCACTCTCCAAATTCATCTCAACTAAATCCTCCAAGTTAGGAGGCTGATTTGGGAAGGTAGTTCCTAGATTTTAGGGGCACACTTCTCACTATAAAAGGAGCATGTATCCCGACTTCTTTTGGCCCATCTTCTTGGAGTTTTAGCTCATGTAAAGTGAGCACTAAGTGCTGGAGTTGTGATAAGCAAGCCCCTTGCTTAATCTAGCCCCATGCTTGCTTGTTTGTTTTCTTTTAGTAGGCATATCTATGTGTGTGCGCAGGCAGTGTTGCAACTCTCTACCCCTGAGTTGTTAGCATTGGTTCTCCTCATATTGTATCCATTTGATGTAATTCTTGTCTCATTGGATAGTTATTAGAGTCTATTTTATGCTCACAAAGTCTCTCGATCATTCTCTGAGTAATGTGGGAGCAACATTCATTTTAGTGAAGTTGTGTGATTGATATCTCTCTTAGTGTGTAGGCTTTGTTGGAAATATTTTGCTCTTGGTTGTAAGGGCTGGTTCTCCTTCTATATGTATCCATTTGCTATGATTTTGGTGTCATTGGGTAGCTATTAGCGTCCTCTAAAGTTGACCCAAGTTTGAGATTCATTCTCTGTATAATCTCTCAGAAAAGCTTGCTGGAGTGAAGTGAGGTATCTGCTTGTCTGGCAGTTGTGAGCATTCAACTAGCTCATGTTGTAGACATTGTTTCTCCTTGTGTAAGCATCCATTTGAAGTGAAATTTGTTTTGTTGGAAAGCTCTTGGTGTCTACTACAGGTGTACAAAAGCTCACTGGATTTCTCTGCATAAGCTCTGAGTAAGAGCATTTTTGGTGTGCAGAGGTCAAAGAAGGATACCTGTGGAAGTCATTCACGCTTCGTCATTGCTTAGGGGTTGAGATACTTCCCCCATCAGTGGTATCAGATCATTTGGGCATCTTGGAGGTATCACATACAAGCAAGAAGACCTCTTGGAGTTGGTGGTTGAAGATTTGCATCAACAAAAGCTTCTTGGAGGTAGCTCACATCAAGGGGGAGCTATTCTACTCAAAATTGCAAGAGCACAAGGTGTGCATCTAAGGAAAGCTTTGGACTGAGGTAACCTCAGAGCCTCATTTTCATTTTACACACATTGGCCAAGGGCTAGGTCAAGTATCAAAGACTAGATATGGGAGACTTCAACACTCAAATTGAAAAGCTAGATAAAGGTAACTATCAACCATGGAGATTTAGGGTCTCCAACTATCTTATGGGCAAGGGCCTTTGGGGGTTGATTAGTGGAAGTGAACCAAGACCTAGGTTGGATGAGAATCCAACCAATGACCAGAGAAGGGCCTTTAGGGAATGGAATGAAAGAGACAAGAGGGTTATCTTTATTCTTTCCCAACACATTAGCAATAGCATGATCGGCCATATCCAAGACTTGGATTCAAGCATGAAGGTATGGGAGACACTTGAAAGGCTTTATTCAACAAGCACCAAAGAAAGGAAGATCCAACTCAAGAATGAGCTCAAAAACCTTAGGAAGAGCTCAGGGAGTAGCATAAATGACTACATACTTAAGGTCAAGGAGTTATCAGATGCATTGGGATCCATTGGAAGCCACATAGACGATGAAGATCTTGTGGCTTATACTCTCAATGGTTTGAGAGATGATGAGAAGTGGAAACCCTTTACCACTTCAGTTTATGTAAGGGATAATCTTCCCGATTTTGAGTAATTGGTTGCTCTCATGGTCACCGAAGAAATGAACATAGGTGGAAGTTCAACTAAAAGCAAGGATGCACAAGTTTTCTATGCAGGTAATCAAAGGGGAAAAGGAAGACGAGGACAAGGAAGGGGCAAAGGAAGGTTTGGAGGAAGGCAAGGCCACTCAAGCCATCAAGGACATGACCAAGGCACCTCATCACAAAAAGGGAGAGGAAGAACAAGAGGAAGAGGAGGACGACATCAACAAAACAGGAATCAAGATGGTGAAGGATGTTACATATGTGGCAAGTTTGGCCACTATGCTAGAGATTGCTACCAAGGAGGAAACCAAAGGAGCTATAATCAAGGTTCTTCATACAAAGGCCAAGGTAATTATGCTTCTACAAGTTCAGAAAATGACAATCTCTTGATGATGCACATGAATGGGAATTCAAGCAAAGTAGATAACACTTGGTATATTGATAGTGGATGTAGCAACCATATGAGTTGCAATGCTTCTTGGTTTACTAATCTACATGTTCCCAAAGGTAAAGGACATGTAGAAACAGGTGATGATACAGCCCATGAGATCTCCCATGTTGGAGATGTAGCTTTGGATGACAAGGAGGAAGGAAGATGTCTCAAGGATGTCTTGCATGTACCTACTATCACAAAGAACTTGGTGTCCGTTGGGCAAATGGTTGAAAGAGGCTATCAAGTAAGGTTCAACAAAGGTGGATGCTTTGTGGAGAACCCTAAGCAAGGTTACAAGGTCATAGCAAGAGGAAAGAAGCAAGGGAGACTCTTCACTTTGGAGGTAAATTCTCATTCCACTCAACATGTCTACTTCACATATGGAAACAAGAGGATTTCGGAGTTGGACTTGTGGCACAAGAGGATAGGTCACATCAACATACAAAGAATGAAGGAAATGCAATTCAAGAGGCTGGTTGAAGGTCTTCCCAACTTCCAAGGACAAGGTATGAAGCATTTATGTGAATCTTGTCAACTAGGGAAGCAAGCGAGACTTCCATTCAACAAGAGTGGCTACATAAGCCAACATCCATTGGAGTTGATACATACAGATGTGTGGGGGCCAACCAAAGAGCAATCCATTGGAGGTAACAAGTACTTTGTCACTTTTATAGATGATTGCACAAGGATGGTTTGGGTTTATTTCATCAAAAACAAATCAGATGTGTTTACATGTTTCAAAGCATTCAAGGCAATGGTAGAGAAGGAAACAGGTACATAGCTAAGGTCCGATGGAGGGGGAGAATATTTCTCCAATGAGTTTTTTTATTTTTTAATGGATCAAGGCATCAAGAGACAAGTAACATGCAGGTACACACCCCAACAAAATGGAGTAGCAGAGAGAAAGAATAGATACATTGCCGAGATCGCTAGAGCAATGCTTAATGAGATGAATGTACCTAACATGTTTTGGAGTGATGCAACAAATACCGCCGTGTATCTTATGAATAGGGCTCCTACCTTAGGGATCCATTGCTTGACACCATATCAAGCCTATTATGGTAAGAAACCTGATCTTTCCCACTTGAAGATATTTGGATGTACTTGTTATGTACATGTGCCAAGTGAATTGAGGCACAAGCTACAACCAAAGGCAGAAAAGTGTGTGTTTCTAGGATATTCAAATGATCATAAAGGTTACAGGTGCTTCAACCCAAACACAAAGGACTTGAGGATATCAAGGGATGTAGCATTTGATGAGCTACTCCCTTGGTATAAGAAGTATGATTGTATGCAGGACTATGAAGAAGAAAAGCATGGACATGATGAAGACCAAATCGACCTAGAGCTAAGCGGCCCAAGGTGTTCCATCAATGAAGATAGTTCAAGCATGAACTCACCATGGAGGGGGAGATCTTCATCAAGCTATGAAGCACAATCAATCAACAAAGGCAAAGCAACATTGGTGGAGTTGGATGAAGAAGGTAATGAAGTTGAAGATGATGAAGGACACATGATGGAGAAAGAAGCCACGTCAAAGAAAGAGATCAAGTTCCCAAGGCAAAGGAGGTTTATTCCTCTAAAAGATGAAGAAAGGAAGTCTTCTAGAGTTAAGTATCCAACTCAAAGGTTTACTTATGATTCATACATGGCAACGCATTATGCATATATGAACAAAGTAGTAGAAGATCATGAGCCCGATTGCTATGAAGATGCAAGCAGGTACACCGAATGGAAAGAGGCAATGCAAGAAGAGATCGACGCACTTGAGGAAAATCAAACATGGACTCTAGTGCCCAAGAAGGAGAACATGAAGGTAATAGGTAATAAGTGGGTGTATAAAGTAAAGAGGAATTCAGATGGATCTATTTCTAGGTTCAAAGCAAGATTGGTGGCCAAGGGTTTTGCACAAACCTATGGAGTGGACTTTGAAGAGACATTCAGCCCCGTGGCAAAGATGAGCACCATTAGGACACTCATTGCAATGGATGCTAGCAAAGGATGGAAGCTTTTCCAATTGGATATCAAGAATGCCTTTCTCAATGGAGACTTGGAAGAAGAGGTATACATGGAGCAACCACTAGGTTTTGTTCATAAAGAGTTTCCACATCATGTTTGTAGGTTGAAGAAGGCACTTTATGGCCTAAAGCAAGCTCCAAGGGCTTGGAACCAAAGATTGGTGGACTAATTGATCAAATGTGGTTACAATCAATGCAAGGCGGATCCATCTCTCTTCATCAAACAAAGAGGAGAACTTGTAGTCTACATGTGTGTGTATGTAGATGATCTTATCATTACAAGTAATGATACAAAGGGCATTGAGGAGATCAAGGCAAAGCTTGGAAAGGAGTTTAGGATATCTGATCTTGGAGATCTTAGGTATTTTCTTGGCATTGAAGTTGTATACAAAGAAGAAGGTATTATGCTCATACAAAGGAAGTATATTCTAGACCTACTTGAGAGGTTTGGGATGCTACATTGCAAGCCTATTTCAAATCCCATGGAAGTTAATGTAAACCTAAGCTCCATTGATGGAGAGCCATTAGAGGATGTAACTTTTTATCACTCTATTGTAGGCTCTTTCAATTATGCCACAATAACTAGGCCTGACATAGCATATGGAGTTGGAGTGTTATTACAATTTATGCATAGTCCAAGGACTACACACTTGCAAGCTGCAAGAAGAATGTTACGATATCTCAAGGCCACTATAAATGAAGGATTGTTCTATTCATTTGATGATGATATGCAGGTCAAAGCTTATTCTCATGCGGATTGGGCCGGTTCCAAGGAGGATAGAAGAAGTACGAGTGGTTACCTAGTCATGCTAGGTAGCAAGATCATCTCATGGATTTCAAAGAAGCAACCCACGGTGGCATTATCTTCCATCGAGGCTGAGTATAGAGCTTTGGCTCAAGTCACATGTGAGCTAATGTGGATTAAGAAGTTATTTATGGAGCTTAATTTGCAGGTTGACACATATCCAATTTTTTGTGACAATATGAGTAGCATTCATCTAGCATCGAATCATGTCTATCATGCTAGAACCAAGCATATTGAAGTGCACTATCACTTCATAAGGGAAAAGGTGATATCCAAGGAAGTTTCAGTACATCATATTGGTACCAAAGACCAAGTTGCCGACATGTTTACAAAGGCTTTGGATGGAATGAAGATTTCAAAATTCAAGCAAAGCATCAACATGAAGGAGCTTGGATGAGGATGAAGAATTGAAGCTTGAGGGGGAGTGTTAAAAGTCAAGCTTCAAGCTACAAATTCGTGGGGAATATTTTATGGACATGTGCAGCAATCAAAGGAAGCCAAAAGCCACGAGATTCCATCAAGAAAAGTCACTCAACCACTCCCCAAATTCATCTCAACTAAATCCTCCAAGTTAGGAGGCTGATTTGGGAAGGTAGTTCCTAGATTTTAGGGGCACACTTCTCACTATAAAAGGAGCATGTATCCCGACTTCTTTTGGCCCATCTTCTTGGAGTTTTAGCTCATGTAAAGTGAGCACTAAGTGCTGGAGTTGTGATAAGCAAGCCCATTGCTTAAGCTAGCCCCTTGCTTGCTTGTTTGTTTTCTTTTAGTAGGCATATCTATGTGTGTGCGCAGGCAGTGTTGCAACTCTCTACCCCTGAGTTGTTAGCATTGGTTCTCCCTCATATTGTATCCATTTGATGTAATTCTTGTCTCATTGGATAGTTATTAGAGTCTATTTTATGCTCACAAAGTCTCTCGATCATTCTCTGAGTAATGTGGGAGCAACATTCATTTTAGTGAAGTTGTGTGATTGATATCTCTCTTGGTGTGTAGGCTTTGTTGGAAATATTTTGCTCTCTGTTGTAGTGAAGTGAGGTATCTGCTTGACTGGAGTGAAGTGAAAAGCTTGCTGGAGTGAAGTGAGGTATCTGCTTGACTGGCAGTTGTGAGCATTCAACTAGCTCATGTTGTAGACATTGTTTCTCCTTGTGTAAGCATCCATTTGAAGTGAAATTTGTTTTGTTGGAAAGCTCTTGGTGTCTACTACAGGTCTACAAAAGCTCACCAGAGTTCTCTACATAAGCTCTGAGTAAGAGCATTTTTGGTGTGCAGAGATCAAAGAAGGATACCTGTGGAGGTCATTCACGCTTCGTCATTGCTTAGGGGTTGAGATACTTCCCCCATCACATGTGTGTGTGAATGTGTGTGTATGATACTATGCTTCTCAGTCATGCTCTTGTGTAGTTCAATTGCTCATGGTCGTCATACCATCCTCTCATCTCCATGGATTGACAATTATAAGGTAGATCTCCCATGTTGGTGCTTACGTTTTGCTAGAGTGACAACCCCACCATCCTTTCTCCCCCTACCTCTTTTTTCACCTTGATAGAAAACTTGTGCATCCTTGCCTTTGGTTTCACTTCCTCTTAAATTCATTTATTTAATGACCATTAATGACAAAATCTTTTCAAAATCTGGTAGTGAATCCCTCACATACACTAATTTGGTGAAGGATGTCTTCATCTCTCAAACCATTGAGAGTACCTAAAGTGATGAAGAGGCCTAGTGTTGAAATATTTTCACTTGAGAGCTTCCCTTTGTAGATATATGAAAGCAACTTCTTAGTAGAAGCGTGAGAGAGGATTTCATTTTGTCTAGTAGCCCCAAATGCTTCCTTTTGATGTTGATGAAGTACTCTAGTTCAAATTTCTTTAATACCAGTGGTAAGATTCCAATCGATCTTCCTATGTAGCCTTGGAAGGTCTTAGAACCTCATAGATCTTCTTTCTCTCACACGAGCTCATTCTAGTTGATGGTACTCACAATTTACTTAGGGAATTTTTTTCAAGTTTTGTATGCTCTAACTAAACTTATCAATATCTCTAGCACGATTTAAATCGCTCAAATTGGATTGGAGTAGGGATAACTAAATGCTACAAGATAGACTACTTGACTACCTCTACTTACTTACACACAAACTACCAAAGTACATAGTTTTTATATTTCTTATAAAGTGTGCAAGGAAATTATCCAAGACGTAACACACATAAGGAGACGCAAAGATGAACCAAACATTCTTTGATTTAGCTGAGTTGGATATTGAAGGAAGAAGAGACACTCTACTCAATAGAGAGTTCTTAAGTGTCTACACAAAAGCACCATGCACGTAGCTACGGTGATATTCTTCTACACTACCAACAACTAGGGGGCTTTCTTAACCAGAGGGTTGCATCCTTACATTAGAAAATACTAGAGTACTAAGAGTACAAGTGAGGGTGAGTAGCAGAACATCAAATAGGACTCCAAATTTGAATTTTATGGAAATCTCAACTAACTCCTATATTCTAGGAACTAGCTACCAATCAATCAACTTACTTTTTGGTAAGCATAAATTGCAATGTTTAGGTAATGATTGAAATCATAAACTTTGGCCTTCATTGTGATGGGTATAAGATTTTCTTTGATGTGAATGAGTGTTCTCTAAGGTTTGAGATTATCTTTCAAACATGTTATAAGTGAATGCATAGGTTACATAGTTCAAAAAGTAACTTGTTCAAATGATCGTGCATCTTGGAAACTACACCCCCTATGGATGAGAAACACATTCATAGCAGGTCTCTTCGAAGGAAATCATCATCCTCTATGTAGACCTGCAAGAATTAAAACTACTTTTTTTTTTAAGTATCTAAGGTAGATTTTGTGTATAGATGTGATAGGAAATCGTTTGTCAACCTCATCTCTTTTGAGAATATCATGTTCTACCTCTCAAATATGGGATAAGATCCCTTCAAGCTTTATGGAGATGAGTTGGATCTTAAGAGATTTTTTCTCTTCACTTTTTTATGGTGAGGAAATTTGCTACCTTGAATTTCAAGCCTTTTGATTATGTTGACATACATGAGAAATTGTCACCGGCCTCATTCAATTGTAATGTTCTCGCCTGAAGAGACTCCCCTTAGAGAATATCCTCTTCCTCATCATCCTTGAAGTCCTTGGGCTAACATATCTCATATTGCTCCTATAGGTCAGAACCTAGTCACTTCACCATGATTCTCCAGTTATGAAATTTGCACATGTCCCTGAAGCCCTCCTTGAACTTTTCATACATCCTATACATATCCACCTAGCTCCACCTTTGGTGATTGAGGAGAGATGAACCATTGGCTTGTTGTGGTAGTTAATTGTAATTTTCATGGATCTCATGGGTCAAAAACGCATATGATCTCTTAGTATATTTTCAAAGGAGATAAATTGAAAATTCCTTCCCCCTAGCCTTCATCAATGAGGAAACTGAGTCATCATCCATGGGTATTTGCATGGATGACTCAGAAACAAGTGTTGGGCATCTTGTTTGAATTCTTGCTTCCTAAATCATTGTATTTTTCCTCCGTGCTTCTTTTTTTTGCAATACAAGATTCCCTCAAAGATCTTGATATGATCCACGAAAAAGGGTTGAATAAAAGCCCAATTTGAACAAAAAATAAAGAAGTGTTTTAAAATCCAAGAAAAATTCAATCTACAAGATGAACTAATTGTATTTCCTTTCACTCTGCAAACAATGGAGGATGATGTTCCAAAGTACCTAGTGATTTTAAATGCATTATTATGAAGCCAAAGGAGTCTAATAAGCATCATTGGTGTCAACTTGGCAGATGTAGAGTAGGTTTTGTGCAACAATAGCTCATCTCTCGAGCAAACCCAACCATCTCCTCACAATTCCCTTGCCTTCTTTGCTTTTATCTATCTATCTATATCCATCTGTGTATCTATCTATCTATCTATCTATCTATCTGTCTGTCTATCTATCTGTCTATCTATCTAGCTATCTATCTACCTACCTACCTATCTATCTATCTATCTATCTATCTATCTATCTATCTATCTATCTATCTATCTATCTATCTATCTATCTATCTATCTATCTATCTATCTATCTATCTATCTATCTATCTATCTATCTATCTATCTATCTATCTATCTATCTATCTATTTCATGATAGCATCATATTTTGATTGCATATAAACCATCAAAATTTTAGAATTCTGTGCTTCATCAAATGAAACATGCTCATTCTCATCATTGAGACTAGAGGCAGCCATAGCATAGTGATCTGATGCAAAAGACGCACTGTGAAAGCCTTAACGAGTATAATATGACAGAGGTGCATCTAATTTGTTGTCACACAAAGTCTACACTAGCCATTTTGGCATAGTTTTTGCCTTCTCAATATCACTTCTCTCATCAACAAGTGCATCATGTAAATCTGCATCATAAATGGAATGATTTGCATCATCACATGAAACCTGTAAAGGTTGAGAAGTTGCCTCATTACGATCAGCACTAGCTTTTCCACCTCTAAAATTAATAGGTGCCTCAAGTTTGGGAGAGAGGACACCATTTTAGATTTACGCAGGTGTAGCAAACTACCAAAATTCAGATGACCAAAGTGTGCATGCCAAAGCTTTGCATCTAATAAAGCCTGAGAATCATGTATTGCACATGCTAGATCATTCCAAAGTTTTTCATATCCTATGAGCTTATACAGCCCATGACATAAAATTCCAGAAGCAATAATGAGATTGTCATTTGATAGATCATGAATTGTACATCTGTCATCAACAAATTTTACAACCAAGGCAATCTTGGCTAAAGCTCAAATTGATAACAGATTCTTCTTGATCCCTGACACAAATAAAGCATTTGACAATGTAAAAGAACTACCATCAACAATACTTAGAATGATCCTATCAACTCCCATAACATGATAAGAGGAGATGTTGGCACATGTGATAGTATTCCTTATAGGGACAGGCTCGAGTGAGGTGAAGAAACTGCGATGCGAGGTAATATGTTTGGTTGCCCCACTATCAGATACCCTATTCATGAGAAGGTGGGTCATAACTCCAAAAAGTGGTAAATACCCATTCTTCATTCTGCACAAGATTAGTAGACTCTGTTTTGGGTGTAGATACCTCTACAACAACCATTCCAGCCTCTTTCTTCCTTGCCTCTTTAGCAGCCAGTTTTGGACACCACTTTATGACATGATCATTTCCTTTATAGTATTTGCAAAATGGTTTCTGCTTTTCTGTTTTCTTCTCACCTCTGTCTTCCTTCTTTGATTGCATAGAATTAGCATATTTTTGCTTACTACTAGAAGAGCTCCACTTACCTTCGCCCTTCTAACTAGCCAAGAAAGCTTGATTTGCTAGACACATAATGGACTTGTTCTGCCTAGACTCATCCCCCAACAAAACAAAGACTAACTCCTCAAATATTAAGGCAATTAGATTGCATTTCATAATCAAATGAAGAGTAAAAGCAAAATTCTGACATGAATCGAGAAGATTATTCAAAACAATCTACACAAGTGAATTCTAAGGTAAGACTTCATCAGCAAAAATCAATTGTTCCTTCCGATCTTTGATCTTTATCATAAAATTGTCCATGGAATCTCCTTCATTCATGTGCTCACTCTCCAACTATTTTCCGAGGAAAGCAACACGAGACTCATTCCTTGCATGGTATAAAGTGGTAAGTGTATCCCAAGCATCCTTAGTTGTTCTGCAAGAGTGAATGTGAGGAATAATGGCATGTTTGATGGACAAGGGTATCAATGCCCGTGTGTGAGCATCTTTGCCATCCCAATGAATCTGCTCTATAGTAGGTGCAATGAGAACTACAACATGAACAGGAACATGAAGAATATCACCATCTTCAATGCCATCTACATCACCTTCAGCAACTGTGTTTGCAAGTGAAATAGGATGTTTCTCAACACCTTGAAGATTCCAAGAAGCAATGCTAATGAAATTTTGTAGGTATGTAATAGACATTATGCTGGATCTACCATGCTTTAAATCATGGCAAATGTCAACTAAGCACTGAGAATGTAATGATCATATATGTATTAAATCACATACAAATACAATGTCATTGGAAATCATACATTGCTCAATGTGTGAGAGGTGAATGAGAAGATCATTGTTCTGATGGAGTTATAACAGAGAAGTGAAATGAGAATGTAATGATCATATATGTATTAAATCACATACAAATACAATGTCATTGGAAATCATACATTGCTCAATGTGTGAGAGGTGAATGAGCTATGAGGTAAGCTCTCATTTCACACTGAATTTCCTTCAAGATGATCTCATAGGCAAGATGCACGCAGGTCTTTTTTATCCTCTTCTTATAGTTACTCTTGGAGGCAAAGTTTGAATTCAAACTTAAACATCTGCCTAAAAGGTGAATCCTAAAGTATAAGATAGATTCCCTCATCACTCAACAACCAAATGATTCGTGATTTTAGATCTTCCTAACTCCATGTGGATGTGGATCACTTTTACAAGGATAAATGTGAAGAATTTTTACAAGAGGTTGATCATGAAGCCTTGCATAAGTTATGCCAATAAATCAAGCATGAGCTAATTAACCAAGTATGTGGGCTTGGTTTTAATTGCACCAACACTTTTAGAGAAAGCAATGAATGAATTCAATTTTTTTACCCATATTTTTGAGATTCTTTTCAAGCTTCTCTTAAGTCCATGTGGGATCAACATCTTGTATTGCATCCATATTATGTACTTGTCCTTCTACATGTCTATTGATGATGGTGAATATATGACAATTGGCTGAAGCGTGACCATGTTTGTCACAATCTCAAAATGCTATGGATGATTTCTTGTATTGTCAATTCATAGTGAAGATTGTGGGTTTGTATTGTTGATATTTTGGGTTTGTATTGTTGATATTTTGAAAAGAAGAGGTAATGGGATCTCATTTAATTGGCACTCCAAGTGTACATTGTGAATAAGTTTCGCTTTTAAGAGTTATTTTTTATGGAGGGATATCATTGATAGATTAACTTGGCAATAGAATTGAGTTCATTATTAACAACATGAGCAAAATAAATTGCTTCATGTAAACTTGTAGGACATAGGGTGTTGAGTTTTTCTTGAATTCCCATCTTCAAGCCATCTTCATATTTTCATTATTAAAAAGGTACTTTTTCAAGCATTCAAACAAGAAAAGTTTTGTTGCCAGAAGTGTTTAGTATTAAGGTGAGAAATTATCATCTTCCATTCATACAAAAGAAGTCCAATTTTTTTAGAGTGTAATTGAAATTAAAGGGATAAAAAAAATTCTTTCACCTTCTCTTGAAACATTCCCATGTTGTACATTGATCCATACTATGTTGCAAAATATTCCACCAAGTTTGTGATTTAACCACAAGATAGCTAGTTGCAAACTTAACTTTTTAAGATATAAATAAGATTCATCTAAATACGAATAATTAAACCATGATAGACAAGACATAATGATTTGACCATATTCATGACCATCAAATTTTAGGAATTAGAAGTTTTTGCACCCATCTTGGATTCCATGTCATCCATTTGTGGTTCAGTTAGTCATTTCACCACTTGAATAAGTCTTTCATCTTGTGCTTGCATTTGTTGAATTTGCAAATCTCGCTCTTTGATTTCTTGAAGAGTGCGTTGCAATAACTCAAGTTATTACTTGAAGGGTATGTTGGGTAAAATTGAATTTTCAAAATCATCCATTGATTTATGTGGATCCATGATTTGTAGAGGTAAAAGTGTTTGGCTAAATGTAGATGAAAAACAATGTTAGGAAAAAAAATAGGGTTAAGGCTTTGGGAATATGAGAAGGTAGAGAGTGAATTTGGGTAGTGAGACATCACATACACATAATGTAATGGTAAACACTTAATTGTATATGGAGTTTATATGAGTGAAAACATGCGAGTTATTGAGTTGGTATGTTGAGAAGTGTTGCATGATTTTGCTCACATATAGTCATATGATGTAGAGATAGAGGGCAATAGAGATGCATTCATGTGCGTGCATAGCAAAGGACTCTACATAAAAACAAACATAGAAATAGAAAACTTACACGGTAATCGGTATAATTTTCCCTCACATGCTTCATTGGATAGTATTTGTGTATAAAAACTAATTGTATTGATGTGAATATCTTTTTTTTACAAATAAAGTAATTAATGAAGCTCATTTATTACTCGAACTTTCAAATATAAGGGTTCTTGGAAGGCCAACAATTCAACCATTTGAACCAGCACTACAAGACATTTGATGAATTTTGTTAGTCCTTCGATAGATAGGGAGATTTATAAGGGTACATAGTCTCTCTTTCCTATAATATCTATCAATGTACTACTTGAATCTTCTTTCTAGTAATCACATGAATTCATATGTGTATTGTTTAAAATTATGTAGAAGTAAAGTTGTGTTATGTTAAATTCAACATTGTGAGAGCACACCTATGAATTCTTCTACTATGTTGTCTATGCCACCTTACAACTTTCTCCTGAAGGGTCAAAATCAAGTTGAGGCAAAAACAATGAGCATCGACCTAAAGGCTTTCTACAAATATGATAGTTTAGCAAAATCTCATCCCTAGTACATGCTTGAATTCTAGGGCATAATCATATAGGTCCCTTGAACCATAGTGATTCTTGTTGCACTTGGTTACTTGAGACGTTCTAAGCCTTCTTTCATAGTTTTGCGAGGTCACATGGCATGAAAGTTTTGATCCCATTACAAGTCTCTATATGGTGGTACATTACATGGTTCTCTATGAGGCCTTCCATTTTGATGGCTTGAATAGCTCCTTCTAGTGGAATTTCTTGAGTCTCATATCTTTCAAAGTTTCCCTCCTTTGATTGGTGAGTGCAAAGAGAGGAACCCCTAGTATGTATATCTCCATTTCTCCTCTTTAGATACCAGTGAGTACCTCTATCCATTTTTGCATGCGTATGAAGGTGACTCTTTAGGTCGCATGGGATTTTGAATACCCAAATTGTTTTCTAGATTGAAGCTCTATCATGACTTTCTATGCAATTTTGATGGAAATAAACATTTTTGTGAATCATGATACAATATGATATGGGGTTGGTCACATGGGAATTTGATTATTTTCTTAATGAAAGAGTAGATTGATCGACATTTTGATTCCATTAGTGGTTCTTATGAGTCCTCTTCACCTCCGTTCTCATGAGTCACAATCTCTTCTCCATGATTCACATTCTCAAGACTATTATTCTCCCTCTCTCTCTCTCTCTCTCTCTCTCTCTCTCTCTCTCTCTCTCTCTCTCTCTCTCTCTCTATATATATATATATATATATATATATATATATATATATATATATATATATATATATATATATATATATATATATATATATACGCACACACCCCCTGACATATCCTCATATCGGTCTATGTCAAACTAACTACAAGGATGAAGTCCACTCATGCACCATAATGTTTGTCAATTTAACTACATATCTCATTATTCCATCATTATTGGTAGACATTCCCAGTGAGTTCTCATACGGATACTCAAAGATAATTTTATAGTCACTTTTCTATATTAGAGACATAAGATCTCATATGATCATTCCTCCTTCCATAATGTCTATGCTACTTGTCTTTGTGTGATATTCAATCCTTTTGTGAAAACTTTTGTTTGAGTTTCTATTCAGCAATATGTGGCCCAAATTTTTCTATGGCTCTATGAGATTCAATGAATAGTTTTGATCTTTTTTTTTAGAAGGACTCAATTTCTCACATCAAGGTATAGTCACTAGCCATGACTCAGAAAAATGATGTATTTTAGATATTGTTTGTTGCGAATAAGTTGGATGGTTCTACATGCCTATTATGGGCATACATGATGTTCCATGTATTGGTCGCAAAAAACAATGTGGAATATGTCCTATCATTGCTACAAATGCTCAAAATTTAGCTAATGGAAGTGGTCAAGAGGATGTCATAGGTTTAGATTCTAGTATAGTTACTATTTTGAGTCCTCTTATAAATCCAATTCCGACCATGTTAGGTGCACTTTTAGAACCCCAAGCACATTAGAGCAACATTGATGGGATGACAAATATGCACAAGCACATCCCTTCATTTCTTTATTTATCAGTCATTTCATTATTCCTTATATTTGCTCATGCGCAATAGTTAGAGATTCTTGGGATACCATTCCATGCTATAATAGGCAAGAAATGAATCTCATGTTTTTTAACTTTGAGGTTGGAGAGTGAACATATGATTCAAGGTGATACTATGAATAATTTTCTCACAAAGATCAAAGATTTGAAGTAGAAGTTGATTGTTGCACATGAAATTTTTCATATTGTTCAATTATGTACATTGTTCTCAATGGGATGCCTAATCCTTATCACGATTTCCATTCTACTCTTTTGTTGATGATCAACAAAAACTAAAATTCCTTTAAATTTTAAGAACTCATTTATATTTTACGGCAAGAAGATCAATGCCCTAAAAATAGGTCCACTATGTGTGTTGAAGATCAAGCCTTTGATGCTAGTCAGATTGGCAAGGATAAATGTGGTTGTTCCAATAAAATACATTGTGTAAGTGTTGCACAATCAAAGAAGGATGAAAAATATGAGAAGAAATCAAATAAGGATAAATAGTTTTTCAAATACTTTAAATGATCATATCATAAAGAATTTTCCTACACGATACTAAACAGGTAAAAAAGAAAGAGGCAATAATGGTTGTTGTAGAAACTTCTACTTCTAAGAATGAGTCTTCCAACTTAGTATAGAATTAAGAATAGGAATTTACAACACATTGTAGTTAACACTGAGTCACAACAAAGGAGAACAAAGACATGTTCTCTTTTTCTTTTTACCTAAATACCATTATATGAAGCAAAAAAGTGGGCATTTTACAATATCTAGAAAGCATCACGAGTCTTGCTTGTAAATATTGTCTTTAGAAGCTTGATCTCAGATCCCAAGTAGTCAAGATAGATATACTAAAATTCTTGCTGCCATGAAAACTAGTTGTTGAGCATTACCAAGAATCCCACATCATGATCTTGGACAATAGATTAGAGTTGAAAAGGTACATGTAAGAATTCGCGAAGCTCCTTCATTACATCTATAACCTCAATAAGCACAGAAGATAGCTAATTAAGAGTTACTCGAAAGTTAGAGAACATGTGTTGTAAAAATCAGAGCATTTTAACAAGGCAATTAAGATCATCCCCTTTGTATGGTTAAGATCCCCATTGAATGCCTGGCCATATTAACGGAATATGAAATACACTTCACAAAAGCATTCCCAAGAGAAGATAATATTCAACAAAATTATACTAAGAAACATTCACACATGATCAGAGAAATGCTCAAGATAAATCAAGCTGAACACGAAGTGGAAGCAGAACTCCAAATTATATTTCCATTAAAATGATATTTTACATTTCATGTGTTTTACAAGAGTTATGTGAATCTACAATAGAAGCTGATCATAGCTTTCCTCAGGCTCAAGGGTATTGGTATCCTCTGGCACATTAGAACACCTATCTTGCCTCTCTTGCTCCAAGATTGGCTCTTCAAGGTCAGCCATGTCCCCAGGTTCATCTGCAAGTGGTGGAACAGGCTCCCTTGAAGCTGCTTGGAATCTCTCTGTATCTGCAATGTGCTTCCTTCCAACCTCTTGGTCTTCATCTGGGCATTCATTCAGCCCATTGATTCTCATTCTAATGAAGCTCACTTGAGCATCATCCTTCTCCACAGCTATGCAGTGCCTGAACATCTTTAAGGAGCAAGCCAGAGTCGTTCCTGAAACAGCAGAAAACCTATTAGAGGCTTCAATCAACAATGACTAATGAAAATTGTGAAAATTGAAATTACCTGTGCCCGAAAAAAGGTCTAGGACCCAGTCATCATCATTGGAAAATAGCTGAAGCAATCTCATTATGAGTTTTTGTGGCTTCTGATAAGGGTTAGCCAATGTCATGTCCCCAGCTACATGACGAAGTTTCTTGGTAACGGCTGGGAACATGAGCACATTTGAGATCCCATTCTCATTGCAATGCTCCCTGACTCTCCTTTTGCTTACTTCATCATAATAGCCCACTGTAATGCATTCAGTGGCACTCACAAACCGATGCAAAGGAGTGTGATTTACGTTTGTCTTCACCCTGCAAAAAAGAACTATGAGTCACATAGGGCATCATGAAAGCCATGGAGATAGAAAGAAGATTACTTACCAAGTGAGGCACTCGACAGCATGACATCTTGCTTTCAAAGCAGTTGAAACAGAGAAAGACTGGTCTCTGCTATGGAAAATTACTATCCTCCAAAGAGGAGACATAGTTAACTCTGCAAAATCAGTGACCATCTTCCGAATCTGAGGGTGTTTGAAGGGTTCATCATCATTAACTGATCCTAACATCCTAAATCCATAGGGTATGTCCGCTATGAGAAGGGAGAAATGTTTTCTAGGCACAACAGAACAAATATTATTTACATCACTACAGAACACATTGTAATATACAGGCCTAAGGGGGTCTAGGGGATTGGAGAAACATTTAAGATCGGGTTCATCATCAAAATCCATCTCCTTCGCTTTCAGTCTAGATTTCTCATGCCTTGCTCTTTGAATGTGAGCAAGGAATGCAGGGGGGCAGTCATCTAGTACCTCTGTAGACTTACTTTTCCTTGGTTTCTGCAGAACAAATTGGAAAAACAATTAGAAGAGCTCTTCAGTACAGCAAACAGAACATAAAGAACGGATGTATGGCATCGATTTCTTGTTGGGGTAGATGCTAGGCATCGACCTTCTACTAAAAATCGATGCTTGGCATCGACCTAGGGACCTAAGTCGATGCCTGGCATCGACTTTTGCCACGAGGTCGATGCCAGGCATCGACTTTTGTTGCAGGTCGATGCCAGGCATCGACTTATGCTGCAAGTCGATGCCAGGCATCGACTTATGCTGCAAGTCGATGCCAGGCATCGACTTATGCCCCCAAGTCGATGCCAGGCATCGACTTATGCTGGAAGTCGATGCCAGGCATCGACTTATGCCCCCAAGTCGATGCCAGGCATCGACTTATGCCCCCATGTTGATGCCATGCAATGCATCAAATTGTTTAGTATGAAATATTCTGATAAGAGAATCTACCCAATCACGAAACAGGATGAAATATTCTGATAAGGCTTTGTAGGATGATGTGGTTGGATAGTCTGCTTGGACCTCTGTCCAAGAAAAGCAACCCAGCCTCTTCATCATCACCTCCTGAATCTTCATGTACACTTTATGACTACAGACACATAAATATAAAAGAGACTAGGTTAGACAAGAAGCATGGGAGGAGGGAAAAAGGATCTGAGAATAACATACATACTTATTGAGCTCAGTGACCATCTCCTCGAGGCTCAACTCCTTCGAGATTACCCTTGACAAGGTTGATATGATCAATGTATCATCCTTGATTCCTTGAAGGGCCCTCCATGGGGTCAGCTTCATGTCCTCAGGAGCCTCCTCAAGTGAAAGGTCAACTTTCCTTCCCTTTCCCCTCAGATCAATTTGTGGGTCTGGCCTCGACTTTCGTTGCTTCTGGCCCTTGACTTCCTTATGCTCCCACATTGTGAAGATTCTATCCTGAAGATCCCAGATCTCACCTGATCTGAATGCCAGTTGAAACCATGGGTCATATTTCCTCAAAGCATCTGATTTTCTATTCTCATCCAATGCAATTCCAACCTCAATAAGGCATTGCTTTCGTAGATTGGGATGTATTCTCCCAGCTTCCTTCACAAGACAATCTTCGTATTCATGGTGGAAGAACCGAATTCTCTCTATGGAGGACATTTTCTGCCTGTAGTCATTATCGTTGTTGTGATCCCAAGCAAGAAGCTTGGCTTCCTCAGTTGTAAGACCAGCATATATCTTACACTCTGCATACCTAAAGAAAAATGTAGTAGGGTGCTCCTTCACTAACTGTCTACGAGCCTCTGCAGAGTGTGAACCTCCAATCACATAATAAGTGTACTCCTCAAACAAATTCTCATTGAAATCCTCCACACAACTGCACTCATGCGGATCCACCATTACAAGGAATGGCACAACAGTAGCATGAGGATTAATTTTCATTTTCTTCTTAAGATTTTGGACATGCAAATTATGTGGCTCCCTGATCTCAAGGGGCCTCCTCCCTGTGACTGGATCCACTGGTGGCCTGTGGATAATCTTAATAGGCAGGTGGAACAACTGCCCCTTCTTCACAATTTTTCTTCTAGCTATGTCCTCCCTCATCTTATTCTGCTCAGTGCCAAGCACACCAGATGCAAGCTCTCCACCAGGTGCAACAATAATGTCCCCAGAGCTAGAGCTTGAGTCAGAAAAGTCCTCTTCTGCAATTATCTTCTTTTTCTTTTGGGGCTTTTTCTGCACACTCTGCTTACCCCTTGCCTTTACAGGGGTCGTCTTCTTGTGCTGTGTTGGCATGATATTGCCCTGTATCCATGGCATCAGGTCCTTGATGAAATTCACTGAGTCTCTGCACATCTGAGCTAGCTCCTCTGGAACACAGCACTCTGGGCACAAGAATTCCATCTTGCATATGACATTTCTTAATCCCTTGGATGTCTCCACCAAGAAAAGCAGGTTGTCAGAATCTTCATCTTCATAATCCAATTTGTAAACAAGGCCATACTGAAAACCTTGTGTTGTCGTGATCTTTCCTCTGCCATAGGCCCCTGCGAACACAAGGAGGACTGCATTCTTCTCTTCCACGTACTGAAGGCACCATTCGAGATTTGTCATGTCCCGAAGTGGACGATCTGTCTTCATGACCTCTGTCTCCCTCGACCTTTCCTTCATACTTGGATCCTCCACAGGAATTTTAATGCTACTCTGTCCACCTGAGGATATTCCTAGTGGGTTGCTGGCCTTCTCAGAGGATAATGGTGCAATAATTTTCTTTGCCTTTGCTTGGTGACCACTGCCTTTGTCACGTTGCTGGTCAGCAGAGCCCATGGTGACTCTGAGCTTCTTAATGGGCCTTTCATCCTTGTACTCCGCATCCCTGAAAGCAATTGGAAATATCAAGCAATAAGAAATATCAGCCCATGTCCATGCAAGGCATGGATTTTCAGCTTCAGGTCGATGCCAGGCATCGATGTTTAAGTGCATGTCGATGCCAGGCATCGACTTTGTGTGCAAGTCGATGCCAGGCATCGACTTGAGGGCCCAAGTCGATGCCTGGCATCGACTTTTGGGCCAAGTCGATGCCTGGCATCGACCTTTACCCTCAAGTCGATGCCTGGCATCGACTTGAACACAAAGTCGATGCCTGGCATCGACTTGGGCACAAAAGTCGATGCCAAGCATCGATTTGGGCCCAAAAGCCGATGCCAAGCATCGATTTTGCACCCAAAAGTCGATGCCTGGCATCGACTTTTCAGTGCATGATGATGCTGGCAAGTCGATGCTTGGCATCGTTTTTTTGGACCAAGTCGATGCCTGGCATCGACTTGGGGCTGCAATTCGATGCCAGGCATCGACTTGCAGGAGCAAGTCGATGCCAGGCATCGACTTGCAGGAGCAAGTCGATGCCTGGCATCGACTTGCTCCTGCAAGTCGATGCCAGGCATCGACTTGTGGGTGCAAGTCGATGCCTGGCATCGACTTGCAATCCTAAGTCGATGCCTGGCATCGACTTACACCTTAAAGTCGATGCCAGGCATCGACCTGTACATGCTTTGGATCCATATTTCGACAGGCAAGAAAAATAGAGACCTAGAAATGAGAAATTTACACAGACATACAGAGGGAATCTTTTTGGAATCTTTTTTTTAGTTATGATTTTGTCTACCTCTTGGTACTTTTGCCAACATTCTTCTTCTCCATCAGGCTTGGCTTGCTAGTATGCTGACCTCTGTGCTCCATGGCTGTCTGTGCTCTGCTGCTCTCTCTTGCTCGTGGATTTTGAAAATGAGAATGATCTCCTCCTCTGGTATTTATAGGCAATTGGGTAACTTGAACCAGAAACTAACTAGATCTAACTGAATGAGTCCACTTGCTAACTAAATCTGTCAACTTATCTAACCAGGGAATAGCACCCACACAAATAGGCTGTTTCAGAGCCACTTTAATGAAATATTCATAGACCCTTACAACTATTTATATACATTTGCATAGAAATTACATTTCAATGGCAAGAGTATGGTATGTCCATGAGGATGTCTCAACTCATGTAGAGATTTGTTTCTAAGAATCTCTTTCTTGGGAGAAAATCAAGTCAAAGTTGTGTTAAATGTGGGAGACTAATGACATCTTCATAGTATTACCCTCCACACTTTAGTTTATATTCACATTTATCTTGTAACTCACTCTTGAAATGGAAAATCACTTTGAATAAACATTCTAGTACAGAACCTTGCAACTATTTATATACATTTGCATGGAAATTAAACTTCAATGGCAACAGTATGGTATGTACATGAGGATTTCTAATCTCATGTAGATGTTTTTTCTTAGATTCTGTTGCTTGGGAGAAAATTAGGTCTAAGTTGTGAGATTAATGACATCTTTATAGTGTTATCCTCCACACTTTAGTTCATATTCACATTTATCTTGTAACACATTGTTGAAATGGAAAATCAATGTATGAATATACTTTCTGTGTGCCTCTTTTACACATAATTCTTTTTCAATATACTTTCATCTACCTCTTTGATATCTAGCCAAGACCACAATAAAACCTAATCCTTGAAATCTTAACCAAATGTAAAATTTCTTCTTGTATAGTGTTCAATGGCATAGCATATTCCAGTTGGAACTCAACTTGGATATATTCCAGTTGTAAAATTTCTTCTTGTAAAATTTCATCCAAACAATTTTATTATATATTCCTATTGGAACACAACTTTGATATATTTTGATTCATTCACAATGCTTAGACTGAATGACTCATATGAAGTTAGAAAAAGATCATTTGAATCAAAAGTGAATCAAATCTTTGGTTCCCTTATTAGTGTATATTTGAGTAATTAAGTGATTTGATGTAATTTGATGTTTTATGTTATTTAATGTACTTTAATAAGCTTTTGATTTCATATCCTCTTGATGTGACATTTGATGTGATATCTTCACTTGATCTCGGATTTCTACTTATTTAAAAAGGTCATTCATCTTCAGTCTTCTCTGAACTCAGTGAAGATGAGCTCAATCTTTTCAGTGGATGCTTGGGCATCAGCTTCCTCTGCTCATATTGATTCATTGTTCTCAGTTGAGCCTTTCCAGAGAAGTGATGATCCCTATGATTTAGAACGTGCTGATGATTCCATGTTTTCTGTTGAGTCATTTAAGTTATCCAATTCACAGTGCAATGCTGCCCATACAAATGCACCTCTTGATCTCCCATCTGATCCAACCATTGATCTCCCTTCTGATTCAAGTGCATGTGGAGCAACGAAAAAGCAAAGCAAGCTCAATCTACGATTTAAAAGAAGGTCTCGTGAAGTAAGTCGAAAAAGATTTAAATTTCTTACTTCAGATAGACAGATTGCATTGGATATTGTGAAGCATTGTTGTGGTTTGAAATGCTTGTATAATTTAGGGATGAAGAAACTAAAGCACATAAGAGAAAAATTCCTCCATTTAGATAGTGAAAGGCAAGATATATACCTTGTTTCTTGCATGCAAATGATTGAGGATAACATGTCAGTAACGCGTGTTGGTTTTGAATATTTCTTTACTCAAGGGATGCCATGCTGTAGGGCTGCATTTAAAATTGCAATGGGTGTAGGAAATTTTAGAATACATAGGGTTCAACAAGGGTTTTTGAATGGGGATCTCATTTTGGATACGTTCCATGTTGGGACCAAAGGATCTGTTGGACGTCATGCAATGAATTGGATGATGAACTATTTTAGCTTGCATTGTGAAGTTATGCCTACAACTGGAAGGTTGCACTTGTCAGATAACTTTACTCGTCGAGAGGTATTTCAAATATATAGAGAAGACATGGAAAATAGAAATGAGAAGTATGTGTTGTATCGTCACTTTACTCGATTATGGAAGGAAGAGTTTAACAATGCTTCTATTCCTCGTAAAGTTAGAATGGGTGAATGTTCAGTTTGCGCCACTTTGAAAAACATGGCAAAAGGGGCTACAACACCACAGGAAAAGCATAATTTTAAAAACCTTCTTAACAACCATCGTGAGAGTCAAGCATTAGAGAGAAAGAAAGCAATTCATCATCGAAGTAAGGCACTCAGAAATCCGGAGCGTTATATGTGTTTGTTGATCGATGGTATGGATCAGAAAAAAAACTTGTTTGCCACATTTTTATCGCATCCCTAAGGACATTGGAGATGAAGTCCTTGTGCAAATGCATTTGGTTGGCGCTTTGGTATACAATGGAACTGTAATGTCCAAGGTTTTCTTCACATATCCGAATGTGCATAATGATCCAAACCTTACAGTTACTGTCATTCATCGTGTTTTGCAATCATGGAAGGGTCTTTTGCCACCAACTCTATATTTGCAACTAGATAATACTCCAAGAGAGAATAAAAATTCTACAGTCTTTGGATATTTAAGCATGCTTGTTGAAAAACAGGTATTTCAGAAGGTTAAGGTAAATTTTCTTCTGGTTGGCCACACTCATGATCACATTGATCAAATGTTCAGTACTTTCTCTAAGAAGTTGGCACGTAACAATGCTTTTACTCTTCCGATTTTATCTGAGCTGATTTCAGAAGCATATACTCCAAAACCAGAAGTTCAACACCTCACACAGATTTATGACTTTAAGCACTTTTGCTCAATGGGCCTTGATAACAGTGCTAAGGTTTTGGCTCCATTGCACAATATTAGTTTCAACCATGTATTCTTGATGAGGAGGGTTGATGAAATAACCCTTTTATTTGCAAAGCAGTATTCATCTTCTCTTGGGTGGGAGCCTAAAGAGGGATGCAGTTTCTTATTGCAGGTGCCTAATTTGTCTACTGTAACAGTGTATGGTGCAGAACAATCACCATATGAAGATAAAAACAATACAGAAAGATGTGGAAGTGTGGTTGATCAAAGTAAAAGCTGGATGCATGCACTCATTGAAAAGAAGAGACATATTGAGCGTGCAAGAAAATATGCTGGAGATCAAGATGTATCTTGGTGGGAGGACTTTTTCAATCATCAAGAAGAGATTATACAGTATACAATTGCAGGTCACTGGCCAGTTGATGTTCCATTCACATGGGACTTTTGTACACAAAGATCCGTGAATGTGGCCCAAGCATGTAATGCAGATGCACTTCAAAGTTTTATACATCCACCAGAAAGAAATATTTATGTAGGCCCAAGGATGACAAAACAGGCAGAAGCAAGATGGCAAGGAAATTTAATAGAGATAAATGTTGGAACGCTTATTGCAGTACTTGCTGATGGTGATGAGGCTACCAGACCATTTTGGATTGCAAAGGTTTTAGAGATAACTAAAGATATTGATCAGAGAAGAATAGAGGCTTTGGTGGTGCATTGGTATTACACTAAAAGTAGTAATGCATTCACAGGTAAATATAACTTAGAAATGGTGTGTGATGCTAAACGAACAGGTTCAAAAAGGAAAAAGAATATTCGAAGCACATCCACTCTTAAAATGGATGATGTAGATATTCTTGTTTATGATTTTTCCTTGACAAAAACTGGTCACTTGAGGAAAGCAACAATCAACATGATAAAACAAAAGCTTCCAGATGTATGTGGTACAGGAAATCATAGGAAAACAAGAAGAGTTGTGCATGATCCTGCAGAATTTGGTATGTACGTGGATGAAGATAGAGCTCTTGTGGATATAGAAGAAGAAGAAGAGAGCTCTCAACAGTATGAGACTGAATCAAGTGCATCAGATGATGAGGGTGTAGACATAGATCGACAAAGTTGTGAGTTGCATTGAAGCTCTCAGACATTTTTAGTGCTTATGTAAATGCCTCAAAGTAGTTTGGTTAATGAAACCATGTTTTGTAGCAATTTTGAATAACAATCAGATATCCACCCATTAAAGATATGTCTAAAATGTTATTTTTGTGTAAAAACTATTGACTTCCACATTCTTATATATATTTTAGACATGTCAATGTCTTAGCATATAGATTTTGGGCATGTCAATGTCTTATCATATACATTTTGGGACACGTCAATGCCTAATATAGTGAAATTTTGACTACATTTTGAGCTCATTTTTTGTTGAGAAAATGACAAAAAACGTCAAAAATTACTTGTTTTCACCTCATTTTTGTAATATATGTATACTGGTGTAGAGGAATTCCAAAAATGAGGTGAAAACATGTAATTTTTGACGTAAGTGTTCTCTTTTTACGACATAGTTCTCGTTTGTTACGACTCGCTGTTAGTTATGAACATCAACTCATGATCATGATATGTCTATTGTGGAATCATATGTTTGGTACTTTGATAGTAGTGAAACCCAACATATAACCTCTCAGCACAAATCAGTCACCTCACATGAGCATGTCCCAACTAGGAATACTCTTACATATGCAAAAAATTCCTTTTGCGTCATGGGAGTTCAAATTTTTATCGTTATTAATGCTAACGGAAGTACGTTCACATTATAATTGCTTTATGTGTGTAAGGGATCGTGAAAAATTTCTATTAGTGTCAGCATTAGCAAAGATTGGTTTAGTAGTAAAGTTTCTTGGTGGTAGGTGTATAGTTCATCATCTCTCTGATGGTGATAAAATTATTGCATCTAGTATGTTGTGTTGTGGGTTATAGAAGCTCACAAATTATGGAAAATTTATAGATTTTTATGCATGTGTAGTACAAGATTTGCAAGCCATCTTAGATGCAAAACTTTGTTGTGCACGTTTTGTTCATCCAAATTTTGCTAGTATTCTACACACGTAAAAAGTGTGATATGGTGTCCTCTTTACCTAAACTTGAGGCACCATCCAAATGTGTATGTAAGGACAAGATTTTGGGTAAAGTGCAGCATTATTCTATTCCTATTCTAGGATGGATTATTTACGTACGCATCATTCAACCTTAAATCTAGCTTGTTATAAATGAGGATATTTATGCATACCTTTGGTGTCAAGCATCGGCAAATAGTTATCTGCATATCTCACTACTTATCTAGTACCTAGAACCTTGGGTTCTTTTATCCCAAGGAGGATGCATATCTTAGCTTAGCAAAAAGCAATTAGTGTAGCAACTTCTAGTTGTGAGGCTGAATTTATGGTAGCTTTCACAACTTCTTTTAAGTGTGTGGAGCTTTGATTCCTTATGGATGATTTGGGTGTTGGTCAAATCTTTACCACCACCATATTTATATTAATCAGAGTGTATTCACATTTGCAAAGAACCTAGTGCTACATGCTCGCATTAAGAACGTTGAGGTGCACTATCATTATGTCAAGGAGATTCTCTATAGGAGAGATCAATTTGACATACATTCCACAAGAAGATAATGCTGCAAATCTTTTCATGAAGGCTCTAGCTCATGAGAAGTTCAAAGCTTTTTCCAAAGCTTTGGGCTTACTCCCTTTTGTGAATTGATCTTAGGAAACATTGGTTTCCACTTTCGTATATATTATTATTAGCTCATTCACCCATCATTCTTAAGGGTTATTTGTTAGTATATTTAGGTAGTGATGTGTGTGAACATTGTTAGGATTTCCAAGGAAACTTTTTTCCTTCTTTAGTATGTTTTTTCTCTTGAATTGTAAACATGTCCATAACCCTAATGGGCTACTTATCTTTATATATTCCACACTTATTAATACACTCTATGTTATGCTCCTAAGCTTCTCCTTCTTTGTCATGCTATTTTTTTGCATTCCGACTCCCCAAACTCCAACATATTGTAGGGAATTTCAGGAAAAGACATAAAAATGCAAGTCACGATCATAGTTAATGGTGGTTGGAGTTTAAAAACTCAAAAAATAAGAAATGTAATTTGCAAGAACGAGTACCTTATTTCTTGTTTTATGTTTATTTATTGACGAACTTGAGAACAATATAAGAAAAAATGCAATTTATCCTTCTAAATTTTCAATTTCATATTTTTTTTCTAGAATTCATATATCAAATGTAAACATTAAAAAAAGTTTCTCCATTATTAACCAATAATCAAATTATTATTGATTAATAAAATTCCATGAACATGATTACTTTGAAATTGTGTAATGCATGAAAAATTGATCAAATAAAACGTTAGTTCATTTTTTCCCAATCTATCCTCATAAATATCAAGGTTCCCATGGGAAAGGGTAAGAAGTACATTATATGTGCAAAATCTTGAGCAATTCGTATATCTTTGAGGTCTAAATTTTTTATTTTTTAAGGTTCAAAAAATATATATAAATAAGAGTTTGGAAAAAACTTTCGCCCATATTTTGTACCTTTAAATCAATGGATTGTCGTCTCAAAATTCTAGAAGAGTCTCATAATTATGCAATATTTATTATTATTAGGCCTAAGAGTAACTTGACAATTTAGATAGTCTAAGTTGTTCAAATTATGTTTGTGCAAATTCTTTTGCAAAATCCACAAAATTATTACACACAAGATTCTTCTTTAATCATTTCTATTAAAGACACCTAATTAATTCAAAACTTGGATCATATGATAACTCTATTTGGGGGAGGATAATGGAAATCGTATGGTTTACGAGAATCCCATTAGATAAGGTTTCCTTTCTAATAATTTGCAAAAGAGAAAATGAGTGCAGATAATGTTATGAAGGTTGTACATAATCCTAAGATATGTAATATGAAGACGTTTGATGTTATGTGAAGGTTAATGTAGGAGTATCATATAAATTGTTGTCTTGATCAAAGAGTTATGTAGTATATCGACCTTTTTGATTTAGTAGCCTTAGGACTAGGTGATCGGGATTTCATGAGAATGTTAAAAATATTTATTCTTCAACTTTTGCTTCTTGATATAATAACTCAAACTTCTAAAACTATGTTTGATTTTTTTGTTTTTGGGACCTTGCCACGATATGGGACCTTGCCACGATATGAACTCCAACCATTGCTAACATGTTAGAGAGAGAGTTCTCTCAACCCATGTTTGTGTATGGCTTGAAGAAGACGGTCACTTAACCCCTAAGGAAAATAACATCTTGAGATCATTGAGCATCAAGATGAAAGTTTCTGTATCAAAAGAGTGTAGTAATCTGTGTTAAGGATTTCTCTTGAAAAGGAGAATTGAAGTTGAGCACTCTCTGAATGTTGTGTTAAGAGCTATAGGAGTAGGCAATAAATACCCCTACAAAAGAGGATTGTGCACACTCATATTGATGGTTGCATTCTTATCTTGAGGTAGGTTTCTTATGGTTTTGTGTTCCACATGTTAACAAGAAAATTTCTTGAGAGGCGACTATACTTCTAAAATGGGTATTTAAAATTTATTGTATTCACTATTGAGTACATTTTATTTTGAATTTTATCTTCCAATATTCAAGTTTTAGTATAATATGTCTTGAGACTAAAACCCTCACAAAGTTTCTCTTTGAACCAAACATAACCTTAAAATTTCCAAGAAAAGTGAGTACATGATAATCATTCATAATGAACTACACACTTCTAAAGTGAAAGTTTTGGAAAAATCCATTATGCTCTAGAAATAAAATATGAAAAATAATATATTTGATGAGAATGTTTTTATCATCATATCGTAAACTTTTATCAAGTGAATCCTAGGTATTTATCTCAAAAAAAAAAAATTGGCTACAATTATCTTTTCTACCCAAAGGTCCCTAGTTAACTAATGAATCTATGTAGCTTTTAAATCTCCAATTTACAAAAGATAGTGTATTATTCGGATATTGAATATCTTCTTAATCATTTTTCGTGCTTTATGAGAACTACTAAAAAGTATCTTCAATGTGGTAAAATGTACGTAGGGTTTTTAGACATGGACGTTAATACCATAAGGAAATACAAAAAATAAGTTAGATGGGGATTTCTTAAAGAGAAAACAATATTCATATCATGTGGAAAATCTTGAGACGTGATCATGAGTAACCGTGTTAATGATGACCAAAATGTTGGATATGTTTCACTTGATAGTTAGAAGAGGAAGTTTTTGAAGGGGTCAACTTGATTGACCTAACTAGCTAGTAATGAAGGGCAACTATGGAATATAAAAGCTCTCAACTGAGGGTTAACAACATTGAAATGGTTTCTTTTGTTTAACAAACGCATGATCTTGCGTTCGAACAATGTGCACATGGTCTTTTGTTCAAACAACATGCACATGAGATCTTGTGAGGTTGAATGATTCTTATATTTGTTTTGGTTCTTTATCAAAAGGTAAAACCAATCCATTGACATTTTGGATAATGATAGAATACTATTGGTACAATTTTATCAATGCGTTAAAGGAGTGGGGAATGAAATTCAACTTATGTTGGAAATTTTGGATGGAGTTTTGTAAGTTAATTTTGTCTCTTGAAAGAGTATCAATTGGTTGATTTCAAGATGGAAAAATTGACATGGATCCATGACCATCTATGAAGAATTTTATCAACGTCAAGGGTTACATAGGATTTAGTTTCAAGGGTTGTTGGTTATGTCACCAACCTCAATAGAACTATTTTACTCATTGGGGTTAGGATACATAGCTAGAGGTAGTGGGCATTATTTGAAAGGTGCATTTACATGTGTGTATCAATAGATATAGGTATATCAAGATCTTTGAGTTTCACGTAGTATCTTTGAGTTTCACGTAGTATCATCTTCCTAGTTTTTTACCAAATTTTCTAGAGTACGACTGTGTTATTATAAAAACAAGAAAGATTCTTTATGTTCTATGTTGTAAGTTTTAAATTTATTGAGAATTGGGGGCTCATGATTTTTTCGAAGTATCAACTTTAAGACTTGGTTTCCCATGAAACATCTCAAGAATGTCATCATACTGACACATTTTTACATCGGGTTGCATTGACCATTAGCGCATTTTAGTAGTGGTGTATGAAAAAAATAGGTACAAGGCATTTCTCTCCCTCCTAGGAGGTTTTTTTCCTCTTAACGCATATTAGATCATGTAGCAAATATAATTGGTATAAAGTCTATTGGATTAAAATCAAATATTCCCCTTTAACGCAAAAAATGGCCTCGTTATTTCTTTTAACATTCAGTGGATGGTTGCACCATAAAATTACATATACTAAGACAACAATAAACGCACAAGTATGTCCATTGAGTGAATGCATATTCTCAATGGCAATGATGCTTGAAGAGTTTCAAAACAAGTATAACTCCATGATAATGGAAAAAGATAAGTGGTTTAGGAAATGAGGAACCATTCTTCTTGGTTGTCCACGCATGTTTGCTAATATTCATTAAACATACAAATTCAAAATGTTTTTACAGCTTCATATAGATTTTTTAATTTTCTATTTCTTAATAGGCTTGCTTTCGTTCTAGAATTTAGATAGGATACTGTTTTCCAAATACGGCTTGGTCTAGAAAAACAAAGTTTCACCCAATAATCTGAATGGTGTCAACTTTATCATCGAAGTCATTTGTCATAATATTTGATTACATATACCTTTCTTATCTGGCATAATACAAAAAGAATTCAACAGCATAACAATAAGACAAAACATGTTAAAAGCTCTAAGTTATCAATATTAATATTGGAAACTGCACGAAAGCCAGCTACCAAGTTTTGAAACAATGCAGAATGAGTTGATGGAAACATAAAATAAAAGTGCTATCGGTTCAAGGCAATGGTGTGCAGACAATGTCTCAAGAGGTTATCAGATCAAAGTATGTTGAGTAAGAACAAAGGACTATCATGGGTGCTGCAACAGACCTATCTAATAGAGCATAATAATGTCATATAGCGTGTACATTGCTTAGGCAAGCAAACCCTCAGCATAGTCTTAGTTTATCCTATGTAGTAGATGCACTGTACCAATGGTCAATCCGCAATAATCCAAAAAACAACTGCCTCAGGACTTCGGATCCTCTACATACCAACCCTACTACATTAAGGAACTCCTTGTTCACCCTCAGAAGGATCCCCTACTAATCAAAACACAATTGCCTCATGTTCCTTTGGACCCTCTACATACGAACCCTACTACATTAAGGGAACTCCTTGTTCACCCTCAAGTATTAAGGGCCCCCTACTAATCAAGATTCTCTTAGATCCTCTGCATACCAACCCTCCACATAAGGGAACTCCTGTTCATCAAGTATGGAGAGAGAATCATCCGGAAATGGGATTCACCTCGTTTGCACTAAAAAATGGGATCACTTGCTGTTCTGTGCATTGTGCTATAGATTTTACCACCCTGTTGTATTCCTCTCATATGAGTACAACATCAAAGCAAATTTGGGACAGCCTGATGTACATTTGACACGCTTCTTATGCTTGTGACTGTTCTGAAAGCTGAACATAAAGATTGTATTCACTAATACATAGTACAACAGTAAAGACAATACAGCTCACAATACGTCCAGCTCACAATACGTCCATCACATTTTCTTGAATACTAAAGATGGTTCCGAAGACTATGTACGATCATTTCTTCACTGCCAGACTTGGCAAAGGAATGTAATTTTCATGTGTTCTACTTGCCTTCTTGAACCCAATGCATAGAAATATCGCTCTCTTAATTAGACAAATCACTTGTAATACGTATTTGATTACATAAAGCTTCCTCTCCAAATCTAGGAGAACACCGAAGATTTCACAAGGTTGTAACTTCCATAGACATTCACGAACAACCAAGGTTATAAGAGATTGTCACTATGAGGAAATATCATCCACGTATATGACGAATTAACGAATTGCATGAAAAGCTCCATGATCCAACAATGTGCAAGTGGTCTCTGCATGTGATGGTTGCGTGTCATCAGTTTCAAAAAACAATACATGCTGAACTGCAGGGACAAACGTGCACCTGAGGATGACGATGAATCATTAACCTGGATGAAAAACAGGTTACTTAACAAGATTTGATTTACCACCTTGAAATAGTCCTCACAGGAGAGCCTCACAAGCACACAGTGACCAAACCCTCATCTATGAAAACGACTATGTTCCTCGCATTACCCAAAGTCAACTGAATGAGCGAAACTTACATAGAAGAGAGTACATTCAAACTAACCACTAAAGATCCTTTCAGCTACGTGTGAGATCCTCGCCCAAAAACATACTTATCCTTCACTGACCACTAAAGATCCTTTCAGCTATGCATGAGATCCTCGCCCAAAAACATACTTATACTTTCAGTTATGTGTGAGATCCTCGCCCAAAAACATACTTTTCCTTCACTGACCACTAAAGATCCTTTCAGCTATGCATGAGATTCTCGCCCAAAAACATACTTATTCTTCCAGTTATGTGTGAGATCCTCACACAAAAACATACTTGCGGACGTTTACATCAAAAATAATGTGCATGATCAAGTCATATATTGCACAGACCATTTGAGCTGCATTCTTAATCATGCAAACACCTGTGGAGAAGGTTATACATACATACGAAGTAAGGTCCACTGCACATTCCATTTAGGACAATATTGGTCAGCTTCTGTCAGGCACACTGGGTCACCCGAAGAGACCAAAAGCTTCGAATTATGATCTTAATCACTCCTTCCATTTACACCAAAGACGCTTGCAGAAGGGTTTGGTATATTATAAATACAAAGACAGCCATGAGGCTCAGACATTAAAAAATTGTTTCAAACAGATCAACTATCATGATTTAGTCCAAATAATGTGCAAAAAGTCTTTACAGCTGAATCAAAAGAGGAGTTTGTTTCCCATTCCTAGTAATCCAGGTTATGATGCTTTTGAGGCATCTTGAAGAAGAAACAGCACACATGCTGGAATTCCCACTACTCAGCAAAGCATCTGTTTGGCTGTGACTGCTGACTGGAAAGATATTCAATCAACCACAAACAAAACTTGAAGGTTAATAAAGCTTACTCATTCAATATGGCCTCCCCCATGAAAAAAATTTGCAATTCCCCGTATCGATAGTGTGTGCTTCTGTCCCCGAAGTATCTAGGTATTTTACCACTTTTCTTATCTGTGCAGATCACTGCTTGTACGGTTCTGAATAGTTAAGGCCAATACCAGCACTTCACCTCCTGTTTCCCCAGATGTTTCAATGCTAGAAATTGATTCTTCCCTCCATGCAAAAGATGAAGCAATGCCGCGTGGAGGCAGAAGGCCCACGGCAGTTGCCAATCTAGCGAACATTTCGTGCTATATTCATTATCTCATTGACATTTATGTTTTACTAATAGAGCTTCAATCAAGTACCCTACATTGTTTGAAGACATTCATCTGCTACAAAGCAACTGAAAAGACGCACAACACCCATAACATCCATCTTGAGTGAGAAAACAATTTGAAGCATTGCATTATTCTTCTTTTTTTTGTAAGGTCCACAGAAGCTCCTCACATAACAGATAAAATGGGAAAAGGACGAGACAGTGAAAAAGTAGAACCTGAACCCTCTACTGAAATCTGAATGAAGTGGGCATGCAGCAACTTGCGACTGGAAAGGCATTAGGCACATCGGGTGACATTTATGCAAAAACTTATTTGCCATGAGAAAATATGGGAGGCCAAAACAATAAAGCACATTCTCCATTTAAGATATGCAGTGAACTTTTCAATGTAGTCTTAGGTCTTATAAAAATATATACAATTATCAAGACATCATATTAACCGACATATAAAGGCTCCATGTGCTTTTATGCTGAGCAGTATCTGACCATCTCATTAACACCATATTTGACCAGTTTCTAATGTAGCTCCGAATGTGTTCTCCCCACTGTATGTAACATACAAAAACCCATCTTCATCCTTGTGCTCATCATAAATCGCAGACATGATTGCAGCTGCATTGAAAAATAGATAAGAAAGTGAGAAAGTTGTTGAGGTCTTAAAACCATCTTAATGCAGTGTTCAAAACACATTAATACAGTTTCATCATTCCACAGTGGAAAAAAGAAATTGATAACCTCCAAAATAAGTTTATCCTGCTTTAATAGCCCTCCATTACTCATGTTTATTTTGTACAGTAAACTTTCGCTGAGTATGTTCAGACTTATCTAACACATTTATATTGATCATACCAAACGTAGGAATGCACACCTCCAAAGCTCTAGACACAGAACCATATGCTTCTCATTCGAAAAGGCGACCTCAAAAACATAAATATCTTGAATGTAAATTAACTTCAAAGTAAAATCATGTCTATAAACTTGTGTTTACAGAGATCCCAAAGATAAATACCCCTAAACTTTTCACCATGCAACTATATGAGAACTAAGTGCTTTTATATATGAAAGAGATCAAAAAGGGCAGTTACCTGTGGGAGGTAACACGTTGTCGACAAATATGAAGATTGCCTTCTCTGCATTCAATTTGATCCGCTTGCGTATCACATACACAAACTGACCAACAGTCAAATCTGCTGGAACAAGATACCTGCAAAAAAGGGGGAAGGCGAAGAGGGGGGGAGAGGGGGGACATAAAAATAAGAAATATATGGAAACCTAAACATGCATTAATACCTACTTTTTTTTGTCTATGTCCGGTATATCACTCCTCTCAGCTTTCTCCACAATCACCTGACACAATGAAAGAATACAATATTTAGAGAAAATAAATTAAAATCCCACAGCAGCAACAATAAACCTGCTAATCAGTTAATACTTGTATGGTAGACAACGGAAGGAGAGAGAAAGGCATTGTATATTCAAAGCACTCAAGTACCACGACCAAACATTTATTGCAGAATCAAACAAAATCCAACATCATTGTCAAATTCAGGGGGAAAAAACAAACGGACGGGGGGAACAGAAAAGTGAAAAGTAACATCATGCACATGCACATTGCCAAAAAGCTTTTTATATTTGAGAGCAAACTCGTTCGAGACTATATAAGTTTTCAGCATCAAAAACATAGCTATAACAAGGGATAGAAAACAAAGTTGCAGAACTCTGCAACACTACGCTTAGCCTAAACGTTTTCTTTAGCCCGTAAAGGAGAGAAAACTGAGTTGTAAACGTAAACGTAGTTAGCTTCGCTCCAAAAGTAAACGTAGTTAGTTGACCGTAAAGGTAAACGTAGATAGAAAACTAATAATTCTTCTCAAGGAATGAAGAAAAAAAGCTTAAAGGGAAGCGGACAAAGGAAGTTATGGGTTCAAAGTCTTGGAGATCTCTTTTGTAGATGTACTTCAAAAATCCATGCAAAACTAGCGAACTCGAACTGAGATAGACAACTAGTGCAACCAAAACATGGGAACGATTGTTTCAAACGCGCCACATGAGCTCAAATGATCAAACTCAAGGATTCTGCTCTTACCATGGCTGAGCTGGCATATGCATTCACTCAAAAATCCACATGCACACTCAAACAAGTTCAAGTCAAACTATTTCTACCCCTGTCACCAATCAAATCAGCCCATGATTCGACTCTTGATGATTCTTGAATATCCAAAACGAAAAAAGGACTCCAAAATCCAAATTTGCTTTTCCAAAAATCGATCAGGGTGATGTTCATTTTCTGTATTCACCAAATTATCAGGCCTTTGTCTATTCTTCCAATCGATGTTACTGATGTTGTTTTGAGTGCTTTTATGCACTTGGAGAGACATGTCAAGAGAAACATTTAACCCAACTCCTATCTCTGGAATCGCTACCATCTCTTCTTTCCAGTCATTTATTCCCCTTCATCTTTAAGCTTTTTTATTTTCAGCTTAAGCTTGAAAGCCAGCAAGGCTTCAATTCATTTTAGCCTTTTAGATGGCTGCTGTAAAATATTAAGCCCTTCTTCAATTGAATCCTTTTCATATATTCCAATCACTGCCTGATTCTACTATCTGTCAAAGATCTGTGTTGCATGGACCCTTCTATTCTTCGAATTCAACCCAAAAACATTTTTTCCAACCTCATCCTTTCATATTTGTTGTTGCAAGATAACTTATTGATCTCTTGGGTCTCCTCCTTCCTGAGGACTTCAGGATATAGATGGTAAATTGACATTAAGCTCACCCTCAACAACTTACTCATTCCGGCTAAAGATGATGACATTTTGACATCCCAAATGTTCAGATATCAACAAAATCAAGCCATCATTGCCCAATTTAAAAAATAAAATTACTTTTTTTAAAAATAAGGGAAATCAGAGAAGTGGAGTAAACTAAAGGAATTTCACAAAAAATCCATCAACCATATCAAAGCAGTTTTTCAAGAAAACATATGTCAACGCATTTCAAGCAGTATAAGAATGAGACAAGGTATATCAGAACTAGAGTTCTGCCCATGAAGGATCAAGAAAATGAGGATCAATTTTTCATTTATCTGGTAGGATTAAGGCTTTATCATAGCAATGAATCATCAAAATCCTATTGCTTGAGATTCACTCCAAACCTATCTTCTTAGAGAGTTTGCAATAGGAATTAAAGACAATGTAATAAAATCCAATATAGGTGGATTAATAAATTAAAAGACTTCTTTGTAGAGCTGATGGAAAATTTTGAATGTCAATTTTATAAGCTTCCAAAATATGATAAAATATTTCTTTGCCATAAAAAGCTTGTTTGTCCTAGGGCTTGTTCATACCAAGCCTTATGATGAGCTTCTAACTCATTTACACATGATCAAGTGTTTAATCCCGAGTTACAAAGGATCCGGAGAATCTTTAAAGCTAATTATTGAGACGCTTGATCAAAGTAAAGTTCGATGGGAAGTTTAAAGTAATGTTGAGAATCAAATGAGCAGCACAACAAGATGATTCTATGCTAAAACTCAATGACTTACGTTTTGTGCAAGGACACAAAGCAATTCTGAAGGATAAAAGGAAGTAGATTGAAAAAGAAACCTCTTTACATGAAAAGACAAAGAGACAAATGAAGCTCCTTCTACAACTTCTACCATCTCCTTCCAAACCGATTTCTCTTTCTACCAATGTTGTTAGCAACGTCCAAGGCAGCGCGTTGCTAACGCGTTAGCAACATAGCAACGTTTTGACCTAGACGTTGCTAAAACGTTGCGAACGCAATTTTTTTGTTTTTTGTTTTTTTTTTTAATATTTTGGTTATCTAAGATTCCTATAGGTAATATATGATGAAGTGCATCCTTTTACACATCTAAATAAATATACACACATGTAAATTATGAATTAAAAGTAGACATGCGACATGTCGTATGTATATTACACATGCATATATACATACATATTACATACACACATATACATACATATTACATACATACATGCATACAACATGCATGCATTCATTCATCATGCATGCATAGAAGTAGATACATGCATATTACATACATACATATAAGGAGATACATGTATATTACATACATACATACATGCATGCATATTTCTTATAAGTTATTACATAATACATATATACAAACCGACATATACAATATATTATAGGATAGAGTCCAGAGATGGACACATATAATATAGATTATTGAGTCTTGATTAGTCTCTACACAATTCAACATTCACAATCATTCATGGTGATGTCTGTACTTAGACAGATCAATCATCATAGAAGAGTACCCTTGGATTTGAAGGGCAAAGGCCAAGGATGCAACTTTTGTCCAAGCTTTGTGAGTGCATTAGAAGGAGAACATTGGAAATCCAAAATATGTGGCTATCTCAAGGTGACAAGGCCCATAAAGAAAAGCATACACAATTGAATCTCTATAGTGTACACTTTTATAGCTTTTTATGTCTTCCTCATTCTCCTAGGGTTTTTATTGCATTTATTGGACATTTTGAATAGGATTTTAAATAATTTATGATCCCTCCAAGGTAAAATATATTTTGGGTATTTTTTGGACTTAAAACAAAAATTCATGCAAAGCAACGCGTTGCGAACGTAGCAACGTTGCGAAGTTGCGGTTGCGAAGTTGCCAACCGTTCGCAACGCGTTGCGATGCAACTATGCTTTCTACCATGTTGGGTCTAAAGGCCCAAAACACTCTCCTAATGCACATTTGCACCATTTCACATCGAAGCACAGTTTGAGTTCCAAAGATATCTTTCATGCTTCTTTTGGCCCAAAATCAAGACCATTTTAGGCATTTTATTTGTCTTTGGGTCATTTAGACCTTATTTCACACCTTAATTTATGTCTCTATGCCCAAGTCCTCGAGAAACACCAAACCTTTAAGACTTTTGGACTTTGGACTTATCAATTTTTGTGACTTCTCACAGCAAACCAGCTCCTTTCTTTTCTCAACTCCTTCCCTTTCTTTGGGGCTTGTGTGATTTCTATTTTCCATTAACAAAGTTTGCTTTATGTCAATTAACTGGATATGCATGGATAAAACTATTTGAGTGCTTTATTTTCCATTTTCAGATCTAGGATGGGGCTTGAAGAGCAACCCCACTTAGAAGGGAGAAACACATAACCTTCCAACAATTGTTACCAAGTTGAGGTCAACCAATCCCACGAGGAAAATGGAGTGATGAGATATCGATACCTTGGAATCAACACTTAAGTATGAGGAACATTCATCCCCTAAATTGTCTACCCAATATGTACTTTAGAAAGGAACAACTTACCTCATGATGGAGCATTGGCTCGATAGAGGAATTCTCAACCATGTTAATGTCCCCCTTTTCATCAATAGTTAGACTTCCTTAACCAAGTCCTAGGTAAACAAAGCACTTAACATACAAATTGACACAAAAAACATCATCGTTTCCCTCAATAGCGATCCAAACAAAATAAAGAAATGGGGCTTTAAGCTCAAAGCTTTGAGCAACAAGGGAACACAAACCATGGGCACCCAATTCCAAAGAGCTAAGCTTAGTGAACACAAAGAAATCTAGCATCCAAAATGGAAAGCATACTTGGAACTAGAGTCTTTTGGATCTCCATAATGCCTCAAGTATGGATGGAGATCAAACTTTTCAGATATATGTTTATTAGCTTTAAACCATTGATGTTATGAGAAACACATGTAGGGGAGTGTGCCCTCTTGAGGATTTGCAATGACTCGCATGATCTCTAAGGGGACAATTGAAATGTGCGCACAACCTAGAAAATCTCCTTTCTTCCTTCCAACTTAGCAAACTAGCTCATCAGCATCACCTACGAGCTAAGTGAACATGTCAATATGAATTTCCACCTCAACCTCCACACGAAAGAATTTTTAGTGACCTTCTCACTCAGTCTAGACTGTAGCTAAACCTAGCTTCTCCCAAAACCCAAGGACACTAAGATAATTAGGGGCCCAAATGGAAACTAATAAACGCAATCCGTCTCTAGCTCACTTCCATAAACTCAACAAGCATGTTGGATCCCTCAACACCACTCAAAGTAATGCTAAAGCCAATCGTAATGCACGAATACGGATAGTTCCAACGAGCAACAAGAACCCCAATAGCAAATGTAACAAAACATCCCAAGTCCAAGGCACACCCGAGAGAGCACAAAAGACACTCCACCTAGAGAAAGTGTGGAAAGAGGAACTTAAGCAAATCATGACAATTTGTTTTCGTGGCACACTTGAAAGGACACCTTTTCCTAATAAAAGATATCGTACTCTGAATATCACCCACAAGATCTACACTATTCATCATTCATATAAACAATGTTTTGAATTTTAAAGTGATAATACATTGTCAAGGCGCATTTGAAACACACCCTTTCCCAACGAGATCTACACTATTCATCATTTATATAAACAATGTTTTAGATTTTGAAGGGACACTTAGAGGTCCCAAACACCCAATATTGGATGATTAAGGAAGTCTTATTTGCTGATAACCCGAACGAGCTCCAAAAGTCATTTGACATGATTCATGAGTGGATTCACATGTAGGAAATGAAGTTTGGTATTCCAAATTTGCAACATTGGAGATTATAGGCATGCTCGTCGCTTTGGAAGCCATGTTTTTTAAAAAAGCAAAAGAGATTGTGTCTTTGGCGGCTATAGGCATCTTTCTTGATTGCGAGAGGGCATAGAAGAATAAGAAGTGTAGATACTTGGGGGTGGAGATTGGCTTAAGTCTCGTTCCATTAAAGGTAGAGAGAAGAAGGGAAGCAAGAGCAATTTGGCATTCCAACAATTAATATATAACCGCTCCTTCCCCGCTTTTAACCAAGCTAGCTATGTTGGGGAATCTTATCTTTCAAGTGATCACTTATGGGACTAAATTATTGAGGGCCGATGATAAGAAGCTTTTCGTCCTCTCGAATATTTGCCTCCTATGGGGATAAGAATGATTTGTGGCAACAAAAGCCCAATCAACCCTTGTGGCAAGAGTTGCCTTGCACCAAGAGTTTCCCCTCCAATGGTCTAATTTGGGCAATAGGCGACAAATACTAATGCTCGATAGATCAGGGGGTTTTAACCTAGCTAATCGAATTGTTGATGGAGGTAGCGGTGTCTTCTTTACATGTCGTTAAAGGGAGTACAATACCATAGTGCAAAGAGAGTATTAAAAACATAGTTTTAAAACAAGTTTTAAAACGTCCAGTACAAAAGTACTCAAAAAATGAAAATAAAAGGAGTATTATATTCATTGAAAACATATAATACTTTTTATTTTAAATAAGCCATGGATAATGCATATCTAGCACTACTTTACATATCTAGTGTTACTAGCACGTTAAATACAAGAACTACTATCTTATAGAACACAATACATGTTGCTCCCTACGAGCAGTGGTTCATAGACCAATAAGCCATGGATAATGCATATCTAGCACTACTTTACATATCTAGTGTTACCAGCACGTTAAATACAAGAACTACTATCTTATAGAACACAATACATGTTGCTCCCTACGAGCAGTGGTTCATAGACCAACATGGATCATATGTTAGACATGACATTTAAAACTTTAAACATTGAACAATGAATTTAAATTTCGATATGAATCATGATTCATATAGTGAACAAACAATTCATCATAAAAAAGAACAAAATATATACAAAGTAGTGACTCATGCCTCATTCAAAAATGGAAAAACCATGTCAAAACTTAAGACTCAAGGCACACTATCTTGACCTTTTGTTTGTGGACATAGCCAAACTACCACGATTGGCTCATGTGTTGTCCAATGCAAGACCCATTGTCTCGT
>CM035432.1:148296722-148416722 GCA_020310875.1 Ceratopteris richardii
GGCCTTTCACATGGACACTAACTGTAACAATCTCCCACTAAAGGCCAATATGGCCAAAGTAACTATGGGAGAAAAATAAAGAATGACGAAGAATCCATGAGTGTAAGTATACAAACTATACCTCCCACCTGATGGGCATGTTACACAGTGTACAAGTGACTGTGTAAGATCATGAATCAAGTAACCCCATCAAGTGTCAACGGTGTGGAATGTTATCCTGTGGTAGAGCTTTAGTCAAAGCATCTACAACATTATCTCGAGTGTGAACCTTCTCAAGAATAATGCGCTTAGTGGCTAAGCAATCTCAAATGAAGTGATAGTTCACCTCAATGTGTTTGGTCTTTGCATGATAGACTGGATTCTGAACCAAAGCAATGGCACTCTGATTGTCATTGAGCAAACGAGGTACATGCTGAGGTAAACCCATATCACAAGCAATACAAGAAATCCACAATGCTTCCTTACATGCCTCACCTGCTGCAACATACTCTACTTCTATGGTGGAAATAGTTGTACATTGTTGAAGACGAGATCTCCAAGAGATAGCACCTCCAGCAAAATGAAAAATGTACCTTGATGTAGGCTTATGATTGTCTACCCAACCAGCATAGTCTGAACCTGTGTAACCAATAATGGATGTTTTCCCTTTACCTAAGCATAGAGACTTGTCCTTAGTGCCACTCAGATATCTCAAAATCATCTTGACCGCTTCCCAATGTTTCTTGCGAGGATTAGACATATATCTGCTCACAACTCCCACAAATGCAATGTCTGGTCTCGTAGCTACCATAGCATACATGAGACTACCAAAAGCAGACTAATAGGGAATTTTGGTCATGAGTTCCTTTTCCTCATCTGATCTCCATGCAAGAAAGCAGTTTTCACATCCATTGGACTAGCTCTAAGTCCTCCATTGCAATGAATCCAAGCAACGTGCAGAGCGCAGTGATCTTGACCACTAGAGAGAAGATTTCCTCAAAATCAACACCATGTTGTAACTTAAAACCCTTTCCAACAAGTCGTGCTTTATACTCTAGATAAACACTATCTGATGTGAATTTGAGCTTATATACCCATTTAGATGGTAAAGCTTTCCTTCCCTTTGGCAAAGGTACTAAATCCCAAGTACCATCTTGTGAATAGAATGAAGCTCACTCTTCATGGCACACTCCCACTTGACATGATCCTTTGTATGCATAGCCTCTTTGTAGAAAGAAGTCTCACCGGCATCTGTTAGCATAACAAAATCTAAACTTGGAACATATCTATCAAGTGGATGTGAGACATGTGTAGAGCGTCTCAATGGTTGTTGAACAAGAACATCTGCAGACTACTCTAATCATACATTCTCTTGAACGTCCTTATGTGCAGCATTTTTATGCATGCTAACTAGAGGACTAGTATCCTCAAACACTACTCTTCTCACTTTAACCTCCTTAATGGGCTGTTTATGCACCTTAGGCTCATTGAAAATGACATCACTACTTATCATTGACCGTGTTTCAGGATCCCATAAGCGATATCCAAATTGTCCTTCTTGACCATATCCAAGAAAAATGCATTTCTTTGACTTATGGTCCAACTTTTGTCCAAGATTCTTGGGTATATGAACATATGCTTCACACCCAAAAAACTCGAAGATGATCATAATATGGTGGCTTCCCTATCCGTAACTCTTGTGCCACTTTCAGACCTTTGGCAGTACTAGGTGAAAGGTTAAGCACATGAACTGCAGTCAATACTGCTTGTGCCCAAAAACCTTGTGAGAGGTTTGCATGATGCAACATAGAAATTACTCTATCTTGAATAGTTCTATTCATCCTTTTAGCTGCACCATTCTGTAATGGGGTATAAGGGGCTGTAAACTTCCTATGAATCCCTCTAGATTGATAGAAAAGGTTGAATTCATGTGAGGTATACTCAGCCCCATTATCTGAATGTAAAGCCTTATGCTTAGTTCCTTATTCAGTCTCGACTAAATCAAGCCATTCTTTGAAAGTAGGGAATACCTCATCCTTCGATTTGATAGGATATACCCAAACTTTTCTAGTAGCATCATCTATGAAAATGACAAAGTAAAGAGAACCACGTAAGGAACTAGTGGGCATAGGACCACACACATCTGTATGAATGACATCTAAAGGCTAAATTAAAGAGTCAATGTGCATTCTATGCACATTTCTGGTTTGCTTTTCACATTGACAATGCTCACAAAATGAAAAATCAAAGAAAGATAACACAGGTAAGTAGCCACAACGAGAAAGATTTTCCATTCCATTACAAGATATATGGCCCCAATGACCATGCCAAATACAAGCCATAGGCTGTTCAGTGACAGCTAACAAGTGTTCTTTTTGTGATACAAATAAAGGATTAAGTGAGCCAAATTTGGTTCCTTTTGCAATAACCATATTTCCCTTTGATATAAGAAAGGATTGAGCATAGAAGACCACCTTGTAACCAAGGTCATTAAGTTGACCAACTGACATCAAACTACTTGATAACTAAGGTACATGGCATACATTATGCATAGTAAATTTTGAACCATCAATGAACTGCACAACTACATCTCCAATCCCCACAACGTCACACTAGTAAGAGTCACCAAGTCTCACGGTACAAGGAGACTTTGCTGCATAATTAGAGAACCATTATCTATGTGGTGTCACATGGAAAGAAGCACCAGAATATATCAGCCATGTGTGGGAAAGAGAATCAGCCATAAGAGCCTCAGTTGGCATAGTACTATCAAGTGTCAACACATCAGTATCATTAGAAATAACATTAATTTCTTCAATCTTCACAGTCAAAGTAGATGGTGCAGGTAATTGATTAACATGCCCATCAACATTCTGTCCTTTACTTTTAGCATTCTCTCATGCATAATAGTCTATCTTCATATGTTTTTTCTTATGACAATAATGGCATTCGATATCCCTCTTCCTTGATTTACTTATACTCTTATTTCGTTGACCATTCTTTTCCTTGTTCTTGCTCCTACCACGTTGTTGATTCTTTCCTTGGTAAGAATCACAAACATTATATGCATCTCCACTCTCAGTGCCAACCATAGATTTTCTACGAATCTCCTCACTCAAGAGTGCTCCACATATGTCATCATACACAAGTTTACCACCAGTTGCACTATTGCTAATAGCTGTGCAAAACGTATCACTACAACATATCGAGGGTATACTGAGGCTGCTACCGAGGCAAATGAACGAGCGTGATTTCTTCGCGACGTCGGTGTTAGAGTCGGTATACGCGTCGGAAAGAAAGCCTCGGTATGGGCGCCGGTGTAGGCGTCGGTATAAGCGTCGGTATAGGCCCCGGTATAAACGTCGATAATACCAACGCTTATACCGACGTCCATACCGACGCCCGCACTGGGTGTACCGATGCGTATACCGACGACCATACTGGAGCTACCGAGGCGTATACCGACAACCACATGATGTTGTTTAGCAAAAGACAATACACTCTGCCCAACTGAGTACATGTGTTATGTACTCTAATGGCAACCAAAACATAAACTTATATGAGCAAAAATGAACAATGAATCATGTACAGAAAGTTGTATATTCCATAAATGAAAAATGTACAAAAGTGTGGCAAAGCACTTCTATATAGGAATCGAATACAAAATGTGACAAAGCATAGGAATCGAATACAAAATTATGGTACATCATTGCCACATAGGAGTGTAATACAAAATTGTGGCAATGTGACAAAACACTTCCATATAGGAATAGAATACAAAATTATGTTACATCATTGCCGTATGCGAGTGTGATACAAAATTGTGGCATTGATCAAAATATTTACATCTACAATCCTGCAACAAAACATATGTATAAAATAAGACCAATTAACATGACATTTATAAACAAAAACTAAAAACACGAAACCAAGATATAATTTTACCTAATCAAGAATATTCTCCCATGAGACGATTGCACCGCGTCCCTCTAAGTCTTGTAATAGTGCAGTCAGTCCATGTCGATGTCCATATGATTCTTCAGTTCGCGTCGGAGGATGACCCACTACCAACTGTTATAATAAATATGCAAAATGTTATATGAACATACATAATTTACTTAACACAAACAACTTCAATAATTAACATGATACTTACAAATTGGTAGCGCATACTGTCGTATCCGCCGCTACCTAAATGCGATGTTCCAACCGTATCTAAACGTGTGGCCACCGCATCTCTCTGTTGACGATATCGATAAGGAGTATGTTGTTGCTCATCCTGAATCGATTCCCATTCTTCGAGATCTAGCCATACAGGCTTCGGTAAGCCTGCTCTGAAAGCATCGCGAGCTTCTCATTGTCGATGCGACATCACTTCGCGTGCTGTATGTTGAATCCACTCGGAACTCATAATAGGATTCCCAGGTGCTAGCCGGTACTCTTCATATATGCATTGTGTGATATGATTTTTAGAGTCCCTATCCTGTTCGGTCCATTTTAACATTACTGAACGACCGAATTCGATGGAGCAGAGTTGTCGTATACGCTGACGCATTGACTTTCCGGCCAAATCCATAACTGGAGCTCCATTACGGATATGATATATCTTGGAGTCGTCATGATCATGCGCACCCCAAGGTGTACGTGGAGATCCCATCTGATTCAATGTGAAGATCTCATCTCATCCAATGTATATATATGCATGCTTGTATACATATGCATTCATGTATACATATGCATATGCATTCATGTATACATATGCATATGCATTCATGTATGCATATGCATGCTTGTATGCATATGCATGCATATCTATACATGCATTCATGTATGCATATGCTTGTATGCATATGCATGCATGTATGTGTATACATATATATGCATTCATGTATGCATATGTATACATGCATTCATGTATGCATATGCTTGTATGCATATGCATGCATGTATGTGTATACATATATATGCATTCATGTATACATATGCATATGCATTCATGTATGCATATGCATGCATGTATGCATATGTATACATGCATTCATGTATGCATATGCTTGTATGCATATGCTTGTATGCATATGCATGCATGTATGTGTATACATATATATGCATTCATGTATGCATATGCATTCATGTATGCATATGCATGAATGCATGTATGCATATGCATGCATGTATGTGTATACATATATATGCATTCATGTATGCATATGTATACATGAATTCATGTATGCATATGCTTGTATGAATATGCATGCATGTATGTGTATACATATATATGCATTCATGTATGTGTATACATATATATGCATTCATGTATACATATGCATATGCATTCATGTATGCATATGCATGCATGTATACATGCATTCATGTATGCATATGTATACATGCTTGTATGCATATGCATGCTTGTATGCATATGCATGCTTGTATGCATATGCATGCTTGTATGCATATGCATGCTTGTATGCATATGCATGCTTGTATGCATATGTATGTTTGTATGCATATGTATACATGCATTCATGTATGCATATATATGCATTCATGTATGCATATGCATGCTTGTATGCATATGCATGCATGTATGCATATGTATGCATATTCATGTATGCATATGCATGCTTGTATGTATATGTATGCATATGTATACATGCATTCATGTATACATATATATGCATTCATGTATGCATATGCATGCATGTATGCATATGCATGCATGTATGCATATGCATGCATGTATGCATATGCATGCATGTATGCATATGTATACATGCATTCATGTATGCATATGCATGCATGTATGTGTATACATATATATGCATTCATGTATGCATATGCATGCTTGTATGCATGAATGCATGTATGCATATGCATGCATGTATGTGTATACATATATATGCATCCATGTATGCATATGTATACATGCATTCATGTATGCATATGCTTGTATGAATATGCATGCATGTATGTGTATACATATACATGCATTCATGTATGTGTATACATATATATGCATTCATGTATACATATGCATATGCATGCTTGTATGCATATGCATGCATGTATGCATATGTATACATGCATTCATGTATGCATATGTATACATGCTTGTATGCATATGCATGCTTGTATGCATATGTATGTTTGTATGCATATGTATGCATATGTATACATGCATTCATGTATGCATATATATGCATTCATGTATGCATATGCATGCTTGTATGCATATGCATGCATGTATGCATATGCATGCATGTATGCATATGTATGCATATTCATGTATGCATATGCATGCTTGTATGTATATGCATGCATATGTATACATGCATTCATGTATACATATATATGCATTCATGTATGCATATGCATGCATGTATGCATATGTATACATGCATTCATGTATGCATATGCTTGTATGCATATGCATGCATGTATGTGTATACATATATATGCATTCATGTATGCATATGCATGCTTGTATGCATATGCATGCTTGTATGCATATGCATGCATGTATGTGTATACATATATATGCATTCATGTATGCATATGTATTCATGCATACATGTATGCATATGTATGCATATTCATGTATGCATTCATATATACGCATTCATGTATGCATATGTATGCATATGTATACATGCATTCATGTATGCATATGCTTGTATGTATATATATATATATATCTATATATATATATATATATATATATATATATATATATATATATATATATATATATATATATATATATATATATATATATATATATATATATATATATATATATATATATGCATTCATGAACACGAACACACACACACACACAAAACAAAAAATAAAAAATAAAAAATAAAAAAAAATAAAAAATAAAAAAATAGTTAAATAATAAAAAATAATAATAAATTAAAAAAGAAACAAATTAATAATAAAAAATATAAATATATAAAAATAGAAATTAAATTAAAAGAAAAGAAATAAATAAATAAATAATAATAAATAAATAATAAATAATAAATAATAAATAATAAATAATATAAAATATAAAATATAAATACAAGCATATGTATACATGCATTCATGTATGCATATGCATGCATGTATGCATACATGTATATGCATATGTATACATGCATTCATGTATGCATATGTATATACATGCATTCATGTATGCATGTATATGCATTCATGTATGCATATGCATTCATGTATGCATATGCATTCATGTATGCATATGCATGCATGTATGCATATGCATGCATGTATGCATATGCATGCATTCATGTGTATACATGCATTCATGTATGCATATGCTTGATGCATATGCATGCTTGTATGCATATGCATGCATGTATGCATATGTATACATGCATTCATGTATGCATATATATGCATTCATGTATGCATATGCATGCATGTATGCATATGCATGCATTCATGTGTATGCATGCATTCATGTATGCATATGCATGCATTCATGTATGCATATGCATGCATTCATGTATGCATATGCATGCATTCATGTATGCATATGCATGCATTCATGTATGCATATGCATGCATTCATGTATGCATATGCATGCATTCATGTATGCATATGCATGCATTCATGTATGCATATGCATGCATTCATGTATGCATATGCATGCATTCATGTATGCATATGCATGCATGTATGCATATGCATGCATGTATGCATATGCATGCTTGTATATATGCATATGCATGCTTGTATATATGCATATGCATGTATGTGTATACATATATATGCATGCATGTAAGCATATGCATGTATGTGTATACATATATATATGCATTCATGTATGCATATGCATTCATGTATGCATATGCATTCATGTATGCATATGCATTCATGTATGCATATGCATTCATGTATGCATATGCATTCATGTATGCATATGCATTCATGTATGCATATGCATTCATGTATGCATATGCATGCTTGTATATATGCATATGCATGTATGTGTATACATATATATGCATGCATGTATGCATATGCATTCATGTATGCATATGCATTCATGTATGCATATGCATGCATGTGTATGTGTATGCATATTCATGTATGTGTATGTGTATGTGTAGGCATATTCATGTATGTGTATGTGTATGTGTATGTATATGTGTATGCATATTCATGTATGCATATGCATGCATGTATGCATATGCATGCATGTATGCATATGCATGCATGTATGCATATGCATGCTTGTATGCATATGCATTCATGTATGCATATGCATATTTGTATGTGTATGCATATGCATGTATGCGTATACACATATATGCATGCATGTATGTATGCATATGCATGTATGTGTATACATATATTGCATGCATGTATGTGTATGCATATGCATGGATGTGTATACATATATTGCATGCATGCATGTGTATGCATATGTATTGTGTATGTGTGTATGCATATGCATTGTGTATGTGTGTATGTGTATGCATATGCATGTGTGTATGCATGTGCATGTGTGTATGCATGCATGTATGTGTTTGCATATGTATTATGTATGTGTGTATGAATATGCATTGTGTATGTGTGTATGCATATGCATTGTGTATGTGTGTATGCATATGCATGTGTGTATGCATATGCATGTGTGTATGCATATGCATGTGGGTATGCATATGCATTGTGTATGTGTGTATGTATATGTATATATCTCTCCCTCTCTCTCTCTCTCAGTCGAAAACAAAACTAAAGAGAGAAGACATTAGAAAAGCAAAAACATAAAGAAAGAAAAAAGAGTGATATATGTCTCACTTACATTGATGTAATTTTTGAATCAAGGTTGTCAAAATCCACTTGAAGTTCTCCTTCGTCGAATTTCCAAAGATTTGATCCCAAAAATCTCTTGCAAAACTAAAGAGAAGATATTAGAAAAGCAAAACATAAATAAAGAAAAAAGAGTGTTACAATATGTGCGATCTACTTACCAAAGCTTCAGATCTATAAAAATAGAGGTGTGCTTTGAGAGAGAGAGAGAATTGTTTGAATCAAGGTCGTCAAAATCCACTTGAGGTTCTTCTTCGTCGAATTTCCAAAGATTTGATCCCAAAATCTCTTGCAAAACCAAACAGAGAACATATTAGTAAAGCAAAAACATAGAGAAACAAAAAAGAGTGCTACAATATGTGCGATCTACTTACCAAAACTTCAGATCTACAAAGATAGAGGTCTGTTTAGAGAGAGAGAGGGAGGGAGAGAGAGGGAGGAAGAGAGAGGGAGAGAGAGTGAGAGAGGGAGGGAGAGAGAGAGAGAGAGAAAGGGTGACAAACAAAGATCTGCTGTTGGCGCGCGCAAACCCGACAGGAGAAGAGCTGGATTTAAAACGCTCAGAATGACGAATTTTGGTTTCGAGCCCAGTTAAAAAGAGAGCGTCGGTATAACCATCGGTAATTCCAGCAAATTACCGATGCTTATACCGACGCTGCGTTTCTGAGGCAAAGCGGCTTTCCCAAATCAACCGAGGGTCATACCGATGCCGACAGCTGACCGTCGGTATACTGACCGTCGGTATTCCCTCGATCTGTTGTAGTGTATCCCATGATGATGGCAAGGTGCATAACAACAATACTACCTTCATTTCATTATCCATATCCATTTTCTGAGCCTCTAACTGGGAGAATATTGCATCAAACTTTTTTAGATGAGAAGCAACACTATCTGTGCCTTCATGCGAAGTTCATATAATTTTCTCATCAGATACACTTTATTTTATGCTATAACTTTTTCATATGTATTGCATAACTTCTTCCAAAGCTCCTCTGCACTTTCACAATCTAATACTATAAAGTAAACATTATCTACCAGGTGCGAGCGAATGGACCTAGCCATTTCATCTAATTCATCCCAATCATCTTCATCCATGTCTGCAGTCTTCTTTGAAATCCCATTTACTGACTTCCATTGCCTCCTTTGAATCAGCACATCTTTAATCTGATTCTTCCATAGAGCAAAGTTTGTGCCATCAAATTTTCGGATCTCAAAATGGTCTTTGCCCTGCAAGTTATAGCTCCTCCTCAGAACATTGGCACTAGACCCTGATCCACTAGATGTGCATGAGACCTCTGATGCCATAATGGTAGAGAAGTGAATAGAATGATAATGGAGCTAGAAGAGTCCAAACGCCAATGAATAAGTGTATTAATGGAGTAAATCGACCACTGTATAGTTGACAAAACCAAAAATTTGGAAAGATTTTCCCAAAGTATCCTCTGCAAAATGAGTGTATGACTATTGTCAAAATATCATAAAACTGCAAGTACTGACATGTTTATATGTTGAATGAATCACTGACTCCACTGCATATAATTAGTTACCCAATAGAAGCAAACTAGGCTTATCGAGCACCTATGAACAACTATCATAGATCTCCTATGGCGAAGCTGGGTAAGTCTTCCACTTGCATCATCGAAGAGACCCCAACATTTGGGTGTCTTCGAGCTAAGAAAACCTCACCACGACCCTCTTTATCAAACGTAAAAGGCTTTATGCAAAAAACATAACCGCTATATCAATCACCACATGGACGTACATAAGCGGTGTCCATAGAAGCGTACATGGTGTGTATGTGCTCAATATATGCAGTAAAATGACACTAAAAGGCTGAATGCATAGCCCAAAAACTAGCCAGCAACACCTGGAAGTGTCTATCAACTCTAATGTTTTACGCTCAAAAACCTACATAAATTTGCAACGTTTGCTCCCACCAAAATTGAAAACCTTTCGAGAAACCATATAGTTTTATGTGTGTGGCTGAAAACATAGCACCAAAGGTTGATATTTATTGTCGAAGAAGTACAAAGAATACTCTTCTTGATTTTCTTGGACCTCTGTGAAGAGAACTATGTTGGAAAGTACTCCAAAATGGCTCCAAAAGACACCCCAAAAATGCTTCAGAAACAGGCTTTGAAAGCAAAGAATGAAGCTTTGAGGGACCCGAACATGCTTAAGGTAATGCTAACCTTAGTCTTTCCCCTTCTTCACACACCACAAGAGTGTATCTTAGTGGCAAGAGATTGCCACGATTAAGCAAGCTCCGGGGGGAACAATACTAGGATGGGTGACCTCCCGGGAAGTACAAGGTACCTCTATCTTCCTTGATCATTGAGGTCCTCCCTTGCGCAGCCAAGAGTGACTTCAGTGACTCAGATGACAAGGTATGCCAAGGTCTATGCCTTGGTTGCCACCTTGGTCATAAGCCTTGGAGAAAGTTAGGGCAGGGGGGTGCTCGCTTCGCTCACACAAAAGGAACAAAGCTTTTGCGTCGAACTACTCTCATACGAGTGAAGTAATTCGATGGCGATGCACTAGAGTGTGCTCTCCTTTTCGAGAGCTGCATGATGATATCCTTGGAGTAGAAAATTGAGCTCTTAGGGCCGCACATGGTACTGCGCACAGAGGCTACAGAATACAAAGGAAAAACACAATACACATGGAGGACGAAGACATACTTCTTAGGTCTTACAAAATGCAGTCCAACTTACAGTTTGTGGCTGACCAGACCACTATATGTTTTATTAAAGAACATATACAAAGAAGTGTTTGGTGGCCATTTGGCCTTTCACATGGATACTAACAGTAATAAATAGTGAGTGATAGGGGCACATACTTTGTTGAAGAAGAAATTGAGCACCTATTGAAAGGGTCCCTAGTCACTCATTATAAGTCGAACCTATATCGTGTACATGCCATTAGATTAGCTAATAGCACGAGTAGTTGCATGCATTAATTTAGCTAACATGGTTAATAATAAATGCTTTTATTGGCAGAAGAAGCAAAACCATTCCATAGGATATATTTAGTAGCATATAAGACCTTGATAGCAACAAATCCTATTGATCTAGTTTATGTTCTAAATGACATCCTACCAATAGACCTCCTTGTGCCCACCTTGCAAGTAGTATACCTACTGTATTGGATAGGGGATGAAATCTTACATCAAATATATCAACGAGAGAATCTCAACAATACATGACTACAAAAATAATAGGAATATATACCAAATATGAAGTTCGAACGTATATTATTACATTCACATAAAAGACAAAGGTTATAGGAAGGAGATCTTATCTTTGTGTACATACCAAAGGAGCACAATAAGAACAAAGAAGGGGATATGGAAGTTATGTACATCACATATCTTTATAAGTGTAGTGAAGGCAACCACCTTAGATGGAGCATTCATGCCATGGAAAACAAAGAAGCTCCTCCTCCGAAACCAAGAGCACCAAGCTCAATCTCAAGAATAACAAAGGCAAATTCAAGAAATTGTAGAGGTGACATTGAGCCAAAAAGTATAAAGAAAGATGACCAGCGAGAGACACCATAACCTCAGCAAAGCACAAAAGGACTCTATGAAAGCCCTCGCATCAAAGACAAAAGAGCAAGGAGAGACTCCAATGATCCTTGAAATTGTGCTCTGAGACATCATGGGCATGTGGCCTACCCATACTCATATTGGTAAGATTAAGGTAACACAATCCTCTCTACCTCATCTTCAATTTAGACCATTGACATGTTTAACAACACAAAAAATGGCATGTCTATAAAGGAAAATTTTGACATGTCTATAAAGGACATACAAAATTTCATGACCAAGGAAAATTATGCTTCTACCTTTCATATGGAAAATTTTGACATGTCTATAAAAGGCATATACATATAATATATATAGAGGCATGTGAAAAATGGGAGGCAAAATATCAATCTTCGCTTGTCATTTGACATGGAATTTCAAAAAAACCCATTTTTGACAGGCAAAATGACCCTTGATTGGCAAAATGCCCATCAATTTTAGGCCCTCTTTAGCATTTGCCAAACAAAGAAGTAGCGAGGTTCTCATACATTTGCAAGAAAAAAATCATTGTATCTTATATTTTGATATGAGACCATAATGACTAATGGTGCATATGATCATAGAGAGTGGTAAGCATTGTAATTGGTGGCCATGGATGGACCTTATTTTTATCCTTTTTTTGGAAGAGTTGTAGTCTCTTGGAAAAATGGTGCTCCAACTTTGGAGGACTTGAACAACTTTATGAAGAGATTATTAGTCTATTTCACTTTTCACTCCGATGAATGGACTGAATATCACAGAACGACAAGTAGCATAGACATTATGGAAGGAGGAATGAATCATATGAGAGCTTATGTCTCTCATATAGGAAAGTGAGTATAAAATTATCTTTGAGTATCCGTATGAGAACTCACTGGGAATGTGTACCAATAAAGATGGAACAATGAGATATGTAGTTGAATTGACAAACATTATGGTGAATGAGTGGACTTCATGCTTGTAGTTAGTTCGACATAGACCGATATGAGGATATGTCAGGGTGTGTGTGTGTGTGTGTATATATATATATGTCCACATACATACATTGAATAATAGTCTTGAGAATGTGAATCATGGAGAAGAGATTATGACTCGTGAGAAGGGAGGTGAAGAGGACTCATAAGAACCACTAATGGAATCAAAATGTTGATCAATCTACTGTTTCATCAAGAAAATAATCAAAGTTCCATCAAAATTGCATAGGAAGTCATGATAGAGCTTCAATCTAGAAAACAATTTGGGTATTAAAAATTCCCATGTGACCTGAAGAGTCACCTTCATACGCATGCAAAGATGGATAGAGGTATTGACTAGTATCGAAAGAGGAGAAATGGAGATATACATACTAGGGGTTCCTCTCTTTGCACTCACCAATCAAAGGAGGGAAACTTGAAAGATATGAGACTCAAGAAATTCCACTAGAAGGAGCTATTCAGGCCATCAAAATGGAATTCCTCATAGAGAACCATGGAATGTACCACCATATAGAGACTTGTAATGGGATCAAAACTGTCATGCCATGTGACCCCGCAAAACTATGAAAGAAGGCTAAGAACAAAGGTTAGCATACTCCATTAGGGTCCCTGACACATTGGACAATTCTTAATCCACTCATGTATTTCTTTGTCCATACTAGGGCAATACACTCCTAAATATTTTAGATTATGCAATGCTCATTGTTTAGAATAGTGATTTCCTAGCAATACACTTTTCTGGGTTCATACGCACTCGATATTCTCTACACTTGTTGAAGATCTGTCTGAGCTTTGGGATGTGGTGTCTTCTTTCTTGGGAATGAGCACATAAATTGTCCACATATACTTCTAAGATCTTTCACAAGAACTCTTTGAAGACATGACACATTAGCCTTTGGAATGTTGCAAGTGCATTGGTGAATGAAGGTAGTCAGAAGAAGAAGAAAAGAAAAGCAATGAAACAAGCAAAGGAGGAATCATTGTTTGAAGTACTAGAAAATTTCAAGAAATATGAAGTTGAAGATTGAAAAATTTTGGTACGAATTCCTAAGAGAGAGGCCATCATAGGAGAAGTGTATGATAATAAAGAAAAGACCAAAAAAATTGTAGTAACCATTGAAGAGAATGAAGAGTGATGTACATACGTAGGAGAAGACCTAAGTGTAGAAGAAGAAGTAGAGCTTGTAGTTTCAGAGTAGATCTGGAAATATGCTCTCATGTGATCCCCATGACGGTTGTCACCAAGCCCACCAAATAGAATCCCTACACATATAATGACATTTATGAAGCCAAAATAAAAGAAGAAATGAACAAGCTAATCGAAGCTAGATTTATCTATGAGATTGAGCATACTGAATGGGTGTCCCAATTGTACTGGTGCCCAAGAAGAACGAAAAGTTGCGGGTGTGTATTAACATTAAAAAATTAATGCCAGTATGATCAGAGATAGCTATCTACTTCTGATCACCAAACATATATTGGAGTGTGTTGCATGCAAGGAAGTTTATAGTTTTGTTGATGGATTTTTAGGTTACAACCAAGTAGCCATTCCCAAGAAGATCAACACAAAATGGCCTTTGCCACAAAGTGGGGAATCTTTACATTTCATGTGATGTTCTTAGGACTTTGGTGGCCCACTCTTCATATGGATGCACATACCTATGTGAAGAGATGTGACACATGTCAATGTGCACAATATCCGATTAGAAAAGACAAGATGCTTTTTGCGACCAATGATGGGAGGAGGCACATTCTTGAAGTGGCGTATAGACTTTGTAGGTCCTATTAAAGCCCCATCTAGAAACTCCCATGCAAAGTAGACTATTGTAGCCACCGATTACCTTACAAGATGGGTAAAAGTAAAAGCCACAACAAAGAATGATGCTCAAATGATGGCTAAGTTCTTATTTGAGAACGTGTTCACTAGATATGGGTTACCAATAGATTTAGTAAGTGACAGAGGTACACACTTCTTGAATGAAGTCATTGAAAACCTTCTCCAAGAATTCTTGGTGATACATCAGAAGTCTGCCCCCTATCATCCACAAGCTAATGGACAAGCTGAGAGCAGAAATAAGATCCTATGTAATGTACTCACAAAACTGGTAAATAGTAAGCGTTCTGATTGGGATAAACAACTTCATCATGCTGATTGGGCTTACCATGTTGCCTACAAAATGGTACTCAATGCCGCCCCATTTCAGATGCTCTTCAGACAGAATGTTGTGTTACCATTAGACTTCTTGATCCCGACTTTAAAACTGTCACAAGAGCATGAGTGGAATGGGCACGATTTGTCCTCCAGGATATTTGATCTAGAATGCTTAGGTGAAACCAGGCTACAAGCTGCAACAGGTATCTATGTAGGAAAGAAAAGACAAAAGGCATACTTTGATGCACACATCAAGGATAAGGATTGAAAGAGGGAGATCTAGTGTTGGTTTATACACTAAAATAGCATACCCATAAATTAGAAGAATGAGGATATGGACCACTGGTCATTAATAGAATTTCCAGTAGTGGTGCGGTTCAATTGGCCACTCTAGAAGGTGACATCTTGCCAAGATATATTAGTGGATGTCAAGTCAAGCTATATCAAGAACCTCTTATAGAGGATATTTTAATGAGACTCAACACTACTAAGAAGCGAAAAGAAGAAGAGTTAAGGGTTAGAGAAGAAGCATAGGCAGAGGCCAGAGAGCGCATTAGCCAAACTAAGTTAAGGTGACAAGGCCTAGACATCAATCCCAATGCCCCAAGATATCACATGGCCATGTGCCAAACATCGGGTGTAATTGCTCCTTGAATAATCGATCGATGTCCCTTTGTGACCATAGAGGTACGAAAAGGAAAGAGTGTAACGATCATGAATGCCTTCATTGACTCAAGTGCAACAACTAGTGTAGTTAGATTCTCATACTCCCATGATCTACAATTGGACATCAATTCCATAGACGCCTATCTCATCGGATTGGGAGGTGTGGAAACCCCTTTTTTAGGCAAAGTGGAACTTCCCATCTACCTTCGAGATGCCCAATGATAGTCAAAATGCTAGTGTGTCAAGATGAGGACATTATGCAACCACTTGTCTTGGGTCAAGATTGGATCTATGACCATGCAATCAAATCAAACCTAAGAAGTCAAATTCTTCAAGTTTGGATACATGAACAATGCATTACATTAGAATTAGAGAACTGCATGATCATAAATCTAGGTATTACACATTTTCTTAGTTCTTTTAAGGCTAATATTAGAGAAGAAGATGTTGTCAAAAGCTCTACAATGCAAAAGGAGTCAATCATGGAAGAACAAGCTCGAAGGCGAGGGGATATCTCTTCTTTTTTAAAGGCTAATGTAGCCACATTAGTTCAACCACATAGGCGAGCAAAACAATACAAGGCAACTGCTCTATCAAATAGGCAAATAGAATTCAAGAAGAAAGTAGTTTTGGGTACGAAGCAGATCTGGGTATGAAAGGGGGAGCAGTCAATCACAACATTGCAGTCAAACTCATTCCCAAAGAAGCAATGGAGAAAGCCAAGGCAACAAGTAGCAAAAAAACAAAGATCTCTATGTCAAAGAGTACTCCAAATTTTGGTACCAATGCAATTGAGGAAGGTTGACAAGAATAACATACAAATTAGTTGCAGCTCAATAATGGTGATTACACATGTGGGTACCCAAGGAACTCTTACATACACAAAACCCTAGGCTCTCACTCATGAAAAAAGTCTCAACAAAGAAGTCAAGCAGAAGCAAGAGTGAGAACCAAGCACAAGGATCAAAAGAAGATCAACTCACCTCTTTGAAAATAGTAAGAAGACAATCAACAAGGGTATGGGTTCAAAAGCCAAAAGTACCAGTGGCCCCCACAAAACCAAAGATCCAACCACAAGGAATACAAAATTTAAGAAACCATCCAAAGATAAAGAGGCCAAAAGTGATCTGTACATGATCGCACAGTGTGCTAAAATGGATCCCGATAAGGAGGAATGATCAGCTATGGCAATCATGATTGATCGCATCGTTTCAACATCCAATGGATATCTCCAACCAAAGATTGCATCAAGGTCTACAAGTAACATCGGAAGCATCGACATGTGAAAACCATGTGCCTTTGGCATAACCCCATCTTTTGCACCATTCAAGTTATGCATTAATATAGGGCCACATTACAAGGCCGTGCATAGACACAATTTAGAATCCCAGGCACATGCGACACATTTGATATATGTAAACTATTTTTTTGATATTGACCTCTTTCTTTTTGTTTTATGAAACTGTTCAAAAAAAAAAGAGGAACAAAGAAAAAAAGAAAGAAAAGAGAAAAACAAAAAAAAAAGAAAAAAAAGAGGATCAGGGATAGGACCATATGCTTGAAGAACCATCAGCAAGAACATCTATCAACAACTAAAGACAATCCAATGGTCAGTCACCATGATGGGAGTACAACACGAAGAGATAAACATTGATCGGATATTCACTATGGTAATAATACCCTACCTTGGCAACACTATAACAAAATAGATTAGGAGACCTCTTCATCAGCATACCCTTGAGCACTTCACTCAAGACCCAATATTTTGCACCATCCTTCTAAAAATGCATTCCCCAAGTAAGCATGCATAGGGCCACATTACAAGGCCGTGCACAAGGCGTATATTTTCTTCAACCTAGGCACTAACACACTTACCCATAATTCATTATGGGTTACAAGTACTTGGCATGATAATGATAAAAGGCATGTTTGAAAGATCCAGAGGACATCAAGGTTACAACATCAGTACCCATGATGAAATTCATAGCTGATAGCTTCTCAAAATCAACATTGAAAACCTCTTTTGAGCAACTAGCAATTTTTGAAAGCTTTCAAATACACCATCATGTTGGAATCCAAGGAAGAAGTATAGACAAAAGGACTAAAATTTGCAAGGGCTAGTAGTGACAAAGTAAAGAACAGGCCAACTAACCCTGCTACATTTGGAGGACAGACCTTTCTTATTGATACATGATGGACACCACAACTCAAAGTACTATAGGGAACACCCACTCCAACAAGGGTCTGTCACGAACCACAGACTCGAGAGGGGGGGATTTTGACACTCAAGGTCAAGCACAAGGTGTGAGAATGTGTCAAATAAGTGGACACACAAGAAGAAGGAGCACGTAGGGAGCTCCAAGAAGTATATCTCAAATTTTCATAAGAAACCCCAATAAAAATAGTGATTTTGAGCACTAAAAACATTGTAGATAACATTTAATATTTTTGCAACTCCATTTTTTCAAGTCAAGGAGTCCTTGAGATTGAGGAGTATTAGAAGTACCTATGTATCAATTTTCATAATTTTTAGACTCCATTTGAGCCCTCAAATAAGCCATGGAACCTAATTTTTAACTGAGTCAGACAGCAGGTCTACACAAGACCAAAACTAGTCAAAAAACTATAAAAAGAGCTAGAGAGCTCATTTTTGGGGTTAGCAAGTTAAAGCAAAAGCTTCTTGAGGAGTGTAATTGAATTATTGTTCCTATTTTTGTTATCTGGCCTTGTGTTATGGGTGTGTGTGTGTGTGTGTGTGCATGTATGTGCTTGTCACTCACATTTTGCTCACCACAATTGCTCACGATCTTCATATCTTCCTCACGTCTCCGTGGATTGACAAGTAAAGGAGGTGGTGCTGATGCTTGGGCTATAATAAGCATTCCACTTGAATCACTAAACATACCCCTAATATCTAGGTGTCTATTAGTTAAAAAAACTCACCACAATCCTCTTTATCAACATCAAAGGCTTTATGCAAAAACATAACCCCTATGTGAGTGTCCACATGGGTGTACATAAGCAATATTCACAAACGTGTACATATTGTGTATGTGCTTAGTATATACAAGAAAGTTGCACTTAAGGCTGAATTTATAGCCCAAACATGATCCAATAACACTTGCAAGTGTTTATCAACTCCATTCTTTTGATCCAAGAAACTTGCATAAGCTTGCAAGTGCTCCTCCCACCACAACTAAAAACCTTCCAAGAAATATGTAAGAAGAATTAAGAGCCAAAATTTCAATGATAAAGCTGAATGTAGACTACCAAGAAGACACAATCATGCCAAGATTGATCTATGGACCAATCTTTCCACCTACATAGTCAAAACTATCCCAAAACTGCAAAATCAAATTCTAATTATCCATAATTTTGCACCCAAAGTGACTCTTAGAGAATCAATGTAGAGAAACCAAGAAGGCACTTTGAAGTCTTCGAAATAATTTTTGCCTCAAGTATATTCACTCCTATAATCACCAAATAGGGCCTATTGTAGGGAAACGTGCTAGTAAAGCGAACCTTAAGGGGAACATTACTAGAATGGGTGAACTTCTGAGAAGTGCTAGTACTTTTTCTTCCTTGATCGTTGAATTCTTTCCCTGCATGTAACCAATGGTGGAACTGATGACTTTGATGACTCACATGAAAATCTATGCCAAGTTCTATGCCTTGGTCATAAGCCTTGGAGGGAGCCACTACAAGCCACAAAGTGTCGAGAATCAAATGTGCTCGCTTCATTTGCACAACAAGGAAAGCCTAATGTTTTAAATGCTCTAATATCACTTAAGTCGTGCAATGGCAACTAACCACAATAGATTCCTTAGCATGTGCTTTGTGATGATGCCCTCATAGTAGAAAATTGATCTCTAGATGACACATATGGTACTCTACACAGACTTGCAAACATACATAGAAAATTACACAATACATGTAGATGTCGAACATAGATTTCATAGGTTTGGCAGCTAGAGTCGAACAAATAGTCCATAGTTGACCATGCCACAATATGTTTTATTAATGAACATGTATAAAAGTGTTTGGTGGTAATTTGGCCTTTCACATGGACACTAATGGTAACAATAAATACATATATACATGCATAGATATTGCATATGTACATGCATACATAAATACATACATATGTGAGAGAATCAAGCTTAGAAAAAGTACCTAGAATTATAAGCAAGTAGATCCTATCATGTATTGTCTTTATCACCATTATTAAGATAAACCATCAATATAGTCTCATCTTCATTTCTTTTATTAGTCTATTTCAATTCTTCTATTTTTTAAGTTTTGTCTCACAAATGAACTTAAGTATGGAAGGGTTAGCATCAATTTCTCGCAGTTCTTCCTCTTCATTGTTTGTAGAATCATTGCATAGTTCATTATCGAAGTCATTATGTATAACATTCTCATGATCAAGTAGAATGATTCTATATATATATCTCTCTCTATGTGATGTCAATATGTCAACATTTATGATGACTTATCATGATTATCTTCTTGGAAATGTTGATATATTTAGGTAATGATATGTGTGAACACACTAGGACCACTGGAGCACTTTTCTCCCTCTTTAGGAGGTTTTTTTCCCTTGGCTTATATATATGCCTATAGCCCTAATGGGTTACTAATTTGTACATTCTACTGGTAATACATTCAGTATTGTGTGTTGTGCTCCAAGCTTCTTCTTCTTCCTTGTGTTCTTTGCATTCTTCCATAGAACTCAAACTCCAACAATTGGTATTAGAGCAGGTCACCTCTTCATGTAGGGCATCGTCGACACCCCTCCAATGACAGTCTCAGAATTGCATGAAATTTGGTGAGCATACTCACGGTGATTAGGCGATCTAAGCTCGTTTCAACCTCCGAACACACTATCGTAGCACTTGTGTAGGCTATTTCCTCTTTTTGTGCCAAAGATATATACAGGTTTCAGTTTGCCAGTATAAGTGTCTCGAAGTCTGCTACAGGTTTCGCAGAACTCATGAGAGTAGTTCTATTCAACTTACTATCACATTTGCCAACAACTCCTCTTATCCTGTCATGGGAGTTGGTAAGATCATTCTAACTACTACTGATGGTAGTTCTTTTACATTGTCAGATGCTTTAATTATACCACGGATTAGGAAAAATCTATTATCAAATTTTGCATTAGCTAAGATTGGCTTGGTTGCGAAATTTCTTGATGACAGATGTACAGTTCATGATATGTGAAATGGCAACATGATTATTGCTTCTGCAATTTTATGTCGTGGGATATATAAGCTCATAGAATATGAAAAACATGCGAATGATTTGGCATGTGCAGTACATGATTCTCAGGCTATGTCAGTTGCAAAGCTTTGGCATCCACGCTTAGGTCATCTCAATTTCGCTAGTTTGTTACAACTTAGGTCATCTCAATTTCGCTAGTTTGTTACAGCTCCAGAAATCTGAAATGGTGTCCTCTTTGCCCAAACTTGAGGCACCTGGAAAACATGTCTGTGAAGGTTGTATTTTGGGCAAAATGCAACATTCCTCCTTTCCAAAATATGGTTCAATTTGAGCTACTCAGAAATTGCAACTTGTTCATCGTGATGTTTGTGGTCCTATGTAGACACCTTCTTTTGGGAACTATCTTTACTTCGTGACTTTCATTGATGATTTTCCAAGAATGCATGGGTGTATCCACTCAAACAAAAGTCTGAAGTATTTATGTGGTTTTGGCTAAAAATTTGTCAGCATGTAAAATAGGCATCCTCTATTCTTATCGAGGGGGGGAATATATGTCTTTTGAATTTAATGCATTTTTGGCTGAATGTGGGATAAAACATCAGTGTATAGTGCCATATATAGCCCAAAAAAATGGAGTTGTTGAACAGAAAAATAGGCCATTCATGGAGATGGCGAGGTGTATGGTCAAGAGTCGGACTTTACCACATAGTTTGTGGCTTGATGTTGTTATGTGTGTAGCATATGTACTTAATAGGTGTCCCACTAAAGCACTGCCGTCTCAGTCCATATAAGGCTTGGCATGGTTGCAAGCCATCTATTGTTGATCTAAATGTTTTTTTTGTTTGGCATACGCATTATTGTCTGAACAACAATGCAGAAAAGTGGATGATAAAGCGATGAAATGTATTTTTGTTGGGTATAATTCTGAAAGTAAAGGTCATCGTCTGTATCATCCAAAGACTAAATGCATTTTGGTTAGTTGTGATGTTGTTTTCGTGGACGATGCTATTCAACCATTACTTTCATGTACTAAGGAGACATTTGTTAGCTCCAAAGACATGTATGATATATTGTTGCCTCTCTTTACAAGTGGACAGTCTAGTGCTCGTCCCAATGAGGCAACTTCTCAACCTTTATAGGTTTCATGTGATGATGCAGATCATTCTATTTTTTATGCATATTTACATGATGCACTTGTTGATGAGAGAGCTGATATTGAAAAGGCAAAAACTATGCAGAAATGGCTAGTGCAGACTTTGCATGACATCAAATTAGATGCATCTCTCTCCTACCGTACTTGTTAAGGTTCTCATAGTGCCTCTTTTTGCATCAAATTGCTATGCTATGGCTGCCTCTAGTCTCTGTGATGAGATTGAGCTTGTTTTGTTTGATGAAGCACAAAATTAAGAACAAACAAAAATGGTACCTGGTCTTTATGTGACTAGCCTCCTGGCAAGAAGGCCATTGGCACTAAGTCGGTATACAAGCTGAAGCATAAACGTGATGGAACGGTTGACATGTATAAGGTTAGGCTTGTTGCAAAGGATTATACATAGGAAAGAGACATTGATTTTGATGAGACCTTTGCACTTACATGCCAATTGACTACTCATGGTTGAAGTGTACATCTGTTGGACATTAAAACATCATTTTTGAATGGTTACTTGCATGAAGAATTGTATTTTTTTCAGCTTCATGGCTTTGTGCACAAAGGGCATGAAAACCAGGTGTGCAGGTTAAAGAAGGCATTATATGGTTTAATGCAAGCACCACGTGCTTGGTATGAAAAGATACATGCCTATGTGATTGCACATGGTTTTGAGAATAGTCCAACTGAGAGCACCTTATATGTTAAGCGTGCTAATGATGTGCTTCTGATCATTGTTGTGTATGTTGATGACATGCTTCTCACTCGTCCTCATGAGAAGCATATCACTGATTTTAAGGCTGGTTTGCATGCCTCATTTGAGATGTCAAATTTGGGGTGTTTGCATCATTATTTGGGCATTCAGTTTATGCAAGTTGGTGGTGGAATAGCTTTGTGTCAAACAAAATATATTGACACATTATTGTAGCATTTTGGCCTTGAAGATTGTAAACCTATTGCCACTCCTATGGAGACAAGTTTACGAGTGAGTCTTCATGATGCTAGAGATTCATTTGTTGTAATTCTCTATCAACAAGCTTTTGGATGCTTGATTTACTTATGCATTACTCAACGAGATATTCAATTTGTTGTCTCTTAGATGAGCAGGTTTATGCATTTCCCAGGTGTCAAGCATTTGTAGGTGGTTAAGTGCATCTTTCACTACTTGAGTGGTACCCAAGTACTTGGATTGTTTTATCCTAAGGGGGAATCACTATCGCTAGATTTACATGCTTTTTTTCACTTTGTCTGGGCTGATTGCTATGACACTCATGTGTCCACTACTGGCTTTTGTTTCATGCTTGGTAGCTCATGTATATCTTGGTTGAGCAAGAAGAAGCCTATTGTGGTTGCTTCCAATTGTGAGGCTGAGTATAGGGCAACTTTCACAGTGATTGTTGAGAGTGTGTGGCTCAAACACCTTAAGGTTGATTTGGGTGTATGTCAATCTTCTGCCACCACCATCTTGACTGACAGTCAGAGCGCATTGACAGTTGCAAGGAACTCTGTGTTCCATGCTACTAAGCACGTTGAGGTGCATTATCATTATGTCAAGGAAAGGTTCTCTGCTAGAGAGATGAGCTTGGCATATGTGCCCATGCAAGAGAACATTGTTGTGCAAGGTGTTGAAAAACGTCTTATTACACCTCCAAACATAGTTGTTGAATGTGTTGCAGCAACATTGAGGATGGTGATATTCTTCAGATTCCTGATCGTGTTGCGATTCCTATCGCACCTACTATAAAGCAACTTTGTTGGGATGGAAGAGATGCTCACGCACATGCATTGATAGCCTTGATTGACAAACGTGCCATTATTCCCCACATTTAATCTCACAAAAGCAAAGGATGCTTGGAATACATTAACCACTTTCTACCAGGCAAGGAATGAGGCTCGTGTTGCTTACCTTCAAAAATAGTTTGAGAGTGAGCACATCAATGAAGGAGATTCCATGGAAAGTTTTTTGACAAAGATCAAAGATTTGAAAGAACAGTTAATTTCTGCTGATGAAGTCTTGCTTGATAGTTCACTTTTGCAAACTATTCTGAATTGTCTTCAAGACTCATATCAGAGTTTTGCTTCTACTCTTCGATTGACGATAAAAGGCAATCCAAATGCCTTAACTTTTGAGGATTTAGTCTTTGCTCTATTGTAGGAAGATTAGTCTAGGTAGAACAGGTCCATTATGCATGTTGCAGATTAAACTTTCTTGGCTAATCAGAAGGGCAAAGATAAATGGAGCTCTTCTACTAGTAAGTAGAAATTTGCTAATTCTACACAATCAAAGAAGGATGATAGAGACGAGAACAAAATATAAAAGTAGAAATTGTTTTGCAAATATTGTAAAGCAAATGATCATTTCATAAAGATTTGTCCAAAACTAGCTCCAAAAGAGGCAAAGAAGAAAGAGGTTGGAATGGTTGTTGTAGAGGCCTCTACATTGAAAACAGAGTCTATTAATCTTGTGCAGAATGAAGAATGGGTGTTTTTTATTGTTTGCAGTTTTGACCCATCTTCACATGAACAATGTATGTCTGTAGTACACTTGGATGTTTGGTACTTTGATAGTGGGGCAACCAAACATATTACTTTGTAGTGTAGTTTCTTCACTTCACTTGAGCCTACCCCTATAGGGAATATGGTCACATGCACCAAAAACTCCTCTTATCCTCTTATGGGAGTTTGTAAGATCATTTTGACTACTGGTGATAGAAGCTAATCAAGATATATTCAAACTTTTATCGTCTAATTCCTTTCAGGTTGTGTGTATGATCAATAGCAACATGTATATGATTATCGAATGCTTTATTTGTGTCAGGGATAAAAAAGAATCTGTTATCAGTTTCAGCCTTAGCCAAGATTGGCTTGGCTATGAAATTTATTGATGCCCCATGTGCTTCGTCAGATTTGTCTTGAAGTGCATGTATTTATAGGAAATTCCTATTGGTTTGAAAATAGTTTTTTATAAACATGTGCCAATATTTTAAAAATACTCATTTGTAGATAATTAGCTTGTAAAATATTAGGAGTTTTGTTACAAAAATTTTTATATGTGTATATAATCTTGAATGTCCATGAAATGTTCATGCCTCCATGGCCCGTCACTCGATAATCAAAACACAAACCACATTAAATTCCTCTATTTACCAATCATAGTTGAGCCACAATTCCTTATTATGCAACAAATAGTTTAGATAAAATCTAAGAACTCCATAAATGATAACATGCCTCCCAATTGAAACTCAATTACTCTCAATTGAAATTAAAAAAATAGACTTTGATGATCAATCAGCTATCACACCATTGAACAAAATAAGCATGTTTCATGTGATCATAATGGGGTTTAAGTGATGTTTTTTATTTACCCATTGAGATTCTTCCACAAAATGATTTTTGTATTCTATTAAATATCTAAGATATTTAAGACATGTTGTAGTTACATCATAACCCAAGATATCATCAGGTATTTGAAATTCTATGTCTTCTTCAAGTATAGGTAGATCTTCAATGTCTTCTTCAAGTATAGGTAGATGTTTAAGTTATGTTTTTTTTTAGTACCCATTGATATTCTTCCACAAAATGTTTTCTGTATTCGATTAAAGACATGTTGTAGTTACATCATAACCCAAGATATTGAAGATATCATCAGATATTTGAAATTCTATGTCTTCTTCAAGTATAGGTAGATGTTTAAGTTATGTTTTTTTTTGTACCCATTGATATTCTTCCACAAAATGTTTTTTGTATTCGATTAAAGACATGTTGTAGTTACATCATAACCCAAGATATTGAAGATATGTTGTAGTTACATCATAACCCAAAATATTCTCAAGTATTAGAAATTGGATGTCTTCTTCAAGTACAAGTATATGTTCGATATAGGACTCATGGGAGGAGTTTCTTTGAATGATTACAAAAGAATTATCTTAAATGAGTTATGTATACTCCACTTTGATGGTAAAGAGTTTCCATTAATTTTGTGTATGATTTTAAAAGAAAAATAATACCATGGTTGTAATTTTACTTTAGGATTATGTCTAACGTTCTCAATTCTTCCTTTAATAAGGCATAACCATACTAAATAATTTTCATTAATTGTTTTGAACTTATTTTATCATTTTCTATGAATTATTCTTCGAGTTTGCTATAGAATCAAGCACAATTTGAGCTCATGTCATTGGAGAAGGGATTTTTTGCAAAATAAAACTTCAAAAGTTGCACGTCTAGTCACATTATGTGTTGTGATTCTGTGATTGTAAAAAAATTGAATATTGGTAATTTTTCGTCTCAACTTTTAGGATTGTCATAAATAACAATGTAAGAACATAAAGTTTTGCTATTAGTTGATTCACTTTGTACATTACCTTCAAGATGAAATGAATAACTAAATTTATGATCCAAAGTGTGATCCAAAATTGATTAAAAAAAATCAAATATCATGATATCACAAAATAACTTTATCAAATCCATCGTCTCGAAAAATGCATTTGGTAAACATTTTACCAAGTTGAGGTGTAAACATTGTCTTTCTACAAGGAATGAAATATACATATTTACAAAATCTATCTGTCGTTGAATTGAAGAAAAGAATCACATAGGCCTCTCAAGCAGTCCTTAAAGTATAAAACATGCTTCAAATATAATATGGATCAATTTGACATAATATTGCATTGTAAGCCCAATCTACATATGCATGTGTACATGGGCACATCTCCTATGCTCTTTGCTCTTTGAATCTCTCGAGGAGGTGTCATAGGGGTCCTAAGAAAAACAAATGAAAATAGTTAAAAAAAAAAATTAAGTTTATATTTTATTAAAAACAATAAATTATCACCAAAAAACATACCTCCATGCTAATAATTGACTTACTCATGCATGAAAGTTGGAAAATGAGCCTTCCTTTGGTTGGTGGGTAAGCATGAGAATAGTAAGGTCCAAATGATTAGTAGGCATCTCATAACAATCTTTCATTGTTGCTACTATGCAATTTGATGGAAGCTCTTTCCTCCAAAGACTGTTTATGAGAGTCAACTTTGTATGCTCCCTATCACCTATCATACCCATACATATAAAAGAAATACTAGATTAGAATGCAATATTTACATATACATACACAGATATATATATATGTTGATGACATGAGTTCATCTACTTGGTATGGCTTTCTCCTCATTGAGAGAAGTTGTCTTTGCAATCATTTAATGCTCTCTTTGGGTCATAATATGCCCATTTTCTTGCCCTCCCACCCTTTCTTTCCTCTAATTTTCACCCTTTTACCCCCATTTTCCTTCCCTCAAACTCTCTTCTTGGTGAATTTCTACCATTTTTATCATTTGGCATAGCCATTTTGTGAGTTGGTAATGCATCTCTATCTTTAAAGTGGCTATAACCACTATTTGCTACTAAGATTCTTCTGCATATTTCTTCATTATTTGATTTTCACAATTGATTTTACATACAACTTATTTGTTTGATAACAATGTATGGCAACATAGACAATATTTGTTCTTCTCTTTATCTCACTCACTATTGCAACACTTGTATTGACCATGATCCTCTCTTTGGTAGTGATCAACATGCTCTCATATGAAGTGTGGTTCAAGTTGATGGATAGATGTAGACATTGACTCCCTTTATGAATGCACAATTATGATACATTTTAGGTGATATAATTTCAGCAATATATCACGAATGTATATTGGATGTGATTGAATCACAAAAAAGACACTCTCCACTCATCACTTATGATAAAAGTGTTGGAGTTTGAGGTCTCTAGAAGCATGAGAACAACACATCAACGTAAATGTATAAAGATAAGTAACGCATTAGGGTTATAGACATATATACAAGCTGGGGAAAAAAAGCCTCCAAAAGAGGGAAAAAAGTGCCTCAATCATCCTTACTATGTTCACACACATCACGATCGAAATATATCAACAAATCTTCCTTAGGAGTGATGCGGTGAACAAGGAGTTGGCACTCAATTGTAGGAATTGCCAAGCTAGATGGAAAAAGATCAATCCTTAAAAGGAAGTAAGCCCAAAGCTTTGCCGAAAGCTTTAAACTTATCCCTAGGTAGAGCCTTTGTGAAAAGGTGTGCAACATTATCTTGTGTGTGTTGATATATTTAGGTAGTGATGTGTGTAAGCACACTAGCATTGTCAGGGAACTTTTTTCCCTCTTTAGGAGGTTTTTCTCCCGGCTTGTATATATGACTATAACCCTAACAAGTCACTTATCTTTGTACATTCTAGTGGTAAAGTATTGTGTGTTGTGCTCCAAGCTTCTTCTTCTTCCTTGTTCTGTTCGCATGCTTTTGCAGACCTCGAACTCCAACAATTGGTATCAGAGTAGGTTGTCGCTTCATCTAAGGTGATCATACTCACGGTGATTAGGAGACCATAACATCTTTGCTTTATGGTGCCAAAATTGCAATATGAGCTCGTTTCAATCTCCAAATGCACTATTGTACTGCTTATGTAGGCAATTTCATCTTTTTGTGCCAAAGATATATATAGTTTTTGGTTCACCAATGTAAGCATCTCAAAGTTTGCTACAAGTTTAGCAAAACTCATCAGGGTAGTTCTGTTCAAGCTTTTTAGATATAATCATTTTTCTACAGCAAGGTATTTTAGTGAGTGGCCATGCTGAAAGCAGTGATGTATTTTGTATGTTGGTTGTTGAGGATAAGTTGGACAGTACCAATTACCCATTGTGGGCTTATATGATGCATCATGTGTTGGTTGCAAAAGGACTGTGGAATATTATGCAAGGTGTTGAGAAACATCCTATTTCACTTACAAACACAGTTGTTGAAGGTGATGTAGATGGCATTGAAGATGGTGAAATTTGTTGATGACAGATGTACAGTTCATGATCTATCAAATGGCAATGTCATTATTGCTTCTGGAATTTTATGTCATGGGCTGTATAAGCTCATAGACTATGAAAATTTTTGGAATGATCTAGCATGTGTAGTACATGATTCTCAGGCTTTGTAAGATGCAAAGATTTTGCATGCACACTTTGGTCATCTGAATTTTGATAGTTTGCTACGCCTGCAAAAATCTTAAATGGTGTCCTCTCTCCCAAACTTGAGGCACCTACTAAACATGTATGTGAAGGCTGTATTTTGGGCAAAATGCAACGTTCCTGCTTCCAAAAAAATGGTTAAGTTCGAGCTACTAAGAAATTGCAGCTTGTTCACAATGATATTTGTGGTCCCATGTAGACACCCTCTTTTGGGAGCTATCTTTTACGTTGTGACATTCATCAATGATTTTTCTAGCCATGCATGGGTAGATCCATTGAAAGCAAAGCCCAAAGTGTTTATGTGCTTCAAACAGTTTTAGGTTTTGGCTGAAAATATGCCAGCATGTAAAATGGGAACCCTCCATTCTAATCGACGGGGAAATATATGTTTTCTGAGTTTAATGCATTTCTGGTTGAATGTGGGATAAAATGTTAGTGTGTAGTAGCATATAGACCTTGGAGATGGCGAGGTGTATGGTCAAGAGTCAGGCTTTACCACATAGTTTCTGACTTGAGGTTGTCATGTGTGCAACATATGTACTTAACAAGTGTCCCACTAAAGCATTGCATTCTATCACTCCATATGAGGCTTGGTATGGTCGCAAGCCATTTGTTGCTCACATGCATGTTTTGGGTTGTCTAGCATATGCATTAGTGCCTAAACAACAATGCAAGAAATTGGATGAAAAATTATTGAAATGTATTTTTGTTGGGTACAATTCTGAAAGCAAAGGCTATCGTCTCTATCATCCACAGATAAAACACATTTTGGTTAGTCGTGATGTTGTTTTTATGGAAGATGTTATTTAGCCATTACTTTGATGTACTAAGGAGACATTACTTAGCCCTAAAGACATGTATGATACTTTGTTGCCTCTTTTTAGAGGTGGACAAGCTAGTGATGATCCTAATGAGGCAACTTCTCAACCTTTATAGGTTTCATGTGATGATGCAGATCATTCCATTTATGATGCACATTTACATGATGCACTTGTTCATGAGAGGTGATATTGAGAAGGCAAAAACTATTTCAAAATGGCTGGTGCAGACTTTGCGTGACAAAAAATTAGATGCACCTTTGTCATATCGTACTCGTTAAGGCTCTGATAATGCCTCTTTTGCATCAGATCACTATGCTATGGCTGCCTCTAGTCTCAATGATGAGAATGAGCATGTTTCATTTGATGATGCACAAATTCTAAAACTTTTATGGTTGCTATGCAATCAGAATATGATGTTATCATGAAAAATGGTACTTGGTCTTTATGTGACTTGCCTCCTCGCAAGAAGGCCATCGACACTAAGTGGGTATGCAAGATGAAGCATAAGCTTGATGGAACAATTGACATGTCTAAGGCTAGGCTTGTTGCAAAGGGCTATGCGTAGAAAAGAGGCATCGATTTTGATGAGACCTTTGCACCTACATGTCAAATGACTACTATTCGTAGCATGTGTGCACTTGCAGTTCATCATGGTTGGAATGTACATCAGTTGGACATTAAGACTGCATTTTTGGATGGCGATTTGCATGAAGAAGTGTATGTTTTTCCGCCTCGTGGGTTTGTGTAGAAAGGGCATGAAAACCAAGTGTGCAGATAAAAAAAGGCATTATATGGTTTGAAGGAAGCACCACGTGCATAGTATGAAAAGATAAACCTTTGGAAATGACTTAGATAAAGTATCTTTAACTCCTTTCCATAAATTTAGGGATAGCTGGTTGGAATAAGTAGTTAAATCAAACATCCGAGATAGATGTTCTGTGTGGAACCCATTCAATCTTCAAAGATGATAGATCTAAGTTGACTCATCCATTTGAGTTTGTTTCAAGCTAAGTAGCATGAATCCAATGATTGAAGAGTAAAAAGTTAAGAACTGCTCATAAGATTGACAGTCCCAAGAAGTTAAAGCTAAGGATTTGAGAAAAGCATCCTAAGTCAGAAAAAAGTTCATTTTGATTGCTTTGGTCATGTTAAAGTGAAGTTTGTGCATGTGCAATCAATTTCATCATTTTGTGCCAAACATATATAAAGGATTTAGTTTGCCAATACAAGGGCTTTGAAGTCTGCTACAAGTTTAGCAAAGCTCGATGGGGTGGTTTTGTTCAACTTTTTTAGATACATTCACTTTTTTGCATCAGGGTATTTAATGAGTGGCCATGGATAAAAGCAATGATGTATTCCATATGTTGGCTATTGAGGATAGGTTGGATGGTACTAATTACCCACTGTGGGCATATATGATACATCATGAGCAAAAGATTGTGGAATATTGTGCAAGGTGTTGAGAAATTTCCTACTATACCTACAAATACAATTATTGAAGGTAATGCAAATGGAGTTGAAGATGATGATCTTCAAATTCCTATTCGTGCTATGGTTCTTACTGTACCTATTGTAGAGCAACTTTGTTGGGATCTTAGAGATGCTCAAGAGTATACATTGATAGCTTTGTCTATCAATCACAACACACAATACTGAATGTATTACCACTAGAATGTACAAAGATAAGTGATCCATTAGGGTTATAGCCATATATACAAGCCAGGGGAAAAGACCTCCTAAAGAGGGAAAAAAGTGCCTTGTTCGTACTAGTTAGTTGACACACATCACTACCTAAATATATCAAAAAAATCCATGAGGGAGTGATTCGATGAACAAGGAGTTGGCACTCATGTATAAGAAAGTGCAAGCTATGTGGAATCAATCCACAAAAGGAAGTAAGCCCAAAGATTTGCAAAAAGCTTCAAATTTCTCCCTAGGCAGAGCCTTTGTGAAAAGGTCTACAATGTTCTCCTATGTGGGCACATATGCCAAGTTGTTCTCTCCAACAGAGAACCTCTCCCTGACATAATGATAGTGCACCTCAATGTGCTTGCTGTGAGCATGGAACATAGGGTTCCTTGCAATTTCCAATGTGCGTTGACTCTCAGTGAAGATGGTGGTGGCTGAACACTAACCAACACCCAAATCAGCCATAAGGCATCTCAGCCACACACTCTCAACACTTGCTATGAAAGTTGGCCTTTACTCAGCCTCACAACTGGAAGTGGTCACAGTATGCTACTTCTTGCTCAACCAAGATATGCATGAGCTACCAAGCATGAAGCAAAAAACAATAGTGGACACACAAGTGTCATAGCAACTACCCCAATCAGACTTAGAAAAAGCATGTAAATCTGGTAGTAGTCATCCCCCCTTGGGATAAAACAATCCAAGTAGCTGGGTCCCACTCATGTAGCAAAAGATGCGCTTAGCTACGTGCCAATGCATAAACCTCCTCATCTGTGAGACAACAAACTAAATATCTAGTTGCGTAATGCATAAGTAAATCGAACCTCCAACAACCTGTTGATAGTGAACAACATCAAATTACATCTCGACAATCATGAAGACTCAATCCTAAACCTGTATCCATAGAAGTGGCAGTAGGTTTGCATTCTTCGAGGCCAAAACACTGCAATAATGTGTCAACATATTTGTTTGACACAAATCCATTACCCATCAACCTACATAAATTGAATGCCCAAGTAATGATGCAAACGCCCCAAATCTGACATCTCAAATGAGGCATGCGGATCAGCCTTAAAATGAGCAATATGCTTCTCATGAGGACCAAAGTGACCAACATTTCATCAACATACACAACAATGATCAGAAGCACATCATTTGCATGCTTAGCATATAAGGTGCTCTCGGTTGGCCTTTTTTCAAAACCATGTGCAATCAGATAGAGAAAGGGGAAGCAAGAACCAAAAATTTGTGTAACCAATTCAAATTTCTAAAGCACCATAAGTTCTATTCAGTCAAGCTTTATGAGACTTAAATCTTTAACTTTTCAAAGATCTATTTCAACAAGGTACTGAAAGATTTTATCTATCTTTAAGAGAAGTAAACTTTATTCTTGAAAAGATTCTTGGAGTAAAACTAAACATCATTCAACGACTAGATAGTAGTGTGATACCCAACATTGATGACTCAAGCCACCAAGATTTATTGATTATTTCTCCTTTTTTACTCAAAACACTAATTCTTCCTCTAGGATTAAATTACTCTCCCCTTTATTCAATATCTTAAGACTTCCTTTATTGGAATGTAGTTCTTATGCATTATTTGAGTCAAGAGATTGATTTCATTGAGTAACATTATGAACATGGTGCTTTCAAACTACATTAGTCCTTCTAACCCTGGTTGAAAGGATCTTAACCTTTGAACCTAGAATTGATTCAAAACTTTGACTTAGTGAACCTTTATAGTCTTTGCTTTTGATTTGACCATGAGATTTAAATGCTACTTCATTTTTTTATCCTTTATTTCAATATTGGTACATTAACTCTATGTACTTCCCCAAGAGAATGATAACTTTATTGATGCTTTCTATGGATGATGAGTTCTTTACTTTCTAGCCATCAAAGAGAAGTTCTCAAAGGGAGTTAGCATTCCATTGTCCCATACTATTGGATACTTTCTCCAATACACAAAAATACATCTTATAAGGTGTTATATCTTCTTTTCACACCTACTAGCTCTTGTAAATGACATTTTCGACCAAAAATATAGGGTGTCTCTACACCCTTGTATGTCTTTATGTCTTATTTTGGAGAAATGTGATTCCAAAATTCAATCCTACTAAGGATTTTGTGCTTTAAGAGATAACCCTTTTCTTATCTCATGATTCATTCATGAACTGATTGCTAGTATTTTGACAAACTCTCTAGTGGTTCCAATTGTAACTAGATGGAGAATCTTCTCCAAGTTTGATCAATTCGTATTTGACCAGGTCATGATGATATATAATTATTCTTTATCTTAAGATCTCTTTCACCGTCTTTAAAGCTCATTGCCTTACCCTATGGATTTTTGAGAGACGTTCCCCTCAACTCAAGCCTAGGCATTCTCTAATGCTTTTTAGATTCCAAATCTAAGAATATCTTCAAGATTGGTATACCTTTGGCTTATACCAATCAAAAGACTTAATTACCACTATTGGTGGTCTAGGCTTTCCTGAGAAGTACTTGTTGTCTAGCTAGCTTGAAGTTTTTCTTATGGAGAATTATATTCTTTGAGCACTTGCTTTTAGGACGAAAACATTTCGCAAACTTAATACTTGAGCTTTGATTACTCCTAACTAATTAATAACATGAGCAAAGGATTCATCTTTGACTTCTTTACATCTCTTCAATGATCCTTGTAAGGAATTCTAAACTTCTTGGAGAATAATCTCAAGCTCTCTTGCTTGTATTCAACTCCTTAGTGTCAAATTAAAGTATAAATATCACCTTAGGATATGATTTCCCATTTTAAGATTAAATTTCATTTACCTTATATGTGATATTTATTCCTTTATGTCATTTCTTAAGTTTGAAACAAAGGCTATTGACATTGGTCAATCCATCTTTGATTATTGTCTAAACCATGTTCTCTTAACCAAATTGGCTACATCTTTTGAATTATTTTTAGATTAGAAGACTCATGGTACACCCATACCATGGTGCTTTATGAACACATGTACAATAATCCTTCTTCCTTATCATTTAAAAATCTATTTGATTTTTTACTAGAAATGATAATTTGCTAATACCTTGAAAGATTTCAAGGATTAAGCTTTGAAAATAGATTTTCCAAAAGATATACTTATACAATCTTCTTTTTAGCTATGCAAGCCAAGGTATTACTTAGGGTACTTTGATTTATAAATCTCAATCATGCTTTAGATCCACCTATGTCTCTAAAAACTTATGAATCTTTGTATAATTATCAAGAAGACTTAATTTATACATGTCTTTGATCATTTAAGGAATGGTCTTTTGATTCCTCATGGATAAATCTAACCCAAAGTAATATTTTGAATTAGTGGATTCTTCATTTAGAATGACATAAGGTAATGTTTTTTTTTGCTATCTTTGAGTCACCTAGCTCAAAACAAGTGATGTTTGAACATGTTTACCTTCTCCAAAGTCTTAAGGCTTTGGAATTTAGCATACCTTAATGTTGAATCTTTTCAAAATTTATCCTTGAGGTATTCCTTGAATGTTGAAGTGTAGATGATACTTTATTCAAGATCACTTCTTGGATTCTAATTCTTTGGACCATTATGTCTTAAGATCTTGAATTATAACTACCAAAGTTTTGCCTTTCGAGATACTTGATGGACATCTTTCCATAAGTCCTTGTCAACTTCAATTTTGAGATCTTTATCTTTAAAGTTGTAATTCTAAAGAGCTAGCATTATTTGGAGTACTTCTTTCAAATAACTCTTAATATTTGAACTAAGAACACTTCTATGACCCTTTCATGATTCTCTCCAAATACACAAAGTAAAATGTTGGAATTTTTTGTGTAACATTCCATACTTAAGTACAATATTATACTTAATTTGTGGAATACTTACACAAAGAATCACAATCTTAACTATTCGCATAATTTATGTAGCAATTTTCCTTGTATATTGCCAATAATTATATACTAAGTCTTTTAGAGTTGTTTCTAAATTCTTTAGAGTTCTGTATATCATATAGCTTTTTCATTTGATTTTTGAATCTATGTTTTATTCTCATAAGACTTGAATATAGATAGGAGATAATGATTTTTTTTAGATGAACTAATCAGGCTCAACTTGTAAACTAAAATCAAGACTGATTTTCATCAGTTTCGAATAAGCCATGAGTTGCTCTTGGGGGGTCATAAGTTCAAACCTTTGAAGAAGCTCATTTTGTTGCAATGGCTCCATGTTTGCTTGTTTGAGGACTCTTTGTATTAAGTTAAGAAAAAGCATCCTTTTATACACCTTTGTTGGATGGAGTCATGGACAGCATGGGAGCCAATGATGGTATTAACCAGAGATCAAATCTCTTATGGTGCACACAAATGAAACAATTGCCCCTTGTGGATATGTCATGAGCCTCTCATCCTATGGTCACAAGATCAATTGCTCCTACGCCAAGGTCCTTTTTTTTTTGTGCAAGAAGGACAACATGGATACCTCATATTTCTTCCTCTCGGTCAGATTTTCAACTTTTTGTGATTACGAAAAAAGGATTCTACTTTTTGCTTTAGGAAACAACTAGAGAAGCACATATAAATGCATGCACAATTCTTTGCGAGAGAAAGTTCAAAGCCACGTATGTGAGAGGAGGGAAAAGAACATAAGAACGTAATGCGAAGAACTCCGTAAGAAGCATATGATACATAAATAGGGGAGGAACTCTCTTCTTAATGAAGATGATAAAATATCTCTCATGAAGGTATACGTCTTCATCATCAACCAAGCTCAAGGTTACCTTTGAAGCTCTATGAAGAACTCGGATGCTCTATGAAGAACTAGGATACTAGGACCACCACTACCTAGAGGGATGAATCTCCTCTCAACCTTATGCCTTTATATATAACTTCTCGGATGAATGTGACCTCTAGAGTAATGGGAGTCATATATGCATGTCTAATATCCATCACTATTTTTAGACCTTCCGCTAAAATCCACTAGTGGTAGGCATACTCGCCACTTAAGTCTCTCTGAACTGAAGTTCACTCATATTAACTTGAGTAGACGCTTCTAGAAGGCCCTAAAGCTCTTTGGGAAAAAGTCACCTCCCATTCTCCCCATGGGGTTTGACCCGAGACCTCCTCCTTCCCATCCCTAAGACTTGTCTAATCTCGAGATTAATTGTTTTAGAAAGCACATGAACATATACTTGTCTAATCTCGAGACATTTGGCCCTTCATGGGAATGATCAAACAATATCCGATGCCATATCTATCTGAACCAATCAAATGCTCGTGTCACATAATTACTTTATAACAATGATGGAATGACAACATACATCAAACTTCAATATCCTAGGTATTCCATAAATGAAAAATGTTGCATTCCTCATTAAAAGGATGATGCATTTATGGAAAACTATCAAAGTAGGTGCATAAAGCAATGGGAAATATGGATTTTTCAAGAGAAATGGTTCATTTTTCTCAAAGTGCCTATTTATTATAAAGTCTATGCATGAACACACTATAAATAATCTATAAATACACACACACACACATAGCTTCTTTGACCAACATCATGGGGGAGATGACTTGGTTACCATCGTAAAAAAATTTGTTTTGTACGTCTAGCATTTGAAAATGGTAGACGGCATAGTGCAAAGGAATTATTGGTGATGTAAAAAGATATTAAAGGTATGTTATAATAACTTTGAAGCATGTTAATGAGGGATTATTTATAAACTATAAGCATAGATGAAAAATAAGAGCTTAGATGGTAAGGAAAGACATTTATATTGAGTATTATTTGGAGGATAGAGTTTATACAAAGCTGAAATAATCATTGTATGAATACACAATTCAATATGTTGAGGGCTCTATGATATGATTTTGGAAATTCACCCTAGCAATAATATACATGGTCTTTGGCATGCCTTTCAAGGACAAGAGAATGCCACAAAAATTTCCAGAGAAAGCTTTTATGAAGTAATTCATGTTGCTTGGAAGCAAACACTAACTTGGATATCCTATGAGTAAGAGGTTGTTGTGATTGGATGGTTGACTAGAATCCTTGGTTTGAAATTCATGCAGCACCATATGAGAGAGGAATTTCATGCTACGATTTTTTTACAAGGGATAGATCATGAGAGAGCTCTATATCGGAATTGGGGTCTATTGACATGTGATGCTTGGAATCTATAAAGAGTTGGACATTTTTAAGAGACTATAAGAAGGTCACACTTTAGCATCTAACAAACCCTAGCATGATGAATATCTCATAATAACATGCAAATTATGTAGGATCATTAAGATGATAGTGGATAAGGCCTACCTTCCCCATTGTATTCAAGTATGTATGCTTAGAGAAACATCACATAAAGCATACCTAAGTATTCTATGCTTTAACAAAGCTTCTCATGTTTCTTGATATAGTCATTTTCATTTATCTTTTATACAATGATGTAAAAACATGTAATTGACTTTGATATTCTTCATATATCGAACAAGATTATAGCCACTATCTTTTTCTATTCATTCCACGGTAGCCAAATCGCTCATGAATATAAGGCAGTTTATGGAATAATATTGTGGTTCATTGTAGAGCTACTCATGCATATTTTTAGGATATTCATATGACATGGATGCATAAATGGAGATTCGCTTATGTACTCCATCTAGTTATGTTGTGCTTCATTCCCAAAAGAAGGTTTCTGCATAGGACCACAAACATCGGTATGAAAAAGCTAGAATTTATGGGAAGCTCAAACTAAATCATCTTTAGGGAAGGAAGAACATTGCATTTTGCTGAAAATATAGCCTCATATACATATTTACAAGGTGCCTTAAGTTTGGGCAAAGGGGACACCATTTCATACTTTTGCAAGTGTAGCAAACTAGCAAAATTCAAATGAACAAAATATGTATGCCAAAGATTTGCATGTGGGATAGCTTGAGAATCTTGAACTTGACATGCTGAATCATTCACAGATTTTGCATAGTCTATGAGCTTTTACAACCTGCAACATAAAATTACAAAAGCAATAATAACGTTGCCATTTGAGAGATCATGAACTATATATATTTCATCAACAAATTTCTCAACGATGCCAATCTTGGCTAATGCTGAAACTGACAACATATTTTTCTTGATCCCTGGCACATACAAAGCATTTGACAATGTGAAAGAAATACCATATGTAGTAGTCAAAATGATCTTACTGACTCCCATTATAGGATAAGAGGATTTTTTAGCACATGTGATAGTATTCCCTCTAGGTGCAGGCTCAAGTCAACTAAAGAAACTATTATGTGAGGTAATATGTTTGGTTTCGCCACTATCAAACTACCAAACATCTTAGTCTACTACAGACATAGACTGCTACTGAGAAGATGGTTCATAGTTGCATACAATAGTGCATGCCCATTCTTCATTCTCAACAAGATTCTTTGGTAAACAAGATTAGAAGACTCTGTTTTAGGTTGTAGAGGCCTTTGCAACAACCATTCCAACCTCTTTCTTCTTTTCTCTTTTGCAACCATGTATATAGCTCTTCATGACATGATTATTCCCCTTATGGTATTTGCGAAATTGTTTCTGCTTTTCTTTTTTCTTCTCATCTTTGTCTTCCTTCTTCAACTCTGCAACATCAGTAGATTTTTGCTTACTAGTAGATGAGCTCCATTTACCTTTGCCCTTCTAATAGCTTGGAAAGCTTGATCTGCAACATGCATAATGGACTTGTTACCTGGATTGGTCTTCCTACAACAAAACAGAGAATAACTCCTCAAATGTTAAGTCATTTGGATTGCATTTCATCATCAATCGAAGAGTGGAAGCAAAAATTTGATAAGAATCTGGAAGACCATTAAGAATAGTCTACACAAATGAACTATCTTGCAAGACTTCATCAGCAAAAATCAGCTGCTTCTTCAAATCTTTGAGCTCTGTGAAAAAACTATCCATAGAATCTCCTTCATTCATATGCTCACTCTCCAAGTATTTTTGAAGGTAATCAACATGAGCCTCGTTTCTTACTTGGTATAAAGTGGTAAGTGTATCCTAAGAATCCTTTGTTGTTTTGCAAGAATGAATGTGAGGGATAATGGCATGTTTAATAGGTAAAGCTATCAATGCATGTGCTTGAGCATCCCTAGCATCCCGACAAATTTGCTCTACAATAGGTGCAACATGAACCATAGCACGAATAGGAATTTGAAGGTCATCATCTTCAACTCCATCTGCATAACCTTCAATAAGTGTATTTGCAGGTGTAGTAGGACATTTTTCAACATCTTGAACAATATTCCACAATCCTTTTGCAAGCAATACATGATGCATCATATATGCCCACAATGGGTAACTAGTACTATCCAACCTATCCTCAATAGCCAACATATGGAATACATCATTGCTTTCATTCATGGCCACTCATTTAATACCATTATGCAAAAAAATGAATGTATCTCAAAAAGTTGAACAAAACCACCCTGTTCAACCTACAGTAGACTTCAAGGTGGTTGTCCTAGAAAATCAAATCTTGTATATATGTTTGGGACAAAAGGATGAAATTGCATGTATAGGCACTACAATAGTGCATTCGGAGGCTAAAACAGGCTCAGATCAAAATTTTGATGCCACACAACTAAGCTATTTTGAAATCCTAATTGCCCTAAGGATGCTCACCAATTTTCATGTGATTTTGAGATGTGAGTGGAGAGGTGTTGATGATGCCCGAGATGAACAGGAAACCTACTCTGATAACAATTGTTGGAGTTTGAGGTCGCAAAAGTACATAAACAACACAAGGAATAGGAAGAAGCTTCAAGCACAACACAACACAAAATGAATTACCAAGTGAATGTACAAAGATGAGTAAGCCATTAGGGTTATAGATGTAAATACAAGCCAAGGGAGAAAACCTCCTAAAGAGAGAAAGAAGTATCCCCGTGATCGTAAGTGTATTCACACACATCACTACCAAAATATATCAACAAAAAGTAGAAAAAAAAATTACTAGCCAATGATAATGATATAATGGAGATTAACCTTAAATTGATGGTGATGATTCCTTTTCATTCATGAATCGAACTTTTGTTGTAGCATTTTTATGGGTTCTCAATGTGTACAATGAACCTAATTTTCCTCCTCAATAAACTTAAATAGCCCCACTATATTATAGTAAATCCATATGTTTCCTAGATTGACAACAATTTAATGTCCATTAATTCATAAGCACATGCATTGTTTGAGAACTATGATTGGAGATGATCCTTTATGTCACTGACTTTAGATGATCCTTTTATAGAAAAGCATTCCACAAAACTTAAATTTAATGTGTCAATTTCACAAATAGTAGATGATGAAAAAACCACTAGTCACTAGCTCATGTATGATGAAACTATGAAGTGATGCCATTTTGATCATGTACAACCGTTTTCCTTCTTATGTATTTATCCTTAGAACTTTATATCTCCTCCTCACACATGATCTCTTGCATCCTAAAGTGCTTTTCCTCATTAAACTGATTTGTAAGTCAAAATAAACCCAAAGATTTAACTTAGATGTTTGTACTCTAGTTTACTTTAAACCAACATTTGCTTTGATTTATTACCCTACTAGAGGACTAATTTTTCCGATTAGGCTTGAAAATCGTGGATAGAATGTAGATTGAAGTGTGTAATACAATTTTGGTTAACTTCACTTCAACAAGACCAAAGCACATTCAAAATGAACTTTTTATGACTTAGGATACTTTTCTCAAAGGCTTAGCGTGAACTTCTTGGGAATCGTCAATCTTATGAGAAATTCTTAACTTTTTACTCTTCAATAGGAGTCATGTTACTTAGCTTGAAGCAAAATCAAATGGACGATTCAACTCAGACTTAGCATCTTTGAAGATCGAATGGGTTCTACACAAAACATCCATCTGGGATGTTTGATTTAGTTACTTATTCAAACCAACTATCCCTCACCTTTACGAAAAGGAGTTGAATACTTTATCTAAGTCAAAGGTCTTGGAAAGGGGGAAGGAAGAACCAAAATATGTGTCACCAATTCAAAATTCTAAAACACCTTGAATTATTTTGATTCAAGCTCTATGCGACTTAAAACTTTAACTTTTGAAAGATCTATTTCAACAAGGTACCGAAGCATTTTATCTATCTTTAAGAGAAGTAAACTGTATTTTTGAGAATATTCTTGGATTAAAACTAAACATGATTCAACCACTAGACACTAGTGTGCTACCCAACATTGATGACTCAAGCCACCGATCTTTATCGATGAGGTCTCCTTTTTACTCAAAACACTAATAATGCTTCTTCTAGGATTAGGTTAATCTTACCTTTATTCAATGTCTTAAGACTTTCTTTCTTGGAATGCAATTCTTATGCATTACTTGAGTCAAGAGATTGATTTTACCAAGTTACACTATGAACTTGGTGATTTCAAACTACCTTATTCTGTCTAACCTTGGTTAAAAGGATCTTAACCTTTGAACCTAGAATTGATTCAAAACTTTGAATTTTTGAACCTTTATAGGCTTCACTTTTGATTTGATTGTGAGATTAAAACTCTAATTCATTTCCTTATCCTTTATTTCAATATAGGTACATTAACTCTATGTACTTTCCCAAGGGAAGGATAACTTGATTGATGCTTTCTATGGATGATGAGTTCTTTCCTTTCTCGCCATCAAAGAAAATTTCTCAAAGGGGTTTAACATTCCATTGTCCCATACTAGTGGATACTTTCTCCAATTCACAAAAATACATCCTATTTTTTACCTTCTTTCTATGTAGTTTGAGTGCTCTCAAGATTATTTCTAATGATCATTTATTTAATCCCCGTTGGTATCAAGTTTGAGAGCAAAGACTAAGGTGTTATATCTTCTTTCCACACCTACTAGCTCTTGTAAATGACATTTTAGGCCAAAAATCTAGGGTTTCTCTAGACCCTTGTATGTATTTATGTCTTATTTTGGAGAAATCTGATTCTAAAATTCAATCGTACTCAAGATTTTGTGCTTTAAGAGGCAACTCTTTTCTTATCTCATGAGTGATTCATGAACTTATGCTAGTATTTTGGCAAAATATCTAGTGGTTCCAATTGTAACTACTTGGTCAAGCTTTTCCAAGTCCGATCAATTCCTATTTGACCAAGTCATGATGATAAAGACTTAGTATTTATCTTAAGATCTCTTTCACTGTCTTTAAAGCTCATTGCCTTACCCTAAGCATTTTTGAGAGACCTTCTCCTCAACTCAAGCCTAAGCATTCAATAATGTTTTTTAGATTCCAAAGCTAAGAATATCTTCAAGATTGATACACTTTTGGGTATACCAATCAGAAGATGTAAGTATCACTACCAGTGGTGTGGGACTTTCTTGAGAAGCACTTGCTGTCTAGTTAACTTGAAGTTTGTCGTATGGAGAATTCTATTCTTCCAGCACTTGCTTTTAGGAAGAAAATACTTTTTGGTCTCAATACTTGAGCTTTGATTACTCCTAAGTAATTAATAACATGAGCAAAGGATTCATCTTTGATTCTTTACATCTCTTCAATGATCCTTGGAAGGAATTCTAAACTGTTTGGACAAGACTCTAAAGCTCTATTGCTCCTTAGTGTCAAACTAAAGTATGAATATACCTTAGACTATGGTTTCCCATACCATCATGAAAGTGTAACATGAACTTTCATTTACATTATATGTAATATTTATTCTTTTATGTCATTTCTTATGTTTGAAACAAAGGATATTGACATTGGTCAATCCATCTTTGCTTCTTTTCTAAACCATGTCTTTGTAATCAAATTGGCTACATCTTTTGAGTACATTTAAATAACAAGATTCATGCTACACCCATGCCATAGTGCTTTATGAACAAATATACAATAATCCTTCTTCCTTATCATTTAAGAATCTACTTGATTCTTTACTAGAAATGATAATTTGATAATAATTTGAAAGATTTCAAGGATTAAGCTTTGAAAATAGCTTGTCAAAAAGATCTACTTATCCAATTTCTTTTTAGCTATGAAAATCAAGGCATTACTTATACTTTGTATATATCTCAATGATACTTGTCTCTTAGACTTATGAATCTTTGCACAAATATCAAGAAGATTGAATTTATACATGTCTTTGATCATTCAAGGAATGGTCTTTTGATTCCCCATGGATCAATCTAACTCAAAGTAGTACTTTAAATTAGTGGATGCTTCCTTTAGAATGAAAAAAGGTAATGTTTTTTTGCTCTCTTTGAGTGCACCTAGCTCAAAACATCAGTAGCTAGTTCATGCTCTTTGAGTCAAAGGCCTTGTGCTAAATCAGTCATTAAAGTTTTCCAATTGATAGGACGTAGAAATGTGGCATACATAACTGATCGGCATGGAGGGCTTGTTTATTGCAAAGAGATGCAAAAGATGTGTCAGTTTGGGAATGAATATTTTTGAGTCATATTTCCAAATCCTAGTTGAGAGTATTTCCTTGAATGTCTGCTTGTAACAAGTAGGCATGTCCTTGATTCTAGCATGCCAAGCATAGATGGTGTTGAGAGAAACAGTTCTGCTCATTTCATTAACCAAGTCGAAATTCCCTTCATTGAAGCCCATAGCAGAGATGTATGGAGCCTTTACATTTATGAATGTCTTGAACACCACCATTATTGGTTCGAATATCTTTATAAAAAATTTTGCAATGATGTGAGGCACATTCTTGGATCATGATGTCAAATAGCATATCAGTGAGATCATATATGCAACAATAGGTGTCCCTTTTCGTAGAGCAAAGTAGAGGTAATTTATCTAGTTGGAGCAACCTTTAGTAGTGTTTACCTTGATTGCAAACTCGGGCCATGGCTGTCCGTGGGGTACTGGGTAGTAGCATGTGTAAGCCGTCGGATTGGAAATTGTAAAATCTGACTCTTAACGAACCAAAAGGTCGTTGCGTAGATGTTGCAACCTTGATTGCTTGTAACCTTTATATAAATCAATGAAAAAGACACTTTTGATGACGATCAATTGGATCACGAGACTGTCTATCTGGGTGATTGATCTGTAACATTCCTGTAGTGTGCGTTTGAGTTATTCTGAGTATTCTGTTCTTGTCTCTATCTTGTTTGTTTATCGATACCTGTTCGGTACAGATTTGGGTTAGGGTAATATTCATAGTAAGTTAAGAGTTGAATTATTGTTTTTATGAAGGTATTACTGTGAGTCTGTGTACGGTAATGTTTACCTTATGATTCGGTTACTGAGAGAGTCTTAAGCTGTGTATGAATCGGTACTCTATGCGTGAACTGTCATGTGAGTAGGTCTGGCAAGGAAGAGCGAGAGTTTTCTGTTAGTGAGTTGGATTAGCATATTTTTTCGAACTACTGTCATGTAAGTAAGTTGAATTGGGAAAAATCAAGCATAGGGCCTCTGTTTAACAGACCCCTTCCACTCCCAAGAACTCGATATATGTTTAAATGCGTCTCTGATGGCAAGACCCGCGTTTAACACATGGATTGTACTTTATGTATAAAGGTGCATTGGACCATGTGCATCATCATCTTTGGGTATGTATCTATTAATGTGAACTAGTTTGGTTGAAAATTTGTTCCTTTTCGTGCCCTTTCTAGGAGGTCCTTTGGCTCAAATTGGGTTGCAAAAGTGGGTTCCTCTCAAATCACCCATTTGATCTCTGCATTGTAGTTGGTGAGAAGTACAAAATAGGACACATACTACAAATTAGACGTAGTGAGGAGGCATTGATGGGACAAGTTCTAGAAATACTATGACTTCAATATAGTTTCTTCCAGATTTTACAATGATTGAACTTCTATGGCCACCCTATCTCGTGTTCTGCCTATTTCTTCTACACACTTGAGCCATTGAGGTACTTCTAACTGGAATGTGTCCTGACCTTCATCTATCACAAGGCCCCCTAGTACTAGTTGTTCCTCATAGGTGTCTTCAAATGCCTCTTCTACTAGAATCTCAACTAGCTCTTTGGGTTCCAGTTCTACTGGGGGTGAGTGGGTCATTCATAATTTGATAACTTTGCTTGTAGTTCCTCTATTTGCTTTTGAAGATTCTCAACTTCTTTAGAGTTAGGTGGTAAGGGAATAGTTTCAGGTACTTGTGTACTTGCGGTGGTGAACTGCTTCTTAGGTTGCTCATATTGTTCTTCCATTTTCACATAAGACTCTAGGAAGGTTGCATGTTCTTCTAGTAAGATTCGGATATTTTTAGAGGAACAACTTGAAACCTAGTAGGATTAATTGTTGTTTGAGGGGTCCCTTCCATGGGCGCTTCCAAGGTTTCCTGGTTTTGCTATTTGAGCCGTTTGTTCTACTCCATAGTTGTTGACACGTGTCTTCTTAAAAGACCCATATTTTGTTGTAACTTGGCATTCATGTCCATCTATTGGTCCACCATGATCTATAAATTCTTTATTGCTTCTATATCCATGACTTGCAATTTGGAATTGAGTTCCTAGTGTGCATGTTAGAGTGTGTCATGCTGTGTGTGCATCGTATGATTGTCATCCTTCAAGGCCGTCACTCGGGCTTGTAAGCAAAGCGATTCCTCCTGGAGTATGGCATTTTGAGCTTCCAACTACAGATAGTCTTGTTCTAACTAGTTAGCACACTGAATCATAGAATTAATTGTACTATTTATAAATTTAGATGCAATAGTCATAGGGAGCACTGCGGGGGGAAGGGAGGTGGGGAGGGGTGACATGAATGCTATGCATGGGGGTGTGACAAGTGTCGGTGATGTTGGTGGTGGGGGAATAGGAGATTGTGGAAGTGTAGGGGAAAGGGGTGGTGCCCTTGGTGGAGAGATTTCCATAGGGTTAGAGAATATATTGTGTGTGCGTTCTACCATGAAAATAGGAATCGTAGGTGTTGTGCTTGTAGTGTTTGTGTAAAGCGTTGTGCCAAGTGGTCGAGATATCTGCAATGATGAAGTTGCAACATAGTCCATGACTTCCATGGAGTCTGCCCAAAATGGTGGTAGAGTGGTGGCTATAGAGGGAGGTCAAGGGGTAGGAAAAACTATGGAAGAATATGTATCCACAATAAAAGGGATTTGGATGTGGGGGTTGACTAGAAAATCGATATTGCCTTTAGCGGGAGTGGGGTTGCCAACTACAATGTGTTTGAATTGATGGTCAATGACGGGTTCAAGGGTTTTGGTAGACATATTGTATGGCGGGTTTGTGATGGAGGAAAAGAGTGTGGCATCGGAGTTAGGTGCTAGGAAACTAAAGGATGTTGTGGATGTGATGCTTCCTATAGTGGTTGTGGTGGTGCGGGTATGGGGCAGGGAATTGGGAGGAGTATGAAAGATGGGCTCAATAGGTTGAGTGGGTTTCTATAGTTGTTTGTACATCAATAGTGATGGGAGGGCATGGAGGGTTATGAGGGGAGATTGGTGAAGTTTGAACAAAGCTCTCGATCGTCAAATCAATTGTAGCTATTGAGGTGGCCTCTTGGACTATAGTTGCTTCATGTGCAAATGTAGGGATCCTTATGTTCTTACCATGGCGTGGTCGTGTCTTGACACATCATCAGCCATAGCAAGGTGTTGTCTTCTACAACATGGTATAAACAACTTCTATAACTCCTAAGGTAGGGTCTCAATAAATTGGGGGTCCACTCCTTCACTATCAAGGCTTTGTCTATGCTGAATGAGATGCAGTGCCACTCTTGTACACTCACCATGGTGTCATATAATTTTTGCAATTGTGCCATATAGGCTAGGGCACCTTCAATTTCTTCACCTTCTTATTGGTCATCATGTTCTTTGTCATCATGCTCCTCTTCCTCTTCTTCTTCCTCTTCACATACTTGTCCTTGTTGTTCTCCTTCGTGTTGCTATTGATGGTCATCCTCCCCTTCTTCTTCAGACTCGAGGTTCACATCTTGGAGTATCTGTTCAAAGTGTTCATTACTTAGATCTTCTGGACGGATTCCTCCAAAAAGTTCGAGGTCAGGTGGTACTCGGGGAAAAATCAAGTTAGGGCCATTGGTGTTTCTTCTTGGAAGCTTGAGTGTGAACCATTGTACTACCCTTTGTGGTGCAAGAGTTACATCTAGAGTCAATGTGGCTCCTTTGGGTTGAGCACACGGTATGGATCCCCTCATCATCTTTGATGGTGGTGCAGAGGATTTCCCTCTCTTAAATTGTTTGACCTTGTTCCAAGATAGTGCCTGTTGAAGGGGTATGTCATAAGCAAGGCATCTGCAGATGATCCTTGTAAGAGCACAACATCCATGCAACATTGCTTTTTGCAACCATCGCTTGTGAACTTGGTGGATCTGATCAATAATCTTGTGCAACATGTTGATGTTCATGTTTTGCGTATAAGCTAAATACAAACTAAACCAGACTTTCTTGTCAGGCATTGTGAATCGATCCTATCATGAGAAGGCAAAATGCTACATGCACATCCGTAGGTGGATTGCGATGTGGGGTGTCATGACCACCATATCCTTAAGCTTTGTGAGATTCCTATTCTTCATGTTGTGAGGAACTAGACCTTCCTTCTCAATGGGGATGTGCATATCCCGCATATCTAAGACTTTACATACTAGGTTGTTGGTCAAGCAAAATCGTTTTAACTCATTGCCATGCACTAAGGATGGGATCACAAAAGTACTGGATGCTCTTGGGTCCTTGTTGGGCATTAGAGAGTTGACGAGATAGTAGCAACACATAAAGTTGAGCTTTGGAAGCTTGGCACTAAAATACTCTACCAGACCTGCTTCTTTCCATACTGGACGTAACTCTACTAAATTTTGTAAACATTCAAATTCTCTTATGAGAAAGTGGTACTTTCCCCGTACATTATTAATTGCTGCGTCCGAGGCTTGACCAGTGACTCATCGCAAAACAAGCTAACTACTAAGTCACAACTACAAAATAAAATCAGCTATTTACCTCTTTTTTCTTTTTTTTGTTTCATATTGTTTCTTGTTGCTATCTTATTTTTGTGCCTTCCTCGCCGTTCAACTATAAGCAAGTAGTCATCAAATTCCTCCCATTCTCATTTTCAAAAAATCTATATTTTTTTTACTTGATCTCCACTTCCCAAATAAAAGATCCTTCCCTAAGGGGTCCTTCCACTTCATTGAACCAATGCGAATTCTTACTGATCTGAGTTGTATGGACCATTCATGCATCTTGAATGGAAATTATATGTAATTCCATCATATCTTCTGTTCGGCTCATAGGCTCATCTAATCTGAATTTTGCTAGTTTGCTACGCCTACAAAAATATGATATGGTGTCCTCTTTGCCCAAACTTGAGGCACCAAAAAACATGTATGTGAAGGTTGTATTTTGGGCAAAATGAAGCATTCCTCCTTTTCAAAAGATGGTTCAGTTTGGGCTATGCAGAAATTGCATCTTGTACATAGTGATGTTTGTGGTCTTATGCAGACACCTTCTTTTGGAAATTATCTTTACTTCGTGACTTGCATTGATGATTTTTCCAGGCATGCATGGGTATATCCACTCAAAGCAAAGTCCGAAGTGCTTATGTGCTTCAAACAGTTTTTGGTTTTGGCTAAAAATATGTCAGCATGTAAAATGGGCACCCTTCATTCTCATCGAGGGGGGGAATACATGTCTCCTGATTTCAATGCATTTATGGCTGAACGTGGGATAAAACACCAATGTACAGTGCCCTATACACCTCAATAGAATGGAGTTGTTGAACGGAAGAACAAGTCACTCATGGAGATGGTGAGGTGTACGGTCAAGAGTCAGGCCTTACCACATAGTTTCTGGCTTGAGGCCATTATGTGTGCAGCATATGTACTTAATAGGTGTCCCACTAAAGCACTGCAATCTATCACTTCATATGAGGCTTCGCATGATTGCAAGCCATCTGTTGCTCATTTGCATGTTTTTGGTTGTCTGGCATATGCATTAGTGCCTGAACAAGATCATAGAAAATTGGATGATAAAGCAGTAAAATGTATTTTTGTTGGGTACAATTCTGAAAGTAAAGGCTATCGTGTGTATCACCCACAAACTAAACGCATTTTGGTTAGTGGTGATGTTGTTTTTGTGGAAGATGCTATTAAGCCATTGCTTTCATGTACTAAGGAGACATCTGTTAGCTCCAAAGACATGTATAATACTTTGTTGCCTCTTTTTATAGGTGGACAGTCTAGTGCTAGTCCTAATGAGGGAACTTCTCAGCCTTTGCAGGTTTCATGTGATGATGTAGATCATTCCATTTATGATGCAGATTTACATGATGCACTTGTTGATGAGAGAGCTGATATTGAGGAGGCAAAAACTATGCGAAAATGGCTAGTGCAGACTTTGTGTGATAGCAAATTAGATGCACCTCTGTCATATCTTACTCGTTCAGGCTCTCATAGTGCCTCTTTTGCATCAAATATGCTATGGCTACATCTAGTCTCTATGATGAGAATGAGCCTGTTTCGTTTGATCAGAAAATCAAATGGCTGCTATGCAATCTGAGTATGATGCTATAATGAAGAATGGTACTTGGTCTTTATGTGACTTGCCTCCTGGCAAGAAGGCCATTGGGACTAAGTGGTATACAAGCTGAAGCGTAATCCTGATGGTATAGTTGAAAGGTATAAGGCTAGGCTTGTTGTAAAGGGCTATGCACAAGAAAGAAGCATTGATTTTGATGAGACCTTTCACTACAAGGAATACGGGCACATAGCAACGATCAAGGCGACACAATTTCATCGCTATAAAATTGCAAAAAGCATCGCAAGAAGCGTCGAGTGCGGACCATCGATTAAACGACAAGCTAAACAATGTTTTTTTTTACGTGTGGCACGACGGGATGTGCGATGCTCGCATAGAGCATCGCTAAAGCGATGGTTTAAAAAAGCATTGCATAAGGGATGCTTTTTTGCATTGGGTAAGTGACGCTAGTAACATCGCTTATGTGACACCAATTCCAGTGGTTTTTACGATGCCTTACCATCGCTTGCACGACAATCTATTGATGAAGAAAAATTAAAATGTTGGAGGCTCTTTGATTGGCATGTTCACGCATCTGATCGAAGAGCTCTCCAACGTTCGCAATTGCACTGTGCTTACGAGTTGAAACAAGTATATGCAGAATTGTTATTTTGCCTAATCTCTATCTTATTGTCTCTCTCTGTCTCTGTTTCTCTCTTTCTATGTCTTTCTCTCTTTGAATTCTTTCTCTCTCTCTCTCTCTCTCTCTCTCTCTCTCTCTTTATTGCAGGTTATTCAAGAAGCTAACCAAGCAAAAAGTATGGCTAACTATTGTAAGTACAATTTCCATTCTTTGTATATCTTTTGAATTGTGTTATTTTCATTAGTTAGCATACTCACACTTATTGATATGCACATATACACTTATACATGATGAAGATGCACGTTCACACATATACACATGCACATACACACACTTATACACTTACACATGAACATGCACATACATGCATATACACATATACATATGTACATACATTCGTATACACACACATATTACACAAATATACATGCACATACGTACACACATATGAATCAATTATATAATTAAAGTACTAAAACACATGCTTAATATAAACAATAATAACAATCAATAGAACAAAACTTTTCATTACTTAATACCATACACACAATTCAAAACATAACTGAAATGAACAATATATAGATAATATATATATATATATATCAATGTAAATACATATAATCCAATGTCATAATAAAAAATCCTAATCATCATCAGCATCATGATCATCCTCATCCTCATCCTCATCATCATGATCACCCTGTGACGATCGAGATCGTCCCTACTATGTTTGTCTCTCCACCTCATCCATATCTCCCTCTCCATAATGCTCCTGTATTACATATAACAAACATAAATAAGTAAAATAATTAAAACATCCATAAAAATAAAATAATTATACAAAATTTAATAATACTCACAAAGGCATCCGGATGATCTCGCATATACTCACTCAAACGCCGATATCCAAAATGTGTAGCATACTCGATCTTGTGTTTCGTAGGATATCGACCATAATCGTTTCGGTGCATTGAAACAAATAAAAAAGATTAGTTTCTTGCATTTTAACTAAAATAAAAAATATACTCACAATAACACATATACTTACAAATGTAGCTACAAAACCATGATGGCCCATTTGGCATAGGTGCGATGTGTGGCCTGACTCAACTCTCTTCTTTGCAGCAGCCGGTTTATTTAAGAAAAAAGAAATACATAAATTAAATGTAAAAAAATACTAAAATATATGAAAAATATAAATATAAACTATTAATTTGTATACCTTCTGCTAAAGAAATGACTCCTGAAGACATAGTTGTCTACGAAAAAACTACCACATCTCAGGGGTATGTTAGGTCGCCTCTTATTTTTTTCCACCATACAATATCTCCTATTAATTTAATCTCAAACAGAAAAAAAATCAGAATACATACACATAGATACACACACATACACATACACATACACATACCCACATACACATATACATGCAAACATATACACATACATATATGCATACATATACACATATACATACATAGAACATAAACACACATATACATATCCATATATATATGTACACACACATGCATGCATACACACTCATTCATACAAAATACATGCATTTATCCCACAATAATGTGTATTTGTGTGTATGTGAATATGTGTGTATGTGTAAATGTGTATATGTGAATATGTGTGTATGTGTAAATATGTATATATGAATGTTTATGTATGTGAATAATCAGATTATTAATATCAAATACCATTATTTGTAGATTCTGATTAATCAGATGGAACTCCACCACCGTCTCCTAATCGTGCAAGGACTATATACTGTAAGTATATCAAACATTTAATTTTAAATATATTTGATGGATACATAACTTATATCTTTTTTTGTTTCTTATTATAATCAGATTCAGATCAATCAGAGGGCACTCCACCACCTCCTACCCATGCAATGACTTCACATGTGTCCTCCGATAGGAATTATGATGAATTTTACTATCAAGAGCATATTATATGTTGGTGTAACTCTTGTTATGGCACGTATCGAAGACCACGATTGTAATGTATCGAACATGAGGCAGAGTACTTTTGAGCGTGCACCACCACCTAGTCAACGTGATAATGCTTGGGTATGTATCTTTTCTATAAACTAATGTCATTATTTTATTTAAAAACCATATACAAAATCAAATTACTATTGATATACAGGAATACTTGCTCGATGATAGATGATGATAATTTTTCTCATAATGTTAATATACCTCGTACATGTCATGGACTTGCTGTTCATCAATTACAAGCAGAGGTTTCTAGAAATCCTTTACCTCCTGGTTTAGAGACTAAAACGGTTACAGATTATCCATTGCCAGCTCGTGATCGTTCTCTAGTACAAACATATGATAGAAGAAGATATGGAGGATGGAATAGAGGACCACTCCCTTTAGATGGAGATGTTTTCAACTTTTGTGGTAATTGCTATATGATTGCTCCATCCACTATTACTAATGCTGGTCATGGTCTCTTTATTGTACAGGATTTGTATGTGCCTCCGAACTCAGAAGTCACTCTTATGTCATTTTGTGGTCCTATATATGGATGGGGAGATTGGTATCGACTTGCACATTATGTTCACGCATGAGTACTTATGGAATATGCTTGAATGCACCATCCCTTACTAGTAGAAGGATTTCACGTGCAAAAAATGAAAGATTATATATTGATGGAAGACCTTATACGCATGGAAATATAGCAAGTTTAATAAATAGTAGTCAAGGGTTACATAATACTTCAAGGACTGATTGCACATTTGAGGAATGTGAAAATAGTCATGAATCACCATACATGAGTAGAGATGTATCAAGATACATAGTTGTCAATGCTATTACTATAATACATGCTGGTGATGAACTATTAGTGAATTATGGATGGCGTAGACCTCCAAGAGCACCTTTTAGCTAGAGAGAATGAAAAATTTCTATCCATATATAATAACTTATATATTTAATTTTATGTTTAAAGTTTACTTTTTATTCATTTATGGAATACTAATGAATTTTATTCATGTGTGTAGATTCCAACCTATGATGTTGATGATATTCCTCCACACCATTCACAATTGCGATTAAAACCTCATTTATCAGAAGCTTCTATGAGGAGGCTATGCAAAAGTGATCCTGTGGAATATGCAAGGTTGAAAGGTCTATATTCAAAAGAAGATAAAGTACAAGATTTGTGCGACAATGATGAAGATGATGGCATGGTAGATTTTATTGAAGATTGGTATCAAAATGACAGTGAGAGCATTGATATTTCAAAAAATGAAAAATATCTTCGAGAGGAATGTCTAAAGCATGTATATGAAGGAAGTCGTTTGACACGACTAAGTGCGAGCTTACTTATTCTCAATCTTCAAAATTGTTTTGGATGGAGTAATGTATCTGTTTCGACACTATTAAGGTATAATTTTCAATTTTCTATCTATATTTATATATATGCATATATATGTATATATATACATGCATATATAAACATACACATAATATAAATGAATGTATACACACATATAAACATACACACACATATACACATGTTATGAGAGTAAGGTCAAATTATACATACCTATATTGAATGAAGATGTTTTGTCCATCTAGCCTTTAGAATTGTCCACCCAACCTTTAGAATCTTCTTGACACATATGTTTCTCCTATTTTAGTCAACCTAATACCTCTGCTGCTAACTCTTTTGCATACAAATATTAAGTATCTGTTAGCTATGAAGGTATTTTTTATCTGCCCATCCTTTAAAATGATTCATGCATCTTTCAAAATATTCACGATAAATTTGATCCATACCTCCATAATTAACTGATACTTTATATTTGTAAACAACTTAGCAAGATAGGTAATAGATTGACTATAAAATGAGAGACAGAAAGACGATTCAATGGTATAGATATGAAAATCTACAAACCACAATATACAAAAAAAATAAAAACGAAATCAAATATACACAGCTACACATGCATACATACATATACATACATACATACACATTCATACATATATACACATACATACATACATACATATGTATACACACATACATATACACCTATAAACATATATACATACATATATCTATCAAAATATTCGCGATAAATTTGATCAATACCTCCATAACTAACTGATACTTTATATTTGTAAACAACTTAGCAAGACAGGTAATAGATTGACTATAAAATGGGAGATAGCTAGATGATTCATTGGTATAGATATGAAAATCTGCAAACCACAATATACAAAAAAAAAATAAAAACAAAATCAAATATACACAGCTACACATGCATACATATACATACATACATACATACAAATTCATACCTATATACACATACATACATACATACATACATACATACATACATACATACATACATACATACATATGTATACACACATACATATACATATATGCATACACATACGCATACGTATATATACATACATATACACCTATAAAACATATATACATACATATATACATATACACATACACATAAGCATACATATATATAAAATTATATGCATATATATATATGTATATATGTATATATATATATATTTTTTTTTAATATATCTTTTTTTTATGAAATTACAGGTTATTATTTGAAATTTTTTTATCAAGTCAGTTTTGACATGTCCCAAATGTCAATCTCCTCGATATAAGGATGAAGAAGGTAAAATCCCAAAAAAGGTATTGAGACATTTTCCATTGGCTCCATGGATTAGACATATGTTTCAACGCCCTGAATTATCAAAGCTTTTGACATGGGGACATGATCATAAAAGTATTGATAGAATAATCAGAATTCCTTATGATAGTGTTGCTTTTCAACATATGATTCTACAAGGCCTGAATTTGCACAAAATCCATAGAATCTAAAGTTAGGAGTTGCATTAGATGGGGTTAATCCATTCTCCATGAAATCTAGTAAATGGTCAACATGGCTACTGGTAGTCATAAACTACAATATTCCACCATATCTTAGCATTAAAAAGGAACATTTAATGCTTTCACTTTTAATTACAGGCAAAAGACAAGTTAAAGATATGAATATATATCTTGCTCCTCTCATTGACGATCTCCAAGAGTTATGGAGAGATATTAATGTCATTGATGTATCGAAAAGCATCAATGAAAGACATATTATGATTCGTAGTATTGTGGATTGGGCTATTCACGATTTTCCAAGATATAGTGTCTGTTCAGGTGTTGATGTAACTTTTTTATTCAATATGCATATAAATAAATTTGATTTAATCTAATTATATTTTTATCGTTTGCATGATGTAGGAATATCTACTAAGGGTTATAAAGCTTGTCCATATTGTGGTGATTGGTTGAGATCAAACTATACTAAGAATCTCAACAAAAATATTTATCTTTGACATCGACGATTCTTGCCTGATGATCATCCGTTAAGATCTAAAAGAGAAGTGATACATTTTAATCGAAAGCTTGAAACGGGTCACTCTCCAAAACCTATGACGCCTATGGATTGGTATAAAAAATGGACAGATGGACCTCTGATAGATCCAGAATCAGAAATCTTCAGTGATGATGAAGATAATGAGTATGTGAAGAGAGGTAAAGGAAAATTGGCACTCACAGAGAACATATCAATATGTTATTCTTTGGAGTATTGGAAAGAGTTAAAAGTATGTCATCTTCTTGATCCTATGCATATATTTAAGAATATTGGTTATTCACTATGGAAGAACCTTCTTGGACTAAAAGATACCATAGCATCAACGAATAATTTGAAAGATCAAAACTCAAAACCAAAGTTATGGACAGTTTTTTATCGACAATATCGACAGGAGATGACTTTTGCACCTGCTCCTTGGGTACTCACAACAAAAGAGATACATACTATCAACAATAGGATTCAATTGCTTAGGATTCCTACAGGATATGGAGCATCTTTCCAAAACATGTTTACTATGGATGATAAGAGCTTATCTGGCTATGTATGTATGCATGTATGTGTATGTGTGTGTATGTCTCTTTATGTGCATGTGTATGCATATATATGTGTGTATGCATGTGTATGTATGTGTATGTGTCTATCTATATGTGTGTGTCTATTTGTGTGTATGTGTATGCATGTATCTATGCATATGCATGTGTATTATGTATGCATATGTGTGTGTATGTGTATGTGTATGTGTGTGTATGTGTATGCATGTATCTATGCATATGCATGTGTATTATGTATGCATATGTGTGTGTGTATGCGTGTAAGTATGTATGTATACATATGTATATGCATTATGTATGCATGTATGTGCATGTGTGTGTATGTCTCTCTATGTGTGTGTGTGTGTGTGCATATATGTGTGTGTGTGTCTATGTGTGTATGTGTATATGTGTATATGTGTATGCGTGTGTATGTGTGTGTATGCATGTAAGCATGTATGTATGCATATGCATGTGCATTATGTATGCATATGCATGTATGTGTGTATATCTATATATATGTGTCTGTATGCATGTGTATGTGTGTGTGTAAATGTGTGTGGATGTGTGTGTGTGTATATGTATGTGTATGTGTATGTGTATGTGTGTGTGTCTATGTGTGTGTGTCTATGTGTGTATATATGTGTGTATCTATATATAAGTGTCTGTGTGCATGTGTATGTGTGTGTGTAAATGTGTCTGGATGTGTGCGTGTGTAAGTGTGTATGTGTTTATGAGTGTGTATGTGTTTATGTGTGTGTATGTGTCTATGTGTTTATGTGGATGTGTGTCTATGTGTGTCTATGTGTTTATGTGTGTGTATGTGATAAATGTAACAATTTTGGTTGCATTGTCCAAGACGGGCTTCACCCATGCAAGCTTTCCAATGTCTTTAAATAGAAGATCCAAGCAATGACAAGTGCATCGAGTGAAAAAAATATGAGGCCATTGTTTTTCCACTAAGTAACCAGCCCTTATGCAATTAGATGCATTGTCTATCACAACTTGGACTACATTCTCTGCTCCAACATCCAAAATGGAATCTTTCAAAATTTCAAAAATGCATTCTCTTGATTTAATCTCACAAGAGATATCTACTAATTTCAAAAACATTGTACCATAAATGCATGATACCATTATATTGATGATTGGACTATTTCTAGTGTCAAACCAACCATCAAACAAAATGCTAAATCCAAAAGTTTTCCATTTGTCACGGATTTGTAACAAATCTCCCTTTATGATCATTACTTCTGAATGCAACTCCTTTGCTCTCAATTGTTGGTATGATGGGGGCTTAAAAGATGGCCCTGCCCTCCCAACAGCTTGGGCAAAGTCAATGAAGTATGGACTTCTCACCTTCCAAAAGGGAAGGTCCTCAGCAAAGAAAAAGCGGCAAAGCCTTATCTACTTCACTTTTAGCTTGGACATTCCAAGCTTTCTCTAATGGTCCCTGTAAAGCCTTTGATTTTTTGCTTACATGTGCACAAGATGACTCCCCAAGTCCTTGCTCATCACATTGAGATACATCTCCACTTATCACATTTTGAGGACCAATTGATTCACCTTGGGATTGCATATCCATAATGTTTCCACTACTAGACATTTTCCCATGCAATTTCTTGCAAGATTCCCTCACATCTCTAGGTGCATTTTGACACTTTCCCACACCATAACCTTTTAGCCAAAGTATGTAGGGCTCTTATTCTTTTTGCTCCCCCATCCCATGTATGGGGACAATATTTGCATTGAATTGTCCAATTGCCCTTTAGCAAAGACTTTAATTTCAATACATAGTCCCATTCTGCACAAACTTTGCGAGGCGTCTACATGAATGATGAAACACAAAAACTCAATTAGCTTCGGCCTTCATATCCCAATTTCCATTGAAATAAATGACAACTATACTACATACACATACAACACATTATAAATACATGATTGCATCGTGCACGATCCATCTTGCATGATGCAATGATGCAATACAGCAGGGAGGCGTCGACAGTCAACAGTGTCGAGCAAGCTGCAGCAGAGAGGCGTCGACTGTCGAGCAAGCTGCAAGCGTCGACGGTCAACAATGATCACTTGGATGGATTATGACATGGAGACATATCTATGCATATAATGATCATCTAGATCAATGCAAACCAATTAACAATCAAAATCATCTTGTGGAAAAATCGACTCTTTACATAGTATCCACCTTTCAATGGAAGTGAATATTTATGGATGTCATTCTATTCATTGTGTTTCTTGCACATTCAGTAACCTAATCACAATAAGTTGCATACAAGCACTTAATACTTTTATGGATGATCATAACCATATTACTCTTGTGTCGACTAGCAATAAAATTCTATATCAAGTACATAGACTCTGATGAAGAACAATTCATGATCTCATGAGTTACTCGACGTCGAAAACACATCTTGGTTGTTCTTGGGATATATCTTTGTCACTTACTTTCTAAAGGCAAAATTAGCCCATTCATGGTACTTCTATCACATACTTTATGCTCACCCTAACTCATCGTGGTGATACATAAAAATGATCTTTTATAGACAGAAAATGCATCATGCATTTCACCTTTCTAGAAATCATATCATCTATATATGCATGCATCTTCTTCTCTACTTTAATTACTTTATATGCTTTTAGTTATGTTGCATACATAAGACTTCCTCTCTCTTACAACACAACATCACTCTAGTTCTCACATGGCATATAACGCCATGTGGCTTCAAAAATTTCGATAACACTTCCCTAAGAAAATGAAGCCTAAAAAAAATAATAACCATAATACAATGATAAGCATTAGCGTAGTGGTAAGCAAACCACTTTCTTAACTCCACAAACCTGCAAACAAGAAGCTTTTCCAATATGTGTGGTTGGGCACTACATTCCCTCGTAACAAGGTCTTTTCTCACTCCAATAATTGCACAAAGATCTTGAAACACACAACAACAACATTTGCATGCTTTTATGAATCAACATAAGTTAGTGTAACTTCATGTGCATAGATTAATTCATATCAAAACTAACTTTCATGCACATTCTAATGTTAGTTTCATAACATTGGAAGAGAATACAATGCAAAATTATAAACTTTGATGCAAAAAGTATTCAAATGAATATAATTGAGAGAAAAAATATTATGCAAAGGTATGAAAATCAATTCATTTCTATCCAAAATGGTTCAAAATATAATTAGGAACTCATAATTATCATAATTGGATAGTCAAGTAATTCAAAAAAGAGTTTCTTGCCAGACAACAACCATATAAAAGCTTGTGCAAAGATCGCTTGAAATGGTCAAAATATGATATCTATCAAGTCAAAAGAAAGGTTTTGAAGTGTAGAATCTATAGCAATTTGAATTTCTTGATTTGGAGTTTCCATGAGGAAGTTATGGCCAAAACAATGGAGCTAGGTGGATGGGAAGCATACCTCTTTGAAGAAGTATGCAGAGAATTAAATACTCTCTACATGTGGTTTGTGATTATCCATTGATAGGTTCCAGCCACTTATTGGAAAGCCCTTAGAGTCTACTTTCTATATCAAGTGGAATCATCCAACTTTGCTATCATATGAGAGAGTTATGTCCATTTTAGTAAAGATAGGTAAGCTAACTTTGCTCTTTCTTTTACTTCCTTTCTTCTCTTTCTTTACTCTTCTCTCTCTTTCCTTCTTCACTTTCTCCTTCTCTCTTTCCTTCTTCTCTGTCTCCTTCTCTTTCTTTCTTTCTCTTTCTTTCTTTCTCTCTCTTTCCTTCTCTTTCCTTCTCTTTCCTTCTCTTTCTCCTTCACTTTCTCTCTCTCTTTTTATCTCTCTCTTTTCTTCTTCTTCTTCTTCTTCTTCTGTTTCTTTATCTTTCTCTTTCTTTCTCTTTCTTTCTCCTTCTCTTTCTCCTTCCCTTTCTTTCTCTCTTTCTATCTCTCTATTTTCTCCTTCCTCTCTCTCTCTCTCTCTGTGCATCCAAATCCTGACACAAATGTGCTGGGAGTAATCCAATTCTTTTTTTTAACATTCTAGAGCATCGCTTATGTGACACTCTGGAACACTAGATTTCACTTATGCGACGCTAAAGCATCACAGGCACTTTGCCAACATCGTAATAGCATCGCTAATTAGCGATGATATTCCAGTTTTTTTTTCAATTCAGGGGCGTCGCTACACCCCCCTATTTCTAGTAGTGTTTGCACTTACTTGCCGAATGACTACTATTCATAGCATTTGTGCACTTGCAGCTGATCATAGTTGGAATGTACATCAGATGGATATCAAAACAAAATTTCTGAATGGCGACTTGCATGAGGAAGTGTATGTTTTTCAGCCCCATGGCTTTGTGCAGAAAGGGCATGAGAACAAGGTGTGCAGGTTAAAGAAGGCATTATATGGCTTAAAGCAAGCACCATGTGCTTGGTATGAAAAGATATATGCCTATATGATTGCACATGGTTTTGAGAATAGTCCAACTGAAAGCACCTTATATGTTAAGCATGCTAATGATGTACTTCTGATCATTATGGTTTATGTTCATGACTGCTCATTGTTCCTCATGAGAGGCATATTGCAGATTTACATGCCTCATTTGAGATGTCTGATTTGCAGCATTTGCATCACTATTTGGGCATTCAGTTTATGCACGGGGATGGTGGAATGGCTTTGTGTCAAACAAAATATATTGACACATTATTGCATTACTTGGCCATATATTCAATTTGTTGTCTCACAGATGAGCAGGTTTATGCATTGCCCAGGTGTCAAGCATTGGAAGGTGGTTAAGCGCATCTTTCACTACTTAAGTGGTAGTCGGATACTTGGGTTGTTTTCTCCCAAGGGGGGATCACTACTGCCAGATTTGCATGGTTTTTCTGACTGTGACTCGGCTGGTTGCTATGACACTCGTGTGTCCAATAGTGGTTTTTGCTTCATGCTTGGTAGCTCACGCATATCTTGGATGAGAAAGAAGTAGCCTACTGTGGCCACTTCCAATTGTGAGGCTGAGGATAGGGTAGCTTTCACAGCGACTGTTGAGTGTGTGTGGCTGAGACACCTTATGACTGATTTGGGTGTTGGTCAGTCTCCCACCACCACCATCTTCACTCATAGTCAGAGCGCATTGGAAGTTGCAAGGTACCCTATGTTCCATGCTTGCACTAAGCACATTGAGGTGCATTATCATTATGTCAGGGAGAGGTTCTCTGTTGGTGATATCAATTTGGCATATGTGCCCACGTAGGAGAACATTGCAGACCTTTTCATGAAGACTCTGGCTAGGGAGAAGTTTGAAGATTTCTGCAAAGCGTTGGGCTTACTTCCTTTTGTGGATTGATTCCACATAGCTTGGCAATTCCTTATACATGAGTGCCAGCTCCTTGTTCACCGCATCACTCCTAGGGGGGACTTGTTGATATATTTAGGTAATGATGTGTGTGAACACACTAGGACAGCCCGGACACTTTTTTCCCTCTTTAGGAGGTTTTTTCCCGAGCTTGTATACATGCCTATTGCCCTAATGGGATACTTATCTTTATACATTCTCTAGTAATACATTGTGTGTTGTGCTCCAAGCTTCTTCCTCTTCCTTGTGATGTTCGCGTGCTTCCACAAACGTCTTACTCCAATATAATGTAACTTGGTAGTATATCACCCTCTAGAGTGGCCAACTGGATGACTCCACTGTTGGAGTTAGACATCCACGAAAGCACGGGAACATCACAAGGAAGAAGAAGAATCTTGGAGCTCAACACGATATATTGAATGTATTACCACTAGAATGTACAAAGATAAGTAGCCTATTAGGGTTGTAGGCATATATACAAGCCAGGGGGAAAAACCTCCTAAAGAGGGAAAAAAGTGCCCCAGTGGTCCTAGTGTGTTCACACACATCACTACCTAAATATATCAACAAATGCCCCTTGGGAATGATGCAGTCAACAAGGAGTTGGCACTCATGTATAAGGAAGTTCCAAGCTATGTGGAATCAATCCACAAAAGGAAGTAAGCCCAAAGATTTGTAGAAAACTTCAAACTTCCCCCTAGGCAGAGCCTTCATGAAAAGGTCTACAATGTTCTCCTGCATGGGCACATATGCCAAGTTGATCTCTCTAGCAAAGAACCTCTCCCTGACATAATGATAATGCACCTCAATGTGCTTAGTGCGAGCATGGAACACAGGGTTCCTCACAACTACCTATGCACTCTGACTATCAATGAAGATGATGGTGGTAGAAGACTGACCAACACCCAAATCAACCATTAAGGCATCTGAGCCACACACACTCAACAGTTGCTATGAAAGCTACCCTATATTCAACCTCACAATTGAAAGTGGCCATAGTAGGCTGCTTCTTGCTTAACCAACATATGCATGAGCTACCAAGCATGAAGCAAAAACCACTAGTGGACACACGAGTGTCATAGCAACAAATCGAGTCAAAGTCAAAAAAAGCATGCAAATCTGGTGGTAGTGATCCCCCCTTCGGATAAAACAATCCAAGTAATCGGGTACCACTCAAGCAACAAAAGATGCACTTAACTGCCTGCCAATGCTTGACTCCTCGGCAATGTGTAAACCTGCTCATTTGTGAGAGAGCAAAATGGATATCTGGTTGAGTAATGCATAAGGAAATCAAGCATCCAACAACCTCTTGATAAAGAATAGCATCAAATGCATCTTCATCATCATGAAGGCTCAATTGTAAACCTGTCTCCATAGGAGTGGCTATAAGTTTACACTCTTAAAGGCCAAAACATTGCAATAATGTGTCAATATATTTTGTTTGACACAAATCCATTCCACCATCAACATGCATAAATTGAATGCCCAAATAGTGATGCAAATGCCCCACATCAGAAATCTCAAATTAGGCTTGCAAATCAGCCGTAAAATCAACAATATGCTTCTCATGAGGACTAGTGAGCAGCATGTCATCAACATACACAACAATGATCAGAAGTACATCATTAACACACTTAACATATAAGGTGCTTTGAGTTGTCTTGTTCTCAAAACCATGTGCAATCAGATAGGCATGTATCTTTTCATACCAAGAACATGGTGCCTGCTTTAAACCATATAGTGCCTTCTTTAACCTACACACGTGGTTTTCAAGCCCTTTCTGCACAAAGCCACGGGGCTAAAAAACATACTCTTCTTCGTGCAAGTCAGCATTCATAATTGTTGCTGTAATTTCTAGCTGATGTACATTCCAACCATGATGAGCTACAAGTGCACAGATGCTATGAACAATAGTCATTTGACAAGTAGGAGCAAAGGTCTCATCAAAATCAATGCCTCTTTTCTGAGCATGACCCTTTCCATCAAGTCTAGCCTTATACCTATCAACTACTCCATCAAGTTTATGCTTTAGCTTGTATACCCACTTACCAGGAGGCAAGTCACATAAAGACCAGGTACCATTATTCGTGATAGCATCATATTCAAATTTAATTGTAGCCATCCAATGTTCAGAATTTTGTGCTTCATCAAACCAAACAGGCTTAGTCTCATCACAAAGACTAGACACAATCATAGCATAGCAATTCGATGCAAAAGAGGCACTATGAGGAAAGTCACATCAAGACGAGGTACCATTTTTCATGATAGCATCATATTCAAATTGCATTGTAGCCATCCAATGTTCAGAATTTTGTGCTTCATCAAACCAAACAGGCTCAGTCTCGTCAAGAGACTAGACACAATCATAGCATAGCAATTTGATGCAAAAGAGGCACTATGAGAGCCTAAACAAGTACGATATGACAGAGGTGCATCTAATTTGTTGTCAAGCAAAGTCTACACTAGCCATTTTGGCATAGTTTTTGCCTCCTCAATATGAGCTCTCTCATCAACAAGTGCATCATATAAATCTGCGTTAGAAATAGAATGATCTACATCATCACATGAAACTTGTAAAGGCTGAGAAGTTGCCTCATTAGGACAAGCACTAGACTATCCACCTGTAAAAAGAGGAAGCAAAGTATCATACATGTCTTTGGAGCTAACAGATATCTCTTTCGTACATGAAAGTAAAGGCTGAAAAACATCATCCATAAAAACAACATCACGACTAACCAAAATGCGTTTAGTTTGTGGATGATACACATGATAGCCTTTGCTTTCAAAACTATACCCAACAAAAATACATTTTACTACTTTATCATCCAATTTCTTGCGATGTTGTTCATACACTAATGCATATGCGAGAGAACCAACAACATGCAGATGAGCAAGAGATGGCTTGCAACCATGCCAAACCTCATATGGAGTGAAAGACTACAATGCTTTAGTGGGACACCAGTTAAGTACATATGTTGCACACATGACAACCTCAAGCGAGAAACTATGTGGTAAAGCCTGACTCTTGACCATACACCTTGCCATCTCCATGAGTGACCTGTTGTTTCGTTCAACAAATCCATTCTATTGAGGTGTATATGGTACTTTACACTAATGTTTTATCCCACATTCAGCCAAAAATGCATTAAAGTCAGAAGACATATATTTGCCCCCTCGATCAGAATGGAGGCTGCCCATTTTACATGCTGATAGATTTTCAGCCAAAACCAAAAACTATTTGAAGCACATGAACACTTCGGAATTTGCTTTTGATGGATATACCCATGCATGCCTAGAAAAATCATCAATGAAAGTCACGAAGTAAAGATAGTTTCCAAAACAGGGTGTCTGCATAGGACCATAGACATCACTATGAACAAGCTGCAATTTTCGAGTAGCTCAAACTGAACCATCTTTTGAAAAGGATGAAGGTTGCTTTAAAAATCATGAATTGTAGATCTGTCATCAACAAATTTCACAACCAAGCCAATCTTGAATAATGCAAAAATTGATAACAAATTTTTCTTGATCCCTGACACAAATAAAGCATCCAACAAAGTGAAAGAACTACCATCGACAGTAGTCAGAATGATCTTACCAACTCCCATGACATGATAAGAGGAGTTTTTGGCACATTGGATAGTATTCCCTGGAGGGGCAGGCTCAAGCGAAGCAAAGAAACTATGCTACAAGGTAATATGTTTGGTTGCCCCTCTATCAAAGTACCAAACATCTGAGTCTACTGCAGACATACACTATTCAGGAGAAGATGGGACAAAACTACAAATGGTAGTAAATGTCCATTCTTCATTCTGCACAAGATTAGCAGACTCTGTTTTTGGTGTAGAGGCCACTGCAAAAACCATTCCAGCCTCTTTTTTCTTTGCCTCTTTTGCAACTAGTTTTGGATAGTTCTTTATGACATGATCGTTTCCTTTACAGTACTTATAAAAGAATTTCTGCTTTTCTAATTTCTTCTCATCTTTGTCTTCCTTCTTTGAATCTACAGCATTTGTGGATTTCTACTTAATAGTATATGAGCTCCATTTACCTTTGCCCTTCTCACTAGCTAGGAAAGCTTGATCTGCAACACGCATAATGGACCTGTTCTACCTAGACTGACCAACAAAGTCTATTCCCCACGTGGAGAATGCACATCCTCCCATCATGGGTCTTAGTGGCATCTCGTCCTTGTGTATAGGATATTGAGTGCATTGGCATATGTCGCAATGTCTCACGTAGGTATGAGCATCCATGTGAAGGGTTGGCTACCAAAGACCTTTGAATAGTATTGCTTTGATCACCCTATCTGGTCCAAAGTGTCATCCTACCACACCTTGGTGAGCATTTCCTAAGATCTTAAGATACTCACTTTTATGGACACACAACCTAAGATATCCATGTCTTCCACGTCTATATAGGTTATCTCCAATGAGAGTGAAGTTCAAGGCTTCTAGTTCTAAGCTTCGTTGCCTAGCTAACATCATCTCTTGAGGGAAAGTTTTCATCTTCAGAAAGTCAACCAAGGAACTGCTCCAATATGGCATTAGGGATACTTGATATAGAGTAGCATGTTCTACTAGTGGTCTATTGCAACATGTTGGACAATCCTTACACATCCTATGGACATCGACTTCCATGTTTGGCCAATATATGCATAGTCTTTGCAGAGTATGGAGGATGCAATCTTTAGAGTGATGTTGCGTCAATGCACCTACATGTGCTAATTGGAACCATTTTTCGTACCTCGTCTTCTTCCACACAACAAGCCAATATGCCTTGATCTATGTGTTTGCACACACTACCTGCTAGTATGTGATATTTTAGGGATTTCACCACCTTTCTACCTTTTGCTTTCAATACAGAATGCTTAGGTCCAAAGGTTAGAGTAGGCACGATAGTTTTGGCCTAGTTAGGCACAATCTCCAGGTTGACTAAGTAAGCATCAAGAAGTTTATCTAACACTCCCTATGGGGACTCCCTGGAGGTTAGTATGGACATGTGATCCACTCTAACGTGGGTCTTACCTTTTTTGACAACTACCTCAAAGTCATATTCCATTAGTAAGATAAACCATGTTACTAATATGCTAGTATTGCAAGGTCTATTCACTAGGTAGAGTAACGCTTGATGGTTCATTAAAAAAAATGACTTATTTGCAAGAAAATAATGTCTAGGATTTTTAATCGCATAGACCATGCCTAATCCTTCTCTTTCCGTTGTTGTATAATTTCACTCGGCCACATTGAACTTCCTACTTGCATAAGCAATTGGACGATCAATGTTGCCTTCATAGTAGGTTGTGCTAGCATGTATCCTATAGCATAATTGAAGGCATCCACATGAACATGGAAGGGCATATTCCAATATGGTTTGGTCGAGATTGGTATTGAACACAATCATTGCTTGAGCTCATTAAATGAGTTCTCACACTCATTGGTCCACTTTAAATCGGTCAAAAGGTTGTACAAAGGCTTTGCAATTATTGCATACAAGTTGATAAAACATTGGTAATTGCCACAATGTCCCATGAAATCTTGCACTTCCTTGACATTGTTTGGTCTAGGTAATCCTCGTCCATAGACATGACGTTCTTTGACACTATGTGTCCTAGAATCTTGCCTTACCTAACCATGAAAACACACTTTCATGGTTCAAGCAGACTTGATATTCTCTACATTTGTCAAAGATAGATCGTAATTTAGGAATATGTATGTGTTTGATGTTGCAATGAGCACACAAATCATCAACATATACCTCTAAGTTCTCTCTCAAGAACTCCTTGAAATCAACCTCTAAAAAGGTAGAGGGAGCATTAGTGAGCAAAAAAGGCATCACAAAAAATGCAAAAACGCCCCACTCTATCATGAAGGCCATCTTATGTTGGTCTTCTAGGGCAATAGCTACTTGATTATAGCCAAAAAATCCATTCAGGAAGCTGTAGACTTCCTTGGTTGCTACACACTCCAACAAATGTTCGGTGATAGGAAGCGGATAGCTATCTATAATGGTGAGGATATTGACTTTCTTCAAGTTAATGCACACTTGTAGCTTTCCATTCTTTTTGGGGACTACCACAATGGAGGATACCCATTTAGTATGCTCAATCTCATAGATAAATCTAGCTTCTTCTAACAAGCAATCGATTTCCTCTTTAATCCTCGTAACATAGTTGTGATTATATGTGTATGGTTTTTGCTTAGAGGGTTTGGCTTCTAAAGACATCATAATTCTTTGAGAACAAATATCTAGATCTACCCCTTTCAAGTCTTTATAGCCCCATGCAAACACATCTCTATATTCTCTTAACAATGCAACCAACTCCTTTTCTTTGTCATCAGTTAGGTCGTGTCCTATATACATACATCGTTCTTTACCATCTTCTACGATTACAATAATTTTCTTAGTTTTCTCTTTGTTGTCTTATGCCACTCCTGAGTGCTTTTGTGTTACACATCCAGATCATGACCTTTCAATCTTCTATTTCATATTTCTTGAAGTTTTTTGGGACTTTAAAGGAGGTCTCTTCCCCTATGGCCTTGGGGTTAGATTTCTATCTTTTCTTCTTCTTGGTCACTATCAATGTCTCTTATTCTTTTGACCTTTTCTTCTCCTCTATTTTGGCTTTGTTAAATAGAGGTACTCTTCCTCTGAAGCACATAAAAGCTCCATGAGGATGGATTCTTCATTTTCGCCACTGTCTTCCTCGGATTCACTCATATTAGGTTCACAATCTTCAAGAACCAAATCACACATGATTGGTTCTATCAGGAAGACTGATTGGTTCATCTTCCTCATCACAATTGGGATTCTACTATCCTTCATTGACTTCTATGTCCATGGTGGCTAGAATTGTAGCCCACCCATGGGGTTCAAGTTCTTCATCCGAGAGAACCATGGTGCATAGGTTTGAATTGCTCTAGGATTCTCCTTAGCACCAACATCTCTAGTGGTTGCTCTTTTTCTTTTCTCTAATCCGACTTTACACATCCATAAGTGGGTGTCTTCATGCATCCAAGAGGCTCCTTAGTGGTGACTCCCAAGTGTTGCAAGTACAAAGAATTGGTTCCCCACTCTTGCACTATCTATCGTTGTCACATGAATGGCCTACCTAAGATCATCTCGTAAACATGGTTCTTGCTAAAATCACATATGGCAAATGTGTGCTTAAATTCCACACCAACAAATGGTGAGAGTTATCCCTTCTAATAATCCTAGAGACTTCTCAATGTGTCTGTCTACCATTTGCAGTTTCATCTTCATTGGCATAAGTGCCGATTTGCCCCAATGCTTCCATTAGGAGGTGGTAGCAATGGCAACGCCCACACCTGAGTCCAAGATACTTCTTCTCCTTCACTCATATCTCCTATCTTATCCAAGTTTACCTCTGGTCCTGTCTTATATGTCCCCACCTGAGAGGGTGGCTTAGTTACTTCTGGCACTTGATTGGCTATATGTTTCCATAATTTTAGTTTCACTTTCAATAGCTCTTGTAAGGGGAGATGACACTATACCTTAGTATTCTTTACCACGCCTGTGCTCCTAGGTATGAATGACTCCTTGTTTCTTACCATGACAGTAGGGGCTCTCATTTGAATATCCTTAGACTCCCATGGGCCTATGAACTAAGGCAATTCCTACAACAGATTGGATTCGAAGTCTAATCATTCACCAATTTGTGCATCTTCTTGTTCTCCATAAATAGCGGGAATATCCTATGGAAATTGATCATGAAGATAATCCACTAGCTCAATGGGGGAGGATTCTTGCTCTCCTTTGACCGTTCCTCCTCTTGAATCTTTGGTAAGAACTCTTGTGAGTATTGATTTACAAAAGAAGATATTTCAAGATCAGCAAAATTAGGGACATAATCTTTCTTGAGAGGCAAGCTTATTCTTTGACTTCCATTGTTACTTAGCTTTGATGCAGTTGAATTCCTAGATTTGGCAATCATCCTCTCTAGTCTCTCTACACATCCATCAAAATGTAATTGTGTCTTGGCTAAGTTAGTGCAATTCAAGGGTAAGAACTCTTGTGAGTATTGATTTACAAAAGAAGATATTTCAAGATCAACAAAATTAGGGACATAATCTTTCTTGAGAGGCAAGCTTATTCTTTGACTTCCATTGTTACTTAGCTTTGATGAAGTTGAATTCCTAGATTTGGCAATCATCCTATCTAGTCTCTCTAAACATCCATCAAAATGTAATCGTGTCTTGGCTAAGTTAGTGCAATTCAAAAGATGGTTGGCGTCAAACATAGTTTGAGTCAGTTCTACCATTTTTGCACAAAGGTTAGTCCTTTCAGTTTCTAAGTCAGCTCTTGGATAACAATTATCTAACTCCACCATATTTGGTCCTTCTTGAATGCTGGACTGATATGCTTTGAACATCATGTCTAGGTCTTTTGGAGTAGGGTCTGCTAAGACCGATCTTGTTGTGGATGCTGGTTCGGTAGGGTGGTTTCGACGCAATGAGGGTGGTGCGTTATGAGGGTGCATTACTTGAGTGGGATCACATTGGCTCGTGGTGGAGGCTATTGACCTAGCATTGGTTGAGGTCTTTGTTAATTTTGGTATGGAGGCCGATGTGGTTGTTGGGGCCTAAAGTATTGTTGTGGTTGGTACAGATTTTGGTATTTCCATTGTTGCTAATATGGTTGTGGATAATTTTTCCTAACCACTTACTTGTTGTAGGGACAATCTTATGTAGTGCGTAGTAGTATATCTCCTCTTAATGGTGCAATATTTGCTATTAGAGTTTCCTTGAGGTTGAGCCATGATTGGGCGTCTGTTGGCCATGTGGTTTTCCTTCACAATTGTAACCTCGTTTCATTGAGACCATCCTAGGGGTATGCTTGCTTGAGAATCCTAGTTTCTTAGCTACTTTCTCTGCTAACTAATCTATTGAAGTAGATGGTTTAGAAGTGAAACTCATAGCACTCTATAAGTCTTTATAAATATTTGAAAGCTCTAACTGGTCGCCTAAGTTATCCTCTATGTCTATACACATACACACATAGTGTTATATGTTCCTACGTTCCTTCAAGTACACATATGACCAAAATTTGAAACTTAGTAAGACATCCAAAAACAATGCCACTTTTTTGGCTGGTGTTGATAACTCCACAATGGGGCATCTTTCCAAGTATTGTCTAAATCTTCTTGCAGCTAGTCGAACCATTTCCTGAGGTGTTTGCTTGAAGCTATGTATTAAGGATGAGGTATTATGCTTGATGCCATTTTTGGAGAATTTAGTGATGAATGTTTCAAGCACTTGGACTATATTCTTGAATTGACGTTGATATAGTGATTGACAAGGATGTGTTCTTTAGAGTAAGGCCAAAAGCATTGTATTGAGTGAATAAATCATCAACCTTTTTTAGCTCTTAATACTTGTCTAAACTCTGCTACATGATCGTATGGGTCTCTAGTTCCATTGAAGTAGTTCCTCATGGACTTAACCAATTGAGTAGGATTCAATATCCTAGGGTGTTCTCTAGGTCTTGGAAGGGGAAACTCATCCATGCCTCTTTGATGTCCTAGAACTCCATGCTGCTCTTGATCTATTTTGCATGTGTCCATTCCTAATCGATCTCTTCCTAAGGGGTTTGTAAAGCTCACTTCAGGTCTTTCTTTGGTTCTTTCCTTGTGGGTACCATGAATCTGAGATGGTCCCGCTCCTTATTGGCCATGGGAAACATTAGATCTTGTTGGAGAGAAAATCAATTCGCCAGCTTTCCAAGTTTATGCATGCCTACCATGCTCCAATACTACGAACATTTTTCTCTGAAGTGTTATCTAGATAGAAAACCTCGCCCGATGTCTCAAGGTCTTTAAATTCATACATTGAAACTCCGATCTACTTTGTTGGATTGATCTGGCTTGAATCTCCAAAAGGATTCATCCGTACCCTTAATAAAAAATAGGTCAATGCTTTTGTTATCTTAAGGGATCCACTCTGGGTTGATTATTCCAGTAAAGATGGATTTGCCATGGGGTGTTCTAGGTTCTCTTCCTACATTTCCTTGTTCCAAGTCTCCTATCTCATTCTGTGAAATGACAACACTGAACTCATTTGTCCTATTTGGTAAGCTTGTAACCACATACATGGTTCATTACTTATCAATATATGAGCCCTCTTCAAATTTGACCACTGCTTGTTCAAGTTTGAAGGGTTGATCATTGTTTTTGAGCTGGTCCTTCTAGTGTCTATAAATAGGCTACAGATGAACTACTTGCAGGTCATACCATGCTAAATGACATTTCTGAATCACTAGTCTCAGAACTTAGCAAGTAAGGATAGTCACTGAGCTACTAAACCCACAACCTAGCTATGTGATTGACACTAGTGTCAGAGGATCTGATGCTTTGTCTATCCTGACCTAGGTGTCTTCTTGATCTAAGGTTCATATGCCATGTCTATTAACCCAATTTTTCCCAAGTATGATTGCATTTCCATGTTCTTCTTATCACAATCACTTGTTCTTTTTAGGTCTTCTTTTGGTGAAAAATCTTATCTAATGGATCTCGTTGCCAGGAGTACTTGAGTTATAGCATAACATGAGGTGTGATTGATGAATTTATGTTCTTCTTTGCTTAGGGATGTTTGAATAAAGATTCTAGCTATACTTGAACTTGCTTGAGTGATTATGTTTTTCTTGTACTTGAGTCATGCTTGGCGTAAGCCTAATCAATTAATACCTCTAGTTGCACTTAGCCTAGGAAATTGATTGAGAGGGTTAAGAATACTTCCAACCTTGAGTTTGGCACTTTGATAAGTGCTCCAATGCCCAAGAAGCATGCTCCCCGAGCATAATCTATATGCGAGTTACCCCTTTGTCTTGCCCAAGAGCTCCAATTGCCTAAAAAAATTGCCAAATTTTAGCTCAAAATTTCTCAAAATTACAAATCCTAAATTTTGCCAAAAATGGTTGTATATCGCGCTTGATAGGGTTTGTTTGTCTTGAGGGATAGGTTGTCCATCGGGGACTGTCAATCATGATGGACACTTGTCTGTCGCGCGATGGATAGTGTTTGTCATGATTGATGACTATCCGTCATGATGGATATAGTTTGCGATGGAAACCCTTTATCATGAGGGCTATCTATCATAATTGATACAATTCCTCGAAAAAAGTCTATCTTTCATGTCAAGTCTATCTGTCGTGATGGACAAGCTGTCCATCATGATGGAAAGCTTGTTTGTCGGGGTCTATCCCTCGTGAGTCAAGGATCGACACTTGTCTGTCACAATGGACACAAGTGTTTGTCATGATTGACAAGAAAACATATATTTTCAAAAAAAAATCTAATATATGTGATGTGCATGGTCTCTACTCTACTGTGGTGCACTCCTTTTTACCAAAAGTCCACTTTTTGTGTCTGTTGTGATTGATAGAAGCTTTCATCTCATGGTGTGTGCACAAAGATTTCGTACCTCCTACTACTTCTGTGGATGTTGGTACCTGCCAGAAAGCTCAAAAAACACATGAAAACACAATATGCACAATCACACTCTCTCTTTCTCACTCTCACAATGAAAATGAGAAGAATTAATGGAAGAGAGAATATGACCAAAATTGGTGGAATTTCACGGAGGTGGAGATGGAGGTAGTGAGGGAGTAGGGATGATGAAGAAGAAGATGAAAGAGTAATAAATAAGAGTTTACCTATGATTCCAACATCACATCTCTACATCTTACCATCACACACTCATCCTCGAAGCTTAATGCTTAGCGATGATGCCATTCTAGCACAATGATGAGTATCAACATAAGGAGATCCACCTCATAATTGTCAATTCGAGGAGACATGTGAGAGGTATGATGACCATGAATGAATGAGGACACAAGTGTGTGAGTAAGAAGCACACTAACATGCACACATATACACATGATAAGACAAAGATGGAGCAATGGAGTCTTCAACTAGCCAAAAAAATGAATTACAAGGCTCTTTGTTACTTCAATTCCCAACAATCCAACCTCCTAAAAATGAGCTCTCTAGCTCCTTTTATAGTTTTTGACTAGTTTTGGGCTTGTTGAGACCTAGTGTTTGGCCTAGTTCAAAATTAGGTTCCTAATCTATTTTGAAGGCTCAAACAAGCTCTTAAAATTATGAAAATGGGTCTGTACATAGACATAGCAGTCCTCAAGACCGAGGAATCCTTGACTTGAACAAAATGGAGGTGAAATTATCAAAAATAGGATTTACAATGTAGTGGAGTGATGAAAATCACTATTGAAAGTTTTTTTGCTTGAAAAAAGAATTGCTTGGCCTACTCATTGGATCTACGTTGACTTCCTTGTCGATTGGGTCCTGCTTGACCTTCCCTCTGTCTTGACTCTCTTTGACTGGACTGCCTCATGCTTCCTTGTCTTGTCAAGCCTCTTGGACCGCCCTAGTCACTGCCAATACTTGGTCTTTGATATGTTCACCTTTGACATAGTTCATATAATTTTCTCCAATTCCTTGAAAAGTGAGTATATTCTGAGTAGATTCCATCTTCTTTAGTAGAGTTTTATGTCTTTTTGGATCTACCACAAGTAAGGACGTGTGTGCCAATAATTTTTTTTTTCAACAAATTTAATTTTTCTTGTTAGTTTCGAGTTGGGATTCACCACAAATTCAATCTTGAGTAGAGATTATTTGGCCTTCTAGAAATTCAAATGGATCCATTACTTTTCCTATGCCCACCTTTGGGGATTCCAAGCCACTAAGATTTCACATAGGTGTTTGATAAATGCAATGCTAAACACAATAATGAATCAACTATGTCTACATACTAAAAAAGACAATAAAGAGAGAATATTATAACATCTGAGATCGATCCACACATTGAATAGCCATAAACATAGCAATCTTTACCTACTGTACGACCACAATGGGCACTAAGCATTATCAACTTGTGCTGAGGCAATCCCCAAAGGAAACTAATGCAACAATGCAAAAGATACCCAATGCCCCCGACACGACACCAGGTCATAAGGGATTTTTCACCTCCTAAATTGTTTACGTGATGTGCATCCAAAGAGGAAATGCCATACCCTATAAAGAGTGTTGACTTGGAATATTCGAAAAACAATAAATTTTTCACCTCCATTTAGGGATTTTTCACCTCCTAAATTGTTTACGTGATGTGCATCCAAAGAGGAAATGCCACACCCTATAAAGGAGTGTTTGACTTGGAATATTCGAAAGACAATAATAAGGAGTGAATACGAGAACATGTGGGATTGATTCACACACGGCATAGTCACATATATACTAACCTTTGCCTAGTTCTAACCCTTGCATAGTTCTAACCCTTGCATAGTACCTACACAAACCCTTGCCTAGTACCTACACAAACCCTTGCCTCATACCTACCCTACTATCACATTCCAAGCCAAGTAATCTAAGATTATTGTACACGAGTTGTTTACATAATCCATATAATTCCTTTACACCATAGCTTTTTTTTCCTTTCATTACCAATAGAGGGATGCACATGAAGAATGTTGTTGAACTCAAGAAACTATATTTTCACATGTCCAATGACTTCACTACGATTGCAAACAAGGAGGGATGGACAAAATGAACAAGGGGAACAAAAGTTACAGTATTTATTTTATGGATATGGGGTACATTTGTGCAATGAAGAAGAACAAATCCCATCAGAAGCTATAAAGAAGTGCCATAAAAACTAATGATAATTCCTCATACGAGGCTATCAAACTATATTGGTTTTTTTAAATTTATGGTCTAATAGAAATCTTGAGGACACTTTTTGAAATTGAACAAAGTACATAGTTCTCACTCGGTGCTTCATTGGAGTATGCGTAAGGGGAGAAAGCGAACATTACATGTAGGAAGCTTTTTATCAAGGAAAAGATGGGCGAGTCAAGTTTTATATTGTTTAAGGACACCTTTCAAGAGAAAAGATTTACTTTTTAGCTTGAGAAAGGAGGTGCAGAAAACATACAAAGTACCAAGGCACAAGCAAGTATGGTCTCTACAAAAAAAGAGAAGGCTACAACTGAAAGAAAGGAAAACTTAGATATTATATCACTCTTAAGCCACTTTATTAGAAACCTCCCTTCACGTTCTTAATCAAGAGGGGATTGACCTTGGAGTGCCATTTCTACATCTGCCATCACAATGTTCACTATTATAATACAACTACATTAAAGTATACCTTTTCATATCCTTAGAGTAATTGACTATGTAATGCCATCTCCTCAAGTACCATCATGATGATCGCTCTTACAACACTATTACATCACTTTATACCTCCACCATCATGAGAAATCCTTGATGCTTTTTTGTCTTCCACACATTATTACTTGTGCACACTCTAAATGAACTAAATCTCCAACAAAATAACACAAAAGAATTCGGGATACATGTTACTTTTATAGTGAAAAGTTGGGCCCTAAAATCTAAGAACCACATTTTCCAATCAATCTCTTAAATTGGAGGACTTAGTTGAGATGGCTTTTTGATTGTGCTTCACAACATGGTTTTCGATAGGATTTAGGCCAAAGATATATTGTTTGAATTTGAATTATTATTGAAACAAAGAGAAAATTGAATGAACATAGTAATTGTTGCATCCTTCTAGCACATGCAACAACATAAGGCTCATCAATTTAAAGGCGATAATGGTGTACAACCCAAAGGCTCCCTTGTAATGCCCGTGTGGATCATTTCTTAAACTACCCTTTTTCTTTTGAAGTTCGACGGTCAGCCTATTTTTTTAGTTATGCTTGAAAGATTAAGTGATCAAGGCAGATGATAAGTGGGAAGCTTTCACAACAACCATGGATCTCTACATGGATATGCAAGTGCCGGATTTCAACACACTCATGCACGCCTTGAGGATCCCCCTTATCCTCCACTTTCCATGGGTTATATGTCAGACCGGACTCCGGGTTTGAACCCTCGACCTCGCAGTCTCACGTGCTTTACCACTACACCACAGATCATTGATAACATTCCCGAAATACCTTTGCATGTTCTTGTGTGGGCTATTGATGGCATGATGGTCCCTCTATAATGCTCAAGGAAGGATATTCTTTGAACAAATTTGCATGTTTCGAGTTCCTCATTCACGTGCAGTTAGCTCTTTTGACTCCCTCCAAGACATCCATTGATCATCACAATCTCTAGGTGCACTCACCCAAAGACCATCAATGTGAAGGGCAAGACATGAATGTCTACATTGAGTGGATGGACTAGGTTCAAACTCAACCATCTTCCGAAGATTCAAATGGAGTACTCAATATTCTTATTTGAGTTACTATGTGGCTTTGCTGAGATGTTGAAGATATGAATGAGAGAGAGGCTCTAAAGACTAAGTAAGCAAAGTAAGCAATGAGCACCACTTGAGGTGTGCACATGCGACTTTGTGAAAGTTACATCCTGCCTTGATTTCCTATCTCTAAAGAACTGATCGAGGCCAGCAAAGACGGATCATTAAGGGAGGCCTCCTTCTCGTGGGCTCAGCAAACCCCCACGTACTCACTCCTGAAACAAAGAAAAGAGGAGGGATGAAAGGGCCTTCAACGAACAGAAAGCTCTCCCTCTGCAGGTCATCTTGTGTTCCACTATCAAGCTCCTGCTTGCATGTCATCTACGTCGTCATTCTCGTACACACTCCCTAAAATAGCTCACTATCTGTAGAAGGCCTTCATTGCGAGGATCAACTGGTGTGCCTCCGCCCGCAGACACACGGCGTGTCGTATTCCTCTCTGCCCATTGGACGTAAAATTCCTCTGTACAAGCGGAATGAAGTACAAAGCGAATACAGTGTGACTTGTTTTCGAATCCTTCCAGACATTCTCTGATGCCGTTCTTTTAGAGACCAAAGTCTCGCATGGCTTTCATTGCGAGTGCCCATACTTCTCTGCTGTGCGAGCCGTGCGGATTTTGGCTTGATTGGGGAAATTTGACGAAATTTGGAGGTCTTTGTGCTAATTGGGAATTTGTTGGTGACAAGGGGTTCATTTACGAGTTTAAGAGGAAGCCATTACGGCAAGCTTCCTGAGATTTTCCATACATGGGTGATAAGCGAGAAGAGGTGGATCCACATGGATGGAAGTCTTCTTTTACGCAGACAACAGAAGAAGTTGCCCGGGCTGTTGTAGCTGCTGCAGCTGCTGTGCGACCTCGACCCTCCATCGTCTTCACTTCCAACAACAACAACAGCAACAGAGCTTTTGAACGGCTACAAAGACATATTGCGAGGGTGTGGAGACAAGGTTTTTCAGGAGAAAGCAGCAAGAAGGCCTTTTTCAACCCTGAGCATTTGACTAGCCAAAAGAGACAATGGGCTCAGCTCCAGCTCCAAATGCTGGTACGTCGTCTTTCTTGAAATCGTGATGTTTTGCTCAAATTTTCGCGTGTACTTCATTATGTGAAAAGATGGGAGAAGCGTTATCCTAGTAGCGCAAAATTCCTTTCAATTTTAATGTGTGCATTCGTCATAGTAGAGTATTTTGTGACTTTTGTGATATTCTGCTTCTCCTAAAGCATTTCAGTTTACAAGATCCTAGATCGCCTATTACGTTTCGATATAAGAGAAGTGCATAACGGGAGTGATGGATCCTAGTTGAGGGGTGGAAGGTCTCCAAAGCTCATGAGGTTTAATACAAACCTTGTGATGGTGTAGAAGCACCGTGCATGGGTTTCTTCTCTCTCTCTCTCTCTCTCTCTCTCTATATATATATATATATATATATATATATATATATATATATATATATATATATATATATATATATATATATATATATATATATATATATATATATATATGTGTGTGTGTGTGTGTGTGTGTGTGTGTATGTGTCTGTGTCCTTGTGAGACAACATTGTGGATTGGATTCATCTCTCTACTCCCATAGGTGGGTCTGTCAGCTCTTAATGGTGCTCCCATGAATGATCAAGGGCTTGTCATGCAAGCAAAAGATAATGATCACGATTTTGAGGGCATGCTTGATTTGTATGCTCATTGCACAAATTAGTCTTGCAGCTAAATGCATTAAATTGTGGTTCAATGCATCGTGCTTTGATAGCCAATCAAACATCTTCCATTAATGCGGGGCTCATCAAAATTTTCTCAGAAGCATATGCTAGTAGTAAGCATTTTCTTTTGTTGCATATGCCATGGTCTTCATCACACTTCCTAGTGTAAGCTTCTCATGTCATAAAGAAATAGCTAGAGCCTAGTAGTATGTTTGGGTATAGACATATGTATCCACCACGTCTACTTGCCTTTTTACTAGCCTGAAACAAGTGATTTCACATCATGAGATTTTTGTTTAAGCCTATCAATCGGCCCTTAAAAAAAAAAAGAAAATCCAATCGTTTATGTCTTTCTCATTATGGGTGAGGTTTTTTACCAGTGCCATGCTCGGCTGTCCCAAGATCCTCCCTACTACAAGCCATATCTACAAACAGAAAGGGATGACATCATGCTCACTTCCCAGCCATAAGGTCCACATGGGCCTCAACGGCATGGTATCCATACCACCATGCCCACACCATACAAGTGTGGGCCTAATGTCCAAGAGCCTCATACGAGGAATGAATAACAAATGAGTCCAAGGGTCCTATTTATAGACTACAAGGATGTGGCCTAGTTCACATTGGATAGACACTCCACTTTTGGTTGAACACTATAACATGTGGATGCCTAGGGCGATGTCATTTGGGTTTGGGATGTGAGATACCCCTTCCCCCCCCCCCTTTTTTTTCCCCCTCCCCCCCCTAGTTCTTAAGTGTTGTCTTCAACGATTTGCTTGGCTACAAGCTAGGGAATAGATCCTTCAATGTCCCAACCAAATCCTAAGTTGTACATATGCATGCTTGTGCTCAAAGAGCTTCGAACTCATTAGTGACCTGCATAAGAATCCTTGCAAGACTTCTTAGTCACCTAACTTAGAAGTTAGAACCATCATAGGCTCTAGTGGACAACCTAGGTAAATCCTTCAAGCGCTCGATCTCCCCTTGAGGTATCACAAGATCATCTTGCTAAAGCCACTTCTCTAAGAAACTTGTGTGCAATATAGGAATTGTGATTCCTCGAGGTAAATTCATCTCATAGGACACTCTAATTTTCTTCCCTATGATCACAGTAGAAAAAAACAGGTTTTTTATTAAAAAATAAAAAACATTTTGTACTCTTGAACGTCCTAGACTTACTCATACGTTTTTTTGATAGGCATGTACGTTTTTTTATCATGTGAGGGTTCTTTATGGATGCTTTTTTTCAAGCTTTCAGTGTGCAAACAATGTTTTAGTGTTTGCACCCCTTGAGCACTCGTGCTTTGTTATATTCTAGAGATGTATGTGCCGGGAGGAACGAGAAGTTCCTTGCTCGGGGGATAGCCAAGGCCCAAAGCCAAAGAGTTCATACGAGGTACCTACTCATGATTGCCATAGAGGGACCTTACAGAGAACTCTAGATAGTGACTAGGCAAGGGTTATAAATAGGTTGGGAGGTGAGTCCTAGGCATGTCATTCTCCACTTCTCAGATTTGGTATCAGAGCATGAGGGAGAGAGAGGCCTTTGGGGGAGAGCTTGATGGAGATGCAAGAAAGATCTTTTTGTGGTGACACTTATGGAAGGATTCGATGCTATTTTAGGGCATCTTCATCATCTTCGTGAAAAAGAAAACGCGAGCAACCATGGAATCTTGGGTGTTCGCATTGAGTTCGAAGTCGAGTAGCCTCAAGAGGACTGCAAAAAGGATTATGCTGCGCGAATACACGAGAAGTCTTAGCGTATAACTCAAGAATACTGTCGGGCACCCAGGTGGCAACGGGATTTGAACTATGCACCTGTGGACATCAAATCATCTAGCTAACCACGATGCCATTCAACCAAGAATACACATAAATCGCGGACGTCTTTTATATGCAATTACCGTCGAGAGGAATGCGAGCAATCTGTGAAGGTAAGTGTTTGATCTTTCATAATATTTCTCACACACACACATGCTTAAAGTGACATACCCCAAAGATTGCAAATGGTAGCTATGGGTGTGAGATAAAGAGAAAGAGATAGAGAGAAAGGATATGGGGAGAGAGGGGGAGGGAGGGGGAGAGAGAGAGAGAGAGAGAGAGAGAGAGAGAGAGAGAGAGAGAGAGAGAGAGAGAGAGAGAGAGAGAGAGAGAGAGAGAGAGAGAGAGAGAGAGAGAGAGAGAGAGAGGGAGGGAGGGAGGGAGGGAGGGAGGGAGGGAGGGAGGGAGGGAGGGAGGGAGGGAGGGAGGGAGGGAGGGAGGGAGGGAGGGAGGGAGGGAGGGAGGGAGGGAGGGAGGGAGGGAGGGAGGGAGGGAGGGAGGGAGGGAGGGAGGGAGGGAGGGAGGGAGGGAGGGAGGGAGGGAGGGAGGGAGGGAGAGAGAGAGAGAGAGAGAGAGAGAGAGAGAGAGAGAGATAGAAAGAGAGAGAAAGTGAAGGAGAAAGAGAAACAGAAGAAGAAGAAGAAGAAGAAGAAGAAGAAGAAGAAGAAGAAGAAGAAGAAGAAGAAGAAGAAGAAGAAACAGAAAGATAGAGAAACAGAAGAAGAAGAAGAAGAAGAAGAAGAAGAAGAAAAGAGAGAGATAAAAAGAGAGAGAGAAAGTGAAGGAGAAAGAGAAGGAAAGAGAGAGAGAGAGAGAAAGAAAGAGAAAGAAAGAAAGAGAAGGAGATAGAGAAGAAGGAAAGAGAGAAGGAGAAAGTGAAGAAGGAAAGAGAGAGAAGAGTAAAGAAAGAGAAGAAAGGAAGTAAAAGAAAGAGCAAAGTTAGCATACCTATCTTTACTAAAATGGACATAACTCTCTCATATGATAGCGAAATTGGATGATTCCACTTGATATAGAAAGTAGACTCTAAGGGCTTTCCAATAAGTGGCTGGAACCTATCAATCGATAATCAAAAACCACATATAGAGAGTATTTAATTCTCTGCATACTTCTTCAAAGACGTATGCTTCCCATCTACCTAGCTCCATTGTTTTGGCCATAACTTCCTCATGGAAGCTCCAAATCAAGAAATTCAAATTGCTATAGATTCTACACTTCAAACTCTTTCTTTTGATTGGATACATATCATATTTTGATCATTGCAAGCGATCTTTGCACAAGCTTTTATATGGTTGTTGGCTAGCGAGAAACTCTTTTTTTGAATTACTTGACTATCCAATTATGATAATTAGGAGTTCCTAATTATATTTTGAACCATTTTGGATAGGAATGAATTGATTTTCATACCTTTGCATAATATTTTTGCTCTCAATTATATTCATTTGAATACTTTTTGCATCAAAGTTTATAATTTTGGATTGTATTCTCTTCCAATGTTATGAAACTAACATTAGAATGTGCATGAAAGTTAGTTTTGATATGAATTAATCTATGCACATGAAGTTACACTAACTTATGTTGATTCATAAAAGCATGCAAATGTTGTTGTTATGTGTTTCAAGATCTTTGTGCAAGTATTGGAGTGAGAAAAGACCTTGTTACGAGGGAATGTTGTGCCCAACAACACATATTGGAAAAGCTTCTTGTTTGCAGGTTTCTGGAGTTAAGAAACTGGTTTGCTTACCACTAGGCTAATGCCTATCATTGTATTATGGTTATTATTTTTTTTAGGCTTCATTTTCTTAGGGAAGTGTTATCGAAATTTTTGTAGCCACATGACGTTATATGCCATGTGAGAACTAGAGTGATGTTGTGTTGTAAGAGAGAGGAAGTCTTATGTATGCAACATAACTAAAAGCATATAAAGTAATTAAAGTAGAGAAGAAGATGCATGCATATATAGATGATATGATTTCTAGAAAGGTGAAGTGAATGATGCATTTTCTGTCTATAAAAGATCATTTTTATGTATCACCACGATGAGTTAGGGTGAGCATAAGGTATGTGATAGAAGTACCATGAATGGGCTAATTTTGCCTTTAGAAAGTAAATGACAAAGATATATCCCAAGAACAACCAAGATGTGTTTTCGACGTCGAGTAACTCATGAGCTCATGAATTGTTCTTCATCGGAGTCTATGTACTTGATATAGAATTTTATTCCTAGTCGGCACAAGAGTAATATGGTTATGATCATCCATACAAGTATTAAATGCTTGTATGCGACTTATTGTGATTAGGTTAATGAATGTGCAAGAAACACAATGAATAGAATGACATCCATAAATATTCACTTCCATTGAAAGGTGGATACTATGTAAAGAGTCGATTTTTCCACAAGATGATTTTGATTATTAATTGGTTTGCATTGATCTAGATGATCATTATATGCATAGATATATTTCCATGTCATAATCCATCCAAGTGATCAGTGTTGACCGTCGACGCTTGCAGCTTGCTCGACAGTCGACGCCTCTCTGTTGCAGCTTGCTCGACACTGTTGACCGTCGACACCTCCCTGTTGGAGCTTTCTCGACAGTCGCATGAAGGTAGAAGCTGAAGAGTCAAGATTGAAGGTGAGCTAATGTTGTATGATGTATACAGTATGTATTATGAATAACGATATCATGTTCTTACTTCTAACATAGCATATGCATAATTGCATCATTGCATAATGCAAGATGCATCGTGCATGATGCAATCATGTATGTATAATGTGTTGTATGTGTATGTAGTATAGTTGTCATTTATTTCAATGGAAATTGGGATATGGAGGCCGAAGCTAATTGAGTTTTTGTGTTTCATCATTCATGTAGATGCCTCGCAAAGTTTGTGCAGAATGGGACTATGTATTGAAATTAAAGTCTTTGCTAAAGGACAATTGGACAATTCAATGCAAATATTGTCCCCATACATGAGATGGGGGAGCAAATAAAATAAGAGCCTACATACTTTGGCTAAAAGGTTATGGTGTGGGAAAGTGTCAAAATGCACCTAGAGATGTGAGGGAATCTTGCAGGAAATTGCATGGGAAAATGTCTAGTAGTGGAAACATTATGTATATGCAATCCCAAGGTGAATCAATTGGTCCTCAGAATGTGATAAGTGAAGATGTATCTCAATGTGATGAGCAAGGACTTGGGGAGTCATCTTGTGCACATGTAAGCAAAAAATCAAAGGCTTTACAGGGACCATTAGAGAAAGCTTGGAATGTCCAAGCTAAAAGTGAAGTAGATAAGGCTTTGTCGCTTTTTCTTTGCAGAGGACCTTCCCTTTTGGAAGGTGAGAAGTCCATACTTCATTGACTTTGCCCAAGCCGTTGGGAGGGAAGGGCCATCTTATAAGCCCCCATCATATCAACAATTGAGAGCAAAGGAGTTGCATTCAGAATAAGGATCATAGAAGGAGATTTGTTACAAATCCGTGATAAATGGAAAACTTTTGGATGGTTGGTTTGACACTAGAAATAGACCAATCATCAATATAATGGTATCATGCATTTATGGTACAATGTTTTTGAAATTAGTAGATATCTCTTGTGAGATTAAATCAAGAGAATTCATTTTTGAAATTTTGAAAGATTCCATTTTGGATGTTGAAGCAGAGAATGTAGTCCAAGTTGTGATGGACAATGCATCTAATTGCATAAGGGCTGGTTACTTAGTGGAAAAACAATGGCCTTATATTTTTTTCACTCGATGCACTTGTCATTGCTTGGATGAAACTCTCGTTGAAGGCGACTTACCTTAAATAACTACGATATAAAGCATAGTTATCTCTTAGAGATACCTAAATTACATAGTGAGCTAGTTTAGTGATTTTAAAAGAAGATTAACTTTCTTGGATAGAATTATGCAAGAGAGGTCTTTTTCTTTCAAAATCTTTGAAAAATATAACAAAAGAGTCCTCTTTAGACTTCTATATATCTTGGAAGATTTTTCTCATGAGGATTTAAGTCTTAGAAAATCCCATAGTTCTCAACTTCGAAATCTCTTATCCAAATTTTTAAAATCCTCTTGTGTTCCTCATAATCCGTTGATTTCAAGAAGAGATTTACTAATTACTATCTTTACTTCTAAGTTCTCCGGATATAGATGAAGTTGGTTTGAACTCTATTTTGAAATCAAAAGTGATAGAATCTCCTCCTTCTTATGTTAGAAAGCTTCCTTTGGTTACATACAAATATATGAAAGCTTTGGGTCAAAATTTAAAAAGCTTTCAATTACAATGATATTGGAAGAAATATGAAAGAGCAAGATAGATTGTCGATTTCTAGAAGAACTTGTTGTTGCAATAATGTTTCCTTTTCCTCCTTCGTAAGCAAGGATTTGGGTCATATAGTTTTTGCCGGTTGTTCTATTCTTCCTACTAATAGTTTAAAAGAACCTTTTTCTAGAGGAACAAAATTTATACTTCATACCTCTAAGGATGCTTGCATCCTTAAAGATATAGAAAAGGGCATTGATAGTTTCATTCTAAAATTTGAAGAATCTTTAGGTATTCGTGGAATTTTCACACATCGGAAATCAGTAGTAATGATGAAAGATCTATGGAGGTTGGTTCTAGGTACAAATGTATGAGATGTATGAGAAGAGATTGCCTAAGAGTTGTAAGAAAGAGTGAGTGTGCTGGAATAATAGTGAAAGAGGAATGTATGTAAGAAAGATAGCCTATATGCTGGAAATTATGGTAAAATCTGCAAACCCTAATTGAAGATGGGGTTCTCCTTTGAAATAAGCAACAACAAGACTTCTGTTCTTGAAGACTTCCCTTCTTGACTTGATAGGTAAAAGAAACCTGGTACAACATCAAGAATTGAAGAAAACCTGAATATATGAAGCTACTTACAAGATTTAGCCGATACACTCTTCAATGTGTTAGCATGAGAAAAAGGAACGAGAAATCAACAAGAAGAATCAACAAAAACATCTCCAATCTTCCTCTAGGATAGCCCCAAGATCTAGATCACTTGTTGATGAACAAGTGTGTATGAGTAGATGTACAAGAAAGTGACTCTTGTTGGTCTTTTTATAGACTATAAAGCCCCAATGACTTGCTTTCCCAAAACCTATTGTAGAAATCAGCTTTTCGTAGGAGATTAGTGGATTTTCGCTAACTTTTACAAAAATATGCTTTCAGGACTGCTCAAAAACGATTTCTTAAAAATAACCCACTAAATGGACAAATTAGCACAAGATATGGTGCTTTCCTTGATGTGTGAGCTGAGAGCCACAAATTGATGTTCTTCATTTTTGAAAAGCTTAGAACTCAAAATTAGGGCTAGGATTTTGATGCCATAACATCAAGGGAGTATTTTAGCAAACGGTCACAAAATTGTGTCAAGAGGGTGAACCCTCCACTAGGTGAAGCCCAATTTGCAAGTCAATTTAGATATGGACACGATCAAAGTTGGTCCAAAATGGTCAAAATTCTGGTGTGACGATTTGTTCATATTCATGAAGTACTTGAAGAGAGCAATCCAACTATATAGAACACTTGCCCATTCAACACCATTTGACCCTTCGGAAGTCAAAACTAATGTGTTCACAACAGCCTTTGTGAAACCAAAAGCTCATAATGAAACTCAATGTGAGAAGGAAAAACTACTGCATAAAATCAAAACTCATGGCAACTCCAAAAGCAAAGTGCCCATCTAAAAACCCCCGTGCTAAAATATTGTTAAACCAATTAAACTTTTGCGTCAAAACTTTTACGAATTTTTTTTCCCATGGTATATATTTTCTATATAAAGAGCTTATTCAAGGGGCTCTTAGGTATCACTTTGTGGAGCGCCTTTTGTGCTAGAGCTTGGTTGTTGTCCTCTTCTACTTGGAGGATGTGGAAGCTCATCTTCATCAACTTCAAGGTGTGTGCTACACATAGACTTCTTGTGAGTATTTTCTGTATATACTTGTGGGAGGAGATTTATTATGTTGGAGGAGATTATACCTCAACTTTTGGAGATCTATTGAAGTGCATGGACAACTTGTACATCAAAGTTAATCTTTTACCTTTATGCTTGTAACTTCAAGTATTCAAATGTCATGATATATTTGAAGCATGCCTCCTTACATCTCTCATGCGTGCTCTTTATTCTTCATGTTTTCTCTATTCTCTTTTTATCTCTATATTGATAGTATTCGCTAACAATGTGTTATTAGATAGGGAAAAGATAGAACACAAAGAGAATAAAGCCACCTGTAGAAGGATTCAATCTTCATGACAGGTACAAATCAAGCGAAGCTAAATATTCAGTGAAGGACATCAAGTGAGCAAATGATATAAACTGGATATTATATTGAAGAGTTGGATTCTCGGATCCATGATGATGAACATGAATATGATAGGTTTCAGCTTATACCACAACAACATTGTGGACATATTCTATGAGGTGCTGAAAATTCAGGCTATATGCTGAAATTTTTAATATATTTGTTGGATAGTTAGCATCGAGTTGGCAATCAGCTTTGTAACACTATTTGGAATTAGTAACATTGTACATAATGTTGAAAAACAACTTTCGGGGGGTTTGTCGGACAATCAACATGTGGTTGACAATATGTTTTCTCTTCTTGTGATGTACGTGTTTGTATGTTGGTAGGTGTAGATTAGAGTATATAATCTTGATTTGGGAGTCCTTACCAATCTTAAGAATCTTGAGGATTTATTTTAGTCTATATGCGAATTTAAATATATGATTCTTTTGTTGTCTTTATCTTTTCGGAAAAAACTTGGTTGAGAAGAGTGGGGGGAGTGTGAGTACTCTATGTGTGTGTGTGTGAGTACTCTATGTGTATGTGTGTGTATGTGTGTGTGAGTGAGTACTCATGTCAAAGGTCTTTGGTGTGTTTGTTGATACTTTTCGTGACCTATGAAAAATATAGAGTTACCAGAACCATTTGTATGTGAGACATATCTATGTAACATTAATATGCGTGTCTCTGTGTGATATGTGTGTGCACCTAGTGTCCGGTTAGGAGGGGAATTGTTAGCAAATGTTTGGTTAGGAGGGGAATTGTTAGCAAATGATCAAAATTATGTCAAAAGATTCAACCTTCCACTAGGTGAAGCCCAATTTACAATTCAATTTTAGATATGGACATCCAACATGGTCAAAGTTGGTCCAAAATGGTGAAAATTTGGGTGTGAAGATTTTTACATATTCATGAAGTACTTAAAGTGAGCAAGGAAATACTTGTCCATTAAACACTAGTTGACCCTTCAAAGTCAAAATCATGTGTTTACAGTAGGCTAATGTGAAACCAAAAGTTCATAATGAAACTCAATGTGAAAAGAAAAATCAATGGATAAGAACAAAAGTTGTGGGGACTCCAAAAGCAAAGAACCACTTGAAAAACCACTTGCCAAAAATTGTACTCAATGAAGCTTTTGCTCCAAAACCTTTACGAAAATCATTTGTACTAGCTTTTTGGCCATCGTATAGATAATCTACACAAAAAGCTTATTTGAGGTGCTCTTAGGTATCACTTTGTGGAGAGCCTGTCTTCTTCTACTTGGAGGGTGTGAAAATTCATCGTCATCAACTTCAAGGTGTGTGCTACACAAAGACTTCTTGTTAGTATTTTTTGTATATACTTGCTACCTCAACTTTTGGAGATCTATTGAAGTGGACAGCTTGTACATCAAAGCTAATCTTTTAGCTATGTACTTGTATCTTCAAGTATAGCAATGCAATGATATATCGGAGCATGGCTTCTTACATCTCTCATGTGTGCTCACTACTCTCTATTCTTCATGTTTTCTCTATTCTCTTTCTCTCTCTATATTAATTGTGGCTTACGTGCTAACTCTTACTACTGAAATGGAGGCAGTCATCCATGGTAAACATGCCTCGGAGATCAAGATGTAAATCTGTGCATACCAACAATCTGTCCTCTCATAGTGCTAGCTGATGGGAGGATTCAACTGCCAGCTGGGCATATGTATCTAAGGGGAGCTCCCAAAGGCTATGTATAAAAAAGACTGAACAGTGAAGAGCCTCAATCACCGCTAGGGCGGTCTCCTGTGGTACTGAAGCTTTGGCTCTAATCATCCAAGTCATAGAAACAGGTCTCTGAATCCTCCATCCATCTTTATGACCCACTCTACTGTGACCACCAATTGAGGGGACTCCAAACCTGTATTCCATACAGCATATTTGATGTCACGAAGGTATCAAAAAGCCAGAGTTTTGTTCGAGGTTCTTGAAACTGAACTTGTGAGGACACTCTCTCCAGTCTCCCCAAAGCTGCATTAGCTCTAGCCAGTCTAGCCTCTGTTGTTCTTCTCTGTAATAACAATGATCCTCTGAAGACCATCTTCTAGTATGTATATGCATATGTACTCTACCGTGTCTCTTGATAAGTAAAAGAGGGGGTTGATCTTCTGACTCTCTGTGATGTGGTGTTAAACACCACAGCCTTGGTTTTCCCAAGGTTACAGATAATCCATTATCCTGTGCAAACACATGTAATGCATCCCAATGTCATTGCATGCCCTCTGGGAAGTCAGATATCACTTAGTGGAAGTCCAGAAATCAACAACATATCCATATCCCTTGTCATCTCCCGTTCTCAATAATGGTTTGTACAGTCAAGGTGTGATCAAGGCTAGAGAAGTCCCTCCCAAAACCTTCCTGTCTGTCTGCTCGTGAACCTGCTCTCTCTGCCCATCTCCTCAACTGATACTCAAGAGTGGATGCATATAATTGTGCTAAACTGTGACCAACTATAATGATGCGGTACCTTGCTGGCTCCCTAGGGTTTTGGGGGAGGGAAAGGGGGGGGGAGAGAGAGACACACACACACACACACACACACACACACACAGACACACAGAGAGAGAGAGAGAGAGAGAGAGAGAGAGAGAGAGAGAGAGAGAGAGAGAGAGAGAGAGAGAGAGAGAGAGAGAGAGAGAGAGAGAGAGAGAGAGAGAGAGAGAGAGAGAGAGAGAGAGAGAGAGAGAGAGAGAGAGAGAGAGAGAGAGAGAGAGAGAGAGAGAGAGAGAGAGAGAGAGAGAGAGAGAGAGAGATCCATGTTTGTATAGCTGTGTGGGTGTATTTCTTGTTGTATTAACATGTGATCAAATAAGCTTGCTGTACTCCAAGCTGAATTTTTCTATGTGAAATGTGTTCAGTCTACAGAATATGAGTATTAAATTTTTAATATGAAGGATGCCATATTGCTATGCATGCTTTTGCTGACAGTTCATAAGAAAGGTTTGTCAGGTTCCTGATGCTGGTTGTTTGATGATGTATGCTTTCTAACAAAGCTTAAAATCGTATATACAGGAGCGTAAAAGATGGGTTGAACCTAGTTGTTTGTTTGAGCATATGGTTGTGGTTGGTCTTCATCCAGAAACTGACACACAGGCACTAGAAGCAGCATTACTAAAGAGGAGGAGTTGGGAAAAGGAGCTTGAAGGTCCTGAACGCCTTAGAGATACCATGAGGCAGCAGTTTCGAGGATTGTCTCCTCCAATACCTGAAGCTGAGGTCACTTTTCACCTATTTTTTACTAGAATATTTAAAATAAATATCTGATTTGGAAGTAGTCCTGCAGATTCTTTACTCATTTCCTCCTGGCAAGAAGCTACCAATGAGGCAGAAGGACTTGATTGCATTTTGCTACCCTGGTGGAGTTGAGGTTGGTAGAGTAATTGAATTTAGATGCTCGCTTTTTAGCTGTCAGAAAATCTCTTTGAAAGAAATGATCTGATTGAATGGCTTTTATGTTAAGGACTTCCTTTTCCCATTTATGCAATCTAATTTATTTTATCTGAGAAATGGAAAGCATGTGGTGCTAGCTATAGTGCATTATCTTATGTAAGGATACTTCCATTGGTTCTTGAAAGGTTTGCTTTCAAAATTTTAGAGCACATTGTTAATTAACTCGGAAACTTTAAGCGTTGAATTTTAGAAATGAATAACTACAACAGAGAAATAAAGAGAAGAATACAGAATTTATTGTTTGTCCTTCAATGGCTTTCGGATTCTTGCATATTTTGACAATAAATCTCACATTTGATGGATGCTCTAGATTGCTTAACTTCCTCTCTTACTTTATGAGATGTGTTGGAGTTTGAGGTCTGCAGAAGCATGCGAACAACACAAAGAAGAAGAAGAACACACAATATTGAATGTATTACTAAGAGAATGTACAAAGATTAGTAACTCGTTAGGGTTATAGGCCTATATACAAGTTGGGGAAAAAAACCTCCTAAGGAGGGAAAAAAGTGCCCGATGATCTTAGTGTGTTCACACACATCACTACCAAAATATATCAACAAATCCTCCCTAGGAGTGATGTGGTGAACAAGGAGCTGGCACTCATGTATAAGGAAGTGCCAAACTATGCGGGATCAATCCACAAAAGGAAGTAAGCCCAAAGCTTTGCCAAAAGCTTCAAACTTCTCCTTAGGCAGAGCCTTTGTGAAAAGGTTTGCAACATTTTCTTGTGTGGCATATATGCCAAATTGATCTCTCCAACGGAGAACCTCTCCCTGACATAATGATAGTGCACCTGAATGTGTTTAGTGGGAGCATGAAACGTAGGGTTCTTCGCAACTGCCAATGCACTCTGACCATCAGTAAAGATGGTGGTGGAAGAAGACTGATCAACACCCAAATCAGCCATAAGGAGTCTCAGCCACACACACTCAACAGTCGCTGTGAAAGCTTCCCTATTGTAGTTACTTCGATGAGCCTCTTGCCTTTTGGACAAGGGTTGCATGTCCTTCGAGGTGGAGATGATGATCGACTTCAATATCGGACCACGCATGGAGATTCCTTGCTCTAATGTTCCGCCCAGGCATGTGGTGTTCTCCTTTATCTCCTTCTCTCTCATTACCCATGAAGAGTAATGCTCAAGCTATCTCATATGGGTGCCACTTGGCACTCATGTGAGTATCATACTCAACAAGTATAAGAGGGGGTTCTCACCTCTAACTCATAACTAATGAGTGATACTCCATGTGACATTCCCTTCCTGTTAATTCTATTTTTGTCCTAAAAAATGGTATTAGAAGGGTTGATAAAAAGAGAGAAATAATAGAAATACCACTCCCACTACATCCCCATGTGTGAAAAACACATGGTCATACCTCCGTGTGGTTTCCCAATATCCTTCCCCTTAAGAAGACTCTTGGGAACTTAATCTGAAATTGGGGAACCGTCTCTGAAGGGTGCTAACCCGCTCCCATGTGGCACTATCTTCTGAAGTATCTTTCCACTTTACTAGACACTCTTTATATAAGTGACTTCTCGTCCGTTTCTCTCGAGTGCGTAATATGCTCTCAGGCTCATGTGGAATAGATTGAACAGAAATAGGCTCTACTACCTCACTGTTTGGAATGAGGTTGTCAGATTCACCTAGCCTTTTCTTAAGTCGGCTAACATGAAAAACTAGATGGATTTGGCTATTCTTTGGAAGTTAGAGCTGGTAAACCATCTTTCTTATTCTCTTAAGTATTTGGAAAGGTCCACAATACCTAGGAGATAGTTTTGGACAAGGTCCTGTCTTCATGGTTTCAGATCTAGATTGGAACTCTAAGATAGACTTGCTCTCCTATCTCAAAGTTAATATCTCTCCTTTAAGGGTCAGCATAGGCTCTAGCTCTATCATGAGCTCTCCTAATGCTGTCCTTAGCAAGCCTAAGCATATCATTCATCTCTTCCAAGAAGTCCTTTGCACCTTGAACTTTCTCATTATGCAACCCTACTACATAAGGAGCTCTTGGTTGAAACCCATACATAAGCATAAATGGACTATGCCCAGTGGAAGAATGTTTGGCACTATTATATGCAAACTCTACTATAGGTAAGTACTCTTCCCAATTAGTTTGCCTTTCATTCACATATGCTCAAATCCTATCCTCTAGGATTTGGTTAATCCTCTCTGTTTGCCCATCCGATTGTGGATGCTCGGCCGTACTCATGCTAAGTTTCGTATCCAACCTTTTGAAGATTGCTCTCCAAAAGTGGCTAGTAAACTTCTTATCTGATCAGAAACTGTGTCAAAGGAAGACCATATAACCGGTATAGGTTCTCTACAAAGAGTCTAGCCAACTCAGGTGTCTTCACTTTAGTGCGTTTCGGAATAAACCTAGCCATTTTGGTTAACCTATCCACAATTACCCAGACTGAGTCGTGCCCTCTCTGTGTCTTAGGTAATCTGACCATAAAGTCCATGGAGATACTCTCCCACTTCCCATTAGGAATATCCAATGGGTGGAGTAGTCCTCGAATCCTCAATCTCTCAGCTTTATTGACCTTGCATTTAGTGCACTTAAGCACATACTCTAGGACGTCCTCATGAAGTCAAGGCAAGTAAAATTGCCTCTTAACAAGATCATAAGTCTTGTTAACTCCTGGATGTCATGCACTAGGTGTGTCATGACACTCATACAAAATGTGCCGTCTCATCTCAGAATCTCTAGGGACACACACCTTACCTTTATATAACATATATCCATCATGGACACTGTAATTCTTCCACTTGAATCCTTCTTGAGTACCCGTCGATACTCCATCCTTAGTGGAAACCCATGTATCACGATCCCCATTCTCTATGCTTTCACAAATCTCGGAATATGCAGGATCAAGCCTACATTTCTCTCTAATGGACTCAAGTAACTCACTAGTGGTCTAAGTAAAACTTAGTCCATTGAGCATAGGCATGTGGCTAAGTGAATCAGCCACTACATTAAACTTTCTCTTCCTATACCTAAGCTCATAATCAAACTCCTGGAGGATCTCTGCCCATCGGCCCTTATGACCTTTAAGGTCTGTTTGATTAGAGAGCCACTTAATGCTCTCTTGATCAAACACTATCGTGACGTTGGCACCATATAGATAATGACGCCACTTCTTCAAAGCATGGACAATTGCATACAATTCCTTCTCATAGACGGAGTAATTTTTTTGAGCTGGTTCTAGTTTCTTACTCTCAAAAGCTACTGGTCGACCATCCTGAACTAAAACCGCTCCTATAGCAAAATCACTCGCGTCAGTCTCAACCACAAAGAGTTTATTGGGATCTGCTATATGTAAAAGTGGGGCTGTAGGAATTGCTACTTTCAATCTCTCCATACTTTGCTTCTGTTCGTCTCCACAATGAAAGGCTTTTCCTTTCCCTTTAAGACGGGACAACAATCTTGGCATAATTCTTAATGAATCCTCGATAGAAACCTGATAAACCTAGGAAGATCTGCAGCTCTTCCAAGTTCCTGGGATGTGGCCATTGCATAATAGCCCTTACTTTTTCAGGATCCATCTAAACTCAAACATAAGATCTTTAAAACTTTTAACCACACACTCTTGCAAGAAAGAATAATAAAAAGTCCTATCCATATTTACATTCCTAGCATGAAAATATACTTCGGATGAAATGTCTTTACAATGCTCAAAGTCCTGACTATACAAAAAAAATATCTCCTGTACATGCGGAAAATGACAAAGACTATACAACTCTAAATATGAAATGAGAGGTGCACTAGGTACATCTCTCTCACCCTGTATACAAAATTTACTTCCATTTCTTTCAAACTCAATTGTGTTGTTTTGATAGCTGCATTTAAGTATGTCTCCCTACCCTCATAGCCACTCTCTTCCTAACACAAGGTATTTCCTCTCCATATTCATAATTTGGAAGTCCATGTGATTTGTATAATCTTGTATCTTGACTTCCAAATTGGATACCATAGTATCCCATATCCTCTTGTCTTCCCCTTGCATCATAGATACTATGTATTTATGTGCACTAGGCTGTTGGGGAATCTTTAGCTTTTTGACAAGAGCATAGTTTATAAAGTTACGAGTGGTAGAATCATCTATCATGACTCGCACCTTGGTCCCGTATACACTACCATGAAGTTTATAAAGTTACGAGTGGCAGAGTCATCCATCATGACTCCCATCCTGGTCCCGTATACACTACTATGAAGTTTAATGAAGTCATGTGGTCAAAACTAGGGTGACCACAATGACTTAGTCAAACAACAGGTGTGCTCTATATTCTCCTGCATCACCTCTACTCCCTTGCAACTAGAGCTTCCATGAATGGGAAGTGTCTCCACTAAGTGGACCACCTTTTTTCCCTTTTGAGGGGCTGTACTACTCTCTGGTCCTTTCTTCTTTTCATCCCCCTTCTTGAGTGGACAGTTCCACTGTGAATGGCTAGGAGACAAACAACTAAAGCACAGGTTCTCTCTTTTGGCCCTCTCAAACTGTTTTATAGGTGACCTAGGCCCTTATGATCTTTGTTTCTTAATGAAAATTTTGCTTTTCCCCACTGGCAACTTCTTCTTGAACTTAGTCGTGCTAAGAGGTTTGAGGGGCGATCTGTCTCCATAGGAGTATATTGAGGACGGTTATGGTCCTCATAAATCTGGGCATACTTGATCGCCTCCTCAAGTATTTGGTGAATTTCTTCTTACCTCTCTCTTGATGGCTTTATCTAAGCCCCTAACAAACGCTCTAGTTTTCTGGAAGTCATCCAATCTTTAAGTTTCAAAATGATCTCCCTATAGTTAGATATATAGACCGTCAAAGGCCTACCTGTATGGGTGATCTTATCCCGGTCATCCCAGTTTCTCTCTTCCTCATTCTCAGGAAGAAACTCTTTTAGAAAAAGAGTTTCAATATGAGCCCAATCTGTAGGGCTAGAGTTCGCCTCCTTGAGACTCATCCACTACTTATAAGCACGTGGGCCAAGTGAGAGACTCTCCTCTAGCACACGGTACTGAGGTGGGGTGCCCTTAAGTTGATGCAAATCATTCCACTTTTGTAAAAAAGTGTAGATTGCATCCTTGTTTCTATCTCGGTCATCTCTCGTAAAGATAGATGGCTTCAAATCTTTCATGAGGGGAGCTTCCCTAAAGCTCTCTCCTTTATGCTTACTAGGAAAAGAAGAATCTTTCCTAGTCATCTCTAGAGGAAGAGTAGGAGTCTCTCTTTCCTTCCTAGCTAGGAAAGAGGTGATGTGTCTCAAGAGAGATCATTTGAGACTTAAGTTGCTCAATGAGAGATGTCATGCTACCTATGTCTCTCTCTAGCCTAAGGGTCTGCTCTTTTAAGTCTGCAAATTGTTCATGAGTAACAAACTCATCAAGAAGTTCCTCATAAATATACTCTTCTTGTCGAGGCTCTTTTCCCTCTAGTTTTGTCTCAACTTCGTGCTCAAGTTCTACATCTTCCATCCTGAGGTCAGGATTCTCTAGCTGTTCTTTAGATGGAGAAGTGTGTTCTATAATTTGTTTCCCCTTGGAATCCATGTTTTACTCCTCCCGTTTACTAACTAGAGTATGTAAAGAGAATGGAAGTAAACTTTAAATATGTAAGAAGAAGAGAAATACGACACTAGAGCACTTCCCTCGTACAAAATGAAGCTGTGGAAGCGAAATCCAAGTGATCTTTGAAGTGTGAAGGCGCTGATCTTCAATCCTCGCCAGGCCCAAACGAAAATTCGAAATGTTCGGTTGGCTCGGGGAGGTTCTAGTCACCAAAAACCAACAAGAACGGCGCCAAAATTATATAGCAATAGCCGCAAATGGGCAAACTGAGTCAAACTGAAGCACTTTTGAATTTTGACAGTCCTCGCCAGTCCAAAATAAGTAGTCCAGCACCTGTGCTTCAAAGATATAAAGCTACTCCAAGTGAAAAAAGTTGATTTGGATGCCAAAAGATGAAAAATTAGGTCCGGAAGTGGCCGCCTAGTTCCTGCTGAGGTGCTGCAGAAGGATTTTGGTTGACCAAATCTTGTCCAAATCAATCGTCATTCATTGTAAAGCGAAGCTTGGGAGTCTAGCTTCGTAATGTGACAAAGATTTCTGAAATTGAATGTCGTATCACCAAGCTATGGTCCGGAGAAGACGTGTATGTCAATGGTAGGAAGTGGGAAGACAAATCTTCATGAAAGGGTGACTTTGGAAGCTCAAAATTAAGAACCGGAAGCCCTGTTGAATATGCTAATGACCCATAGCCAATTTCCACAGCTCAATATACATGTGTGCATCATTGCTTTCCCAAATTCTAATCTATAGCATAAGTTCTCTCTCCCCAAAATTGAAGAAAAAACTCAAATTGTCTCTAGCCTTCAGCTTGTCCTTCTCCCCAATTCACAAGGCATATGGAGGGAATCTCGACGTAGAAGACTATTATCCCATATGTGAATGAGCAACGCCTTTTTAGGAGGTATATAAAAGGTCTTCATTCACTTACTTCATCCTAGAGAGGAGGTGAGGAGAGGAGCCTCTTCTTGCGTGAGCTGTCGGCCCCCCTTGTGTGAGGCGACGGTGTGTTCACACCTCGCGACAGCGCCCGTAGACTCTTTGTGTTGATGGCCGTCAGCGGCTCTTCTTCGATACCAATGTTGTTACTCCGATGAGGCTCTTGCCTTTTGGACAAGGCCTCCACGTCCTTCGAGGTTGAGATGATGACCGACTTCAATATTGGACCACGCACAGAGATTCCTTGCTCTAATGTTCCGCCCAGCCGCGTGGTGTTCTTCCTTATCTCCCTCTCTCTCATTACCCATGAAGGGTAATGCTCAAGCTATCTCATATGGGTGCCACTTGGCACTCATGTGAGTATCATACTCAACAAGTATAAGAGGGGGTTCTCACCTCTAACTCATAACTAATGAGTGATACTCCATGTGATACCTATGCTCAGCTTCACAACTAGAAGTGGCCATGCTAGGTTGCTTCTTGCTCAACCAAGATATGCATGAGCAATCAAGCATGAAGCAAAAACCATTGGTGGACACGCGAGTGTCATAGCAATTAGCCCTATCAAAGTCAGAAAAAGCATGTAAAACTGGCGGTAGTGATCCCCCCTTGGGATAAAACAATCCAAGTAGGGGGTACCACTCAAGTAGTGAAAGATGTGCTTAACCGCCTGCCAATGCTTGACACCTGGGCAATGCATAAACTTGCCCATTTGTGAGACAACAAACAGAAAATGTGGCCGAGTAATGCATGTGTAAATCAAGCATCTGACAGCCTGCTTGTAGAGAACAACATCAAATGCATCGCCAATATCATGAAGACTTAACAGTAAACCTTTTTCCATAGGAGTGGCAATAGCTTTGTAGTCTTCCAGGCCAAAACGTTGCTATAATGTGTCAATATATTTTGTTTGACACAAAGCTATTCCACCATTAACTTGCATAAACTGAATGCCCAAATAATGATGCAAATGCCCCAAATCTGACATCTCAAATGAGGCATGCACATCAGCCTTAAAATCAACAACATGATTCTCATTAGTACTAGTGGGAAGCATGTCATCAACATAGACAACAATGTTTAGAAGCACATCATTTGCACGCTTAACATATAAGGTGCTTTGAGTTGGACTTATCAAAACCCTGTGCAATCAAGTTAGCATGTATCTTTTCATACCAAGCATGTGGTGCTTGCTTCAGACCATATAATGCCGCACACTTTGTTTTCATGGCCTTTGTGCACAAAACCATGGGGCTGAAAAACATACATTTCTTCATGCAAGTCACCATTTAAAAATGCTGTTTAAATGTTCAACTGATGTACGTTCCAACCATGATGAGCCGCAAGTGCACATATGCGATGAAAAGTAGTCATCCGGCATGTAAGAGCAAAGGGTACACCAGCCATTTAGGTATAGTTTTTGCCTCCTCTATATGAGACCTCTCATCAACAAGTGCATCATATAAATACATCATCCTGATGAACGTGCAAAGGTTGAGAAATTGCCACATTTGGACGAGCACTAGACTGTCCACCTATAAAAAGAGGAAGCATAGTGGAAAGCAACGTTTTCGCAACGGCAACGGCAACGGGTTAGCAACGAGGGCAACGTCTGGACCTAGGAGTTGCGATAAAGTTATTTATTTTTCAAAATTTTTATATGTTTTTTTCACATATTTTGGGTCCTATGATATGTAATAATGTGGGATATGACTATATATACCATAAAATACTTATTACAATATAAGATATATCATAAATAATAGAGATTATCAATCTAACTTGAAAGTTGGAACTTGGTCGTGACTCGTGATTATATCATAACCCTCCACACAGCCTTAAGATTATATCAAATACAATTATCTCAAATACATCATCATTATATCAAAATTCAAATACAATCATAACATCAATAATCATAACATCATCATCATCTAGATTCTAGATTCTAATTTCTAACAACATAATGATCATAACACTTAACTTTCAAGTTTCTAGTTTCTAAGTAGTAAGTTCTAACTTCTAACTTTTAACAAATTACAATAAACATCATGATTTATAATATAAATGATAACACCTGGCATCATAGTACATACATGTCACATGATCATATCATCGTTCATACATCAAAATAAAACAATAGAGATCACTATGACAAATGATAAATCATAAATCATATGAATCATGACGCATGGCATAAATCATAAGTGGCAAATGATAAATATAAAGTCACGACTCACAAGTGAGTCATGATAAGTGTCCACTCAGCACTGTCATCACAATAGTAAATACATATCATGAAATACCAAATGTCAAACATGAAATGTCAAAGCCTCAAATGTCAATAATCAAACTCTGTCACTCTGACATGGTGTCAGATGACAAATCATCACTCTCATCATCATCATCATCATCATCCCTAGTAGTAGTGGTATGTGGTCGGCTACTAGTGGATGCATCACCACTACCACTAGGTCCTCTGCTGCTCCGAGATGATCTGGTATCATGCTGAGGTAAGGTCAACTCATGGTAAAGCATAGTATATAAGTCCAGATCCTCTGGAGGAATATCTGGAATATCTCTGACTTTCTCTATATCTACTGTGTCCACGTTGACCTCCCTCACATCTCCTGTATGTTTGCCGCTCTCCAAGAGACGCAAGTTGAGTGGCAATAAACTAGCCGCTCCAACTGCGCTGTAGATAATCTGTTCCTCTTCTTTGTATGGAAGAGGGCCCATGTGCTCCAATTCCTTTCACAAGGACTTACGCTGCAGTCCTGTGAAAGGATACGAATAGCTAACTCTCTCTGCATTACAACATAATTAAAAAAATAATTAGTACATACTACATAAATCATAATACATATTTATCACATGTCACACAGTACACTAAAGACTTTTGACTTAGTACTTACCAACTGAGGAGCACTAGCACCATACATCTCCCACCATGATACTGGCCGCAACTGAGCAGATCTCAAACAAGCCGTATCCTTTCCAAAATGGCCACCACCATTTTGGAATACCAAGAGCTGTCTCTCCAACTGAAGTCGCAACTCTACATCAGCTGGATAAAGCCTATATACATATGTGTTCCATGCACTCAAGAGCTCCTCATCCACGATGGCCTGCTGAGATCTCCATAAGGGATGCAATAAGTGTGCCATCCCATGGATCGGGCGATGAAACCAATCCCATCGATCCCTCCACACAGCCTTAAGCTGCTCAATCCTATAAACAAAGAAATTATAAATTTTAGAGACTAATTTTTAAGATAATAAGAATTTTAAGTGTCAAAAATTCAAAGTAATAAGTAATAACTTAATAAATACCTGTCCAATGTCAAATGTGGGCAACGTGAAAGGGACTCGCCAACTCGATCCATGAACTCATAGACGAGTCCCAATGTACTCCCCTCCATATCAACGATGCGAAGGACAGAATATAATGGATGTATGGCACGCACAAGTGCCTCTACATCCCTCCAAAATGAATCCGACAAGCATGTAATCCGTACAAAATCTGCTCTCGGGGTAGTGTGTCCATCCCAGGCAGTCCACTCTGTAGACACAACTGTCTGCATCAAAGCCTGCCGCACCCGAAGTAGTCTCTCCATCACTATGCACATGTAAGCAAATCTGGTCTTCGTAGGCTTTAGGATATCCAACTCACTGTATGATCTGAAAATAGCTAATAGTTTTGGTCTCTTTGTGAACAAAGAGACCACCTTATGGCAGGTGGAAAAAATAGAATGAATCCAAGGGATCTTTCCAAGATCCTCTATCAAAAGATCAATGCTATGTGCGGCACATGGGGTCCACACAATGGAGGGAAACTCTGCCTCTAACAATCTACCCATGGCCACACAATTACTTCCATTGTCGGTAATGACTTGCACAACATTCTTTTGACCGACATCCATAATAGCGTGGCGGATATGACCATATATAAACTTACCTGTGACACAAAAATTACACCAAATCAGCCATGTACATAGTACATAGTACATACTACATACATAATACATATATATAGCATATGCAAAATTCAAATGCGTATCTTAAAATTAAAACTTGAAATTTCACCTATACATACCTGTCACTGTAAGTCCAGGCTCTGATGCATCGATGGCGCGAAGGAACATAGTGCCTTTGCAACAATGCACTAGTATGTTATATACATTCCTTTTCCTGATGTCTGTCCATCCATCGCACATAATAGTGCATCCATACTTCTCCCATGTGCCCATCATCGGCTCTAACTGCTTCTCCACTATATCTTTTGTTTTGCGTAGCTCACTAGTCCTCAACTCCTCATATGAAGGACCGCTCCATCGATATCCTAATGTGCTCACTAACTCCATGGCTTCCTTCCATGCGGGTGTGCGTGCAACATTAAAAGAGAGGCCACACTGTATGAAAAGCTTCATTATACCTTGTTTGGCCTCAAGCTCCCGCTGCCTCTGAAAACCCGCACGTACGGATGCCGAAGAAAGTGATCCTCTAGGTGCCTTCACCGGTGGCTAAGTGTCACCCTCAAGATCGACGGTATCATGTCCATGCTCATCATTCCCTCCACTAGAGGATCCCATACGAGTCTGATGTGCTGGAGCATCGTGTGGAGGAGGATAACTGGAGCTAATAGAGGTGGAGGTGGGCCGAGAGCTCTGTGGATACTTTCTAGCTTCCCTTTGAGCTACCCACTCAAGGAGCTCATCCTTGATATCAGCTGGCATAGGCTGCTTGCATGCTGAAATGCCCAAGCCACTAAATTTGGCAAGGTGGGCTTTGATACGATCTGCCCCACCACCCCCTTTGTAACCACATAGGTTACATGTCCATCTCTCACTCCCACCCGATCCAAACTTCCCTTGGCTAGTCACGTACTTCCAACAACTTTGCTTTGGTTTAGGCATGGTGAGTCTCTCTCTCTCTCTCTCTCTCTCTCTCTCTCTCTCTCGGCTGAGCGCTCAGTGCTCTCGGGTGCGTTCGCTCCAAGGAAGAAGGCCTGGAAAAATGCCCTCTCCCGCGAGCCCGTTTCGGGCTCAAAGGAGAGGGCAAAAAAATTTGTCTGCAACGCAACGTGTTGCGTACGTTGCGTTGCGAACGTTGCAGACGCTACGCAACGCGTTGCGTTGCAACTATGAGAGGCAGCAAAAGTGTCATACACATCTTTGGAGCTAACTGATGTCTCCTTAGTACATGAAAGTAATGGCTGTATTGCATCTTTCACATAAACAACATCACGACTAATCAAAATGTGTTTAGTTTGTGGATGATACAAACAATAGCCTTTGCTTTCAGGATTGTATCCAACAAAAGTACATTTCACTGCTTTATCATCCAATTTCCTACGTTGTTGTTCAGGCACTAATGCATATACCAGACTACCAAAGACATGCACTACCAAAGACACGCAGGTGAGCAACAGATGGCTTCCGACCATGCCAAGCCTCATATGAGTGATAGTGATAGACTGCAATGCTTTAGTGGGACACCTGTTAAGTACATGTGCTGCACACATAGAAGCCTCAAGCCAGATAATATGTGGTAAAGCCTGACTCTTGACCATACACCTTGCCATCTCCATGAGTGACTTGTTCTGCCTTTTTGCAACTCCATGCTATTGAGGTATATATGGCACTATACATTGATGTTTTATCCAATGTTAAGCCAAAAATGCATTAAAATCAGAAGACATATATTCCCCCTCGATCAGAATAGAGGGTGCTCATTTTACATGCTGATAAATTTTCAGCCAAAACCAGAAACTATTTGAAGCACAAACACATTGGACTTTGCTTTCAATGGATATACCCATAGTTGATTCGGATGGGAATTGGACTTCAGATTCGGACAGGTTGGAAAGGCTGAATTGAGACCGGAAAACATTTCGGATGTTATCAGACATGATTTTTTTTTTTCTCTTTTAAATGAGATTAGAAACATAAATCAATGAGATTTGAAACATAAATCAATGAAATGTAAGCATAATTTCAATAAACACAAAGAGTATAAAGCTTAAAGTATATAGTAAGTTCATATATGATATCGTGAAAGACCAAAAGTCTATAAATATAATTGCAAAGTCATGTCAAAATATGCACATAATCAGTTATGTACAGCCATCATCTTCCTCCATATACTCCTCCTCCTTATCATCATCGTCGTCGTCGTCATCATCATCATCATCATCATCATCATCATGATCATGTGTAGGGTTCTCTATTGCAGTACTAGAAATTACCGAAATGACCTATATGTATCTATGGTATGTTGGAAGTCAATGTACATATGGTCCACATTCCAACAATTCTACATTTTGGACTTAACATTTTTTGTACAGTTTGGGTTAAAACTTTTTTAGGCTAGATAGATAGAGCTTGGCAAGAGCTATCTAGTGGTATGCTTCATTTCTTCATCAGAGGTCAGAACAGGGAGATAATCCAAACCCTAATTCAGCTCAAAATGGAGGAAAAGCAGATTGTGAAGCCCAAACTTCAAAAAGCTGAGTTAAATTGTCACTGGGGTCCAAAAGCACATATTTTTAGCGATCATGATAAAAGCTACTCTTAAAAATTATGATCGCATAATTTTACGGATCAAAAAGCTGAAATTAAAAACACTTTCGCTAAAATTGGTGGAAAACAACGATCGCTGATTTTTTGGGAGTTTTTCATAAAAATTTACGTGGAGCTTTATTGGGAGGCTAGAATATTATATAAGGTCCATATTGGGCACACTCTTGGACATAAGACAAGACATAAGCCAACTCTTGGAGTTCTGAAGCTTTGGAGGTCCAGTTTTGGTGAAGGAGAGGCTACTCTCTTGGAGCAAGATATCTTCTACAAGGTGGTGGTAGCTATCTTTTGTAAGTTAGCCTTATATTCTGTTTTTAGGATTTCTGTACCCTAATTTCATAATTAGGGTTTGCTGATTTTCAGATTTGTTGCACTATTTTGTGAGAATTAGGTTCGCTTCGTTGCTCATTCACTTCACACACACTCAGATTATAACAACATAATCTGAATTTTGTATCATCATCTTCTTGGCTATTCTTCCATTAGTGAGTGCACCACATCATATGGTTGAGTAGTACTCCCATGTTGTAATTTGGACATCCAATTTTTAGTGAGTAAGCGTTCAGCTTACGTTCCCTATCCTTGTCTCAAGATCTCTTTCTTTCTGTCTCTCACCTATCATCTTGATTAATTAAGTGTGTATGCTCAAAAGGTTTTAGTATTGGAACGATCCTGGGGCCCCAAATTCCAACACTTGGTATCATAGCATAATTGACATACACACTTTAGTTAAGATGAGTGAGATTAGAATTGAGATTGAGGACAAGTTGGATGGATCTTCTAATTATCCCATGTGGAGTTTCATGATGATGAATTTGTTAGTGACAAAGAATTTATGGAGTATTGTCAATGGATCCTTAACAAGACCAAGACAGAAGGTGAAGAAGGGGCTACAACAGCTTCAAGAGGTAATGGAGTTACTATTACTGAACCAACTGAAGAAGAGGTAACCACTTCTACATCCAGAGTCATAGGTAGGTCTTTACCTACAGTTCCTGCTATTGAAGATCAGGCAAGATGGGATGCTAGAGATGCTTTAGCACTTTCATACATAGCAATGAGTGTCAAAAGGCATATTCTACCATGGATCAGATCTTGTAGAAGTTCTAGACAAGCTTGGTTGAAGCGTGAGAATCTTTTTCAGAGTAGAAATCTTGCTAAGAAAGCTCACTTGAGGAGACAACTAGCAAATACAAGGATGAAGGCTTGTGAGTCAATTCAAACCCACATTACGAGACTCGTTGACTTGAGAGATCAACTTCTAAATGTAGGAGTTGAGATATTTGATGAAGAAATGGTAAATACGCTGATTAATTCACTTCCTATTTCATATCGGTCTTTTATAACCACTCTTACCCTTACCACAAGAGATAGAGAGGTTACATTTGAAGAATTAGAGTTCTTGTTACTTTAAGATGAAGATCAATTGAAGGGAATGGAAGAGAATGAAGAAGCACTTTTATCTTCATCAAAGGGTAAAAAGAAGAAGAAGGAGAAGAAGGAAAAGCAATCCATGAAGGAAAGTAAGTCCCTTTCACTTTCTACTTGAGATTCTGTTTCTACTACATCTAAAAAGAAGTCTTCTAAGAAGAAGGAAGTAATATGTTATTACTGCAAGAAACCTGGATTGCAGCATGTTATAAAAGGATTGCAGCAGAAAGAAAAAGGCATCAGGTAATGTTGCAGAAAATGATAAAAAAGGGAAATCTCAAGGTGATTCTTATGCCTCTATTACCATTGAAGAAGTAGCTTTTGATCAAGCAGCTTTACAAGTTCTTTCAGCAAGTCCTTGGATATTTGACTCAGGTGCTACAAAGCATATGACAGGTTGTAGAGATGTGTTTTCTTCCCTTTCCTATTCTACAGGTAGAAGAGTTACTATTGCAGATGGCAATGATTTGGATGTTGTAGGAATAGGTATAGTAGCCCTAAAGTCAAGAGGTGGTGGTAATTTTAAGATTTCAGATGTTTTATACGTACCTGAAATGAAGAAGAATCTGATATCTATATCTGCATTTTTATGTGATGGTTTTAAATTTCTATTTAAGAGAGATCTTTGTAAGATCTTATCACACAAAGAAGACAAGTGTATTTTGCAAGGTAAGCATAGAGGAGGGATCTGCGTTTTGTCAAAAATCAGTCAAGCATATGCGGTCAAATCTTTGTCACTGGTGGAAGATATGAAGCTATGGCATGAGAGATTTGGACATATTAGCAGTGTGGTTAGCAACGGGATGGCAACGTCGTAGGCAACGCGTTAGCAACGTGTTAGCAACGTGAGGAAGTTGCGAACCTAAAGTTGCGATAAAGTTGCCTATAATTCAATTTTTTTAATCAATTTTTTATTATTTTTTTTAGATTTTCAATACCCTAACTGTATAAATCTTCTTATAAATGCTTTAATATATGCAAAAACACACATAAGCATTATATATCAACGTTTAAATATTTCATATATAGATCATTTGACGTCGACACCTTACTTGCATTTCAACTTGGAAATTTGATCACAATGTGAATGCACATTAACTTTTAAGTCAAGCACTACTAAATAGATCACATTTCAAACTTCATAGGAATACTCAATAAATTCACAAATCACCCTTAAAACTTAAATACTCAAGTGATAAGAATGGAGATGGAACTTGGAAGTGAGCAATGAGCACATGCCACAAAATACAATAATCAATTATAATGCAAAATCTAGGTACATGAGTCATCTCAAAGAGTCAAAACAAAAGTCAAGAGTCAAGACAATCATACTATCATCTAAATGTCATAAATACATATCCAATGTCCATAACCACTGATGACTGATCAATGACTCATCAGTCATGACTCATGTGACATGTCCAAATAAATATACAAATATAAGTCAGTCCAAGAGTCAATCATCAGAATCTGACTCAATATCTGATGAAAACTCATCCTCATCAGGCTCATCCTCATCCTCATCCTCATCCTCTCTACCATGTGGAGCAGAACTAGTAGAGGCCCCTGCAAATGCTACGGCTCGTGATCGAGTACGTGTCTGGGAGCGAGTCTGATGCTGTGGCTCGGTCAACTCCTGATATAACATGCTGTAAAGGTCCAACTCCTCTGAAGGTATAGTAGGCATCTCATGGACCTTCTCTATGTCAATGTGGTCAATGTTGACCTGTCGCACATCTGCTGTATGACCTCCGCTCTCCAAAAGGCGCAAGTTGCAGTGGCAATATACTAGCCGCTCCAACTGTGCAGTAGATAAGCGATTCCTCTTCTTTGTGTGGAAGAGGGCCCAAGTGCTCCAATTTCTTTCACATGGACTAGCGCTACAGTCCTGTGAAAGAACGCGGATGGCAACTGATCTCTGCATGTTCCATAAAAAGTATGCATTATTTGCTTGAATTATGAGTTCAAAATTATGAATTAAAATTTAAATGAAACTTAGAAGTTTGTACTTACTACTTACCAACTCAGGTGCAGATAGGCCATATTTCTCCCACCAAGACACAGGTGACAACTGACTAGACCGGAGCATGGCGGTATCTTTCCCAAAACTACCCCCATAGTTCCGGAATAGTAGGAGCTGATCCTCAAGTGTCAAGCACATATCAACATCATCAGGATATAATCTACCTATGTATGAAGTCCATGCACTGTCAAGCTCATGATCCAACATCTGCCTCTCAGTTCTCCATAAGTGGTGTAGAATGTGAGCCATACCATGAATCGGTCGATGGAACCAACCCCATCGATCCCTCCATATAGATCTAATCTCATCAAGCCTATTTATCCAAGAGTCAAGAATCAAGAATCAATGTGAATGCAGGTGACATGTCATTGATGATTGGTAATATAAATAAGAATAATAAAATTTGAATGTAACCTTATCAAAATGCATATGGCATACCTGTCTGAAGAAATAGAAGTGCATCGAGCAAGGGACTCCCCAACACGGTCCATATACTCGTAAACGAGGCCTATAGTACTCCCCTCCATGTCAACAATGCGTAGCATGGAGTATAGAGGCTGCATCACTCCCACCAAAGCCTCTACCTCTCTCCAAAAACTGTCACTCAAACATGTAATGCGTACTGACTCTGCTTTACTGCATGTATGGCCACTCCATGCAAGCCACTCCTGAGAAACAACTGTATGCATAAGTGATTGCCTCACTCGAAGCAATCTCTCCATCACAATGCACATATAAGCAAATCTGGTCTTTGCTGGCCTAAGAAGCTCCAAATCACTGTATGATCTGAAAATGGAAAGCAACTTTGGCCTCTTCGTGAACAAGGTGACCACTCTCTGACATGTGGAAAAAATCTCATGTATCCAAGGGACCTTCCCAACATCCTCAATCAATAAGTCTATGCTATGAGCTGCACATGGAGTCCATACAATGGATGGGAACTCCTTCTCTAACATCTGCCCCATGGAAACACAATTACTTCCATTGTCCGTTATGACTTGGACAACATTCTCCACTCCAATCTCCAAGAGTTCCTGTCTGATATGTCCAAAAATGTACTCCCCTGTGATGGATAGGTCTGGAGTAGATGCATCAATGGCACGTAGGAACATGGTACCTTTGCAACAATGAACAAGTATATTATATACATTTCTTTTCCTAATGTCTGTCCATCCATCACACATCAAAGTGCAGCCATATTTCTTCCAGGTCTCTGCCATAGGCTCCAATTGCTTTTGCACAATTTCTTTTGTTCTTCTCAGCTCACTTCCTCTTAGCTCTTCATAAGAAGGCCCTTCACACTCAACCCCAAGCCTACTCACCATTTTCATGGCCTCTTTCCATGCGGGAGTGCGCACCACATTAAAACTTAAACCACATTTAATGAAGAGCCTCATAATACCTTGGGTGGCCTCCTGCTTCCCTTGCTTTTGCAAACTAGCCCGTATGGATGATGCATGTAAGCTGCCACGACCTGTAGGAATGCTCTGACTCTCCCGTGGTCTCTTTTGCTGCTGCTCTGATGCATGTGCTACCTCCTCTGTCTCCAAGGACTCCTCAACAAGAGGGTCTGAAGGAAACTCCCCTTGAGATGCTTGGGATGAATGTCCTTGAGGAATAGAGCTCTGTGCACTACTATGTGTTTGTGCTGATGCTCTAACCCCTCTTCTCATTTCCCGTGCTTCAACCCATTCCAAAAGCTCTTCTTTCATCTTCTCTTGCATTGGTTTAGAGCAAGGACCAACTCCTATACCTCCAAAACGTGCTAAATGTGCTTTTATTCTATCTGCCCCTCCTGTCCCTTTGTACCCACACAAATTGAAGGTCCATCTCTCACTACCTCCTGTTCCAAACTTTCCTTGGCTCGTGACATATTGCGAATAGCCTTGTTTAGCTCTAGGCATGATGGTTGACTGCTGTAAACTCTCTCTCTCTCTCTCTCTCTCTCTCGACTTGTCTCTGCGCGCAGCCCTGCTGAGTGCTCTGGAATGAAATGAGAAAGGGCCCTCCAGAGGGCCGTTTTCGGCCCGCTGGAAGGGCCTTTTTTTTAAAATTTATACGCAACGCGTTGCGAACGCGTACGCAACGCGACGTTGCGTTGCGTACGTTGCGAAGGTTCGCAACGCGTTGCGTATGCAACACTGCATATTAGTTTTGGAGCTCTCAAAAGTATCAAAGACAGAGGTATGGTTAAGAGTTTACCCTCGTTCGAGCTACCAGATGATTCAGATATATGTGAAGGTTGTCTTGAAGGTAAGATGCATAAACTACCTTTCAAGAAACATGGTCATATTATAGCTACCAGGAAATTGCAGATTATTCATTCAGATGTGAATGGACCTATGAGAGCATACTCTATTCAGGGTTTCAAGTATTTTGTTCTATTTGTTGATGATTTTACGAGATACTCATGGATCTATGGTCTTAAGTTGAAGTCAGAAGTCTTTCCTATGTTCAAGAAATTTGTAGCTATGGTTGAAAATGAAAATCAGGAAACTATCCAGATTCTCAAAAGTGATAGAGATGGAGAATACTTGTCAAATGAGTTCCATACATTTCTTGATGAGAAAGTATTACTCGACACCTTACTATTGCTTATACTCATGAGCAGAATGGTGTTGCAGAAAGAAAGAATAGAGTACTTGTTGAGATGATGCGGAGCATGATGTCATCCAAGAAGCTTTCACCAAAATTTTGGTTTGATGCAGTACATACAGCTAATCACATTTTGAACATGTCATCTACAAAAGCTTTAAAGGTAATCACATCTTATGAAGCTTATTATGATAGAAAACCTAATGTGAGTTACTTTAGAGTGTTTGGATCACTTTCTTATGTACATATTGAGAAAAAGGACCGAGGCAAACTAGATGTAAAGGCAAAGAAAGCTGTTTTTATTGGATATCCTGTTGAGAGTAAAGGATATAGGTTTTATGTTCCAGAGACGGGTGAAGTTATTCTTGCACGTAATGCTTATATTGCTGAAAATAAGGTTTAAAGAAGCAGAAATTCGAGAGTTCATTAGTGAAAATGACTATGGGTTTACTTAGAAGGAATTTGGATTTACATGTTCAGCCATATGAGGAGGGAGTTAAAATTCCTAGGATTCAAGAAAGAGTTGAAGAAAGAAGAATTTCACAACCTTCTACAGAGTCAGTTCCACAAGAGATTTGGTTCCAGAAATGGAAGAAGTTAGAGTTCCAGAAAGTCTTAGTATCTTGGAAGGAAAAGTTCCAGAACCTGTGGAAGCTCAAGGGTCTGAAAGAGTTTCACCGCTATTTAAGGATACACCTACATGGTTATATGAGACTTGGAAAGATAGTGGTATAAAGACTTTTACAGGAAGAACAAGGTGTCAGGCTAAACAACAACAACAAAAAGATCATGTAAGTTTTGCGGAAGACTTTGAGATTCATGATATTTTGGCACTTACCACAGTTGAAGATGAACCCGCATGTGTTAAAGATGCACTTTACATTCCTATTTGGAGAAAAGCTATGCAAGAAGAGATTGATTCTATTCTTAAGAATCAAACTTGGAAGCTATGTGAGTTACTAGAAGGAAAGAAAGCTATAGGTGTAAAATGGATCTTCAAAATCAAAAGGAAAGCAGATGGTACTATTGACAGGTATAAGGCCAGATTAGTTGTGAAAGGATATGCACAACAAAAAGGTATTGATTATGATGAGACATTCGCTCCTACATCTAGGTGAATACTTGCTTTAGCAGCACATTTTAATTGGCATATATATCAACTTGACATAAAGATTGCTTTTCTAAATGGTGATTTACATGAGGATGTGTATATTCAGAAGCCAGAAGGTTTTGAAGAGATAGGTAAAGAACATTTGGTATGTAAGCTTATAAAAGCTTTATATGGTTTAAAACAGGCACCTAGAGCATGGTATGAAAAGATACATACATATCTTTTGACCATTGGTTTCCATAACTTAGATGTAGCTCCTACTCTTTATGTTAAAGCTGAACCAGGTACGATGATTATAGCAATCATTTATGTGGATGATATTATAGTCACAAGTCCCAGAGATAAAGATTTGCAGATGTTCAATGAACAATTGAAGCAAACATTTGATGTGAATGATTTGGGAAGCTTGCATTATTATCTTGGGATTTAGTTTCTGTTTCAAGACGAGTGTATGTATATGACACAGTAGAAGTACATTGAGAAACTTTTGGAGAGGTTTCAGATGAGCGATTCTAAACCTATGCAAACACCTATGGATCAGAATGCAATTTTACTGATGATAGCAGATGCAGAGTCATTTGATGCTACTTTATATAGTCAAGCAGTTGGATGTTTGATATATCTTTGTAATACACGTCCTGATATACAGTTTGCAGTTTCTCAAGTATCAAGGTTCATGTAGAATCCGATAGTGTTACATTGGAAAGCAGTAAAGCGGATCTTTCGATATTTGAAGGGAACTTCAAATTATGCTATGGTATTTTCAAAATCTATACATTTGTTACTAAAAGGATTTTCAGATTCTGATTAGGAAGGTGATAGAGACACAAGAAGAAGTACTAGTGGATTTTGTTTTTATCTTGGAGATTGTCTTATCTCATGGCTTTCGAAAAGACAACCCACTATTGCCACTTCATCGTGTGAAGCTGAATATCGTGCAGCATTTACGGCTACTTTAGAGTCAGTCTGGTTGCAGAAGATTTTCAGTTATCTTGATGTGAGAGTACATGAACCCATTCAAATATTTTCAGATAGCCAGAGTGCTATAGCTATAGCAAAGAATCCAGTGCATCATGCAAGGACAAAGCATATAGAGGTACACTACCACTATATTCAAGAGCAGCTAGCTAAGAAGCACATTGAGCTAGTATATGTTCCTTCTAGTGAGAATGTTGCAGATATATTTACCAAAGCATTGACTAGAGATAGTCATGAGAAGATTTGTAGGTTACTGAAGCTTGTACCAATATGACATTGAAGGAGGGATTGTTAGAAGTCAATGTACATATGGTCCACATTCCAGCAATTGTACATTTTGGACTTAGCATTTTTTGTATAGTTTGGGTAAAACTTTTTTAGGCTAGATAGATAGAGCTTTGCAAGAGCTCTCTAGTGGTATGCTTCATTTCTTCATCAGAGGTCAGAACAGGGAGATAATCCAAACTCTAATTCAGCTCAAAATGCAGGAAAAGCAGATTGTGAAGTCCAAACTTCAAAAACCTGAGTTAAATTGTCACTAGGGTCCAAAAGCACATATTTTTAGCGATCATGATAAAAGCTACTCTTAAAAATTACGATCGCATAATTTTAAGGATCAAAAAGCTGAAATTAAAAACACTTTCGCTAAAATTGGTGGAAAACAGAGATCGCTGATTTTTTGGGAGTTTTTCATAAAAATTTACGTGGAGCTTTATTGGGAGGCTAGAATACTATATAAGGACCATATTGGGCACACTCTGGGACATAAGACAAGACACAAGTCAGCTCTTGGAGTTCTGAAGCTTTGGAGGTGCAGTTTTGGTGAAGGAGAGGCTACTCTCTTGGAGCAAGATATCTTCTACAAGGTGGTGGCAGCTATCTTTTGTAAGTTAGAACTTAGCCTTATATTCTGTTTTTGGGGTTTTTGTACCCTAATTTCAGAATTGGGGTTTGCTGATTTTCAGATTTGTTGCACTATTTTGTGAGAATGAAGTTCGCTTCGTTGCTCATTTACTTCACACACACTCAGATTATAACAGCATAATCTGAAATTTGTAACATCATCTTCTTGGCTATTCTTCCATTAGTGGGTGCACCACATCATATGGTTGAGTAGTACTCCCATGTTGTAATTTGGACATTTTTTTTTTTAGTGAGTAAGCATTCAGCTTACGTTCCCTATCCTTGTCTCAGGATCTCTTTCTTTCTATCTCTCACCTATCATCTTGATTAATTAAGTGTGTATGCTCAAAAGGTTTTAGTATTGGAACGATCCTATGGCCCCAAATTCCAACATGATAGATTTGTATATGTATATGTTTATGTATATGTTTATGTATATGTATATGTCAAAGTCACTAGGGGATGGGGATGGGTCCCGGGAACGGTAGTGTCCCCGGGACGGGGACGGTGCCTAGGGTGTCCCGAGGACGCGTCCCCGGGACGGCACTAAAATAATGCCGATTTCTTCAAATTAATCACATGAAAATCATGTAGAATGAATTTGCTAACATATTAAATCACCAATAACAAGAAAACCATAGAAAAAAGATGCTTTTAAGTACAAATAATAGACATGTGTCATGTACGAAGCACATTTGTCATTGATGGTTGAGTTAAACAGTTAGGTTTTAGAAGTACTACAAGCAGCAAAAGTGACAAATGAGAAGTCATATATAATTCTGATTTCATCATGTCAAAATAGGTGGAATCTGGATACATCATCATCATCATATCTAAAGGATGTTACATCATGACAACAAAAAGATGTTACATCATACCATCGATGATTGATCGTGTCAAAAAGATTAGTAACTAGTAACTACATATGACTAGCATGGAACATAGATGACAAATGTAGAGACTACAACATAAGTATAATGACTATGGAGAATCGAGGTGGGGAGTCTCATTTTCTGCAACGCAATCAGTGGCTCCTACATCTTCATGTTCTTCATTTGCCACTTGGTTTAACTCATGCTCTACCTCCCATTCTGTGAAAGGATCTCCTTCCATGCATTGAGTCCTCTGAAGCATCCTCAAATTGGCACCGACAAACACAAGATCATTAGCACGCTGCACACCAAGTCTGTTTCTCTTTTTTGAGGATACATGTCCATACACACTCCATAGTTGCTCAAGGCGACTCGTAGTGCAAGCCTGACTAAGTATTCGAATGGCCAATTGTTGAAGATTTGGACCATCAAAACCAAAATCTTCCCACCATAGGGCAGCACCAACACGTAATCTATCCTCTTGGGCATCTCCATATGCATATGAAGCATCTTTCCCAGTCCTATATTTGGATAGTTGATCTCTGATAAGTCTTCTAGTTGAACTATCCGTGATAAGCCTCTCTAATATGATCCTCCATCCATTAGCCACCTCTGGATCTGCATATTGTTTTTTATCTTGAAATTCTGGATCCAACATGTATGCTGCTGCATGAAGTGGGGAGTAGTATGCATTCCACCTGCTAACACAAATTGCTGAAATTCCTTCATACTTGTCATTATCCTTCACCAATGTTTTGAGTGCTTCGATAGTGCGATCCATAGCTTCATAAACTTTACCAATGCACGGCTCCATGGAATCCACAATTTTCAGCAAGTGCACAAGTGGATGCACAATATCCACAAGCTGAGAAATGTTCTCCCACCATGTTGCATCATCAGTTAATCTTCTAAAGTGCTTTCCTTTTGAAGTAGAAGCCTCTGGCATCCTTGCGAACTCATCGCTCAATAAGAGCCCTCTCAAGACACCACTACATTTCACTACACGATGTAACATGGTGAAGTTGTATGCAAATCTTGTGTCTGAATACTTCAACAAAGCAAGAGTAGACCTCTTGCTAAACTCATTCTTCACACGTGTGTGGTTGTTGATGAAACTAACCAATGAGTTTGCCTCATTAATTCGAGGCAAAATCCAATCCAAATTCCCAATGTCTTTGAGAATATTATTTAAACAATGAGCCATGCAAAAGCAAACAATAATGTGAGGGTACAAATTTTCAATAATTGCACCTGCAGCTCTATTCGAAGGCTCTCCATATGCTACAATGCAAACAACATTTCATGGCCCCACAATCTCTATGGCACTTGCCCACTCTGCTGCAAGTATATCCGTTGATTTACCTGTCTCAGATGCATCGTGTGAGGAGATGAAGTACATCTCTCCACGAGAATAAGCCACAACTCCATGGATAGAGCGTCGTTGAACATCACTCCATCCATCCACAAGCAATGATACTCCATTTCTTTCCCATGATTTCTTTATGCTCTCACATGCAGCCTCAACAAGCTTCTTCTCTTTCTCTAATAAAGTGGTGCGTAAGCTCTCCGAAGATGGAGGCACATAATGTGCTCCATATTCACCTATCTTCTTTACCATGTCTTTGAAGTATGTTGATCTATGAAAAATGGTAAAACAAAGATCTATAAGTAATCAATTATGACAAAACAATAGAACAATAGAATCAAGATAAGATTTTTACCGAGCTGCATTGAAAGCTATGTGGTCATGGTAGAAGAAACATGCCACTGCCGTGTCCACCTCCTCTTTCAATATGGGATTCCAATTTTCATGGAGTGTTTGTTCACGTTATTGACGTATATATGGCATTCCCGATGGTGTGGAAGAGGGAGTAGAAGGAATAGGAGGAGTAGGAGTAGGAGCATGAATCGGAGCCGATGAAGATGATGCTCTTGAAGAGGATGGCATAGAGGACCTCACAAATGATGCCGGGTTGATGGGAGCTTGTGAGGCACGACGAGCATGAATTTGTGCATCACTAATAGCAAGCTTGTTGAGTAATTCTTGCTTCTTCTCTGAAGTGATTGCGGAACAAAATCTTACTTCATGTCCACGTTCATGAAGTAAGTGTGCACGCACCTTGTTTGCTCCACCCGTTCGTTTGTAGCCAAATAGCTTGCAAGTCCATGGTCTTGCACCTCCTCCTCCTCCGGCGGATACCGGAGACTCCACCTCTTTCCACCATGTCCATTTGCTTGTAGCATGCCTCCTCTTGGTGTTTGATCCACTTGTTCGCGATGAAGAAGCCATAGAGCCTTAGAGGAGAAGGGTAAAGATGACAAGGCTGAAGAGAGGGTTGAGAGGATAGAGTCTAGACTCTAGACTCTAGGGAAAAGGCTAAAGCCCTTGAATATGCTCAAGGATTCATGGCACATGCACATAGGCTAAATGCAAGGAAGCAAGTGAGCTTGAGCCTTGTGAGCTTGTGAGCAAGTGAGCTCTATTTATGCTTGTAAAGGCCTTTAGGAACCTTCTAGATGCCCCCTAAAAGAAGGCGCTAAAAATGCCTCCAAGAATCAGCGCCCAAACTCAAATTTTGAACTCAAAAAAAAATTCCCGCCAGTCGGATCCGTCCCCGTCCGTCCCCGTTCCTGCCTGGTCACATATTGCCGTCCCCGGGACGCGTCCCTGGGACGTGAGCTTGTTTCAGAGGTGATCATGGGGACGGTAGACGTCCCCCTTTTGCGTCCCATGTCCAAGCCACTTGGGGACGGCGTCCCGGCGTCCCTAGGACCCCGGGACGTGTCCCCTTGTGGCTTTGGTATATGTATATGTATATGAATATGTAGATATAAATACATATACAAATAAATTATGGTATATGTGATAGTTGAAATGATTCAAAACTGTGTTTTTTTGCCTCCCAAAAAAAATTATGCAATGGTCAAGTCCGAAGCGCGTTCCGGATGCGGACATCCGAATAAACAAGTTTGAAAAGTTTGGAAAAACATTATGGATGTGTCCGAATGCAACTATGGATATACCCATGCATGCTTGGAAAAATCATCAATGAAAGTCATGAAGTAAAGGTAGTTCCCAAAAGAATGTGTTTGCATAGGGCCACAAATATCACTGTGAACAAGTTGCAATTTCTGAGTAGCTCGTACTGAACCATCTTTTGGGAAGGAGGAACGTTGCATTTTGCCCAAAATAAAGCCTTCATAGACATGTTTACCATGTGCCTCAAGTTTGTGCAAAGAGGACACCATTTAAGATTTTTGCAGGCGTAGCAAACTAGCAAAATTTAGATGACCAAAGCATGCATGCCAAAGCTTTGCATCTAACATAGCTTGAGAATCTTGAACTGCACATACTGAATCATTCACAAATTTTGCATAATATATGAGCTTATAAAACCAACGACATAAAATGCAAGAAGCAATAATGACGTCGCCAATTTGACAGATCATGAACTGTACATCTGTCATCAACAAATTTCACAACCAAGCCGATCTTGGCTAATGCTGAAATCGATAACAACTTTTTGTTGAGCCTTGGCACAAATAAAGCATCCGTCAATGTAAAAGAACTACCATTAGTAGCAATAGTGAGAATGATCTTACCGACTCCCATGACAGGATAAGAGGAGTTGTGGCATGTGATAGTATTCCCTGTAGGGGTAGACTCAAGTGAAGTGAAGAAACTTTGCTACGAGGTAGTATGTTTGGTTTCGCCACTATCAAAAGCCAAACATATGAGTCTAACACAGACGTACACTCTTCATGAGAAGATGGGTCATAACTCGAAAGAGTAGTAAATGCCCATTCTTCATTCTACATAGGATTTGGAGACACTGATTTGGGTGTAGAGGCCTCTACAACAACCATTCCAACCGCTATTTTCTTTGTCTCTTTTGCAGCCAATTTTGGAAAACTCTTTATGACATGATCATTTCCTTTACAATATTTGCAGAACAATTTTTGCTTTTCTGTTTTCTTCTCGTCTTTGTCATCCTTCTTTGATTGCTCAGAATTAGCAGATTTTTGCATACCAGTAGATTAGCTCCATTTATCTTTGCCCTTGTGACTAGCCAGGAAAGCTTGATATGCAACACGCATAATGGACCGTTACTCCCTAGATTGATTTTCGTGCAACATATCAGAGACTAACTCCTCAAATGTTAAGGCATTTGGATTGCCTTTCATCATCAATCGAAGAGTAGGAGCAAAACTCTGATATGAATTTGGAAGACCATTCAAAACAGTATGCACAAGTGAATTGTTTGGAAAGACTTCAATCAGCAGAAATCAAATGCACCTTCAAATCTTTGATCTTTGTCAAAAAACTGTCCATGGAATCTCCTTCATTTATGTGCTCACTCTCCAATTGTTTTCGGAGCTAAGAAACATGAGCCTCATTCCTTGCCTGGTATAAAGTGGTAAGTGTATCCCAAACATCCTTTCCTGTTTTGCAGGAGCGAATGTGAGGAATAATGGCATGTTTGATAGACAAGGCTATCAATGCATGTCCCTCAGCATTTCTGCCATCCCACGAAAGTTGCTCTGCAACAGGAACCACAACATAAACAGGAAACTAAAGAACATCATCTTCAACGCCATCAACATCATCTTCAGTAACTGTAGTTGTAGTAGGACGTTTTTCAACACCTTGCATAATATTCCACAGTCCTTTTGCAACCAATACATGATGCATCATATATGCCCATAATGGGTAATTGGTACCATCCAACTTATCGTGAACAACCAACATACGGGATACATCGATGCTTTCAGCCATGGCCACTGAGTAAAATACCCTCGTGCTGAAAAATGGCTGCATAGAAATCCCTTGTCGAGTTTTGCTAAACTTGTAGGAGATTTTGAGGCGCTACACTTGCGAACCGAAACCTGTATATATCTTTGGCACAAAAAGATGAACTTGCTTGCACATGCAATATGATAATGCGTTCGGAGGCCGAATTGAGTATGCTCACCAATTTTCGTGCGATTCTGAGATTGTGACTAGAGGGGTGTCGACGATGCCCTAGATGAAGCAGTGACGTGCCCTTATACCAATTGTTGAAGTTTGAGGTCTTCGGAAGCATGTGAACAGCACAAGGAAGAAGAAGAAGATGCTTGGAACACAACATACAACACTGAATGTATTACCAAGAGAATGTGCAAAGATTAGTAACCTGCTAAGGTTATAAGCATATATACAAGGAGGGGAGGCAAAAACCTCCTAAAGAGGGAAAAAAGTGCCCCGACGGTCCAAGTGTGTTCACACACATCATTATAGTAAAAAAAATCATACGATTTTTTAAATATAAAAATCGTAAAAATCGTAAAAATCGTAAACGCGATTCAAATCTTTTTAGCGATTTTTATTCAAAAAATCGTTTGAATGTGGGGTTTTTTTATGTTGTTGGCTGGTTGCTCCCCATTCTTGCACATGAGTATTTGAGTGTATTTTGAGCTTCATTTTGCATTTTGCTTTGCATCTAAGCCTTGATAAGTTGATCTTGAGCTTGAGTCTTGAGGAGCTAGAGAGAGAGAGATTTCAGCCTTGGGACACGGAGTAAAAAATAAATAAGAGATTTTTTATTCAACTACTAGCGTGTGATCTTGGGCATGAGAGAGTAAAGTTTTGAGTATAATCCTAAGTTTTTGTTAAGCTTGTCCTCTTTAGTTTCTACATTACATTATATATCTTTGTATCCATGGCAATGAATGCATATGTTCCACCATCATATTATACAATCAAAAGAATAAAACCAAGCTGTCTATTAATAAAACCTACATTGACCATATGACATTCAGATCTGCATCTTTTGAATTCCCCAACCAGACTTTTGGTTGCATACCTTATGTACAAGAAAAAAAAAAAATCTCTTCTAATGAATAAAAACCTCGATTTTTATTTTTATTTTTAAAAACTTCTAAGATTTAAACGATTTAAATCCCGATTTAAAT
>CM035432.1:148426722-148444222 GCA_020310875.1 Ceratopteris richardii
AAGTTTATATTGTGATCATCAAGAGTCATGTTTCAAGGCTCTTGTAATTGTCTCCAAGAAGTGGAAGATCCTAAATCAGAAGCATGTGATATTTATTGCTAAAATGGAATCACATGATATTATGAATTCCATAGTTTATTTTTAAATCCAACTGTTCTTTGTGCATCTCATTTTAAAGATTTTATCCATTCTCATTCATGCGAGCAAGGTTGGAGTACAAGACTTCTCTCTATTTTGTCTTTTTCACAACTGAAATGTTTGGCATCATTTTAAGCTACCTAATGTCATTCTGGTAACTTAATGAATAGTTAACAAGAACTTTGTCTTTTTAAGATGTAAAAGTCTGGTGTAACATTACACATAAGTTTTAACCAGAGAGAGTGGGACAGAATCAAACTTGATTGTGCTGACTGTAAGGCTTATTCCCTTCTGTGATAATGCAGGCATATTCGGTAGAGCGAACTCCTTCTATGAGTGAATTAAATGAAATAGTTTATGGCCAGGTAGATATTTGTATGTTGAACTCATAACTGATACACCTCTTTCTTTCTTGTTAGTTTGTCAGCTGATCCTTTGCCGATCTCTTTTTTTGGGGATCTTCTTGTTTATAGGATCATGTGATGCGGGATGATCTCTCATATGTTTTTCTGCTGAAGGTTTGTGACAGTATGTTGTGTTTTGCTAGAGTATGGCAATATGTCATGTTGATTAATTTCCCTGCCTCTTTGGCTTCATTGAGTTTTAGGTTGCAGATAATGCAACACTATATGGAGTTTGTGTCTATGTGCCCCAATTGGTGAAGCAAACACCAGGTTTAATGACCCTTGGCTCTAATCTGCGGTCAAGGAGCTCCCCAGCACCATTAAGTCGGTTCTCTTTGACTACTTACCGATGCTATTGTCTTCTTACAAAGCTGCCCTTTTTTGACCTTCACTTTGAAGTCTTGAATAGGTACTTTTTTGTGGTGCCTTACCTTCGAATTTATTGCTGCCACTTCATCTAATTTATCGTTGCCTTGTGAAATTGGAAATGTTGTATGTGCAGTATTATTACACAGGAGCGCTTAGAGAGAATAACAGAGTGTGTAAATGAAATGACAGTAAGTCCCTATGAGAGTGGGGGGAGTGAATTGAGCGATGGTGTGAATGCAATCCCTCCATCTTGTACAGAACAATATGGCCTCTCGATTGATTTGTCACCCATAGAATCTAATGAGATGCATCAAACACTCAATCCTTTCAAGGAGGCTAATATCGACCACCCAGCAGCTTTTGCTAATGGAGATTTTATAGCTTCTAATAATAAAGTAAATGATTCATGTGCCAATGAGCATTTTGGTAGAGCTGCTGCTGTAGTGGAGGATCCAGTGGCCTTGCATAATCTTGCAGATCAGGAAACAGCAGCTTCCATGTCTTCTTCATATGACAATGGAGGTCTATCAAAGTCATCTGAAGTAAAGGAAGTATGCTTTAACCATCAGATGACAGGAGATGAAGAGAGAGTGTCGTCAATGTCCACAGAAGAAAGGCTGCATCGTGTTGACAGCCTGGAGTCAGTGAACAGGTAACAGATTTTACTTGATATGATCTTATGAGGTGTCTTTTATTCCATGGATATTGTGGAACTGATTCCTGGAATTCTTGAAAGAAAAAATATGTAATGTACAAGGTTTTCCCTTTGAACTCCTTGATGGGTTAGATTTGTGTACTTTTGGTAGAAACAGATGAGTAGAGTTGTCAATGACAAATCAGTCTTTTCAAAGTTTCACTTATGCAGCAATGTATATTTTTGAACTCTTTTACCTGAAGTTTGGCAACAGAAAGTGAGCACCTTGAAAAAAAAAAACCCCATGCAACCTTCCACGTGTCAGCTTCTATGTTGTTAGTGTCCCATAAACATTTGCATCCTATTTGTGATGCTCAATGTTTTTGATCAGCAATGGATCTTGGCAGCACTGTTTACAGTTTTCGACAAAGTATCACGTCAGATGATGATGAGGCAGAGGAGGAATCATTGTCCGGGCAGGATTGTAACTCTCTTTCTCGATCAGAGCTGGTCTGGACAGAGGTATATGGTGTTTTTCTTTTTTTGGTTGTGTCAGAATCCCATCTGTTTCTATCGAAAAAAACTTGTATGTCTAGGATGATCACTGCCTTCTGCGAATATTATGCGAGTACTACAAACTACATGTACCAGCTAGGGGTTCTTCATTTGTGTTTCAACCATTGGAGCACTTGCCTCCATTAAATTTCAAAAGGCTTCCGAATGAAACATCAACTTTGCTTGGGGGAAGATCCATTGACCCCAGCAACTGCCAGACAAGTTTGGAAATAGTTGAGGTAGATAACTGGTGTATGTTAGTACTTTTCTGTTTTGGCACAGCTGCTTGCTGAAATTTCTGCTTTCCAGAAATGTGGGTGAGATACAATGAAATATTTATTTTCTGCAACCTCATTTTGTGTTTTCTGTTTTCCTTAATGTTTTCAGTTTTTGGAAGCCCTTGGGATTGTTTTTAATCAGTTCCTAATTATCTATATTTTGTAGTGATTCATCTGCTCATGAAAATAGTTGCTAATCCAGGCCCAAAGTGCTCTAGCAGCAGCTGAAGAGGCTGCAGCCCTTTCCATTTGGAGCGTGGCAACGTTATGCCGAGTCCTTTCACTTGAAAATGTAAGTTATGATCCAGCATGTATGAATTCACCTTTCTTAAATGGACAGAAAGGCAATTCTTGTTTGAGGTTTTATCATTGTTATTGTTACAGTATTATTATCAGAAAATAATTCTCATTCTCTAAATAAAAGATTTATTCCTACATGTTCAGATACACATTCCCTTGCAATATAATACAAGGTTTCTTGATTGTTATTCTGGATAAAGTTATTCTTATCATTTTCAACAGAAGTTGTAGAAATGAGGTACTTTATAGCATCTTACCATAAAGTCAAGGAGTTTCCCCTCCTTGCAAGACACGTTTCAGCTTTCCTCTTTGATATCCTGAGTTGTATTGGTGGAATTTGTAGTAGCAGTACAACATTATACGAATGAAGATTTCATACTGATTCCTGCACATTATGTTGCGGAAATCATCATAGACATTTTCTAACATACACGTTCTTTTTTCTGATCAGAACATCACATTCTGAGCATCGTGAATTATGAGTAGAGGAATTAACTTTTTTTTTTTTGTAATTAATTTGCCAACTTTGAAGGTTTTGTTGTTTTTATTATATACTAGAAATCATCATCATTTGATTGGTGCATGGCCTGCTTCTCAAAAGGATTGTTAATGACATTGTACTTGGTTAATCGCTTGTAATCCTTTCAGTTTTGTAGAGATTTGCTGACCATAACAGTACATTTCTTGCTGGTATTCTTGCACAGAAACAGCATGTGAGACTAATGAGAGTGAGGGAATGAAGCAGAGCAGACTAACTGAATTTTCATTATCTTGAATTTAAGTTCGATTGGCTAAAAAATTTTTATTATACTTTTGCAGGTCCTTTCTTTGTTCAGTTGTGCACTTTTAGAGAAACAAATTGTCATAGTTTGTCCAAACTTGGTAAGAGTCAACTTGCTTTGTCATTTAGACAAGCTCTCTCTCCCTCTCTCTCTCTCTCTCTCTCTCTCACAAGCAGTATGATCACGAAGAAATCAGGAGTGCACTTTCTATGCTTTCAGATTTTACTTAAATGTGCATGCAAATGACAATATGTGCCTACACATCACACATACACAGACAATCCATATGCATCTACATACACATAGATATACAAACATGTACAATATATTTACAGGTATGAATTTACGGATGCACATTACATATACTTAGCCCAAATGTTTCACATTACAGATGAGTACAGATAATTTTTGAAGGAGTCTAACTGAATGAATTGTATATAAAGATGTGTGATCTAGTTTTTGATTGTAAACATACTATTCAGTATGTCCATGTGTGTCTATGTTTATGTATGTTTATATGTATGTATGCATGCATGTACGTATAATGTATGTATGTATGTATATATGCACGCATATGTATCTGTGTGTTTGCTATAGACATTTAAGCTCTTTACCCATCTCAATTGTGTAGGACATGGAGCTAGAGAAGTTTACGTTCATGGTGTGTACTATGTAGCTTTAGGGTAGAGTCTAGGCTCATGTTCATCTAGAGGTTGAGAGGACATGAAAATGCTAATTTTGGGTAGGCTCATATCATTACCATGTCTAGAGTCCACCTTAAATATGCGCTAAGGAGTTGAAATAAATAGAAGGCAAAGAGCACACGTACCAGCGCCATGCCAAGTTCCTCCATGCAAACAAGTCAAACCACAAGTCATACTTAGAAACATAAAGGGAGGTCATTAGACTCACCTCCCAGCCAAAGATTCACCTGTGAACTTGGACTCTCCAGCCACATTGGTGGCCATAACCTCAAGGCTTAGCATCCCATACCATCACACCTAGACTCTACAAGTGTATAGTGGGCTCCACCAAGGACGAAGTGTCGGAGTGCCCTATGCAAGGTCCACCTCCTATTTATAGACTCTTTTAAGGAGGTGGACCAATTCACATTGGTTGGGTAGTGCACACTTGGCCTGACACTTTGACCACGTGCCAATCCAATTGTGCTTTGGGTTTGGGGGCATGACACTTCCTCCTTAGACCTTAATTTTCCATTTCTGTCAATCACAATTGTTTTGCGTAGAAATTGAGGGCCCGATCTTTCAATGACCTAATCAACTCCTAAGTTAAAGTAAAATAAGGCATGTGCTTCCACTCCTTTAGTTACCCAAGATAAGAACCCTACAGGACTTCCCAACCCTCTAATTTTGAACCATCTCAAGCTTGAGAGACCTACTTGTTAAAATTTCCTAAGCTCCATGCCTCCTTTTGAGGCATCACTAAATCTTCCTTGTAGAGCCACTTTTCCAAGCGATTGATATGCAATACATTCATTGGGATTCCCTGAGGTAAATCTGACTCATAGGTACTTGAAGTACCTTCTTTCTTGTCGAGAACGGTCCAATACCTAGAAGGTAACTAATTAGGAGGACCCACACCATCGTCTTGAGTTTACTAGCGATGATTTAAATGGCATTGTGATCTTGATGGGGTCAACCAATATCTCGTGAAAGAGTCACTAGTGGTGCTAGCTCCACTATCCGGACTCAGTAAGTTAGAAGATACACATATACGTACCTTGTGCTTAGCCTCGATTGACATAGCACTACGTACATCCCAATGTACACCCTCTAATGAAGGTTCAAAATAGATATCATGCAGAAATATGGGCTTGTCAAGGCAAAGATACAAACAGGGGTGAGATAGATTTGCCAACACAAACCTCATCCTAGCATCTCCTTACCTCCCTCTACCCTAAAAGCAATCTAATGGTGGTGGAATAATTTTCTAACATCTTCCTCTCATGTAGTGAACCATGCAAGTGCTCATGCTCCAATGATTAGCATGCTTAGAAACCTCTCTTGGACTAACTCTTGGATCCCAAAGAGCAATCCTAATGGAAGTTTCCTCTAAGAGAAAGGTGTAGAATAACTCAGATCTTTATGGAACATAAGATAGCGTACATCACAAATCAAATCAAGGACAATGGTCACCATACTTGTAACTTGAGATGAATTTCAAAATAAAATCTAGATATGGTTCTCCCCCCCTCGCCATATGAGTAACGGAGGTCGAGGTCAACGTAGGGATACCCACAAATCAATTACTGATCTTGTATAATGAAGAAGAGTCATAGTGATCAAGAACTTGCAATGCATCCAAAATTTGTTTGGCCTATGGCATCAAGTTTCAACTCATTAGAAGGAGTGGATTGAGCCATGCCATGAAATAAATTGAATAACATTTACGAATTTCTATGTAGATGATGATTGGACTAGAACCATTCTTGATGTCCTTGATATCCTTCATGAATCGAATGAAGGAGTGGATTGAGCCATGCCATGAAATAGATCGATCACTCAAAAGGCGCTCACCATTTCGGCATGAATGAATTGCTTGTCTAACATAGCACTACCTACTCTTGGCTAGTCCTCCATCCTTGAGGATGCCTTAACAGAAAATCCAAGGAATGGGACATATTCAGCTCATGTGCCATATGTTGAGTCCACTCACTAGTGGATACCCACTAAGACCTTTAATTGAGTGCATCCTACCGTATTGAAAACAAAGACCAAATGATGTTCTCATGATTGAAAACAAAAGAATGCAATCAAATACACAAATGTTTAATAGATAAACAAAAGAATGTGCAAATAATGCAATGAATCCAACATGCATAGTGGATGCACTACTCTCTGGTTCATCATTTAGGAATTAGATTTCTCAATCACATGACAAATACCCTCTAATAAACTTGAAGGATTAAAAAAGTCCTTGATCACAAAGTAGATATCAGTGGTGACTCAACCGAGGGAACAAGTCCTCTGTCACATGGTAGGACTCATTAGTGGCCATTGAGGAAAAGAATCCTCTCTCACATGGTAATCTCCAATGGTGATCATTGATGAACTAGATGTTTTGTGTCTTTTGGCTAACATTATCAAGTACTTGCCATCTTATGTGTGAGACATGAACACATGCAAAACTTACACCCTTAGGTCACAAAATTGGCATCGAGATGTGTCGAGAGTAGTCCCTCTTTTTAGGGATCCACCATGTTGAAATCACCCATAAGCAACACCCATGGATCCACACGTTGGTACTCAATACTACCTCAACCATGGTTGTTATTGGACCCATATTGTTTCTTTGCCATATTTGTTCCATATTTGTTTCATACTTCATGTATGAAACATATATCATTCTTTATTTTCTTTGGTAGCATTATATATTGGAAGAAACCGAAAACATGACATGCTATTGAGGAATTATTTTACAACAATATGTCTTATGATTTTGGGTTAGCATGCTAATAATTTACATTTTAATTTGTTTCATATATTAAATTTTTTATGACTTTTCTTTTCTTTCCCATATGTGACCAAAATATATCTTTTAGTGATATGATATTTTGGTCACATATGGGACAACATTGGGTGTTAGAACCATACTTGTTTCATACTTCTATATGCATATGATATGGACATATGGTCATTCACCAAGCCTTCACTTGTACCTTGGTCATTCATAACTTATCTATACGAGTAGATCTCATACTCGATAGACAAGATAGGTCAGAATAGGCCTATTCAAGAGTCCTAGATCTCAAAATTATTCCTTAAAGTGTCGCTTGATCGAAGAGATGCCCATTATCTCCATGGGATCTAAGCCACATGTGAGATAGACTACTCTCTCTCTTTTCGCTCTCTCCCTTTGTGCCAATGTGTTGTCTTTTTGTTCTTTTGTTGTCGTTGTTGTTGTTTTGATCACATAAGTTAAAGTATGAATAACAAGAATTAACAGGTAGCAAGGTAAGGAAGAGCATGGTCGATAGTCAAGGAAGGTAAAGGCAAGGGAAAAGGTCTTCTAGATAAAGCTGGGTGGACCACCAACTTTCAGTGACTATTGCAAAAGTGGACTGGACTCGGGCCACCAACCAGACTTTGACCAATAGCCTTGGGTGGCTATTGTAGGCAACTACTACATGCTTGGACCACCACTCGCCTGGATTGGACCACCACCCACTTGGGCCACCATACACTTGTAAAATGAGTAACCACTTGGAAATCCCTTTCTGAGCGGAAGTAATTGCCCATGACCATGACTCACATTGTGAAACTGCCTCTACTAGACCACCACTGGTTATTTGCAAAGTTTTTTGTCCTCATGGACAGAAAGCTTCCCAAATATCCACGCCTCCCTCGTCCAACTCAAAGGTTATAGAAAGAAGTATCCACCTAAGTCTGGGAGATATAGTTTGAGATATAATATGCTTTTGTACATTTTGAGAGCACTTCTGACCCATTGCTCTCTAATCATACATAGAAGCTCACTAGTCCTACAAGGGAGTCCATACCAGTAAGTGCTAGTGCAATAACCTTGGAAGGAGAGACTCTTTACTACCCACACTTGTTGAGAATCATGTATTGGCATTTATCTTGAAATGTGTTGAGATTCTTTGTATTTGCATTGTCCTCCTTCTAGGTATTATTTCTACCTAATCTTAGTGAGTTTGTGAAATGTACTCTTTGATTCATGGTATGTGATGTGCATTAAGAGTGTCCATGTGGTAAAGTGAGTATTCAAGAGATGTGCATATTGCACTCCCAAAGGAATCACATATTGTTCACCACTCTACATGTGAAGTTGAGCATGCTCGTCGGGACTTTGCTCTTGGAGCCCTAAATAATTAGGGCACTTACATCATTTGTGATGTCTAATTGTGTAACCACTTATTTGTGTGGTTTTAGGTCACTCCACCATGCTTACTTTGAACTTCAAGTCGTCGTCATACACAAAGGAAATAATCTTGCATCCCAGATTTCATGTGACTTTGCATATCTCATGATTGGTAAAGAATTTGGGAAATTCAACATCACGATTCATCACCACGTCCGGAGCATGCCAAAAACCTAAGAAGGACTCTCTACCTCCCTTATTTCGACATCCAAAGACCCTGTTTTGGTTTGATCATATCATCAATTCATGATTGCCCTTCAACACCTATATAAGGAGGGTGTGGTGACATATCTCCTCATTCTTGCCAATGCTAGTCTTTGGGCATCAATGAGTCGTATTCTCCAAGTAAGTACTTTCCAAGTTCTAGTTCGTGTTCTTGTCTATCTCCTTATTTTAGTCTTGTCTAGTTTGGTATTTTGGACACCTAGTCTTGTCCTCTTATAATCTTGTAGTGTGATCATATTATCAATTCATGATTGCCCTTCAACACCTATATAAGGAGGGTGTGGTGACATATCTCCTCATTCTTGCCAATGCTAGTCTTTGGGCATCAATGAGTCATATTCTCCAAGTAAGTAGTTTCCAAGTTCTAGTTCATGTTCTTGTCTATCTCCTTAGTTTAGTCTTGTCTAGTTTGGTATTTTGGACACCTAGTCTTGTCCTCTTATAATCTTGTAGTGTGAGAGCTTGTCCATTTATTTCTTATATCTAGTTCATCTCCCTCAAGGGAGTTTTTTGTAATTCTAATAGCTTGTTTTATAGCTATGGTCCCCGATTATGGGATCTCTTGTATCTTGCCCACTCAAGTTATCCATACCTATCAATCTCAAGTTATGGGACTCCTTGTAATTGTTGTATACTTTTTATTATTTTCCTTGTGTGGGTGGTCTTGTAAGCAGAATTATATTTCAAAAATCTTGTCTAGTCTAGTAAGAAGGCATAATCTAGTGCTCCCCTAATATTTGGGAAAGACTTAGCTTCTAAACAAGATGAAGCCATGGAGAACAAAGCTGAACAAGTTGTGCAATGTGCTCCTGCAACAAGTCGAGAAATCAATTCATCCGCAGACACGAGTTGAGATGGGACATCCCTTGCATCTAGGTGTGTAATCTAGGAGTTGCAAGAACGAATTGGGGATCTTTAAACAAAGCAAGGAAGCAATCAAGTCAATCAACATCCTATTTCATCATTCGCAAAGGAACGTAAGATTTGTATGCCAGAAAAATTCGATGGTGATTGTATGAAGTTTTGGGGATTCTTGCAACAAGTGAAATAATATATTCGCATTAAGCTTATTGATATCTAGATGATGCACCCAAGGTTGGTTTTATTGGAACCTTGCTTTGTGGTGAAGTACTGTCATGTTTTGCCCTAATGTGGGAAAAGAACATGGAGTTTTTTCATGACTAAGAGGGGTTTCTTCGAAAGCTCATCGCCATGTCTGGAAATGGAGACACTAGTTGAGTGGCATAAATAAAACTCTTGAAGCTATGTCAATGTAACCTCCCTTCCTCTACTTATGCATCAAAATTTAAAGAGCTCATTTGTTATCTCACTTGGCATGAGGACTATTTCATAAGCCAATTTAGATGGGGTTTGAGAGATGATGTGAAGGACCTACTTATGATGCTAGAGGTCAAAGACATTGAATGTTCACTCAAGCCATTCAATGTGATAACCATCTTTTTGAAAGTAAACAGGAAAAGCAAATAGAGAGAAGACCTTGCCAAGGGAAACCCATCAATCCTACTCTTAAAGAAGAGCCTATGCCTGAATCTATGCAAATACACGTAACAAAGTTCCAATCTCTAACCCCACAAGAGAAATAGAGGAGGAGGGATAGCAAGCTATGCCTTTACTATGGGAACTTTCGCCATGTTGTAGTAAATTGTATCAACAAGAGAACAAACTCTAGAGTTCCAGTTATGCTTGTGCAGTAGGGAAACGAACAGGTCTAGTTGTAAAGGAAACCGCAGAGATGGACTATGATATAAGAAAGGGTCTCATAATTCGAGGGATGCCCATGGATCATGCCTTGCCCTTGTCAAGTTGATCATGTCTAAGAAGACCCTCTCCCTTTAAGCCTTAGTTGATTCAAAAACCTCTTAATGTTTCATTGATTAAGGATTGGTAAAGAAACATAGAATTCCAATAATTCAAAAGGAAAAACGAGTAATATTTGAAGTAGTAGATGGATGATCTCTAGCATCTCACACATATCCTTCGAAACCGCACCATTAAGAATAAACCTTGATGATTGTGATTCCCACGTATGTTTGAATGTAATATGAAGTTCGATAAATCGGTTATTAGTAGAATGACCTAGCTCAAGAAACATAGTCTAGAAATTGATTGGCAAATTAATAAGATCACTCGTTGAGACATCCAAAAGACTCGTTATATGTAGGAGCCAACACCTTTATGCACGTCGTAAAGAAGGAGCTTGCATATATGATCTATGCCATACGAGCTAAAGAGTCCAAGATAGTTGATCTCATAAAGTTACCTAATGAGTACCAAGATTTTCAAGATGTTTTTGAAAAGAAAATGCATACATCCTCCCATGAACCACTATGGATACGATCATCCACATGTCACGGCATGCTTTACAAGTTTTGTCTCAAGTATATATCTAGATTTTAATTATTTTTAAAGTTAATCGAATAATAAATATTCAACATTTGTTTATATATGTCCATTGTCATGACTCATGTATGTCATATGATCGTTGATCCTTGATGTAGGATCCATTTGCATCACCTTGTGGGCGCAATTGGAGCACATTTTCTCTAGTGCACACCAAGCTCCACAATTGCTTGAGTGTTGCAGAGCTAGAGAGAGTGGTCTTTTGTAAGGCCAACTTACGTTTATCACACAGCTTGATGGATCTTAGAGATCCTGGAAAGATATATTGGTGAAAATGCAATAATATATATATTTTTAAATTATACATATGTATTTTTCAATAATCAAATTCGTATGTTTTCTAGGTGTTCCCTTCTGTATTTGAGATCGCTCTTACAACGCATAGTGATGTTCACATAGAGTCGTGTGTTCGAGATGAACAAGATGACATCTATTGTATATTACATTTGGAGCTCTAGACCGTTGATTGATGAGTTATGAGAGCCCACTCACAAAGGCTATCCACATCGAGTTGACGACATGCACGAAGTGATGCTCGATCTACTAGCATTGTCGCACCTAGAGGAGGGAGGCACAAGTTGCGCACTCGCAAGAGAGGAGGTCCAATACCACCACATGAAGATGTAGATGATGATATACATGATGATCCACTTGCTCATATAGAGATTGAATGTACCACTTCTAGATTACGAGGATGAAGGAGAATCTATCATTATGGATACGGTTCCTTCATCAAAGTATTCTTCATCAGAGTCGTTTACCATGGATGACTCAAAGTAGTTACTAGTTGCTAGTGGATTATGCTTATCACATTCATTGTTTTTCTCTAGGTGTATTCCCTCGACCATGATCCACTAGGTATTTGCAGTCTTGCAGAGTCACTAGTTATGAGATAAATATGTTGGATAGTGGATCTTCATATAGGATCATTGATATATGTTCATTTGTCATTGGTTATAATTTTTGTATTTGACATTGACATTGTATAGTTTATAATCCATGTGGTTGTGCTGATTTCTCTCTGCATTTGACGATTCTTTGTCAGGTTTTGGATCTCACTACAATAGGCAGATTCTATATATATGATGTTTTAAAAGTTATTGTGTAATGTGTTAAACTTTTAGAGATTCATATGTCACGAATTTTTAAATAACATGTATGATGTTTTCAAATCTCTCTCTCTCTCTCTCTCTCTCTCTCTATATATATATATATATATATATATATATATATATATATATATATATATATATATATATATATATATATATATATATATATATATATATATATATATGTGTGTGTGTGTGTGTGTGTGTGTGTGTGTATATGTTTGCACCTCTAATATGTTAAAAGAGCCCTAGGGTTTAGGCTAACAATGTGCATCAAAGGCATTAAATTGATTGGTGTAATAGTAGACAAAGAATAAGGGATTAGCTTTATGCTAAATTACACGAGGACCTTGCTTAATCTTGAGCCATCCAATCAAGCACACTTTAATGTTACTTTGGTAGATCAAAGCAAGGTTAGTCCACAAGGAGTAGTAGAGAGAGTGCAAGTAGAAATGCACGGATGGGTTTGATACTAGATTTCGTAGTCATTGCATTGCCACGAGTGAAAGATAGATTTTCTTTTGAGAGGAAGAGCTTGGTTAAGACATGATAGAGAAGTGCATGATTCAGACAATGATACTATGTGGGTGGCTTCTCTTGACACCTCCATAAGGAAGCTCTTCTTGGAAGGATGGGTTGATGAAATAGTGAGCACCTCCTAGGTTGGCACCCAGGCACTCCCAAGTTGTTACCTAGGAGCTAGACACATACCATGCCATCCCATGTGGGACTCACCATGCCCATTGGGCAACTCACAAGCACATGAAGACAACTCTTTCACCTCAAATGTGAGTCATCTTGCATACCTTGCCAATAACAGTGTTGCATACGCAACGCGTTGCGAACGTTCGCAACTTTCGCAACGCAACTCCACGTTGCGTACACGTTCGCAACGCGTTGCTAATCTTTCAAAAAAAAAATATTTCCCAAAAGTCCAAAAATGGTCCACAAGGGTCTTTTAAGTCTTAACCCTTACAACTTATGAACAAAAAAGTTGTTGATCAAGGAAGAAAGACCAATACCTCAAGGTGGAAAAGGGAAGTGCATATATATATATATATATATATATATATATATATATATATATATATATATATATATATATATATATATATATATATATGTGTGTGTGTGTGTGTGTGTGTGGTTATGTAATATGTATGTATGTATGTACTAACTATATGTGTAATCTATGATGTATATTCCTATTTTTGTATGTTTACCCAAAGATATGTTTATTTATTTAGCTATGTATGTATGTACGTATGTATGTATCTATATATGCATCTATGTATGTATGATGTCATTCCTAAAATCTATTACTCTATGTTTATTGAAAGGCATGTATATTAACTTATATATGTATCTAATATACATGTTTCTATTTTTGTAGTATGTATGTATGCATGTGTATCATGTATGTATACATCTATGTGTTGTGTATAAATGTAATATGTATATACTATGTGTATATATACATAAAAATGTGTGTATTACATTACACGTATGTATGTAGTATATATTTACTGCTATGTATGTAATATAATATAATCCATGTATGTATGTATGTGTGTGTGTATATATGTATGTATGTATCTCTATATATATATATATATATATATATATATATATATATATATATATATATATATATATATATATATATATATATATATATATATATATATATATATATATATATATATGTATATATATATAGATATACACACACACACATATACATATAAAAAAATCTAAAATAAAAATTGATTTGTACGCAACTTTATCGCAACTTGGGGTTCGCAACTTGAACCCGTTGCTAACGCGTTAGCAACCCGTTGCCTACGACGTTGCCATCCCGTTGCTAACCACTATGGCCAATAACAAGACACCTTCTTGCATAGAGACTCACCCTGTCACCACAAAGGTAATCCATCGTGTTGACACATTCCATTTGTGGCAAGGGCATCGCACCCGGTGAAGATCTCTCATATGATGTGTCGAACAAAAGACTCCTTGGGCCCATCCAATCATAAGGTGAAGGAAGCACGACCTAATCGAGGTAAGATGTATAGACTAAAGTACGCAAAATTTAGTTGCACGAGAAACCAAAAAGATAAAGAAGGCTAGAATCATCATCCCACTAGAACATTTAGAATTGCTCTCTTGAATGGGGATGGCCTCGAAGAAGCAAGCAAATAAGATACGGGTATATGCATGGATGCGAAGCATTTTACAAGGTATCTATGTTGGAGGGTCTCCCTACTCCCTTTCTGAGCAATTCACAAAGAATGTTGTTGGTCATGCTTTATACAATTTCATCGATATGTTTAGGAGCTACAATCAAATAGTCACCCGCCCTAATAAGCAAACAACATTCATTACCCTTTGGGGAACCTACATCTACACCAAGATGGTCTTTGACTTGAGGAACACATTGGTCACATACAACTCCATGATTATCTTAATTTTGATAATCTTCTCTTTAAGTTCCTACGAATTTTGAGATCATTTTTCAGCTTTTTAAGGAGCTTGCTATACAACACCAATTGAGAACTTCTCTGATCACCTGAAACCATAGTTGTTACTCATGGGATTCTGAATCGTGGCTTCTAATGTTTACTTGACATTTAACGGGTATGATCGAATGTGTTTGATGTTTAGTGATGTGGCCTTTAAAAAGAATAAAAGAAAAACTTAGGTATGTACACAAATTTTGTATACACTTTATATATTTTATTATTAGCATGTTAACTTAGTTGATTACCTTGATTATGTTGTAGTCCGCTCTTGAACCATGACTTGCAACCTTACAATATGGTATCCCACCAAAGGTAACAAGGTAGACTTAGAGACATGTTGTTTGAGTATTCTCGTTTTTTATTGTGTTTCTCGCCATCAAGATATAGTGTGAACCTACTTTTTAGGACTTAAAAAAAAAGGGATTGCTACTATTTTCTCTACCCAAAAGGCTCAATTCTCGCTTCTTTTGTCTCTACCTCTAAAAGGCTACATCCCTTAGTGCTCAAAGAGGTTCAAGATATCTTATGAAGACTATAATTATTAATGTTTGATGTTGGCTATATCGTTAGCAAGCTGTCATGTTTCCACTCCATATATTTACAAAATAAGAATCCTAAAATGCAAAATCCTGAGATTCTAAACATCTTTGGACATTCTTCATAAATTACATTGATTTTTTTATAATTCTATGTCCTTACTTCACTTGTTAGCAATTGTTGTTTGAGTTGAGCTACACTGTGTTCTTTAACTACTCTCTACAGCATTTAGGATAAAAATTATACCACATCAAAACAATTATATACGAATGAGAGAATTAGTTCATGCAAATTAATTCTGGAATCGATCCTCAAATTCATTTAGAACTAGATAAAACTCGAGAATTTTAGAAGAGTGTGAAAGTACTCTTTAGGAATTAAAAAAAAAGGGATTGCTACTATTTTTTCTACCCTGAAAGGCTTAATTCTCGCTTCTTTTTTCTCTACCTGTAAAAGGCTACATCCTTTAGTGCTTCAACAAACCTCAAGAGAACCCTAAGAGAACCTTGTACTTTCTCAGCTCTGTTAATGCCTCATATAGATATTTATATGGCAGTTTTAGGATGGTCCCCTTCCCTACCCCCAAAACAAAGAAAAACTGATATAGAGACTACTGTAGTGTCCTCAATCATGTTGGATAACTAATGTACATAGTACATGGTACATTTGCTTCACGTCCACATGTCAATTGTATATGATATATTTTTACATGATTGATTCTGGAGATCAATCATATGCAATATATTGTCAAGCAGGTCATTCTTTTACAACTAGTAACCTCTTTGTTGTAGTTTGCAAATACAATCGTTGAGTTATTATGTCATTGAGTTCATGTGACAGATGTTAATATATCTGTCATGCTCATACACTTTGGAGGTTCAAGATATCTTATGAAGACTATTATTATTAATGTCTCTTGTTGGCTATATCGTTAGCGAGCTGTCGTGTTTCTACTCCATATATTGAATGCAGTCAATATTGATTATTCAATGTCAGTGTTTTCATGGAGGTTATTAAGACTTTGGTTTTATCTTCCATGTATATGATTCTATTATGTGTAGATTCTAGCATACTTGTAAATATTTCTCACTCAATTATCAATATGAAATGTATTTCCATAAAATATTCAATATAGAAAGAAATAATACACCTTACAAACCGTATGTTGGAGGTAAGGTGTGGCACTTGAACTATATATGCAGTGGACATTACTTTACACTGTGAACCAGCTTGGTATGTATGCATATAGTGTGATGTATTGTATCATGATGTATGCCTGTGTGTGTGCCGTGTGCGTGCGCGCGCACACATACACACACAAACGCACACGCACATGCGCGCACGCACACACACACACACACACACACACACACACACACACACACACACACACACACACACACACACACACACACACACACACACACACACACATACACACACACACATGCGCATATGTGGCAGGGATGTAGGAATATGATTGGTTCCACCATTGTTTGAGGTAAGTTCTTAACTGCGGTTTTAGGGAATCACTGGTGAAGGGAAGAGAGAACAGTGAGCAAATGAACAGTATGGAGTGATGTCCTCTAATGTACTGTATTGTTTTACAGGGAGTTCTTTCAGCGGTGGTGTTGTCTACAATTCCTTTAATCAGACCGTTTCAATGGCAGTCACTAATGTTACCTGTGGGCAAGCTCCCTTTTTTTACCCTTTTTTTCATGTTTCCTTAGTTCTTAGGTTCTGTGCCTATGTCTTACTATCTGATAAGTTTCATCTCGTAAGTAATTCTTAAGACTCTTGTACCCCATTGTTTCCAGATTCTGCCAAACCAAATGCTTGACTTTTTAGATGCACCCGTTCCATACGTGGTAAGCTCTTTGTGCATTTTACGTTTCTTATATCTATGGAAAATTGGACGACTTGATTGAATAATTGCTTGTGAACTGCTGGATTCAAATTTGAAGGTTTCATTTATTGTCATCAGAGGAGCAAACTCGATATTAAATAGTTTCCAAATGCACACATTGATTCCAGTTACTCCTAATTGCATGTGATACGAACCCTTGCAATACAACTGCTTTGTTTAGGGGTTTATTCTACTTTTGGCATTCTTTCATCCCTCTTTACCATTCTTCTTCTTTGTTATCCTCTCTTCTATCTTCTGTAAAATTTGTTTCATCATGCCATCGTGTGTACACATTTGTGCATGCACACGTGCGTGCACGTGCAAACACACACACACACACACACACACACACACACACACACACACACACACACACACACACACACACACATCTTGGCACCTGTGTGTATATAAA
>CM035432.1:148451722-148474222 GCA_020310875.1 Ceratopteris richardii
AAAGTCATGGAGTATAGGTAAGGCCCAAATGAAGGTGTCTGCAAAGTACCATAGATATCACTATGAATGAGCTGCAATTTATGTTTAGCTCAAATTGAATCATCTTTTGTGATAGGAGGAACGGTGTATTTTATGTAATATAGCCCTCATAGACATGCCTAGAAGGTGCCTCATTTCAAATTTCTTTAGATGAAGCAAACTAGTGAAATTTAGATGATCAAAATTTGCATGCAAAAGTTTTGCATCTGAAATAGCCCAAGAATAATGAATTACACATGTTGAATCATTCTTCGATTTTGCATAATCTATGAGCTCATACAACCCATGACATAAAATTCCTAAAGCAATGATATCAATACTTTTCGAGAGATCATGTACGGTACACATGTCATCAATAAAACAAGCCAATGTTTGCTAGTGCTGAAATTGATAGCAGATTTTTCTTGATCCTGGGCAGATATAAGGCATTTGAGAATGTGAAGTGAAAAGTGCTACTGTCAATAGTAGTAAGAATGATTTTCTAACTCCCATGGCATGCTCAAATGAAGTCAAGAAACCACGTTGTGAGGCAATATGTTTGGTTGCACCACTATCAAAATACCTAACATTAGAGTCTATTATGGACATACAATGCTCATGAGAAGGCGGGTCATAGCTACACTCAATAGTAAACACCCATTCTTCATTCTGAAAAAGGTTAACAACTCTGCTTTAGGTGTAGAGGCTGCAGCAACAACTATGCTAGGCTCTTTCTTCTTTGCCTCTCTTGCAGCCAGTTTAAGCACAACTCTTAATGACGTGATCATTTTGCCTTACAATATTTGCGAAACTGTTTTTGCTTTTTGTTTCCTTGTCATCTTCGACTTCCTTCTTTGATTGTGTAGCGTTACCAAGTTTTTGCTTACTAGTAGACAAGCTCCATTTACCTTTGGCCTTTTGACTAGTTGAGAAAGCTTGATCGTTCGGGTATGATCCGTATGATTGATACAATATGGTGCTACATACATACCGTAAGATTTTGAGCTTTTCGCATGGTATTCGTACGTTCATAACATAGGATGACACATATATATGTATAAAGTAAATGGTCTTTTTAGCCATGAATATGCATAATATTATATCTACTACGAAAATAAATGTTTGTAATTGTTACACTTGTAAAATCAACTATTTCCTATCTAAATTCAAGTCAAAATAGAAAATAAACCATGTGTAGTTTTTTGCTATGAATTGATACAGATATGTACGAGTGAATGGTATGAAAGATAGGTATGAATGTGTTCGTACCGGTATGAAAAGCTACTGTGCTTGATCTGCAACAGACATAACTTGACTTGTTTTATCTTGGCTGATCTTCCTACAACAAAATAGGGACTAACTTCTCAAAGGTTAAGGCATTTGGATTGCCTTTCATCATCAATTGGAGAGTAAACGAAAGACTTTGATAAGAATATGGATGACCATTAAGGACGATTTGCACCAGTGAACTATCTAGCAAGATTTTATGGGTAGAAATCAACTCGTCTCACAAATCCTTGGTCTTTGTCAGAAAAGAGTCCATTGAATATTCGTCATTCATGGGCTCACTTTCTAAGTGTTTTTGAAGGTTAGCAACACGAGCATCATTGCTTCATATTCACACACATCACTACGCAGATATATCAACAACATGACACATGTTGGTTGCAAATTACAATTTCAAGAATGTAGGTTTTAAACATGATACATCATAATTCAAATTTTATTGTCAATCTTCACTCCAATTGTCTAGATCTTCATCAGATGGACTAGAGGCATCATCAAGAGAACTGGACAATGGCATCTCATATGTCAATGACGTGCTGGTTTTTAGGTCCACAATAGATATAGAGACAGAGAGAAAGAAACAACACAAAGATAAGGCAACACATAGGAGAGGTGTAAGGAGCCATGCTCCAAATATATCCTTACATTGCATCAAAGAAGTTACAAGATAGCAGAGGAATATGCCTTGATGTTCAAGCTGTCCAATAACTTCACACCTTCAATCAGCTCATACATGAAGAGCGCCTCCTGATTAAGTGATGTTCATGAGCCTCTCAATCATGTCCTTTTATAGGCATATAAAGTTCTAGCGAAGAAACATTACTGAAGTAAACCAGCTTTTTCGGAACTATATGCATGCAAAAAGCTATGTTGGGAGATAAGTTTTCCTCCTATGCTTTATGTATGCTGGCCATTTTTTTAAGAAACATGTGGCATTCTTAATGACCGTTGGAGCTTATTATAATAGTTTACTTCATATTTTGACATGTATCATAATTACTTATCAAATTATAACTACTTTTCACACTATAACTTGAATTAGACTTTGATGTTTGAGCTTGATTTGGGCATCAAACGTACAAATATCTCTCATGGCGAACTAGAAGAATATATGATAGAAATTTTTGACCACCATTTGTGACTATTTCCCAAGAATGGGAGCGTTTCTAAAAATTAACTTTATACGTCTTGTAAACATGCAGGTAGGGTTGCCCATTGGCATATTTGCTAACAATCCCCTCCTAACTTGACACTAGGGGATTATGCTTGGTAGGTGTATTTGTTGTAGTTTTTTATAATTCTAGTACGTGTATAATTTTCACAGTTAATAAAAAGTATCCACAAGCATACACAAGGACCTTTGACATGAAGAGCACTCTCCAAATGTGCATCGCAAAAGAACTCACACATCCCATACTCTTCTCAACCAAGTACTACTAGGAAGGGTAGCAACAATGAATTAAATAGAAAGGATGCTATTTAATTAAATAGAACATAAACTTACACATACTCCCAAGATTATCAAGGTTGGCTAGGCCTTTCAAACCAAGGTTATTTGCTTTCATCTACACCTATTATACACACATACATACAAGTAGGTGTTCACTTGTAGAGGGTGAATTCATGTGGGTTGTAGGCAGTGCAGTTCGTAGTGCTGTATGTACTTACTTTTGGACTCGAGCTAAACACTTGAATGGAAATCAACACAATAGGACATCACAATGGGGCTTCTTGTGCGATGTCTTCTAGTGCCAAGGATAGCATGGCTTGTGCGTTGTTTTCTAGTGCCAAGGATAGCATGGATAGCCCCAATGTTTGGACCATTCGTGGCCCTAGTAGCTATCTTGAAGAAGTCTCCCATTTTTTTAGAATGTTTTCGTTTTTAGAGAAGTTTCCCATATTTGGAGAAAACGTCCATTTTTGGAGAAGTCACACATTTTTGGAGAAATCACACATTTTTGGAGAAGTCTCCCGTTTTAGAGAAGTCACCCATTTTTGGAGAAGTCGCACAAAAGTGAGGAGTTGGGAGTGAAGAACTATTGCATTTACAGATTGCTTGCCACCATTGCCTTTGCAGCGTGGAGAAGATAACATATACACGAAGAATAGAAGTCATTGTTGGAGGAACGAAGAAGAGATGTGCGATTGAGTGGAGGAAAGTAAAGACTGGAGGAGGATCCAAATCGAAGAAAGAGGAGAAATGGAATATGTGGTTAAGCAAGGAAATCACCATTAGAGGAGGAGTTTGAAGGGGTACCACAACTATAAGTAGAAAGGAAGTAGAGGGAGTACCATTGCCCATAGCTAGAGGAGGGGAGTCTTGGGGATAAAATTCATCGTTAGAAGTAAGGAGAGTTCTTCACATGTTAATGAGAGGAGAGGAATTTGCTAAGTTGAGAGGTGAGGATCCCACAAGAAGGTTTTTCGAAGGATGAGAAGTCCACTAGAATAAAAGTAGCTCCTGGAAGAGAAGAAGGGGAGTATGTTTGGAGAAGAGTGCCACTAAGAGAAGTCGATCGAAAAAAATGTGTCTCCATGTCCTAAAGGTGAAGTATGATCATGGTATGTAGAATGACTATGCTTCTTATTATGCTTTGGACTATCTACTCTTTAAACTCCTTAGAGAGCTTATGGACCTCTGTATCCAAGCCTTTCATTTCGACTTCGTTTTTTGTGCTTGTCTAAGAGGATCGTATGGTTCATCTTTGTTATAATCTTTCAGTTGCTAAAATCATACCTTTGACTCTTATTGCATAGCTTTTCCTTGGATGTCTTTCATCCATTATACGAGGTCTACCACTTTGAAATTTGTCATAAAATCTGTGGCTTCTTCTTGGTAGATAGGATCAATAACCTCTTCATATGCTTGAGAAGGGTTTTGTATCATCTAGAGTGTTCTGTGTATTTTTTGTATGATTAGCTGAGGGTGCACGGGAGAGAAAAGGTGAGGTACGCATCGTAGAGTGATTATCATAGGCACTAACATGAGAACTAGCCAATGGTTCTAGCCAATGGTTCATCTGTATCTTCTTCTAAGCGTATTTTCTTCATGGAAGCCTCTTAGGCATGCACCCCCATGTGTCATTCCCTCAATTTTAAATTGCCTTGTTGTGCCTTAACCATGGTCTTCCTATCAAGAGGGGAAAGCGTGCCCGCGACCCTTGGAAGTGCAATGAATACGAAATCAACACAAAAATGTTACCTTGCATTTCCACATGTACCCCTTTTACTATGCCTAGAGAGGTAACTTTGCTATGGTATGCCAATGTGATAGTAAAATAGGTCGGTTTTGTAGGCTTTAGGTTTAACATGGACATGGTGTAGTTGGGCATTAGATTGATTCCAGAGCTTCTATACACAATGACATTTGTGGAAGTAATGCCCTTAATACTTAACCGTCGATGTGGGGCTCTTATAATGTGGTAGGGGTGCAAACGTGGTCAGATAACAAGTTGGCATGGGGATGCACTTGGGGACATGCCCGTTGCGATTTGGAAAGTTGGGGCCCATAATATTAATGGTTGTAAGGAGTTCACTTCTAAATGTGGGACTTATGGTCAGCAAGTCATATAGAGACACCTGCGGGCAGTGTTGTTATGAGACGCGTCTGGTTCATTTGCCAGACATGGGTTATATGGTTTCAGACGTTTGGCTAGGAAAATGAATCATACTTTGCCCTTTTTTTTGTAAATGCTGTTCAACACACAGTCATTCTCGTTTATGCACCTGCAGATTATATGGTTATGTACAGACTGTATACTTCTGTGTATTTGATTATACACATGTGGAAGCATGTGTTCATTTGATGATGTATATCCACCTGTAGATTGTATACTTCTGTGCATTTAATTATGCACATGTAGAAGCATATGTACATTTGGTGGTGTATGTCCACCTGTAGACTCTATGGAGTTTGGACCATGTTTATGCACTTGCAAGCTGTAGACTGTATATAGATAATATACGATATATCATACATGTTATATGACATATGCAGGTACATAAATGATAACCATTATGTTGAAGCATATACAGTTTGTAACATGTGCTGGTATGCAGGAAAATTATATAGAATATATGTGCTCATATGAAGGCATGGTGAATGCTGAAGCATCTATAGACACTATACATAACTATTATGATTTTGGACAGTCTCTTTTATTGTTACATTCTGATTTTCTTTCTAATTTTTTGTTCTAAATTTGGTCATGTATGAAACGATAAAGGGTCGGAAACCATACTCGTTCCATACTTCCATACCCGTATGGTATGGACGTATGGTTCCCGTATGGAACAACCATGCTTGCGGGAATGTCTTTTGGAGAATATCCATAGCACAGGGAGATGGTGACTATTTCTTCATGAAATCTTTTTAGCTCCTCCATATGCTTCATGGATTGGGCGTTCAGAGGAACTTTAACCTTGGCAATATATTGGTTTGACACAAAGCCATTCCACCATCAACTTGCATAAACTGAATGCCCAAATAGTGGTGCAAATGTCCCAACTCAGACATCTCAAATGAGGCATGCAGATCAGCCTTAAAATCAGCAATATGCTTCTCAGTAGGACCAGTGAGCAGCATGTCGTCGACATAGACAACAATGATCAGAAGCATATCATTAGCACGCTTAACGTATAAGGTGCTTTTAGTTGGACTGTTCTCAAAACCATGTGCAATCAAATAGGCATGCATCTTCTCATACCAAGCACTTGGTGCTTGCTTTAAACCATATAATGCCTTCTTCAACCTGCACACCTGGTTTTCATGCCCTTTTTGCACAAAGCCACGAGGCTGAAAAACATACACTTCTTCATGCAAGTCACCATTCAGAAATGCAGTTTTAATGTCCAACTGATGTACGTTTCAACCATGATGGGCTGCAAGTGCACATATGCTCCGAAGAGTAGTCATACGGCATGTAGGTGCAAAGGTCTCATCAAAATCAATGCCTCTTTCATGTGCATAACCCTTTGCAACAAGCCTAGCCTTATACCTGTCAACTGTACCTTCAGGTTTACGCTTCAGCTTGTATACTCAGTTAGTGCCAATGGCCTTCTTGCGAGGAGGCAAGTCACATAAAGACCAAGTACCATTCTTCATTATTGCATCATATTCAGATTGCATAGAAGCCATTCAAATTTCTTGAATTTTGTGCTTCATCAAACAAAACAGGCTCAGACTCATCACAGAGACTAAATGCATGTTGGGGATAAAGGCCCCAAGGACTCTCCTTTTGTATATTTTGACCCTTCCATGTGAAAGCTCTCTTCGAGAGCTTTCCAGACATATTTTTGTTGTATTTTTTGGACCCCAAATTGGGGAGTTATAGGCATTTACATTATTTTTATGACTTTTGGTCATTGGCCATGTGTGAACATGCCCAAATGACCTAAAAGTCACTTATCAATAAGACTTGGTCCCAAATCTCTCATAACTTGATTGGGACTTCTTCAACTTCAGCTTCTCCATCTTCTTCTCCAAATTTCTGCGCAGGTTTCTCTCTCTACTTTCTCTCTCCTCACGCAGCAGCCCACTCCCTTGGTGTTTGGAGCAACCGCGCACACCACGACGTAGCTCTCCGCGGCCTCTTTCAACTGGTATCAGAGCTTTGAGCTGTTCCATCGCGACAAAGTTGTTCAAACTGTTTTTCTACTTCAGCCTATGTTGAGCTTAAAGTGTTTTCTTGCATTTGGGAGAATTTCATCGCGAAAAACCTTCTTTTTTCGCGATAAAAGGGCTGTTTTTAGAGGATTACTTCAGCCCGGAGCAAAGCTGAAGCAAATTTTGTGCTTTTTAGAGAGTTTCATCGCGAAGAATCTCTTCTATTCTTCTTTTTGTATCCCCACAGGTCTTTTTCAGCATCCACATTGCTGATTTTTTCATCTACAGGTCTTTTGTGGCAGAAATTCTCTCATTTTTCAAGTGGGAGGACATGCACAAAGATTGAGGAAGTGCATACTTGCTGGAAACTTATTACAGTAGGTCATTTCTCTGATTTTACAGGTCATATTGCTGCAAAAATTTGGGACTTTTGTGAAAACAAGCACCCATTGCCTTGGTTTTACATCTATGTATGCCTTTTGTGGTTGAAAAACAACAAATTTGTTGTTTTTGATGCAATTACAGCTTGCTGGAATTTTCTGAAATTTTCTGCAGAAAATTTCAGAAATTGTTTTTTTGCAAGTTTTGAATAGTTTTTGGGCTTAATTTCTCAGCTATAGTCTCCTAAGGTAATTGCGCACAGGACAGCAGGTGAATTTTACCTTTTTGGTGAAATTTTGAAGCTCTTAGTGTGCAAACATGGCCTCTACCTCCTCTGATGTCAAAAGCTTGTTTGAGATCAAGAGATTTGAAGGTAATGGTTTCGATTTGTGGAAAGAGAGAATGTTGGGCATCCTCTTTCTTAAAGATTGTGAAGGGGCTCTTGAGGAAGTCAAGCCTGAAGATATGACAGATGCAGCATGGATGAACGTAAACAAGAAGGCCATCACTTACATCAAGATGGCTGTATCAGATGAAATCTTAGTGGATTTGAAAGGCCTTACAACTGCTTTTGAGGTATGGGAGAAGCTGAAAGCCACTTATGAAAATACCACGCCTGTAAATCAAGTGCATCTTATGCGTAAGCTAGTGTGTATGCAGCTTGATGAGTCAAAAAGTGCAGCTGAGCACTTATCTTTGTTTACAGGTACTCTTTCACAATTGCAGTACTCTGGATTACCTCCATTTGATGATAAGCTTAAGGCCATCTTCTTGTTGATGACCTTACCTGATTCGTGGGAAACATTGGTTGTTTCACTTTCGAATAGCCCCAGTCTTACCTTTGATGGTGTAAGGGGTTCTATTTTGAATGAGGAAATCAGGAGGAAAGCTAGTGGAGAGGGAAGTGGTTCAGCCAATGTGGCTAGAGGAAGAACAGAAAAGAAAAGTGGAAATGTACAGAGGAACAGGAGCAAAAGCAAAGGCAAGGCTGAAGTGACTTGTTATCAATGTGGTAGGAAAGGTCACAAGAAGCCTGATTGCAGATTCTATAAAGCTGAACTAGAAAGAAAGAAGAACACATGTGACAGGAAGAAAAAGGACACCAAGAATGAAGCACATGATACCTCAAAGGACAAAGACAAAGAGAAGGCCAATGTGGCCTCTAGTGTCATCATTGAGGAGCTATCAGATGCAGAAGATATACTTTGTGCTACTATGGAAGCAGAGCATGCTGAAGTTATTGATCCTTCTATTAATATTCATGCACAAGATATGCAGATCACAAAGAGGGATTTGATTGATGCCTTGCTTACTGTGAATGATGCTTTGTCACAAACATGGATTGTAGATTCAGGTGCATCGTTTCATGTAACTCCTATTAAGGAGTGTTTCACTACCTTTCATGCAGGCAGCCATGGACATGTATATCTTGGAAATAACCATGCTTGTTCAATTGAAGGTATTGGCACAGTGCATCTCACAGTGGATGGTACCAATGAGCTGGTTTTGCATGATGTAAGGTATGTACCAAGCATCAAGAAAAGCTTATTGTCTGTTGGGCAAATGGATATGCATGGATATAGTACCCTCTTTGAGAAGGGGTCATGGAAGCTTATCAAAGGCTCTAGGCTGATTGTTAAAGGTACAAAGAAAGGGACTCTTTATTGCTTGCATGGTAAAGCCTTGCTGGGCAAGTTTATTGCTTTGGCTGAAATCCATTCACATATGGAATTATGGCATAAAAGGCTTGGTCACATGAGTCAAAAAGGCCTTGATAAACTATGTAATTTGGACAAGTTTGATGCTAAAGGCTTAAAACTTGATTTTTGTAATGAATGCCAATATGGTAAGCAAGTAAAGAATTCTTACTACTCTGGTGTCTCTCGTAAGTCTAATGTGCTTGATCTTGTTCATTCTGGTGTTTGTAGCATGCCCACAAAATCTATGGGGGGTGCTCTTTACTTTGTTTCTTTTGTAGATGATTACTCTAGGAAGCTTTGGGTATATTTGTTAAAATCTAAAGATGAAGCCTTTGCTGCATTTAAGAAATTTCATGCATTTGTGACCACTCAAACAGGTAGAAAGCTGAAATGCTTACGTACAGATAATGGGGGTGAGTTTACAAGTGCTGAATTCAATAGATTTTGTGAAAATCTTGGTATTAAGAGGGAGCTAACAGTCCCATACAGCCCCTCTTCCAACGGTGTGGCTGAAAGGTATAATAGGACTTTATGTGAGAGGGTGAGATGCATGCTGTCCACAGCTAATCTCCCTCATGGATTTTGGGGAGAGGCTTTGAAAACTGCAGTTCATGTTTGCAATCGATCCCCACATATGTCCTTAAAAGGTGGCATTTCAGAAGAGGTTTGGTCTGGCAAACCAGCTTCATATGACCACCTACGCATCTTTGGTTGCGATGCTTTTGTGCATATAAGGCCTGAGTTGAGAAGCAAGTTAGATGCAAAGTCCATGAAAGGAATCTTCATGGGTTATGGAGATGAAGGTGAAATGGGCTACAGGATTTGGCTACCTCAACTCAAGAAGGTAATACGCAGCCGAGATGTTGTATTTAATGAGGCAAGGCTGCTCAAAAACAATTGTGTCTCTAAAGATGACCATAAAAGAGTCAAATTTCAGCATGTACAGCCACCAGTTAAATCTGATATGGACCCTCGGGATGCACCACATATGGCTGGAAATGACAATGAGCTCGTGGTTATTGAGCTAGATGATGCTGGACAGCAAAATGATGCTCCTGAAGGGCACATGCAGCCACCTATTCATGCTGAGAACAGGGCTGGAAATGATGTACAGCAGCCTGTTAACAATGAAGAAGTTAATGTACCTCCTGATGTAGATCCATTGCTTGGTAATGTTGATCATTGGGTAAGAAGATCTATACGTCCTAGGAGGCGAGTGAATAGATATGATCCCTCTATACATTATATTATGTTATCAGATGAGGGTGAGCCTCTTACTTATAAAGAGGCAAAGCTATGTGAGCACAAGAAGAAGTGGGAGTTAGCCATGCAGGAAGAGATAAAGGCCTTGCATGCAAATGATACTTGGGATTTGGTTGAGTTACCCAAAGGAAAGAAAGCCATTCCAAACAAGTGGGTGTACAAAATCAAAACTGTTGATGGCAAACCCAAGTATAAGGCAAGGCTGGTTGCTAAGGGATATGCCCAAAAAGAGGGCATTGATTTCCAAGAAGTGTTCTCTCCAGTGGTGAAAATGACCACTTTACGTGTGTTGTTTGCTCTCACAGCTGCCTTGGATTTGGAATTATTCCAAATGGATGTTAAAACAGCCTTTTTGCATGGTGATTTAGATGAAGAGCTGTACATGAAACAGCCAGAAGGATATGCCATTCCTGGAAAAGAGCATCTGGTATGCAAACTGAAAAGGAGCTTGTATGGGCTGAAACAGGCCCCCAGACAATGGTATAAGAAGTTTGATGCATTTATGCTCAAACATGGGTTTAAAAGAAGCCATGCAGATCATTGTTTGTACACGAAAAAGGATGAAGATGGCAGCCCAATTATTCTTGTACTGTATGTAGATGATATGCTGCTGGCTGGGAAGAAAAAGAGCACTCTGAATGCTCTAAAACAGAAGGTGAACTCTGCATTCTCAATGAAAGACCTTGGGGAAGCTGAGCATATTCTTGGTATGCGTATAAAAAGGGATAGACAGCAGCATACTTTGCAGGTATCCCAAGAAAAGTACATTGAAAAAGTGCTGGACAGATTTAATGTGGCTGATGCTAAGCCTCTTGGAGTGCCATTGCAGCCACATGTTAAGCTTTCCAAGGATGACTGTCCCAAAAATGATGATGCAGCCAGTTACATGAAGAGTGTTCCATATGCATCAGCTTGTGGTTCACTTATGTATGCTATGGTTGCCACTCGGCCAGACATTGCTCATGCAGTGGGAGTTGTTAGCAGGTTCATGGCTAATCCTGGTAGAGCTCATTGGGAGGCAGTCAAATCTATCTTGAGATATTTGAAAGGGACCAAAAGTAAATGCTTATGTTATGGAAAGGGTCCATTGGAGTTAAAAGGATTTTGTGATTCAGACATGGCAGGTGATGTGGACACACGCAAGTCCACAAGTGGCTATGTATACATCCTTGCAGGTGGAGCTATTTCATGGTGCTCTAGACTTCAGAGGATAGTTGCACTATCTACTACAGAGGCTGAATAAATTTCAGCCACAGAGGCTTCCAAAGAAGCCATTTGGTTAGCTCGGCTCTGCAGTGAGTTTGGGATGCTTGAAAAGGCACCTCTTCTTGGATGCGATAGCCAGAGTGCCATATGTTTGGCAAAGAATGCCATGTTTCATGCTCGCACAAAGCATATTGATGTGAGATATCACTTCATCAGAGAGGTGTTAGAGGATGGCCTGATCACTTTGATCAAGGTCAATACTTCACAGAATCCTGCAGATGCTCTCACGAAGTGTCTACCCAAGGCACAACATCAGCTATGTATACAGATGGTGGGAGTTACTTAGCTTAAAGGAGCCTCCTTGGTCCTTTAAGTGGGAGGTTGTTGGGGATAAAGGCCCCAAGGACTCTCCTTTTGTATATTTTGACCCTTCCATGTGAAAGCTCTCTTCGAGAGCTTTCCAGACATATTTTTGTTGTATTTTTTGGACCCCAAATTGGGGAGTTATAGGCATTTACATTATTTTTATGACTTTTGGTCATTGGCCATGTGTGAACATGCCCAAATGACCTAAAAGTCACTTATCAATAAGACTTGGTCCCAAATCTCTCATAACTTGATTGGGACTTCTTCAACTTCAGCTTCTCCATCTTCTTCTCCAAATTTCTGCGCAGGTTTCTCTCTCTACTTTCTCTCTCCTCACGCAGCAGCCCACTCCCTTGGTGTTTGGAGCAACCGAGCACACCACGACGTAGCTCTCCGCGGCCTCTTTCAATGCAGCCATAGCATAGCAATCTGATGCAAAAGAGGCACTATGAGAGCCTGATCTTGTACGATATGACAGAGGTGCATCTAATTCAAGGTGGTTAGGTTCGTAAGGTTCGGTACGAGTAAAGTACGTGAACCAAATCTTACCTTCAAGATAAGGTTCGTAAGGTAGGTATTAGGGTTTTAAGATACATGTCAAAATTATGTATACATGTATACACACACATCTCTAAACATAAATGTTTATGTGTGTGCGCTATGTATGTATACATGTATGTGAATGTACATTGTAAATTGGCAATAGTTTGAGTCAAGTATCAAAAAAACCTCATCTGAACCATACCACAAAATTGGACGAACCGGATGTAAGGTTCGCTATGGAACCGACCGATGCAACCTTGATCTAATTTGTTGTCACGCAAGGTCTGCACCAGCCATTTTGGCGTAGTTCTTGCCTGCTCAATATGAGCTCTCTCATCAATAAGTGCATTATGTAAATGTGCATCAGAAATGGAATGATCTGTTTCATCACATGAAACCTGCAAAGGCTGAGCAGTTGCCTCATTAGGACCAACACTAGAATGTCCACCTCTGAAAAGAGGAAGCAAAGTATCATACATGTCTTTGGAGCTAATTGATGTCTCCTTAGGACCTTTTCTTTCGTTAAGCAACTCCATTTTGTTGAGGTGTATACGGCACTGTACACTGGTGTTTTTTCCCACGTTCAACCAGAAATGCGTTAAAATCAGAAGATATATATTCCCCCCCTCGATCTGAACGGAGGGTGCCCATTTTACATGCTGACAGATTTTCAGCCAAACAAAAACTATTTGAAGCACATGAACACTTCTGACTTTGCCTTCAATGGATATACCCATGCATGCCTAGAAAAATCATCAATGAAAGTCATGAAGTAAAGATAATTTCCAAAAGGTGTGTGCATAGGACCACATACATCACTATGTACAAGCTGCAATTTCTGAGTAGCTCGAACTCAACCATCTTTTGGAAATGAAGAACGCTGCATTTTTCTCAAAATACAGCCCTCACAAACATGTTTTCCAGGTGCCTCAAGTTTGGGCAAAGGGGACACCATTTCAAATTTCTGCAGGCGTAGAAAACTAGCAAAATTCAGATGACCTAAGCGTTCATGCCAAAGCTTTGCATCTGAGATAGCCTTTGAATCATGTACTGCACATGTCGAATCATTCAGAGATCTTTCGTAGTCTATAAGCTTATATAACCCACGACATAAAATGCCAGAAGTAATAATCACATCTCCATTTGACAGATCATGAACTGTACAGCTGTCAATAACAAATTTCAAAAAGTCGAATAGAACTGCCCAGACGAATTCCACTAGACCTTTAGCAGACTTAGAGACGCTTATACTGACGAACAGAAACTGGTATATACCTTTGGCACAAAAAGATGAAACAACTTGCACAAGCGCTGCGATAGTGCGTTCGGAGGCCAAAACGAGCTCAGATCGCGATTTCGGCACCACACAGCGAAGCTGTTTTGTTCTTGAAAACACGCTAAGTATGCTCACCAAAATTCGTGCGATTCTGAGACTGCAACCGGAGGAGTGTCGACGGCGCCCTAGATAAAGCGACGACTTGCTCTGATACCAATTGTTGGAGAGCGGAAGCACGCGAATAACACAAGGAAGGAGAAGAAGCTTGGAGCACAACACACAATACTGAATGTATTACTAGAGAATGTACAAAGATAAGTAGCCCATTAGGGCAATAGACGTATATACAAGGGGGGGGGGGGGGGGGGACCTCCTTAAGAGGGAAAATAGTGCCCCGACGGTCCTAGTGTGTTCACATGCATCACTACCTAAATATATTAACAACTAGTCTAGAAACTAGTTGTCTAAGGTGATCCTTATATTGGAGTGAAATATTGCTAAACCTCTCTCCTACAAAAGCATTTTCTAGACGTTTTTCTCATGTGAAAGTCATCCAAGAAGAGAGAGAATGCCAATGAAAGTGCCCAAGCAAGAGAGAAAACTCTTGGAAATAATGTCCAGCAGAGAGAAGTTAACATTGGCCAAGTTTCCTAGTATAGAGCGAAAAGAGTTGCCTAGTAGAGAAAGAATTGAGTTAGGAATAGTCGTCTAAGAGAGAGATCTAGAAGCTTTTCCTTTTGGGTGTGGAAAATTTTCATATGTAGACAATGAATTTATGTGGGTTTAAGACCGTGTTGTTTGCACTTAATTATACTCAAGCTAAATAATTGAATGAAAATCATCACAAGAGGACGTAAAAAGACACACCAAGAACATTTGCAAGGAAGAAAATCACAACTAAGAAAGACAGTGGAATGGGAACACAACCACCTCTGTGAATAGAGGAAATACAAAAATCTTTAATAGAATGAATGTACAACTCTTCTCTTGAACACCAACTCAAGGGTTACCCTCTGAGCTAGCACCTATGGAAGGGACTTGCTTGTGTGTATGAGAAGGAACTTGCCACAAGATGTACTAAGGAGAAGAGCAAGAACTCAGAAACTAAACAAATAGAGCTACTCTTGGTCTAGTCGTCAATCATGCCTATGTCTTGATGTGTAAAACATAGTCGCTTGTTTATGAAGTCGGCATATTTATATAGCCTAATGTAGTTCCATATTCAGAGAGGATGACTAGATTTTTATCCTAGATAAGGGAAGAATGGTGAGTAGGTTAGGAATAGTGGGTAGGTGTGCCTGGTAGTAGTTACAATAGTTATGGGCATAGATCCATGGAAATTGGCATTATCAGTTGTCTTTTAGTGCTTGAGGGTGGCCTATGGAGCTTCATATGCATTGTCTTCTAGTGGCAGGGATAACATAGAATCTGAATGGTGTAGATGGTTGGACCAGAGGTGGTCCTCATAGCCGCCTTGAAGGAGTTGCCCATTTTTGGAGACATCACCCATTTTTGGAGAGGTCACCCATTTTTAGAGAAGTCTCCCATTTTTGGAGAAGTTGCCGAGTTTTGGAGAAGTTGCCCAGTTTTGGAGAAGTTGCCTAGTTTTGGAGAGTCACCCATTTTTAGAGAAGTCTCCCATTTTGAAAAAAGTCACCAATTTCGGGAGAAGTTGCCGATTTTTGGAGAAGTCATCCGTTTCTAGAGAAGTGGCCCATCTTTTAAAAAAGTCATCCATTTTCGGAGAAGTCGACCATTTTTTGAGAATTCACCCATTTTTAGAGAAGTTGCCCATTTTGAGAGAAGTTGCCCAATTTTGGAAAAGTTGCCCAAAAATGATGAGTCGGTAGTGAGGAACTTTTGCATTTACATCACCATAGGTTGATCCTCTATAAGTTTCTCCATGTAGACGACAAAATCCCTCCTTACTTACATAATCACATAAGTCTTCCTCCATGATCATCAAGATATAGATGTAAGCTCATGTACCTTGACCTCAATAAGGTAGTGCTCTTGAAGGTTGACTAGCGGTTGAACTTCACAAGTACGCAACTGTTGAAAGTGTGGTAGGCCCAAACAATAATCACATGTTAAGTCCTCGATTTTTTCAACACCTGACCTTAGCACATAACACACCCCGAGTTGATCAAGAGAGATAAATGACAAAATAGAGAGATAAGAAGACATTATAAAAGTGTAGGAGCTTAATGCTACTAGACACACTTAATAAATGCAAAATGTCAAGGTGGTAAATCAAGAGGTGATGAAGGAATAGATGAAGTTGAAGATGTAGATAGTGGTGGTGTAGGAGAAATAACTTTCTCTTTACCTCTATTACCTGAAATTTTCGGGGTTTGAGAAGGTTGATCAATCGTCCTATATGGCTGAATGTAAGCATCCAAATTTGACTTGAAAAATGCATAATCATATGCCCTAATACAACTTGGAATTTTCGCATGTTTATCATAAATTTGACTTTGTGCGACATAAGCGTTGCATGAGAGCAGGATATCACTTGTTTTTGATCCATAGAATTCGTATCCTTTAATTCTAATAGCATAACCAATGAAAATTGATTTGATGGCTTTAAGATCGAGCTTACCATTGTCGTGCTTCTCGATGTGAACAAAAGTTGTAGAAACAAAAACTTTGAAGTAATTTACATTTGGTTTCTTACCATAATAAGTTTCATAAGGTGTGATGATCTTAAAAGTTTTTGTGGAAGGTCTATTAAGAATGTGATTAGCTGTACTACATCAATCCAAAGTTTGGGTGAAAGTTTCTTAGAGGACACCATACTTCACATCATTTCAACAAGTGTCCGATTTTTCCTCTCTACAACACTATTCTGTTTTTGCATATAAGTAATAATGAGTTGATGAGAGATACCTTTCTCTTCAAGAAAAGAATTAAGTTTTTAGACGAATACTCTCCTCCGGTATAACTTCTCAAAATCTGAATTTTCGCTTGATTTTCATTTTCAACCATAGCTAAGAACTTCTTGAAAGTAGGAAAAATTTCTGATTTTGCTTTTAGACTATGTATCTATTAATATCTGGAAAAGTTGTCAATAAATGTTACAAAATACGTGAATCCTTGAATGGAATCTCCTCTCATGGATCTATTAACATGGAAATGTATGATATGTAATTTATTGGTAGTGGTGTTGTATCCATCTTGAATGGTAGCTTGTGAAGCTTTCCTTCAAGATGTCCTTTACAAGAATATGCATCATGTGGTTAAGCAAAAGTGGGCAAACTCTCCACCATAACTTGATCTTTAATGTGCTTGAGTGTTGTGTAGTCAAGTCTAGCATGTCATAACTTCATGTTCTCCATAGGTGTAGAAGACTTTGCAACATTAGATTTTGGACAAAACAAACATTCCACTTCTGTTTTCACCACAATGCTCCTCATATGGTAGGAGGATCTAGCATGAAATTTTTTCAACAATAAGGTTATAGCCATTTGATAGGAAAATAGAAGTGGACAACAAATTTTTCTTCAGTTCTGGAACATAAAGGTCATTAGAAATTCTGAAATTTCTTCCTTCTCTTGATTTTAGAGTAACTTCTCCAATATGTAGAATATCCAGATCATGACCATTTGCTATGATCACCCTTCTTCGTGTAGAGTTAGTTAGGTAGAAAATACCTTCTTGTGACCTTGGAATTGCTCAAGAGCTCCTAAATAAAAAACCCAAGGGTTTTTTGAGATTGCATTTAATGTTGCTTGATCAAAAGCTATTTCTTTGATATTGTTACATGCATATGATTATTCATTTGAAGACTTAGGTTTTGACCCATCTTTAGTATTATTACTTGACGATCTTTTCTTCTCATTAAAAATCCTCTTTTTGCATTTTGCTATACAATGGCTTAGTTTCTTGCAATGATGGCATATACATTTCTTTGAGGTGGATGTTGTGGAAGTAGACTTCTCTTTAGAAGTGGTAGCAGTATTGGAACAAGATGTAGTAGAAGAAGTGGATGAAGACTTTGAAGTAGAGAACTTACTTTGCTTTTTGCTTTGCTGACTCTGCTTCTCTTTGTTGTCTCTTTGTTTTTCTTTCCCTTGGATGATGACACCTTGGCTTCATCATTCTCTTCCATACTCTTGTGTTGGTCTTTATTTTGAACCAACATGCACTACAACTCTTCAAATGATATTTCTCTATCTCTTGTAGAAAGAGAAAGAGAAGTAACAAACGAATGATAGGTAGATGGAACTTAATTTATGAGGGTATTCATGATCTCATCATCATATAAAGTGACTCCAACATTAAGTAGTTTCGAAATTCGTGACTCAACTGACTCACCTAATTTCATCCTCGTGTTGGCTAATTGTCTTCTAAGTTGAGCTTTCCTAGCAGGGTTACTCCTTTGATAGAGATTCTCTAATTCCAACCAAGCCTAATGAGAGGTTTTGCATGACCCGATCCGTTGAATGATACGCGCGGCTTGACTCCTATAGCAATAAATGAGAGTGCTTGTGCATCTCAGGAATCCCATCTGGACTGCTCTTATGTAGGTTGAATCTGCATCTCTGTCCCTCTGTCCGTGGATGAAGATATAATCTCCTCTTTTTCTTCTTTAGTCCACTGGGGAAAAATTGGGGTAGCAACCTTCTTGGAAGAAGAAGCAACATCTTCCTTTGCTTGTCTTGGCCTAGGTACTTTCCATTGACGATATTCCACAAGTCTTTGGAAATTAGCAAATTCATCATCATAAAACTCTATGTTGGATAGTTAGACATTTCATCAAGTTGACTTCTTGTTCCAATCCATCTCTATAGTCACTCTCTTGAGTACAAGGGTGTATGACAACTATGATCTGATACCAAACATTGAAAGTGTGGCAGGCCCAAACAATAATCACATGTTAAATCGAGGCTCTTTCCAACACTTGAAATTAGCACATAACACACCTTGACTTGATCAAGAGAGATACATGACAATATAGAGAGATAAAAAGACAATTTTAAAAGTGCAGTAGCTTAATGCCACTACACACAGCTAAATGAAAGCAAAATGTCAATATAGAATTTGTGTATGATACAAAATCTGAAATTAAGCTGAATCTAAAGGTTGGTACAAAAATAATGTGAAAGTGTCTAAAAGATATTATGTGAGTGAATATGTGCAAAAAGAAGGAAATGAACAGTTCAAAATGTTATTACAACAAACCCTGATTCTGAAATTAGGTCTTCTTTGATGTAGAAAGTGTCTAAAAGATATTATGTGAGTGAATATGTGCGAAAAGCAGGAAATGAACAGTTCAAAATGTTATTACAACAAACCCTAATTCTGAAATTAGGTCTTCTTTGATGTAGAACACCAGCTATGGTTACTTCTTGCGATGAAGTAGTAGGTAGACACCTGGTACATTAGCAACACGTGGAGAAACCCTAAATTGGGTGCTACAACTCTCCAAAGTCAACATGCATACTTGGTAGTGTGAAGAAGAACAAAAAGAGGGTGCCAAAAATTCCTTCAAATCTGCATATACACCTCAAACTCCTCCTAGCTCTTACCTTAGAGCTTACGCCTTGAGTGCTCCAAGAATTGATGAGATTTGAATTGAGAGTTAATCTTTTAGATCATTTCATTTGTCGAGACCTAATTTAAAAATCTAGGTTTTTATCCGTTCGGAGAGATTTTTACTTTTATAACATATTAAGTGTATATTTGTTCAAGATATCAAACTCTACATTGTATTGAAATCAAATGGTCAACACACAAGCGTGTAAAGATGCACAAATCTCAAGGCTGTACTAAGTATTCTTAATAAAAGCATTCCATGAGAAAAATCATTCTAGAGATTTAAATCAAGAATGATTCAAAGGTTGTTTAAAAAAAAAAAAATTGTGATCTTTTTACACACTGTGTCTTACCTCTTTTCCCTTAATACAAAGGGGTGCTGCCCCTCCGTTCAAGCTCCTTCATCATAATAGTGGTGATACATCATGATGATCTCCTCTAATTTTGGAGTCCCCTTTCTTCAATTGGTATCAAAGCAAGGCGTAATCATCAAATTTGGAGCTCCCTATGGAGTTCTACCGTGAAGAGCTTCCTCTAAAATGTGCTTCTTGCACAAATTGAAGACGCTCCATCTTTAAAGGACTGCTTGAGTGACATTGTTTGGTAATTCAAACTCTTTATTTTCTCCTTTCATAAGTAGAAAGTATCCTATCGAATCTCCAATATTGTCCTCTATTATCTCCATACACGTCATGCTCATTTTCATGAAGTTCTGGGTTGGAAATAGACCTCTTGGAGGATTTACACAAAGCCGTAATGTATCAAGTAGGAGTGTACTTAAATAATCTCTCTTTTATGAAGGCATTTGTAAGCGTTTGTTACACTCTATACTTCAACAAAATCATATACGTGTTGTCACGTAGAACTTTTCTTGAAGGGAAGTTGTTTTTCATGGCTGAGAATAAACATTACAGGTGTTGCTTGAGATAGTAAGAGTTTTTGGAGATTAAGAAATTCGAAGGAGTGAATAGAGGGCATACTCTTTCTTAGAGAGTGTAAGGAACCAACCTTGGGTCTCAAACCTGCATTAACATAAGATGATAATTGGGCAAAGGCTAAAGCTCAACAAAACGCGATGACATACGTCAAAATGGTTGTCATCTATGAAATGCTCACAGAGCTTTAGGGACTACAAACAACTATTGACAATGGCAAAAATTCAAGGTGATATACGAGAATAAGTCATCAATGAATCGAGTTCACTTGTTTAAGGAGGCTTGTTTCATTGCAGCTGGATAAATGGAAGTCAATCTCCGAGCACCTTTGCACTTTTACATATTTTCTTAATCAACTTCAAGATAAAGGCTTGCTAGGATTTGTTGACAAGCTCAAATCTATCTTCTTATGAATCTTTTTTATTCTTGAAAGACATTGGCTATTGATGACAAGCTCAAAACAATCTTCTTCCTTATGACTTTTTGTGATTCTTATGTCTCCTATTTTAAGCATTGGGGGTGAGACTCCCAAACTAAATGACGAAATTAGGAGGCAAACAAATGGTGAGTCTTGAGATAAAGGTCGAGTTGAGATAAGAGGACAACAAGTCAAAGAGCCAAAACAAAGAGATAGATAAGAAGACCAATGTTACATGCTATCATTGCAAGAGAAAAGGGCATAAGAAGCTAGATTGTAGGTACTTCAAGGAGCTAGGGAGGAAGGAGATGTGGATAAAAAAGGAGGGGAAGAAAGAAGACACGGTGGAGAAATCTTTGATGGATCGTTACGAATTACGGCCTTATAGAATATTTCCAAGATGGGGGGCAGAGAAGAGTGGCTATGGCTGTAGTATGTATAGAGCTAAGGAGATGGAGCCAACATGAGTATCATGGAGGATGGCATAAGGAGATGGAGCCAGCTTGAGGAGATGCTACAGTGGGAACTGAGAAGGGAGCCCATCCATGTTTGATGATGAGGGCAATCTTGTAATTGTTAGTGAGGAATTAGGATGAGATTTTGGAGTGATCATAATTCATTTATTCCTTAGTGACGATGGACATTGTATTCAGTAGTTGGAGTCTGGAGTCTAGACTTTGACATTCCAGAGTGTAGACTTTGACATTGTAATTTGTAATGTGTAATAATATATGGATTCTGAATCATGATGTTCATGGATGTTTATTGTTGACAATTTTCAAGATTGAAAGAGTCATAATTCATTTTATTTTTTAGACATTGTAAGATCTTTTAATGTGTACACTGTCTGTTTATAATATTAATAACTTAGAAGTAAGAAAAATAGTAGTTACAACTTATAATTTCTATGTAATTTTGGAAATTCAGAATAGTAATGTCATTCTTTTAATCATGATGTATGCAATGTGCATTGCAGTGCTTGTCATTCTTTTGAGTTTTTATGCCAAGACTTCTTATTCATCACACAGGTCATAAATGAATGATGATAGAGTGTAGAGTCTAGGCTATAGTAGATACTAGATACATGTATGATGTATGATTATAACTTATATTTTCGTTCATGTAAATAATACGTGATAAATGATAATACATCAATGATCATATAATCATACATTTGGCATCATACATGGATGATGGGTTGAATCGTTGATGGATCGGGGAGCATGTAATATCATTATTTTTGTATGTGAATGATGAATCGTATCTTATGAATGTACGAATACCGTACATGAGGTATGCACGTAGTACTGTATCTCAACATACCGTACAGATCATACAGATTGTATCTGAATAACCATGGTCCTAGCAAGGCTGACTGCACATATTTGAATCATCCATCTCAGGTCCTACAAGTTATTTCAATGTGTGGGCTCCTTGTTGGGATGCATTGGGCATCAACATTCTATTCTTCATTGAGATTAGGATCGCTTGAGGAGCTTGCATAGCAGCTGGTTTTCAACATTTTGGGTGAAGTTATTGTCAAATGCATTCCCATTTGAATCTGGGATAAAAGTACAACCTTTTGGGTGAAATGAAGCCACATATTCCCAACTCATAAAACTCAATATTGATGAATAGTTATCTTCAAAGGGTGGAGGGTAAATGAGTGGCGGGATGGTGAAAAAAGGGGCAGTAGGATGGCCAGATACTTTTTCTGCTGCCCATGTTCTTCCTTTACTTTACCCTTAAGCCCAAGCACTAATTGTTTGATCGGACTCTGTGGATGGGATCAATCTTTCCTTAAGATATTTATTGCCTAACAGCAAGTAAAGAAGTAAAAAAAGAAAACCAATAATTCTCTGCATGTATGTGTTTGAATAAATAAATAGATAAATGAACAAATAAACAGGGTTGTTTTGGCAGGAGGGGTCAGAGTTCCTAATTTCGTTAGAATTCTGTAACAG
>CM035432.1:148479222-148486722 GCA_020310875.1 Ceratopteris richardii
GAATGATCAGGTTGCATTTAATAGTGACTTTTCAATGTACATGGGAAATATTGATAGTGTTCATGCTTAATCCATCTTCTTGGAGCCGGATGACATATATGGGCCCCATGAGTAGTGGAACTATTACAATTATGCTCACCTTGTTATTGCACACGATTTATGGTTTTGCATCTTTTTTGCATCCTTATTTCAAGGGTCATGGTTTATAATTGCAACTGTTGAGAATATGAGAGTGCATCTCCCTTTTGTATCTTGGAGTCACTCTATTTCCATTCTATTTCCATTATATTTTCATTTTATATTATCACCTTTGTATTTGGGTACCTTGCTATTTGCTTCTACGAGTTGTATTCATTCTTCTTTCAGGGGAATTATCCCACATGAGATCATAGTACAAAGTAGAGATTTAAATCGTAGATTTAAAACGGGATTAAATCGTTTAAATCGTAAAGATTTTTAAAAATAAAAATAAAAATCGAGGTTTTTATTCATCAAGAGATTTTTATTTTTTTCTTGTATCTAAGGTATGCACAATACCTATTCAACTCATATATACTCCAATATTGGACAGTAGTGAAAGTAGTGAAAAGTTTATATGACCTGGATACTTGTTAGTTGTTGTACTTCAGTCATATGTGAGATGCCAACAAAGAGTTTATGATAGCATTGCTGTCATATAAACTCTATAATGTCATTAAGCTATAGGTTGGTACAGATTCATACTGGACAGGGACTTAATTTGATGCCAAAAAATGTACATGTACAATTGAAAGAACTTGGCTTTGAGCATCGATTTTAACTTAATTTAGTTAGTCAAATCTCTAATAGGCAAGAAAATAATATAGTTCTATCTAGAGAGCAAAGTGGTAATATATGATAGACTATTAGCAAGCATAAGTATCACAATGATCAAATTTTAATTTTAAAAACAGATCTACCATACGAAACCTTTAATTTTTTTTTTTGGAATAAAAATCGTTAAAACGATTTAAATCGCGAATGCGATTTTTACGATTTTTATTTTAAAATAATCGTACGATTTTTTTTTTACTATGCATGAGATGCACTTTGGAGAGCCCCTCCCAAATCTACATAAGGAGGGCCTCTCCCCCATTTGTATTTGGTTAGAAGCTTGAGGAGCCTACTCCATGCTCTTGGCAAGCTCATATCTAATCCACATGAGTTTACCCATTTTATGGTCAAGTCATTTGAGTCTCACACACTCTTTGTTATGTGAGTACACTCTTCTTTTCATTTTGCTTCCGTGCGTGTACTCTCTACATGGTATCAGCGCGCTAGGTGGAGGTCTTGGTGGTGCGTTTGGCGGTCATTTTGGTGGTGGTGGTTCTTTATTTTGGTGGTCTGCTTTCTCCTCATTGAGAGAAGTCTTTTGCCGTCAGTTTTTGGGATTCATTCTACCCATTTGGTATCACTGCATTAGGTGGACGTCTTGGTGGTTTTTTGGGAGGTGGTGGAGGAGCTCTTGTTGGCATTCTTTTGGTGATGATTTTATTTCATCATCTTGCCCATGCTTTGATTTGAATGCTCTTTTCCCTCCCAACCACACCTTTTCTACCAGTGTTTCACACCATCCCACCCTTGTACTTTGAGGTTTTAGAGGTACTGTATGGTCTTCATATGTGTTTCATGTGTGTTTTGTTATACATCTAGTATCTATGCAATGTTTATAAACACTTGCAGAGAGGCTCTTAGACATTTTCCCATTTATTTGGTGATGTTTTAAGTTTAAATGTTCCATCGTCATTTCGATGGCAATTTTGAATGCACTTAGCACATGCATGAGCTGTGTCACCTCTGTCCATGTGTCCATACGAGTGATATTTCTCTCTGTTGTGTGTGAGAGAGAGAGAGAGAGAGAGAGAGAGAGAGAGAGAGAGAGAGAGAGAGAGAGAGAGAGAGAGAGAGAGAGAGAGAGAGAGAGAGAGAGAGAGAGAGAGAGAGAGAGAGAGAGAGATATTAACGTCCACGGGAGGCCGAAATCGACCTATGGGACCGATCAGGTACATCAAAACATTACATTCCACTTGGGGGGGAAGCCCTCAAGGGGCTATAATAAAAGGGAAAAATCAAAATAAAAATAAAAGAGGGGGGGGGGGGATGTGGCTTCCAAAGCACTCTTATGACTCATGAGAGAGAGAGAGAGAGAGAGAGAGAGAGAGAGAGAGAGAGAGAGAGAGAGAGAGAGAGAGAGAGAGAGAGAGAGAGAGAGAGAGAGAGAGAGAGAGAGAGAGAGAGAGAGAGAGAGAGAGAGAGAGAGAGAGAGAGGGAGGGAGGGAGGGAGGGAGGGAGGGAGGGAGGGAGGGAGGGGGGGGGAGGGGAGAGAGAGAGAGAGAGAGAGAGAGAGAGAGAGAGAGAGAGAGAGAGAGAGAGAGAGAGAGAGAGAGAGAGAGAGAGAGAGAGAGAGAGAGGGAGGGAGGGAGGGAGGGAGGGAGGGAGGGAGGGAGGGAGGGAGGGAGGGAGGGAGGGAGGGAGGGAGGGAGGGAGGGAGGGAGGGAGGGAGGGAGGGAGGGAGGGAGGGAGGGAGGGAGGGAGGGAGGGAGGGAGGGAGGGAGGGAGGGAGGGAGGGAGGGGGGGGGGAGAGAGAGAGAGAGAGAGAGAGAGAGAGAGAGAGAGAGAGAGAGAGAGAGAGAGAGAGAGAGAGAGAGAGAGAGAGAGAGAGAGAGAGAGAGAGAGAGAGAGAGAGAGAGAGAGAGAGAGAGAGAGAGAGAGAGAGAGAGAGAGAGAGAGAGAGAGAGAGAGAGAGAGAGAGAGAGAGAGAGAGAGAGAGAGAGAGAGAGAGAGAGAGAGAGAGAGAGAGAGAGAGAGAGAGAGAGAGAGCAGCACAACTAAGCGCTACTTTTTCTCCACCGCTCATTTTCCACCAATATCTGAATCACATTGCGAAGATCTCGCGCCGAAATAAGTGGACAAACAGTGACGTGGGTCTTGACACTCAAGGAGCGACCTCACAATACATGGACGTGATTGTGATCGGGCACTTATTGTTGCCATAATTAGCAACTGATCAACTCTCGCCATTTAGAGACACAAGAAAGAGAGAGTCTTGGATTTGCTCGATAAGTTTATGATGGTCAGGAGTCCACAAACCAAGACCTAAGAGTTGGGCCTACCTGGATACAGAGAATTTGGAAGCGTCATTTTTCTCATATTGATCTTGGGTACAAAGAATCTGGAAGGTGCATGGCCGATGCTGTCATGAGCAAACAAAAACTATTGAACAGTCTCTATTGGTGTGCAATAGGTGCATGCATTCGATTTGCATAACTAAACTTATCTACATTCAAAGGTTTATTTCCAAGTGCCACTTTCTGCATCAAATAAGCCACATTTTGAGAAGTGTTCATTGACGGTTTCATCATATCACCAAGGGTACTTATTCTTGTATTATCCATATGCATTTCCTTTGATACACTAAAGACTACTTAGTGTAGTCTCTCCTCAAAGAGTTGTATTGCAAAGGGCTTTAATCCTCTCTCTCAATGGAATTGTTGTAACTTTCCAAGGGTCTTCATTTGTATTTCTCACAAGGGTTTATCTCTCAAATTTGGGTTGGAGGCTAGTCTAAGCCCAACCACAAAGTACTTCGGTTGCTGTGCCTACTACAACTATTTTGGTGTGCAACGGGCTACTCTAAGCCCCCTCTTCCCTCCCCCCTCCTTCCTTCCTCCCCCCCTTCCCTCCTCCCCTCCCCCTCCCAAAATCCTCTGCATATAAACGCTTAGCATTAGTCCATGCCAACATTTGTGGACCTATGAGTACACCTTCTCTAAGTGGGTCAATCTACTTCTTCCTGATAATAGATGACTTCACTAGATACACATGGGTTTATTCACTCCAATATAAAGGGGATGCCCTTCCCAAATTTAAGGAGTGGCTAGAAACAGTTCTCGAAGACTTTCCAAGCTCTTTGAAGATCATCCGATTTGATGGAGATAGTAGCTTTATCAACCACAACTTCTCCAAGTATTTGAAGCAACAAGGAATCAAGTATCAAGCAATGGACGATACTCAACAAGGTATTGCCTTACAGAAGAGTCGAAGTGTGATCAAGATGGCCAAGGCTATGCTTAGTCAAAAGCAACTTCCATTAAAGTTTTGGGGTGAAGCAATACGGACAACAATTCATATTCAGAACAGAGGATTTTCAGATATCTGAAGAACCAGACACCATTTGAAGCTTACTTTCAACAGAAGCCAAGTGTGAGCTATTTCTGCATCTTTGGTAGTGATGCCTCTGTCCAAGGCCATGGTGATGATCCGCCTAAGCAATACATTTTCATCGGGTACAATGAACGATAGAAGGCATACAAACTCTACGACCCAAAGAGTCACTCAATTATACTAACCAAAGACTACACCTTTGATGAATACTCTAAGTATTCATTATTTTTGGATCCTCCTATTTCCACTTCAGAGGGGGATCATTTCAGTTTTGAACAGTCACACTATGTGGAGCATGGTCTCTTTGTACATGACTTTCCCGATCATGATACAGTTTTGGAGCAGGAGGAATCAGAGATATGATCTCAGCTTATACCTCAAATGGCCACACCACCTATTGTACCATTGAAGGCTTATATTTACCCTCAGCTTCAGTTGGGCATTACTCTAGATCAATGACTCGGATTTTCTAGTCCGATCTTCGAGAGTCCACTTACCTCGTGTACGAAAGCATTCTGAGCATGTACTTTTCCATTCATGGAGTCCAACATCTTTTCACTTACCACAGGATACTCCTCCATCTACCTGGATTCATCACTCAATTGGATCCTATTATGAGCGAGCTTCTCGATTTAGAGGGGGCTTCCATGGTTCTATCGACACACATCAAGACTTTGTACACTCCATGGAGGACTTCAGCATACATATATACTACCGTCTGACTATGACTTTATGCTTTACGCTTTATGTCTTACTCTCGCAGGACTTACTTCTTGGCAATACACATAGTGTGGTGGATATTGTCAAAGCTTTGGAGGTTCCAACGTACCAAACGGAGTCATCCTATCTCTCCCATGGAGATGATCTCGTCCAGTGAGATCTTCGTTCATTCCTATTCCTCGTTGGTGGCATACCTTTGGAGCATCTGCTTGATCCATCTTGTGGACATCTTATGGAGTACCTGGCGATCCCCCATGGTCGATACCATTTGGAGGATAGGGATTCCCAGATGATGACTTCCTATTTGGTGCTCGTGTTGCTGCCGATACATTCTTGGTGGACCTTTCTCTCATACCCTAGCAGCCCCCATTCACTACAAAATGGAACTGAAGAGGGGGTGTTGAGAATATGAGAGCGCATCTCCCTTTTGTATCTTGGATTCACTCTATTTCTATTCTATTTCGATCATATTTCCATTTTATATTATCACCTTTGTATTTGGGTACCTTGTCGTTTGCTTCTACCAATTGTATTCATTCTCCTTTCAGGGGAATTCTCCCACATGAGATGCACTTTGGAGAGTGGCTCCCAAATCTATATAAGGAGGGCCTCTCACCCAGTTGTATTTGGTTAGAAGCTTGAGGAGCCTACTCCATGCTCGTGGCAAGCTCATTTTAAATCCACCTGAGTTTACCCATTTTATGGTCTACTCATTTTGAGTCTCACACACTCTTTGTTTTGTGAGTACACTCTTCTTTCATTTTGCTTCCGCGTGTGTACTCTCTAGAACAACCACACATGAGACATATGGACTTACACATGGAGCACATTATGAGTCCTAATTATCAGGTTGCATTTGATAGTGACTTTTCAACATACATGGGCAATACTGGTATTGCCTATTCTTTATCCATCTCATTGCATTTAGATGTCTTATCTTAGCCCTTTGAGTAGTGCGACCACGGCGATTATTGTCACATTGGTATCACACCTTATGTGCTTAGGATCTTTTCACATATATATAGATATTTGACTCGCATCATAAATATAATTTGATGTTCACATATATTTATGTTTACTATATTATATTCTAGGATTGGTTGGCAAGCACTTGTGAAGAGTAGGGGAGTCCACTCACTTGTGCACAACAAGCTTTACACTTGTTTGAGTATTCAGCACTTCATCGTATACGCTTTTGTAAGGTTGATTTACGTCTTGTACATACTTTAAGGATTCTTATAGATGCTAGGAAGGTAAATCATAAATGTTGTTTGGTTTTTTACAAACGTCAATCTTCACCTATAGATTTCAACAGCACTTTCAAGTGTGGAGGCATCTGTTCATGATGAGCTAGATGAGATACATAGGATTCTTCATTCAAAGCTTGAAGCATATGTAGCACAATTACAAGTGCATGAGCATGTGCTAGATCTCCTATCTAGGGCTTATAGCATTCTCTTTTTTGGTTTTTTCAGCCTTATTCAACCAACCACTAAACTAACAAAAAAGTGAAGGTGAACCTTGTTTGAAGAAGTGAACCTTCATTAAAGAAGTTGACTCCACGAATAAGGTTCAATGGTTTGAGTCATCTATCCTCAGATAAGGGAGGCCACATTAGAGCGATCCACCTCAAACGGTGCACCAATCTTCGAATGAGGCACTTGTATGTACTAGGAGGAACAAGATATGCCCTTCATGAAGAGGTGAGCACACTTTATTAAAGCTTGATGACATTGTTACAGAGGAGATAGAGGCTTGCACGTTCACAGAGAGGGTTCCTTGAACTAGAGTTTGATGATAAAGGGAATGTTGTTACTACATGTGATTTTTGTGTTTCATTATCTTGAGAGGAGTCCTACATGGATGATTTCAAGCAGGCTTATGATGTGACATATGAGTGTAGTATAAATATTGATTATTGGATTTTGGATTGAGGATTTTGCATATATCATATATCATGTGTATTATGTTTACCGTGTTACTTTTTTTTGAACTTCGATATGATGTTAGTGTGACACTCTTATGGTATCACATATGTTTTACAGTTTTAAGAGCTTGGAGATGTCTCCTGTGTATGTCGTGTTTTGAATCTTGATGATTTATGAAGTTAAGAATGCCATTGAGGCTTCCAAGGTAGCCCGGGTTCGCGTACCCGAAGGATAAGGTACCTTATCCGGTTCGGTTCGATTCGTCATCGAACCTTACATCTGGTTCGTTGTCCATTCTGTCATTCAAGTTATCTTAAAGAGCCTTTTTCTACGGTTCCCAAGCTCTTGAAAGAGTCATTTTATGAGGTTTCAAAGGTTGGCATGATGGTTGATCTCACCAATTTCATGGTCTAGCAGCCTTAATTTTGTAACTCCTTACATTTAACATTATGTTAGGGTTTACTTGTAATGTGCATAATGAATCATGATCCATGTATTGATCCATGTATGAAAATATAAAACATCTTTTGTGCGCAAAATTAAATTTATTATATCCTTCATCTTGTTAGTGTGCTTATTGAAACTTCAAATGCGGAAAAAAAAGGATTCTCTCTCTCTCTGTCTCGCTCTACACACACACACACATATATATATATATATATATATATAT
>CM035432.1:148494222-148579222 GCA_020310875.1 Ceratopteris richardii
TTTACACTTCACACTTACCAGGCAGGATATATTTTGGACCTCGGACATTGAGAGTATCTACTGTGAAAGTGAGATTTTGACCATTATGCAATGAGCTTAAGGGCATCTAAAGTATCAACCTTTTTAGAAGTCAATCTGTGCATGAACCACCTTAATTGTTCTTTGTAAGCTGAGTTGTCTGGAGGATAAATGTAAGCTGGGCTGGATTTTTTGTCAGAGTGTCTAGCATTTTTAGACATCTATTTCCCGCATAGTCTGGCTTTTAATTGTAGATGCTTAGTGAATATGTAGGACTGAGCAAGGTTTTCAAATGCTCCCAGATGCTCGTAGATGAACAATTGCACATGCAAGGTTTTGTGTCTGAGCTCTGTGGTTTTGCATAATACATAACATTGATGGCTGTTGAAAATCCTATACAGATAACACTTAATGTTTAAAGGTAGGCCATAAAGTTGGTATACATTACAACTTTTGGGTATTCACATTTATGCACGTGATTATAAACCTCTTCTTGGTTAGTCTACTCACAATTTTCCAAACTTAAGTGTGTTTTCTATACCTTTCCCCCCTTCTGTGAAGTGCGTGCAAGTACCCCTTTGTTTCCCATCAAGGTTTATGGAAGGCGAATCCCTTCATCCTTATTAGCTTGACAGTTGTTGCATTTGAATACGTAATCTCGGACATTCATAAAATAGAGGATATTAGAATTTCCTTTTAACAAGATTGTTACTCTTGCTATTGTTTTGCTGTATTGTAATAGAGTTGTCTTGAAACTCATACAATAGTTAGCTCTTCTTATACAAGGTCATATTGCAAACAGAATTCACCCTTTAAAAGATGAAATACATCATTTGAATGCCAATACCTTTTTTGACCTTGTATGATAATCCATTGGTGCATCTCATGCATGTACGATCCAAAATAGTAATATATTTAGGTATTCTTACATTTTCCTTCGATTGATTTAGGGTGCTCATTTTGAGATCCCACTAAAAACTGAATGCAACAATAGTCAGTAACCTGGTAGCATTAGCTTCCCTTTTTCCATACTTTAGCCAAATCTTTGAAGAGTTCTTGCCCAACAATTCTCACAAGCTTGAATTTTTAATTTGGAATTTTCACATCTTTAAGCTATTTGAAACATCATTTGAATGCCAATACCTTTTTTGACCTTGTATGATAATCCATTGGTGCATCTCATGCATGTACGATCCAAAATAGTAATATATTTAGGTATTCTTACATTTTCCTTCGATTGATTTAGGGTGCTCATTTTGAGATCCTACTAAAAACTGAATGCAACAATAGTCAGTAACCTGGTAGCATTAGCTTCCCTTTTTCCATACTTTAGCCAAATCTTTGAAGAGTTCTTGCCCAACAATTCTCACAAGCTTGAATTTTTAAGTTGGAATTTTCACATCTTTAAGCTATTTGAAACATCATTTGAATGCCAATACCTTTTTTGACCTTGTATGATAATCCATTGGTGCATCTCATGCATGTACGATCCAAAATAGTAATATATTTAGGTATTCTTACATTTTCCTTCGATTGATTTAGGGTGCTCATTTTGAGATCCTACTAAAAACTGAATGCAACAATAGTCAGTAACCTGGTAGCATTAGCTTCCCTTTTTCCATACTTTAGCCAAATCTTTGAAGAGTTCTTGTCCAACAATTCTCACAAGCTTGAATTTTTAATTTGGAATTTTCACATCTTTAAGCTATTTGAAACATCATTTGAATGCCAATACCTTTTTTGACCTTGTATGATAATCCATTGGTGCATCTCATGCATGTACGATCCAAAATAGTAATATATTTAGGTATTCTTACATTTTCCTTCGATTGATTTAGGGTGCTCATTTTGAGATCCTACTAAAAACTGAATGCAACAATAGTCAGTAACCTGGTAGCATTAGCTTCCCTTTTTCCATACTTTAGCCAAATCTTTGAAGAGTTCTTGCCCAACAATTCTCACAAGCTTGAATTTTTAATTTGGAATTTTTACATCTTTAAGCTATTTGAAACATCATTTGAATGCCAATACCTTTTTTGACCTTGTATGATAATCCATTGGTGCATCTCATGCATGTACGATCCAAAATAGTAATATATTTAGGTATTCTTACATTTTCCTTCGATTGATTTAGGGTGCTCATTTTGAGGTCCTACTAAAAACTGAATGCAACAATAGTCAGTAACCTGGTAGCATTAGCTTCCCTTTTTCCATACTTTAGCCAAATCTTTGAAGAGTTCTTGCCCAACAATTCTCACAAGCTTGAATTTTTAATTTGGAATTTTCACATCTTTAAGCTATTTGAATGATCAAAGCACCTCTTCAAAGCATACTATATAATTATACTCTTGTTCAAGCAAAAAGTGATCCTTCTGAGAACTCTCCATTTCTTGCTTCGAAGGGAGTGATCATGAAAAAATCATGACCACTTCATAACATGATGAAAAAACAATAAATGTTTTGTTTGGATTTCTTGAGTAAGTCAATGCAACCATTTGCTATGGCACCTACTTTGCTTGCTTCTCCATTTGAACAATTTTTTGCTTCTTTTTATGTTCTCTCTCTCTCTCTCTCTCTCTCTCGGGCACACCACCACCACTTGGGCAGCCTTCTTTCAACCACATACCCCACCCACCTCTCTCTCTCTCTGCCCCCCTCTCTCTCTCTCTCCCTCTCCCTCTCCCTCTCCCTCTCCCTCTCCCCTCTCCCTCTCCCTCTCCCTCTCCCTCTCTCTCTCTCTCTCTCTCTCTCTCCCCCCCCCCCTCTCTACCTCCCTCTTTCTCTCTCTCTCTTCCACATTGGTCCCCATGTATTAGGTGTTCATTATCTACAGAGTCATAGCTACTCTCCTCCCCTCTCCCCCCAATGCACCAATAATTTATCCCCACTACAGCATCATTCTATTTTCAGCTTGCACAATTTTTTTTGTAGCGAGTAACTTTCTTTTCATTTCTACACAAAGATGACGAGTTGTACATGGTTTTGTTTGATAGGCCAAGTTTGGTCTTTGGAAGACGTTAATATGACTTTCTCTCTCTCTCTCTCTCTCTCTCTCTCTCTCCCCCCTCTTCCCCCCCTCCCCCCTCTCCCCCCCTCCCTCCTTCCTCTCTAACTTTTTCTCCCTCCCCTTGTCCGGCCTCCGCCTCTCAAACAAAATCAGTGGATTCAAATCTTGAATGAACATTGCTCATAGTACAATTACTAATGCCTTTGTTCGTGCACGTTAGGATGTCTGGTTGGGCCCTTCTCCTCTTGACACTGGAGGGTTGAACCCCTCACTATGGCAAGACAATTGTGGGCCCTAAGACAATGTATTGTTGTAAAGAAGATCTAAACTAGTTGCCTTTGGGCTGTCCTTTCCACGTGTCTACCTTTCGAATGTACTTTGTAGGATATGGCGGGCTCCATGGGTACTATGTCCTTTACTTGCATAATTGTTCTTTCAAAATTCAAGTTATAAGGGAGATTAGGCTTTGACCAAACTTCATGCCTTTCTCTATCACAAACGGCATATTTTGGAACCCATTATGTAAAATGAAATAAAATTTATTGTTTTATTTAAGTTACTTATATTTTTTCATTCTCATTTAAAATACTTGTTGGGAAAACAATACCTTGTCTTTTATCTATGTTCAATTTGCCCTTAAATAACTTTTTCCTTTTGTTCTTTCAAATAATCAATCATTGAGATGACTATCTTAGATTGAGTAGTGATGAGCACAAATGGAAACTGATAATCATGAAAACGATGAGTTTTCATATGTTTAAAGAAAGCCCATCTACCTTTGGATTCTTGATATTTGATTATTTGGAGTAAACTTAAGCATCTTAGCATATCTTAAAATTTTCATATCTTTTGGACATGCCTTACTACATTGTAGTTCTAATATGAAACCTTTAGAGGACATGGTTATAAGCAACTATCTTAGCTCCTATGCTGCTATTTATATCTTTATTTTCCTTTTTTGTTATGGCATATCATAGCAACTATGGATCCAGAAGAACATTCACGTTTGGGGTCTTCATATATGTGCATGGTGGAATGAGAGTATTCATTGATGTTAGAAAATACAATCATGATCTTTCTATGACCTAGTTCTCGTGTGGTGAGTTACATAAAGATACTCCCTTGTTTTCTTTCGGAGTGTCTATGGGCTAAAGAGTAGTTCCAATGGAAGCCAATAAAGTTACCACTTAACAAGATCTTAACTAATTTTGTCTCTTGGGTATGTTGTGCTAGATTTTCAATAGCACTCATGCAACAAATAATCCTTCATATGCAATTCCCCAAGGAAATAAAACAAACCCCGTCATAGAAAGTATTTTTTGTGGACATTTTAATTGTTCTATTTGAATCTCTCATGAGTATGTAGCAATGCATATCTTATGAGAGAACAAACTCACTTGGATTCCCTATCTAATTAGTTTCCCATGTAGTAGAATACTAAGGTTTAATATTACACTTTCTTATGGATTGACATATTTTAGCTCATTTATAATTTGATTAAGAACAAATTCATTAAGCACAAAAATGCTCATTTCTTCTTTGTATGTACATTTTATGCAAACTTTGAAGGGGTTTTTCTTGATTAGACTCATCAGGTTCAATACTTGTTTGATCAAGGGGCGAGTGAATGCTCTTGTGATTTTTAAATTTCACAAGTTGTGCACAACATGAAAGCATGTGAAGAGAACAATGAAAGACAACTGTAGATTGAAGGATAAATAAAACTTTTGCCAATGTGACCTAAATTTCTTTTTTCAAACAGTCTTTAGTTACATGCATTTATGTTGGACTTGAGATAGAGAAATGAGAAAAATATTTCAACAAAGGTTAACTATGATTGAGAGAAATCATAGTTGTCCTGTGATAAAGAGAAATTATGTAAAAGGATACAAATATATTTTTCTCTTGGTCATGGGGATGTTACATGAGGAAACGAAGTATCAAGTTTATTTCAAATAGAATATATTTTTTTGTGGCACATATTGCATGTTTATTTGAAAATTTTGTCTTCCATGTTCTTTCAAGATCATTTATGTAAGTTATGGTGAACCCAATGTTGTTTCATTGTGCTCTAATTGGGGGAGAACTTTGTCTACATCGGACTTTGGATATGTGCTCACTTTGAGACACATATACGAATTTGTTACCAAGATCAAAAGCAATACTCATCAAAAGACCATGTTTGATATCCTCAAAGTTTTGATATAAGAGATTAGATTTAATGTTTTCTCAAGAGTACTAAATCCTTTGAAGATTACTCAAACATAAACATAACATTATCATTGAGGATAAAATGTATGAAATTTCTATGAACATCTCTTAATATATTGAGATTGATCCTAGTTAATTAAACAAACTTTTTGTGCCTTTGGGACAATCTCAATTCTTTTTCGTACTAGATATGCTTATTAAATGGAAATTCAAAATAAGAGAACACACAAACAGAACACACTTAAGTAAATAGAACACATTAGGACTTTTGCTTTACTCATAGCATATGTCCCAAACCATCACGCCACGTAGAAATTCTACATATATATAAGTGCATACAATTTGCAAAGAGAATGATGTTTTTTTTTAATTTGAATGTATGGATCACCAAATCCATTCTTAGCAAATGGATTTTCCTTTGTATGAAGTGAACTACTCTATGCACATTGTTATGAAAAGCACTATAGCTAAAATGATGTATTTTAAGGTTGTGTGTATTTGAATTTATTTGTCGCTTTACCATTGGAAAATCTTTCTTTTGAGATGGCCAATAGTGGGGGTATCCAGCTTTAGAAAATTATTTATTAATGACAAATGAGTCTAGGGGACCTATGTCAATTTTCAAGTTTTGTGAACTCACCATCAATTTTAAACCTAAAAGTTATACCTTTTCCCTTGGCGATGGATTTCTTTTTTAGAGGAAAATATCTAGCACTTGAATTTATTAACAAATTTCTATCACTTGCAGTTTTCTAATCCTCACCAAATAATCATTATGAGAGAAAGAGATACATATAGCCTCCAGTAAGAGGATGGATCCTCTAGGATTGCTTCTTAATGTTTTGAATCACTTGGATCTTATTTTTACGGAAGCATTACTATAAAAAATATTTATTTAGAATCTATATCTTTTTATGAAATTTTAAAGGTCCTCAACATTTCATCCAAGGTACTTGTGACCCTTAAAGCTTTTCAACTCTTATTTGTTTTGTAGATGAATAGTACAAGTAGATGCAAAAAAAACCCTTCAAAGAATCCTATACACAAAAACGTTTAAGAGGAAAAATATCTCCCTCTTATTGGTAAAGCTAAGAAAAGCAAGGTGTTCATGTTACCTTATTTTTCATATGACACGGATGGTTCTATGTTAACAATATTTAGACCAGTTCTACTTGTGAGCATGCTCATGAGAAAATATATTAGGGTTTACAAATTACCATGGAGACAACTTGGGCATACATAACTATAAATAAAGGACTAACAAGTAAAATATATCAAGGGGAATGTGAAAATAGTTGTCCATTTAAGAATAATGGTCTTAATTTTCTCTCTAGATAGCACATGTACCCTCGCCATCTTCAATGATTGGATTCTAAGTGTGGTACATGGTGATATATAGGTTCTTATATAACCATAACACAATTTTATTATCTGAGTGAAAAATTATATTTGCATTATTTAGTCATCATGGTAATCCTATTATATTCAGTGCATTCTAAAAGAAGTTTTCAATGATGTTTTCTTCATGGCTTGTAAAGCATTGTGCAGAGGTGAACAATAGGCCATCGAATTGCAGGTTGAATATCCAAATGATTATTTGTTTCCAGATGATGGTGACAAGCTAAAGAGACATCATCAATTTTATATCTTTAATCATTTTATTTTTGAGAAACTCAAAAATATATATTTCAAGTACGAATTAAGCATAAGAAATATATACTGTGTAGATTTATGTGAAAAAGTAAAGTGACGCATATCTTTATCAATGGGTTTGAATCTCAATGAGTCTCAAGAGTGAATATATTAAGTGATATTAGAAATTAAAACTCAGTATGCCCAAACTGGGCATATGCATTCAAGCACCCCTCCGTATCACATACCAATTTCATGTTCTAGTGATCAAAATCCAACCATAGTAATTAACAAAATACATTACATAAACTATGGTATATCTCTTCAAAATATTCCACTCTCACATGATTTTATGTGGTGACATTATTGCGTGGTAGATTATTTTGATGTTTTTGATAGTTTTTTATATTGTGTTCTATTATCATTTGATGTAGCAACAATTTAATTGAGGCATCCTTTATTTGTGTCTCTTCTTTGCATATGAGTATACAAACACTAGGTGAACAAAAAAGACCGATTTGAGATTAGATTTCCTTGATCGTGTGATGTCACTATTAAAATTATTTTAATGTATTTCTAATTCATAAACACCTCTTTTCTTATCTACCTAGTATGGCGCCCATCTTAGTGTAACAAACTTGTAACCTAATCATGAAAGAATGATTTGAGACACTATTAAGGCTAGATGTGCCAAAGAATGTGTTATATCTTAATTCATTTATTTCTTGTATTCTTTGCTATATAAGTGAATAGATATAACTTTATTGCTTCATTAATTCTTTAACAGATTTTGAATACTATTGTAAAGTCTTGAACAACACTCCTTTGAATAAGGACCCAATTTTTTCTTTGCCATTCTTGAAAAAGTACTCAACCATTCATGCTATGCTTGAACATTAGTGCATCTTGAGTAGAAGAAGTACAATTTAAACATGAAGTGCAACAAGGATATTAAGTTTAGTACATGGATCCTTAATAATCTTGGTAGTAAGTGTGGTGGAATGGTTAAGTAGGATAAAGATAATCATAATCTCATATTGATATGGCAAAACTTGGCATGCATAGAGAAGCTCTCAAACTTAAATGTCTAAAACATTTTGAAATTCTTAATGAAGAATTGAGAGAATCAAGAGATATTATGAGGAAAAAGGAGGAATGCTGAGATATAGAGAATCATAAAGAAAATATTATGAAAGAAAATGATGAATTTTGATTGAATTAAATAATAATACAATTGATGTAGTAGAATCGTGAAATTATTTTTAGATTCTATGGCTACATGAGCTCGTAACCAATGCCTAAACATTTTAAATCCCGTACTCTATCTATATATCTGTCCATCTATCTATCTATCTATCTATCTATCTATCTATCTATCTATCTATCTATCTATCTATCTATCTATCTATCTATCTATCTATCTATCTATCTATCTATCTATATGCCTTTCTGTCTCTCTGCAAAATATATAAACTATTTTTCATGGATCGCAGATGAAAAACAGAATTAAAGGCATGTGGGAACTAAAATGTGACTAAAAATTTTATTGCACAAAACCTCCTCACTATCAAAAGATCAGCAAAGATTGAGAAAAAATGAGAAGCTTTTATTCATGAAAATAAAATTTCAAGAAAAGATGGTTAAAAATCCATCTTTCTAGAAATGATAAATAAAATGTTCTTATTTTTATCATAAGAAATGAAGCAATGGTAGAAATTTAACAGAAGGGCTTGAAATAAAGTGGTTATAAGAAATGATGTCTATATTATAGCTAAGTTCTTATTTTGAAAACATTTTTGTTAATATGTGGCCTATCCAAAGCTAGAAAGTGACAAAGGAGTTCATTTCATCAATGAGGTGATCTAAAATCTAGTCCATGAAACCTTGGTGATGCAACATATTTCAAGCCCTAGAAAATCTCAAGATGCAATCTTATGGATATCATAAGGATTATTATGCATTTTTCTAAAAAAGATGGCCAATATTGAGGGTTTGTATTGGGATATATATTTGCACCATGCATTTCAACTACTACTAATTATCCAACAATTCTACCATTAGAACCATTTCCTTAAGATAATATTTGGTAGAATGATTTTTTTTTCTATCACATTGGTAAGATCTACCTTGAGAGTGGTATAGCAGCATTAGTGGACATGTCATGAGCTCCTAAAACAAGAAGATGTACTTGAAAAAGTGAATGTGACTCAACTTCAATATTTTTTTCGGGTACAGACATGAGAACAATGAAATGTGCCTCGTGTTTAAAGGATTCATTTGAGAGTGCCTTGAAGTGTATGTAGATGACCTCTATGCTTAGTCCAAGCTTATGATTCACCATATATCTTGTTTGCAAAAGATCTTTGAAAGGAATCATTTGAAGAAATTGTGTATGAACCCTAAGAAGTGTGAGTTCATGGTGCAACAAGGCAATATCCTAGGACACATCATCTCTATCTATGGGATCTTAACATATGAAGAGAAAATTAAACTCATATCTGATTTACCTAGGCCAAAGAATGCTAAATAGGTACAAGCTTTCATGGGACATTTTGGGTACTACCACAGATTAATAAAAATGTACTTAGTGATAGCCAAGCATCTTTGTTCTCTCATAAAGAACTTTGAATGGGCCGATGAATGTGAGAATCCCTTTTACGAAATTAAATGAGGCTTGATTTAAACACCAATCCTTAAGGTGCCTCATTAGAGTAAACCATTTTGCATACATATGGATGCTTCAAATCATGTTATAGGATGTATCTTATCCCAATTGATGAATGATGGTAAAATGGATTTCCCTATAGTATACATAAGCTAGAAACCAAATAGTGCAAAAAAATTGTACTATCACTAAAAGAGAAAGTCTTATTTCCCTAGAATTGTGTTCCTCTTATACCTTGATCTTGTAAAACCAAGTGATTTAATCTCATTGTTTCATCATTGATGTGAAAAGGTAATGATTCTTCACAAAAATAGTGCATCCATGTTACTCCAATATCTATTGAGAGTAGCATCCATAGATTCTATTTTTTCACCAAGCTCTCATTTCACCTGTATCTAAGAAAATCTTTAAGTTCATAGAGGACTTGGGTCCCAAAGAGGCCCAAATATGTGTTCATGAATTAATAATCTTTTTTGACCTCAGACATTCCCATAGTGATGTCCTAATGTTGTTCTATATACTCATAGGCTTGTTGGCATAATATTTTCTTCTCTTATATGCATGCTATGCCCTTGTCCTGAGCATGTTTTCATTATATTTATATTTTCTGGTCTTTCTCCTTACATTCTTTGGCCTTTTGCAATTGCTACAAAATCTTTTCTATGAGAGCCTCATGTTTTATTTATATAAAGTTGGGGACTGCACCAACTTCCAAAGAAGCTAACTACATAGCACCACCAGGTGATATGTGATGCATCATGAGAAAGCCATAATATCTCTTTTGGAGTTTCTTGGCATGTTGCTTGAATGTGTACACTAGCACTAAGCCTTCTTGCAACTACTTATCTTTGATGTATGCATCAAAGTAATCCTTTTATTGTTTCTTAGCCACATATATGCCTACTATAGCTCTAACTTGTATTTCATATAGATGCTCTAATTTTTCAAATATCTTAAAGAGTTTGTGTCCATACATATATATATATATATATATATATATATATATATATATATATATATATATATATATATATATATATATATTAAAAAGGAAGTTTGAGAGAGCCTAATCTTCCAAACTTTAATTAATAAAAATTACAGCTATACAAGTGAACGGGCCTAGCACCCTGTATCCCACAAAGCAAGGTCTGCTTATATATTACTAGAGAATTTTACAAAGAAGCTTGATAACCCTTTCGTCTCCCTCATGTGGGGTCCAATTGATTTTGATCTTGTTGTTCTCCAGGAAGAACACTCTATGATGTCTAAAGGGCAGGGGCTTCTTTCAATTGGAAATTCTTTTGCTTAAAAGGAAAAGATATTTTTCAATCAACCATTCTTTAGGAGGGGTTCCAAAGTTGGCTACACACCTCTCTTTCCATATTTTCCATAGATTCTCCCCTCTTATAGCATTCCATAGTGCTGAGGAACAATCAATTGCTTCGCCCAGCAAAGCTCGCTTTTAGTTGATTTGTCCCTGTAACATCATGATTCCCTGTAGGGCCTATGTGACCGATATTGATTTGGTCCATGAATAAAAGATGTGTCCCAAGTCTTGCATGCCACGAAGGTATCGTTTGCACCATGGGAGGAACCCAAAGAATTTGTTAGCTCTTACATTGTTCTATACTCCATGCTGTAGGATTTGCCACATAAGCACTTAAAGTTCCACCTCCAACTTAACCAATGGAGACACCACTTCCTATTGAGCGTGACATGAAATTCCACATCATTATTCAATCTTGGAATTTTGTCAAGGCTATTGCCATTGTGCCATCTTAGACTCTCAAGGTGAGAAGAGTCATGAACAATGAGGAGGTAAGTCCTTGAGCATTCCCAAGCATTGAATCTACTCTACAATAGACACCATTCTTCATAGTCCACTCTTTTGGCCGGATCAATGTCCTTGAATCTAATCCACTGACAAGTTTCTTGGTTCTAGAGGTGTTTCCACAAACAGAAGCCTTTCTTCCAAATCTTCCTAGATTTTTGGAAGCTCCAAGAATCCACCCTTCTGATGCCCTTAATAGGGAACCAGATCGAATCATTCTATCTAATACCGGTCACCCATTTCCAATCTTCATTGATTTTGACAAACCATCTAACCTTGTTCCAACTCTTCCATAAAGAACAAACCAAGCTCGAGCCTTTGGGAGTCATCAAAAGTGGGAAGAACAATATGGTGAGAAGGTTGAGACCCTTTCACCCCGGGGTGCCCACAAGCTTAAGAGCACTCTTGTTTCTAAAAATAAGCTTGACCCAGGAGGCATCACTATTGCTCCATGCTTTAATTAAACATTTTGGCACTAACTTATTGGACATTCCTTCGATGTCTAGAATGCCCAAACTACCTTGATCTTTTTGGCTAATGCAATTAGTCCATTAAATTTTGGGGATACCCCTTTTGTTAGGGTCACCCGTCTAGAGGAAGTTCTTGCTACTTCTCTCCAATTTGAAGATCTCTTGGTTTTTTGATCTCCAACAGGAGAGAAAGTAGAGCATCAAAGAGAGAAGGAATGTGTTAATGGCCATAGCACATCCAACCAAATTAATCTGCACACCTTTCTAGTACATTAGCTTGCTCTCGAGCTTATAGACAACCCAATTCCATCATTGCCCCATCAAAACATCGAATCCCATGTGAATACCTAAGAAGTAGAAGATTTGACCACTAGGGATTAACTAGCAACCATGGCCAATAAGAAATTGAGGAGGATGCCCAATAAACACCTTGAAAGTGGTTTTAGTATGATTTATTTTGGATCTTGATGCCCCACAAAAAGTATTCAGACAACTCCAAAAAGTGTCAATGCTTAATGTCTCATTATGCACAAAGACATTAGTATCGTGGGAAAAAAGTGTCATGGTCATGTGATCTTGATTGAGAGGTAGATTAAGGCCTTGAATATAAATGGTTTGCTCTAATGCGTTTTGATGTCCATTTTTCATTCGTGATAAATGGTTTGCTCTAATGCGTTTTGTACCTTTCTTCACTACTACTTCAAATTCACACTCCATCAAGAGCAAGAACCATCTAAAAAATATGCATGTAACACAAGGATTTTCCATCAAATATAGGAATGTGTGGTGGTCTTAAAAAATATTAAACTTGTCTGATAGCAATTAATGATGGAATTTTTGGATCACATAGAGATTCTTATATCACCTAGTGATATTAAACTTAGTCATCAACTACTTGACTACCAAGATAGTCATGAAATGGATTAGGATCCGTGTAGGGAAACCTTTAGAGGATAAATTAGTGAATATTGAGACATAACAACCATCATACTGATCCAAATGAATTATGATCCAATCAAAAATTCATAAACCACCTCAATCAAGTACTCAACAATGGAGAATATCTCATGACCACCGACACCATCTACAAAAGTGAATCTAGGTCATTAAAGGATCTTAGAATTCTCAACAAGGACTGGTCACAAAGACACCCTCTAGGTCATTAAAGGATCTTAGAATTCTCAACAAGGACTGGTCATAAAGTATGGGCTGAAAGCATGAAGGGCAAAATTACTTGATTCAATCAAAACAATGAACTAGAAAAGTATGGGAACCAATGGTAGTGCTTTCAAGCACAATTGAACGGAACTCATATTTGATGAAATTCAAATCAATGGTGTGATGAAATATCTTCAAGTTGGGAATTATGCATGAAAAAAGTAGTCACAAATTGGTCAATACATTCATCTATCCAAAAAGGGGTGAATTTGTGACTAAGGTGAGCTCTCAAACATTCCAAAGTGCACAGAAGCAAGCAAACAAGTTTAGAAAGTCAAACTTGCATAACATAAGGATAAGTCAAATAAATTTCAACTCGAGATTCTTCCAATGGCATATGTGGAAGTTTTAAAACAATCATATCGAATGAACCGCCAAATCCAAATAGGGCTTCCTAATCACACCATGATAGTTTTGAAGGATCTAAATTAAGCACGCAAGTAAAGACACATTCTAACGATTTGCATCTTATACAAAAATCTTCTTAGATAAATCATGAGTCGCATGATGATGTATTAGGGAGGAAAACATGACTATTTACATCACTCACTCATGCTTCCACTTAGGAATTCCCTTACCCTTGGAATGACTAACTTGTATATATGTACTTATCAAGCAATAAGTTTGGGCCTTTCTTTTTTTACTATCAGTATAATTTTCGGAGCAGTGTTGGCTAATAAAGCTTGGTGATCTTATTGGAGTTGGGACCCAAAATAATGATGCAGCCTAATAAGCTAGTTAATATACACTATTTATCTTCATATAAGAATAAATAAAAAATGGATGGGAAAGGTTCTTCCATGGCTATATCTATGGGATTTTTCTTGGTTTGAATTTGCTTTTTGAGTTGTCAACTATCATTTCCATTTTGCCTTGATTTGTTTTTTCACCACATTTACACTTGGAAGCTACTCTCATAAGTGTCTTGTGGTGTGCTTTTAAAGTGTACTTATCTCATATTTCTTTTGAACTGCACAATTCCTCATGGTGAGTAGCTCATCCCCAACCATAATGGTTGCTCCACCCCTAACTCCACTATAATCAACCAAGCCAGCCATAAGGCATTTATTCTAATCTCATATGCAAGATCTATGATATACTGATGAATATAATTTCACTATATGGAAAGAAACATAAAAAAATTGTACTTCTTCACATGAGAATTGAAGTACTCCAAACCTCATGTGGGAATGCATCGAAAATTTGGAAATCCATAGGATGCAGTGCTTACCTCAAGCTTCCAATAATCAGGATTTCCAAATATGTATTGGGATTGTGACTTCACTCCATATCGAGGATGGGAAGTTATATGTGAAGATTTCAAATCTAGAAGGAGGTGAACAATGGATAATAAATAACTAGAAGGAGGTGAACAATGGATAATTGAGCCTTGCACTAGGAAAGTACTAGTTGTTCTCCTACTTCCATAGGATATCTAAAAAATCAATTCCACTGTGGGCCCACTTAGGAAATCCACTCTTGGGTAGAAAACCTTCTCCCAATGAACTCCTCCTTCAAGCAATAGGTACAAGCAAATTTCTACAAGCCAAGGAGAGAAAAACCAATCCAAAGAAGGGTGTATGAATTGCATAGAGAATTGTAGGTTATGTCTAGACCACTATTCAATGCTCTTTAAGTAGTAACTCATGACTACACAAGACTAATGATCATGAATCAAAGAGTAAGTAGTCCATCCAATAGCCCAATGCTTTCTAATATAGGACCTTGGGGAAGATATATACGCCCATGTCTTGAAAAAGTATGTTCTTGCTTACATCTCTACACATGGAAGAGTAGGCAAGTGGTTTTGCACCTAACTCCATAGGTGGTTGGGGAGCTGCCATGTTGAGAACATACATTTGTCTTGATTTTTTCTACTTAATTCCAATGGATATTCGGGGTCCCATGTCATCTGCACATGCCCTCTCATAGTTATTTATCCTTGTCTATCCAACCATAGTAGAAATTATCCCTTTTCCCTTATTGTCTAGTCATACTCAATCAAACATGTTAGTCGGTTACCCTTCGTTACTTTAGTCATCCATGTACTGAATTCAATTAAGCATAGTTTTCTAATCATTTCCCCATCTATAAGTTTTCAAATTTTCTTCATCTTACTTAGGGTTCCTTAGTTTTCATGCTCTTTCTGAATGCTCCTTTGATCCTTGTGCAGTGCCATATAAAAAAATGAGGGACAAGATTGAACAAAAATTATTGAACTAGTCAACGTTAGATCAATCTTGTTGTTTTTTTTCTTTTGAGGAATAAATCCCACAGTATTACAATCCTTGGTTATTGTAATCATGACCATACTATTTAACTAGTCCTTTTGAAATGACATTACTTCCTCAAGGCACCATAACTTCTTGCACGTATTCTAAGATCTAACCATAATAAGACTCTTCATTAGGAAAAAAGGTGAACCCTGCATGGGCCTTTTAGACTAAGGAGTGATTAGGAATGGACCAATGAGAGGAGGGTGTGGCCACAGTCTAGTCCCTTAATCACATAGGCTAGGCATAGGCTTCCCTTGTTTTTGTGTGGTCAAAGAGGAAAAAACCACTTAGAACTCATGGTTTTGGTCATTTGAATGGTTTTGATAGCTTTTCGAATGAAGTAGAGCCCTTGGATTGATTGAAAGATCCAAAGGTTGAGGTTTAATTGCAAAAGTCAAGGCAATATTGCATTTGAGCCCTTGGATGCCTTTGAAATGAATGGTTAAGATTTGATGGGCCTCAAAAAGGTGCCTTTCATTGTGAGCCCTTGGATTTCTGAGAGAATTGGCTGGCCAAGATGTGCTTCCCATGAGAAAATGCACCTTCAAGTCCTATCCATTGGATCTTCTCTCGATCGTACGGCTCAGATCTGAATCCGCCTTTGGATCCAAGATGTAAAAGCGCCTTTTGATCTAGGCCATCGGATGAAGAGCCTATCGGACGGCTATGGATGAGTCCCATCTCTAGATCAGCCCCAAATGCACTAAGCCTTTGGATTGAGGGAGATCTAACGGCCCAAAAAGCTGCAGAACTATGGAAAAGCATGCGTGAGAGAATCTAGAAGCCCACGCCGTGTCAGATCACTCTCTCTCTAGCTTTTAAACGAATTTAATCTTAGCCATTCAACTTCAACATCCAAAGGCTATAGAATTCTCCATTTCATAATTCAAAAAAATAAGATTATCTAGAAATATTTTATTTGAGGATACCACTAGTGGTTTTGTATGCTTCTTTAATGCCTTAGATTAAGCTTTTTAATCCCTAAAAATTAGGAATCCTTACAAGGCCCATGCAAGGTTCACCTTTTTTCCTAATGTATATGTTCACCCCTCTTGATTTGTATTGGCATATATCCCCCCTTTTTGGTCCTTAATATTATCCGTATTGGTGAGCATCCTTCAAGCATCATACCCTATAAATGAAGATACATATGAAAAACAGGTTTTGGCTGTCACTTTGGTTGATAAATGGTGAACTACCCATACATATTCTTTTTTTTTGTTGATGTAGGTTTGAAGCGGTCATGATGGGGGCCTTCTATACATGTGATGTTAGGTAACTTGAAGGCACTTGAGGGTGAAAAAGTGATGGAGAGAGAGATTGTAGTAAGATAAAGAAAGGGAGAAGAAAAGTGCTTTAAATCTCTTTTTATCTGAAAATATTTGAATACAAAGAAATCCACATGGCTCTCCATTTTTATTAGTATGATGTATGGGAAGAAGGGAATCTAAGAAGGTAGTTAAGTGAATGAGGAGAGGGTTAAAATTGCATTTAGGATGAGTAGGCCAATGGAAAATCATCCCATACACTTCTAGGCTCTACTTTAGGAACTTCTTAAACACATGACACTTCAAACACTAGAAAAAGCAATCCAAATGACATAGTATAAAAAGAAAATACCCCACTTAGTGGAAATTTTTCTCGAAAAACCATCGAGAAATTTATAAACTTCCTTGCTTCCATTATCTATAAAAGATGGCCCGACTCTTGGTAGTGGATAAATCTCTTGTAGTGGATGCATTTACTATTTTCAAATTTATGCATACTCTCAATTCACCACTTTTTTTGGACACCTGAATGGTGCAAAAGACAAGGTTATTCCAAAGGCACATGGTTGTTGCTCTTCGAGGCTTCAAGGTTGCTAGTGGACGTTGATGTAGTCTTTGTTGGAGGTCACCAATGGATCCTAAAATGATGTGCGTAGTCGATGGTGAAATGACAACTGACCATTTCTCCCTTTAGGGATCCATTTGAGAACAATGTTCGGCAGTGTAGAGACCAACTTTGGCTTCTTCATCTGTGGGTGGTTGCTTGTCTTTGTTATCCCTCCTGGTTGGCACTTTGTTTTTGCGGGAGCTACTGGTGCTTTTGGTTTCCAAACCCATATCCTTGTTACTTATCTTTGTACTATTGTCAAAGAGTTGAGTGTATCTTCATTTGGTCTTCGGTTCTCACCCTTTTCTCTCCTTGTCTTCATTTTTGAGACATTTAGCATTGTGGGGAGCCAAGGCCTTTGTGCATGTAAGAGTTCCTTGGGTACCCACATGTGTAATTGTCTTTGTTGTGCTGCAACTAATTTCTTAGGCACCCATATTGTACGTTATTATGGTCGGCCTTCATCGATTGCTTTGGTACCCAAATTTGTCGCAGACCGTAGGATTGAGCTGGTCCTCGATTCTTGGTACTTATTTTAGCATGGTTGGCTTGCCTCAATGGGAAGGGTTGTGGCAAAGCTGGTGGTTGTTCTCCTTTTCGTACCCAAATCTGCTTCATGCCCTGAGCTTCTTTCTTCTTGAATTCTGTCTATCTAGTTGATATAGTAGATGTCTTTTTTGCTTGCCCCTTTGGTTGAGTTATGCTTGCATTAGTCTGTGAAGAAGAAGAGAGATTTGCTGGCCTTTGAGCTTGTGCTTCCATGATTGAGTCCTTTTGCTTCGTAGGGCTATTGACACACACAACATTTTCTTTGCGAAGATTAGTTTCGAAAGAACGAAGAGAATGTGTGACCTCTGGATTTGTGAGCATGCATTTGTCTAATTCTAAGGTAATACATTGTTCATGTACCCAAACTTGAAGAAGTTGGCTTTTAACGTTTAAGTTGACTACATGGTCATAGATCTAGTCTTGACCTAGGACAAGTGGTTCCATAAGGTCCTCATCTTCACACACTAGCATTTTGACTCTCATTGGAACATCTTGAAGATAGATGGGAAGCTCTACCTCGCCCAAACAGAGGGTTTCCACACCTCCTAATCCTATGAGATAGGCTTCAATTGAATTGATGTTAAATTGTAGATCTTGGCAGTATGAAAGCCTAACTGCACTAGTTGTTGCACCTGAGTCAATCAATGCTCTCACAGTCCTTGCATTCTTCCCTTGTCCTACCGCTATGGTCACAAATGGGCGTCGATCAATTATTTGAGAAGCAATTGCACTTGATGTTTGACACATGGCCATGTGGTATCTTGGGGCCTCAAGATTGATATCTGGGCCTAAGCGTCTTAACTTATTTCTCCTAATGCGTTCTCTAGCCTCCGCCTGTGCTTCTTCTCTAACCCTTAACTCTTCTTCTTTTCGCTTCTTAGCAGTGTTGAGTCTCTTTAGCATATCCTCTATAAGAGCTTCTTGATATAGCTTGACTCGACACCCACTAATATAGCTCAGCAAGACATCGCCTTCTAGTATGGCCAATTGAACAACACCGCTAGTGGAAATTCTATTAATGATCATGGGTCCGTATCGTCTTTTTTCCAATTTACGGGCATGTTGCTTTCGTGTATAAACCAACACTAGGTCTCCCTCTTTCAAGCCTTTATCTTTGATATGTGCATCAAAGTATGCCTTTTGTCTTTTCTTTACAGCATAGATGCCTGCAGCTGCTCGTAGCCTTGTCTCACCTAATCGTTCTAAATCAAAGATCCTCGAGGATAACTTGTGTCCATTCTAGTCATGCTCTTGTGCTACTTTTAAAGTTGGGATCAAGAAGTCCAAAGGTAGCACAACATTCTGTCCGAAGACCGTCTGAAATGGGGTGGCATTGAGTACCGTTTTATAGGCAACTCCATAAGCCCAAACAGCATGATGAAGTTGTTTGTCCCAATCAGAGTGTTTATTATTTACCAATTTTGTCAATACATTACATAGGATCTTGTTTGTGCTCTCGGCTTGTCCGTTAGCTTGTGGATGATAGGGGGCATACTTCTTATGTATCACCAAGAATTCTTGGAGAAGATTTTCAATGACTTAATTCAAGAAGTGTGTGCCTCTATCACTTACTAACTCTATTGGTAATCCATATCTCGTGAACACATTCTCAAATAAGAACTTTGTCGTTGTTTGAGCATCGTTCTTTGTGGTGGCTTTGACTTCTACCCACTTTGTAAGGTAGTCGGTAGCTACAATAATGTATTCTGCATGGGAGTTTCTAACTGGGGGGTTAATAGGACCTACAAAGTCTATGCCCCACTTCGAGAATGCACGTCCTCCCATCATTGGCCTCAAAGGCATCTCATCTTTCCTTATCGGATATTGTGCACGTTGGCATGTGTCACATTTCTTCACATAGGTGTGTGCATCCATATGAAGAGTGGGCCACCAAAGTCCTGAGAATAGAATAGTCTTAATTACTCGGTCAGGACCAAAATGTCCGCCTGCAACATTGCTATGGGCAGTTTCTAAGATTTTTAAATAGTCTGATTCGTGAACGCACATTCTTAAATAACCATCCTTGCCTCTTCGATATAGGTTATCTCCTACTAAGGCATAGTCTATAGCCTCTTGTTCCATGCTTCGTTTTCTTGCTAGACTCACCTCATTTGGTAGTGTTCCTGATTTCATAAATTCCACCAATGGAGCACTCCAATCTGGAATTAATGATACATGATAAAGAGTCGCATGTTCCACAGGGGGTCTCTTCTGGCACACTGGACAATTCTTAATTTATTGAATTTCTTTGTCCATACTAGGCCAATACACTCCTAAACGTTTTAGATTCTGCAATGTTTGTTGTTTAGAATAGTGATTTCCTAGAAATCGTTCATGGGCTTGTTGCAACCAACTACTATGTTCATCGTCCTCAACACAACAGGCTAGAACACCTTCCGTATCTTGCTTATACATGCTTCCTGCCAATATTTGATAGTTTTGTGATCGTACAATGTCATCCTTGTTCGTCTTCATATTCTTATTTGCAGGTCCAAAGGTTAGGAATGGTACCAACTTATTTGCCCATTTAGGAACAACTTCTAGATTGAACAGATAAGCGTCGGGCAATTCATCAGACACTCCTTGCGGTGACTCTCCTGAACTGATGTGAGAAAGATGATCTGCCCTAAGGTGGGTCTTACCTTTCCTAACAACCACTTCAAAGTCATATTCCATTAGTAAGAGGAACCATCTTACTAGACGTCTTGTATTGCAAGGTTTATTGACCAAGTATAATAAAGCTTGATGATTAGTGAAAAACTTAAACTTGTTGGCCAATCGATAGTGTTTAAACTTCTTTACAGCATATACCATACCTAAGCCTTCTCTCTCAATTGTTGTATAATTTCATTTTGTAGCGTTGACTTGTCTGCTCCCATATGCTATAGGCAAATCTAGATTGCCTTCACCTGTGGGTTGTGATAACACACATCCTATTGCATAATTGGATGCATCCACATGTACATGGAATGGCTTATTCCAATCAGGAGTGGTCAGTATTGGTGATGTGCACAAGCGTCTCTTCAGCTCATTGAAGGACTTCTGGCATTCGCCGTTCCACTCAAATTTTGTCAACAAGGCATAAAGAGGCTTAGCTATAATTGCATACATGTGAATAAACCTACGGTAATATCCACAATGGCCCATAAAGGCTTGTACCTCTTTAACATTCCTTGGCCTCGACAACTCCGCTATGGCTTTTACTTTGTCCTCATCTATTGATATTCCATTCTTAGAAACAATATGACCTAAGATTTTACCTTGACATACCATGAACACACACTTCTCTGGGTTCAGACAAACTCGATATTCTCTACACTTGTTGAAGATCTGTCTGAGTTCAGGGATGTGACATCTCCTTTCTTGGGAATGAGCACATAAGTCGTCCACATATAATTCTAAGCTCTTTCGCAAGAACTCTTTGAAGACATGACACATGAGCCTTTGGAATGTTGCAGATGCATTGGTGAGCCCAAATGGCATCACACGAAATGCAAAGACTCCCCACTCTGTGGCAAAGGCCGTTTTAGGTTGATCTTCTAGGGCAATCGCTACTTGGTTGTAACCTGAAAATCCATCAAGGAAGCTATGAACTTCCTTGCCTGTAACACGCTCCAATAAATGATCAGTGATTGGAAGTGGATAACTATCTCTTACCATAGCGGCATTAACTTTTTTGAGGTTAATACACACACGTAACTTCCCATTCTTTTTGGGCACCACTACAATGGGGGACATTCATTCAGTATGCTCAATCTCATAGATGAATCCGGCTTCAATCAATCTGTCAATTTCCTCTTTTATTTTAGCTGCATAGGTGTCATTATATGTGTAGGGCTTCTGTTTGGTGGGCTTGGCATCTGCTATCATGGGGATTGTATGAGAACAGACCTTCGGATCTACTCCCTTCAAGTCTCTATAGTGCCACGCAAACATGTCCCTATATTCCCTTAACAAGGCTACCAACTCTGCTTCTTCTTCTTTACTTAGGTCATCTCCTATGTATGTACATCTCTCTTCGTTCTCTTCAATGGTGACTACGATTTTTTTGGTCTTTTCTTTGTTATCATATGCTTCTCCTGTGGTGGCCTCTCTCTTAGGCATTCGTACCAAAATTTTTCGGTCCTCAACTTCGTATTTCTTGAAATTCTCTGGTACTTCGAACAATGATTCCTTCTCTTCTTGTTTCACTGCTTGTCTTTTCTTTTTCTTGTGACCTCGCTCACTTCTTTCCTTTGAATTTACAGTGTTAATGCTTGTGAGAGGTTCTTCTTCAGGTTGGTTAAATACTCCTACATCTTCTAGATAGTGCTTCTCTGAGTTAAAGCAACTATCCATCACAATGGACTCTAGATCGTCATCGTTCTCTTCTTCTTCTATGAATTCACTAGGGTCACATCCTTCTAGCAAGGGCTGACACATGAACACTGAAATATCATATCCCTCCTCATCACAATGAGGTGTCCATTGTTCTTCATTGATAGCAATGTCCATGGTGGCCAAGATTTATGCCCAACCATGAGGCTCAAATTCCTCATCCGAAATGATCATCGGTGTATAGGCTAGGTCTCTAACTGGTCTATCTCCTTGAGAAGTTCCTTTTTCTCTTGCTTTTAAGTGTTTTTCCTCTTCCTTTGTGACCTTGCACATCCACAAATGAGTATCTTCATGCATCCAAGAGGTATCAGATGAACTTTTAGAATGCACAGAGATTGAATCTTCTTGCTCCATGTGGATAGGATTCCACTATAGGGTGGTACATCTCTGAATGTGTAATCCTTCAAATTGACCTTGGTTGTGACCCCTAAGCATTGCAAGTATAAGGAATTGGTTCCCCAATCGTGTACAACTTGCAGTTGTCGTAGGAAGGGTCTTCCTAGGATCATTTCGTAGGTATTAGTTTTACCAAAGTCACATATAGAAAAGGTGTGCTCAAACTCTATACCACTAGTGGTTAGGGTTATCCCTTCTAGCAATCACAGACGTCTTTCAACATGGTCGTGAGCCATCTGAAGCTTCATTCTAGTTGGTCTTAATGCGGGTTTACCCCATTGCTTCCACAAGGAGGTGGTTGCAATAGCAACACCAGCACCTTGGTAGGTGATCGGAAGATAAGTATTACCTTCCTCACCTTCGCTCATGTCCCCTATTTTATCAAGAGGTATCTCTGGTACTTTCTGCTTAGAGCCTGCTTTGGGCATATTGGAATCAAGTTCTGGGACCTGATCCTTCACATGATTCCATAGCTCAGGTTTTACTTTGAGCAGCTCTTTTAAGGTGAGATGACATTGAACCTTAGTGTTCTTCATGACTTCAGTGTTTCTTGGAACCACAAAGTCTTTGTTTCTAATGAATATTGTGGGAGCTCTGATATGGAGAGATTCCGATTCCCATGGGCCTGTGAACTATGGCAACTCTTGTAAAGAATTGGATTCAAATCCTAACCTTTCATCTCCTTGTTGCTCTACTTGGTCTCCATAAATAGATGGAATGTCTTGTGGAAATTGATCATGAAGGTCATCAATCTCAAGAATAGGAGGGGGATTATCCTTCTCCTTGGCCCATTTCTCTTCTTGTATTTCCCGCAAGAACTTTTGAGAGTGTTGTTGAATTGAAAGAGGTTCTCCATCATCTATGGAGTTAGGAACATAGACTTTCTTTGGTGATGATCTTTCTCTTTCAACAGTTGGTTGAGCCTGTGGAGGTAAAGAAACTTGTGGTTTATTTACCAACTGCTCTAATCTATCTAGTAAGCCCTGGAAGTGCACACCCGGTGTAATAGCATTCATCTGATTGAATGATTGATTGGCCTCAAACATAGCTTGAGCTAGTTCCACCATTTTTATGCACATTTTTGTCCATTCAATCTCTAAATCTACTCTAGGGTAGCTCTTATCCAGGTTTGCAGGTGTTCGCCCTTCTTTAAGTCGATCCTGGTATGCCTTGAACATCATGTCCAAGTCTTCTGGGGTTGGATCTGGAAGAACAGACCCTGATTGTGATTTATTTACAGTGGTTGGTGGGTGGGGATGAGGTTGGGGATGAGATGGTGTGGATGGATTTTTGGCATGCGAGGGGTTTTGAGAGGCAATATCTTCTATTTTTGTTTTTGTGTCTTTCAGGCTTTCTTCTAATTCGGATAACTCTTTGGTCCACTTACGATTGGACTTCTCTCTGGTATCCTTCCATGTTCTTACTAGGCTCTCCTGACTCACTTAGCTCTGATTGCTCAGCTAGTTTAGCTTTTTGTAAGGCTTGTGCCCTAGTAATCACATGTATAGGAGCCACATTATCTTTTTTTTCTCTTACTAGGCTCTCTTGACTCACTTGGCTCTGATTGCTCAGCTAGTTTAGCTTTTTGTAAGGCTTGTGCCCTAGTAACTACATGTATAGGAGCCACATTATCGCTATTGGAGCTTGAATCCCCAACTAGGCCTACTACATTAATGGGTGTAACCTTTGGTGCACTAGAGGGATGTCCGGGGCAATCTCTCAGGAGCTGTTCTTTGCCACACTCAAGACAAACGACTTGTATTGTGATGTTCTGCCCTTGTATCAGAGCTAGTGGGTGGGGTGGTTGTTGTCTTGGTATAGGTTGAGGTTGGTTATATCCTCCATGTTCATAAGGTCTAGTTGCTCCTCGTGGTCCTGGACATGGGTTACACCTAGGAACTTCTCTACCTTGTTCTCTAGGAGGGTACCTGTATGGTCTACATTGGGGTGGTACAAATGGTTGTGGCTGTCTATTCAATGGATAGTTTTCGGTGTTGTAGTTGATGTACTTCTGCTCATCCTAAGAGTACATGTTAGGCTCCTAAGTTGGTTGTCTATCATAAGGGTAAGGTTGTGATAACCCTAATCCTTCTCTGGTGCAAACCTGAGATGGATGATCTCCACTACAAAGTGTGCAACTTTCTAACATTAGCACTCTCAAGGAGGAGTTCGGGTACTTCCTTTGTCCTTGTACCCCTAATTTCTTGGCAACTAACTCTGCCACTTCGTCCACATAACTCGAACTAGAAGTCTCATTGCTCCTTGTATCCTCTGTTTTGGCAGGATCTTGTGTGATTTTGAGATCCTGAGTTAAGTTGTCTTCCAAATCTATGCACTCCTGAAGACACTCACTTAGGGTTTGCAGTCGTTTTACGTATACTAAGATTGTCAATGTTCCATTGGTTAGACCTTCTAAAAATAGGGATATCATTTTTTGTTGAGAAGGTCTCTCTATCACAGGGCATCGGGCTACGTATTGATTAAAGCTTCGTGCTGCATTTTTTACAGTCTCATTAGGAGCTTGTTTGAAACTATGTAGTAAGGATGAGGAATTGTGCTTGATCCCTCGCTTAATGGACTCCCAAATAACTTCTTGGAAGAAATGTTCGATATGTCCAAAGCAATTTGGATCCAAGGATTGAAACCAAGTGCTATTCCCGTGAGGGTTAGCCCAAAGGATTCATATTGCATGAAAAAGTCATCCACTTGCTCTGCTTGCAACATCCGCTTGAATTCTGGAATGTGGTCATAGGGCTCTCGTGTGCCATCGTAACGATTTCGCATACATTTGGCCAATTGGATTGGTCTCAATCTTTTGTCGGGCTCTGGGGATCGAATTATGATGGGAATTGCAAGTTTTACTCGATGTATTCCAGCTCCTACACCTTGGGTTGGTTCTGCCCTAAGAGTGGTTCTATTCATCTTTCTCATTCCATGGTTAGTTTGGTTGTTTGCATTAATTACTGGCATGGTGAATTGCTCCTCTTGTATGTTGGGTATACTACATTGGCTCTTTTGTCCTGACATCACATTTTTTGTTCTTTGATGGGTCTAGAATGGGTTTTGCGAGGTGGTTGCCTGATCTCGAGGAGAGAATATAGGCAGACCCATGTATTTTATTTTTGACCCCTCCACTTCATCTATAGGCCAATATCTCCTTTGATTTTGGTCTAGGAATGTAACTCTAGATGGATTTTATGGATCCCTAAACTCGTATATAGTTATTGGGCTCATGCCTTCTCCTTGTGTCAGTGAATCAGTTTGTAGGAGTAGGTCTGATCCATGTACTAAGTACATATCCATCAGATAGTCATCTTGGGGTATCTTGTCCGCTTGCAATACTTGAGTCATTACTGCCTTTCCCCTAGGGGTAGTCAGCATATCTCCATTGTTGGTTCTCCCAAAAGTTCCTTGTCCCTCTAACTCTCCTCTTTCATTAATCTGATTAGGGTTTTCGATTACTACATATATATGTCCCATCTTGTCCATGTAAACTCCACCTTCATACTTGACAACTGGTCTTGGAACTATTTCTAATTATGTGGTGTTTATCATTCTTGCTACTGACTTGTGTAAACCATCAAGGTAGATGGGTATTCCTTGCAAGTTAGTGGATATGTATTGAAGAGACATCCGATATTCCCCTTCCACTGCAAACATAAAATCTTCCCTAGGTACTGAACTATGCATGACTTGAGAAGCCAAGAGTCCCTCCCAGTTAAATGACATTTCTGACTCACTCGTCTGTGAACTTAGCACGTAGTGCTAACCATTGAGTTGTGAGTCCTCAACTTGGTTGTGTGGTCGACACTAGCCTCTGATGATTTGGTACTCTATCTATCTCTTCCTAAGTGTCTACTTGATCTTAAGTTCATAAGCCTTGTCTCCAAGTCCAAAATTGTCCTTTGAATTGCTCAAGATCTTGTGGAACCCCTTGATTCCTAGTCCAACCTGAGGGTCAACTTCAGAATACTCCCCACGAGCTTTCCAACGAGCTTTCCAACAAACCCAAAATCACTCCGAATGGATTTCGTATGAGAAAGTTATGCAAGTTCAAGGTTTTGGGGTTAAAACAGGGAAACATGATCTCTCAGGGAATGCCTTAGGACAGGCGATATGATACCAGATTTTCACGATACGATACCACCAAGGCGATACCAACTTCCACGATACGATACTGCTATCCAGGCGATACGATACTGGAAGTGGGCGCGATACGATACCACTAAACTGACACGATACGATACCAAAAATCACACGATATGATACCAAGGTGACAGGCGATACAATACAAAAAATTACACGATACCATAGTGGAAATATCATGATACGATACTGGTTCTATGGACGATACGATACCAAAGGATTGGACGATACGATACCACTTTTTTTGCATGATATGATACTAGAATAGGCACGATACGATACTGAGTTGACGATACGATACCAACCATGCATGCGATACGATACACTTGGTCAACGATACGATACCATGACCGACACGATACGATACCATTGGGGCAACCGCGATCGCAATACCAGCACTTGATGATACAATACTAGAATGGTATCGCGATACCTCAAGTGGGCGTGCACGATACGATACTTCGACAAGTATCGCGATACACGGGAGTTCTAGTATCGCAATATCAAAACTCAATCGGACATGATACTTGGAGTTTTTGGAGTCCAAATTCAAAAATTTTTGCAAATATGTGTACCTTAGGTTCTCCTTGTCACTCCTATGTGTCTGTAGATGCAAGGGCACCCTCCAAACTCACAATACCACTTCCGCAATACCAGACGTTGTTCCTCTCACGCCGCGATACTGCCACTCAGATTTTTTATGTTTTAAGTGGATTTCAAGGCTAGTTCTTAGTGTTTCAGCTTTGAACACCCTCTGCTCTTGTTCATCACAGTCGCAAGTGAAAAACTAGGTGAATGTACACTCGAAAATGAGAAAAAATTAGAGAAGATGAAGATGGGAGAAGATGGCGATGATGATGAAGATGATGAAGAAGAAAAACTCAGAAACTGAACTGAAAATGGTGATTTTTTTACCTTCCAACGTCGCTTCTCTACGTCTTACCATCACACGCTTGTCCTCCAAGCTCTCTCCCTGACAACGATGCAAAATTTGGTGTTTTTCTAGCACAATGGCAAGTACCAACATGAGGAGCTTCACCTCATAAATGTCAATCCGTGGAGACATGAGGACTGGTATGAAGACCAAGAGCAAGTGTGGTGCACAAGTGTTGAGTGAAAGCATATAAACATGCACACACATACACACACACGTGCACAAGGTAAGAGCAAAGAGTGGAACAATGGAAGGACTTCGATTACAAAATAAATCTATTACAGAAGCTCAAATCTACCACCAGCTACCCCGAAAATGAGCTCCCTAGCCCTTTTTATAGTTTTTTGAGTAGTTTTGGCCCTGTCCAGACCTAGTGTCCGGCCTAGTTAAAAATTAGGTCTAGGACTTATTTGGGGCCTAAAACGAAGTCTAAAAATTATGAAAATTGCTAGAATGATACTTCTAATACTCCTCAAGCTCAAGGACTCTTTATCTTGAACAAAATGGAGTTGTAAAAATAGAAAATGGTATTTACAATGATTTTTAGTGATAAAAATCACTATATTTATAGGGATTTCTTCTGAAAAGACATGTGCTTCTTGGAGCTCCCTACATGCTCTTTCTTCTTGTGTCTCCACTTCATTGATGTGCTTCCATGCTTGTGACCTTGACTGTCAACACACTCCCTTTTGGTTGGATTGGTAAACTAGTTTTTCATTAGACATGGTGTTCTAATTGGTTCTAATCTAGTTTCATAAGGTTCTATATAGATAGGTGAAACTCTCAAAATAGATGCCTTATTATTGGGTTCACACTTTCATGGAGAATCACCAATGTGTGGAATTATTCCTTCTAAGGATTCCTGTTCTAAGTTATCTCCATGAATGGAGTTCTACTTTTAGGGTTCTTGGTCCATCTAGGTTTGGAACTTTATTCCATAGGTCTTGTGGCTAGTCATCTCCACATCTAGAATCACTGATAAATATTCATTATCTTCTATTGGTTCTTTTTTTTATTCAGACATTCTCTTGGACATACCTACATGGAGCATTTTTATGCATGCTAACTAGAGGACTAGTATCCTCAAACAGCACTCTTATCACTTCAACCTCCCTAATGGGCTTTTTATACATCGTAGGCTCATTGAAAATGACATCACTACTTCTCATCACTGACCATGTTTCAAGATCCCATAAGCCATATCCAAAATTTCCTTCTCGACCATATCCAAGGAAAATGCATCTTTTTGACTTATGGTCTAGCTTTTGTATAAAATTATTGGGTATATGAACATATGATCCACACCCAAAAACTCGAAGATGATCATAATATGGTGGAATCCCTATCCATAACCCTTATGGAAATTTCAGACCTTTGGTGGTACTTGGTGAAAGGTTAACCAGGTGAGCTATACTCAATACTGCTTCTACCCAAAAGCCTTGTGAAAGCTTTGCATGATGCAACATAGAAACTACTCTATCTTGAATACTTATATTCATCCTTTTAGCTACACCATTATGTATTGCGGTATAAGGAGCTATAAAATATCTAAAAATTCCTTTACACTAACAGAAAAGGTTGAATTCATATAAGGCATACTCGTCCCAATTATCTAACTGTAAATCTTTGAGCTTAGTTCATTTTTTTAGCCTCAATTAAAGCAAGCCATTTTCTAAAGGTAGGGGATACTTCATCCTTTGATTTGATAGGATATACCCAGAATTTTCTAGTAGCATCATCTATGAAAGTGACAAAGTAAAGACAACCACCGAATGACCTTGTGAGCATAGGACAACACACATCTGTATGAACAAGATCTAAAGACAGAATCAGTGTGCATTTTATGCACATTCTTAGTTTGTTTTCCATATTGAGAATGCTCAAAAAATGAGAAATTAGAGAAAGATAACATAGGTAAGTAGCGAGAACGAGAAAGATTTTCCATTCCACTACGAGATATGTGGCCCAAATAGCCATGAAAAATGCAAGCCATAGGTTGTTCAGTAACAACTAACGAGTGTTCTTTCTATGATACAAATAAAGGATAAAGTGGGCAAACTTGGCTTCCTTTTGCAATAAACATATTGCCCTTTGATATGCGAAAGGATTGAGCATAGAAATCTAGCTTGTAACCAAGGTCATCAAGTTTACCAACTGACATCAAACTATGAGATAACGGAGGTACATGGCATACATTATGCATAGTAAATTTTGAACCATCAATGAACTACACAACCACATCTCCAATCCCAACAATGTCACACTTGTAGGAGTCACTAAGTCTCATAGTACCAAGAGACTTTGCTGCATAAGTAGAGAACCATTCTCTGTGTGGTTTCACATGGAAAGAAGCACTAGAATCTAGCAGCCAAGTGTGAGAAAGAGAATCAACCATAAGATCCTGAGTAGGTACAGTATTGTCAAGTGTCAACACAACAATTCCATCAAAAATAGCATTGATTTCTTCAATCTTCATAAATGAAGTAGATGGTGCAGGTAACTGTTCAACATGCCCATCAAGATTCTACCCTTTACCTTTAGTAGTCTTTAATGCAGCATTCAATATCCCTCTTCCTTGATTCGCTTCTACTCTTATTCCGTTGACCATTCTTTTCCTTGTTCTTGCTCCTCCACATTGCTAATTCTTTCCTTGATAAGAATCGCAAACATTATATGCATCTCCACTCTAAGTGCCAACCATAGATTTTCTATGAATGTCCTCACTCAAGAGTGCTCCACATATGTCATCATAGACCGGTTTACCACTAGGTGCACTATTGCTAATAGATGTGAAAAATGTATCCCATGATGATGGCAAGGTGCACGAGTGCTTTTATTTTATTATATGTCTCCATTTTTTGAGCCTGTAACTGAGAGAATAAAACATCAAACTCATTCAAATGAGTAGAAATAATATCAATGTCCTCCATGCAAAGTTCATATAACTTTGTTATCAGATACACTTTATTTAATGCCATTTCTTTTTCATATGTATTGCATAATTTCTTCCAAAGCTCCTCTGCACTTTCACAACCAATACTGTAAAGTAAACATTATCTGCTAGGTGCAATCGAATGGTGGACATAGCCATTTCATCCAACTCATCCTGACCATCTTCATCCATGTTAGTAAGCTTCTTTGAGATTCCATTTATTGGCTTCCATTGCCTCCTTTGAATCAGCACATCATTAATCTAATTCTTCCATAGAGAAAAGTTTGTGGCATCAAATTTTTGGATCTCAAAATGGTCTTTGCCTTGCAAGTTATAGCTCCTCCTCGAAACACTAGCACTAGACCTTGATCCATCAGATGTGCGTGAGACCTTTGATTCCATGATGATAGAGAACTGAATGGAATGATAATGGAGCTAGAAGAGTCCAAACACCACTAAGGCTCAAAAAAGGATGAACAAGTGTCAGATTCTTAGAAAAATTCAACAGAGTCTTCCTAGAAAAGGAATTAATGAATAGTAAAGACCAACCAAAAGGATTATGTGAGACTAAATGTGCTCACACCAATAAATGTATCAAGGAGTAAATCGACCACTATATAGTTGACAAAACCAAAAAAATCTAGAAAAAATTTGCTAGAGTCTCTTCTCCGAAATGAGCATATGACCAGTGCCAAAATCTCATAAAATTGCAAGTATTGACATGTAAACCTGCATAGCGAATCACTCACTGCACTGTGTATAATCAGTTAATCAAAAGATGCCAACTAGGCTTATCGAGCACCTATGAACAACTAGCATGCATCTCTTATGGGGAGGGTGGGTAAGTCTTCTAGCTACACCAAGGAGAACCCAACATCTAAGTGTCTCCCAATTAAGAAAACCTCACCATGACCCTCTTTATTAACATCAAAGGCTTTATGTAAATATGTAACCGCTATATCAATGACCACATGGACGTACATAAGTGGTATCCACAGAAGCATACATAGTGTGAATGTGTTCAATATATGTAGTAAAATGGCACTGGAAGGTTGGATTCACAACCCAAACACTAGCCAACAACACCTATAAGTGTTTGTCAGCTATGCTCTTTAGGCTCGAAAAACTTGCATAAACTTATGGTGGCTACTCCCACCACAATTGAAACTTTCAAGAAACCTGTAGATTTACTGGTGAGTCTTAAAAAAAAATCTTAAAAGTTGGATATTCATTGTCCAAGAACTAAAAAGAACACTCTTCCTGATGTTCTTGAACCTATATAAAGAGGACTATGCGTGAAAGTACTCCAAAATGACTCCAAGAATCATCCCAAAAATTCTTCAAAATAGGCTTTGAAATCAAAGAATGAAGCTTTGAGGGCCTAAAACATGTTCAAATTAATGTTTCACCTTAGTCTTTTCCCTTCTCTAGACACCACAAGAGTGTAGCTTAGTGTCAAGAGATCTTGTTGGTTAAGCGAGCTTTGGGGGGAACAAACTGGGATGGCTGGCCTCCTAGGAAGTGCAGAGAATCTCCTTCTTCCTTGATCGTTGAGGTCCTCCTTTGCACATAGCCAATGGTGCCAATGCTGAATTTAGTGACTCGCATGACAAGGTATGCCAAGGTCTATGCCTTGGTCATAATACTTGGAGAAAGCTTTGGGTGCAGGGGGGGTGCTCACTTTGCTTGCATAAAAGGAACAAATTTTTTGCATTTGAATGCTCTGAAGCCATTGAAGTATTTTGATAGCAACAAATGACAGTGGGATCTCCTTCTCGATATATCTCTAGATGCCATACAGAGCACTCTGCACAAAGCCTACATAATATGTAGAAAACACATAATATACAGATCAGGACCACATATTTCTTAGGCCATACAAATGCGGTTGAACTTATGGTATGTGGTTGACCAAGCCACTATATGTTTTATTAAATAACATATACAAAAGTTTACGATGGCCATTTGGCCTTTCACATGGACACTAACAATAAAAAGTTTTGCTAATGAAGTCTTGCCAGATAGTTCGCTTGTTCAAACTGTTAGTGTCCATGTGAAAGGCCAAATGGCCATCGAACACTTTTGTATGTGTTCTGTAATAAAACATACAGTGGCCTCATCAGCCATAGACTGTAAGTTTGATTGCATTTCTGTGGCTTAAGAAAGTGGTCATGGTCTTTGTATTGTGTGTTTTCTATGTATTCTATAGCATATGTGTGTAATATTGTGTCTAGCATCTGGAGCTCACTTTTATACTTCGAGGGTATCATCGTGGAGCTCTCGAGAAGGAGATCCCACTATCATGTGTTGCTATCAAAATACTTCAGAACTCAAATCCTCCTTCAAATCTTTGGTCTTCGTAAAAAAAATTCCCATAGAATCTCCTTCATTCATATGCATGCTCTCCAACTATTTTTGGAGACAAGCAACACGAGCCTCATTTCTTGCTTGGTATAAAGTGGTAAGTGTATCCCAAGCATCCTTTGCTAATTTGCAAGCACAATGTGATTAATAATGGCATGTTTGATAGACAAAGCTATCAATCCATGTTCCTAGAAATATCTACCATCCCAACAAAGTTGCTCTACAATAGATGTAATAGGAACGGTGGCACCGAACAGGAATTTGAAGATCATCATCTTCATGCCATCTGCATCACCTTCAAGAATTGTATTTGCAAGTGTAGTAGGGCATTTTTCAACACTCTGCATAATATTCCATAGTCCCTTTGCTACTGTGAGCCGCCGGAATATTATTTAGTATTATTTAGCCGAATCCTTGTAATTAGAGCAATCGTGCACCGAAAGGGTGTAGCGAAATCGTTGTATCATTTCTTTTTAATACAAAGAATATGCGTGGGAGAGACGATAGAGAGTCGTCGGCCTCTTCGGTCTGGGTGATGATTTTGGAGTTGATTCTGGTTTGAAGTTATATTAATTGCAGAATTGTCTGTAAGAAGTTGTAGTCGAAGTTGAAGTAATCTGGTACTGTGTTAAACTTTACTGTTCTGAAGTGAAGTATAGCAGTAATATTAAAACGAAAGTGGAAGTGTCGTGAACATAATCGCGTGGATCGTTTAGAACGCTATGCACTGAAGTGCACTGGAATCTTCTGTAATTGCTGGAATTAATTAATGAAGTTGATTGTCAGACATTAAGCAGTGAATTGGGAAAATATCTATAGGGCCTCTGATTTATCAGACCCCTGACCATCCCAAGAACCCACGAGTAAGATTAATTGTAATAGTTTTAACATTGGAGCCAGCCATGGGGCATGGAGTAGTCAGTTAGTGCATAGACTAAGAGTTGAGAAGAACCCGATGATATATGCCTGTAACACATTCTGGAGAATCGTACCCGAAGTACAAAAGTGATCAGCATCCCTGGAAAATTCCTAGCACTTTTGGCACACCTCCGAGTAGTAGTGGTGACGGACAAACGTTGGAAGGGAAGTGAGAAATCTGGGCCAGTGGAGTACCACCTCAGCATTTCCTTGTGCAAGGATTACAGGGAATACCAGAAGTGCAACCAACTCCATCTGCGGAAAGTAAGCTTGGAGAAGTAAGCACTGGTTCCGGTGATACTGTGGAAAATTCTGATAGCAGTTTGTGGAATTCCGATGGAAACTTGGATAATTTCGGGGCCAGGTTGCTGAATTTTGGTGAAAGTTCCATTCTTGGTTCTGATTTGGAGGGGACTAGTGTGTTATTGGATGAAAGTTTTGGTGAAAAGTGCACTATAGAAGTCCATTACGATGAAGGGCAATTGGGTGTAGGTGTGTGGGAACGGCTTAACAATATCCAATTACTAGAGGCCGTGCTAGATGACGGGACAATACAGAAGCAATCAGGTGTAACTTGTTCAAATCATTCGACAGTAACATCTCCTCTTGATTCAAACACCATGAGTGGTTCGCAACAGGAACAGCACCAACAACAATACCATCAACAGCAACATCAACAACAGCAGCAACAGCAGCAAGTCATACCACCATGACCGGTACTTGTTGGGGTTGCATATACAAAATTTGGCAGATTTCCCAGTGATGACTCGGATGCACATGTAAGAAATTTTGAAATTAATTATGCAGTACTGAACTACCCAGCAGATCCGTCATATAAATCTATAGTGTTCCAATCCACACTGGTTAATGAGGATGCTCAGTGGCTAATTGAATATGACATTAACCATTTCGGCCAGTACGATGATGTTAAGGACTTCTTGCAGCGATTCCGATTGAAGAAAAACATGGTGGAGATCTTTGATTATCTGCAAAACAATAGACAAAAACCGCACCAGAATGTGCAGGAGTATGCCACTCTATTTCGTACTCATCTATGGCAACTGCCGTCGGCGCATGCCAACCTACCGGATGATATGATCACCTAGTGGTTTATTAATGGGTTAAACCCTCAACTCAAACAAGTCATGATCATACGATGTGTGGGTGGTATGACTCTGGATGTGGTCATAGCTATGGCATTACAATTGGAACATAAGGTGGGTGGATTCGCTAAAGATTTGGACTGGTTGAAGGCAACCAAGGGTACGAGTGAAGACTCATTGAAACAAGTGTATTGCACAAAATGTAAGAACCTAGGACACACTGCTTCTGCATGTGCAGTGAACCAAATGTACTATGCTATTTGTAATACGACGAGTCACTCCATCGAAACATGTCCCTATAATGCCAAAGTACAAGCGAGGCCAATCGTAAACACTATAATACAAGAGCAAGGACAACCGACTGCTCATTATGTACCACCGCAGTTGAGGAATACTTCCTACCAAAGTTATAAAACCTATCAGGAAACACGAGCAAACAATTTTGGCCAGACTCAATGGAATTCCAGTCAATAAGGTGAAGGAACATCCCTCCCGCCACCCAGATGCCATTTCTACAGAGAGATTGGACATATCCGAAGATATTGTAAAGAGGCGGCCAAGTATGATAAACGAAGAAAAGAGCGACAGAATCCAATGGCCAATATGGTATATATTTCCGCAGTAGATACTCAAGAGGCAGTAATCCAAACCCGTTCCAGCAAACAATTACAACCGGTTGCTGGGATTTTTGAGCCTGGCATTCGAGAACAATAGAGAGTTTTTACCAAAGCTAGTATGTGGGCCAGTCAAGAACCAACAATTTTACCCGATCCAGTACCAGTGGTTCAGCAAACACTACCGGATCCCTTCACACTTCCATTTCTGGATACAATGCTCGATGATGTTGCCAGACGAGAAATGTATTCCTTTTTGGATGGTTACAATGGCTATAATCAGGTGTGCATGGCTGAAATGGACATACCAAAGACTGCGTTTATTACCAATTGGGGTGTATATGCGTGTATTGTGATGTGGTTCGGTCTTTGCAATGCTCCTAGTACCTTCCAACCATGTATGCAAGAATTTTTTTCCCCATATTTAACCATTCTCTAGATGATTTTTCATTATCGGGTGAGACATCGGCTCATCTTTACCACCTTCGGTGTTGTTTCTCTAAGTGTCGAGAATTCCAGTTGTGTTTAAATCCCAGCATGTCGTTTTTTTTTGTTTACTGTGGCAAGTTGCTCGATCATATTATTTCAAAGCAAGGTATTCAGGTGGATCCAGACAAAGTGCAAGCCATATTAGACGCATCTGCCCTGATGACACCCAAGGAGGTTATGCACTTCCTTGGCCAAATACATTGGCATGGGCGACATCTTCGGTGGCTCGCACACTTAGCCATATCCTTGAATCGGTTGATTACTAGTACTCCTTGACAGTTTGCATGGACTGAAGAATGCCAAATCACCTTTGATCGACTGAAAACACTACTAATCCAGGCTCCTATACTGCAAGCACCAAATTGGCAGCTCCCATTCCATGTCTTCGTGGATGCATCAGACAGTGCCATCGGTAGTGTTCTCATGCAACAACAGGATAAGTGGTTTCACCCTGTCTATTATGCTAGTCGACGGTTAGCTGCTACGGAACGAAATTACTCAGTCACTGAGCGTGAATGCCTCGGTGTAGTTTATTCAGTGAAGAAATTCCGGCACTACTTGTTGGGATGCCAATTTACATTCCATGTGGATCATGCTGCTCTAGTTTATCTTGTTCGTTAGCAACACTTAGGGGGCAGATTAGCCAGGTGGGTGTTGATATTGCAAGATTTGATTATGTGGTCGTACATCGTCCAGGATCAACTCATGCATTAGCAGATTTTTTATCTTGGCTTGATTTCGGTGAACCTCCCGGTGGAATTGATGATACTACCCCTACCATCTATGTGACTGATCTGGTCCAAGATGAGGGTCAGGAGCTCTTAGTGGCACCTACGTATTATGATACTCTACTAACCTTCCTCACTAGTGGAAGCCCCCCGACTCATATGTCTACTTCGGCTCGTCATAAATTGGCAATGTATAGTCGATGGTTCCGGCTCATTGTGGGACAGTTGTATTACATGGATCCTTCTGGTGCACTATTACGGTGTATTCCACCTCATGAAGTTCCTTCGATTATTGCCATGGCACATTCTACTCCCTCCGGTGGTCATTTTTTGGTCGATCTTACTTATCGGAAAATTTTGCATAGTGGCTTCTGGTGGCCCACTATGCAGCGTGATATTTCTAATTCTATTAAAACGTGTGATGCTTGCCAACGCTCGGGACAGCCTTTACAATGGCATCATTTTCCATTGCAGCATGTTGCCCCCATTGAACCTTTTCAAAAGTGGGGCTTGAATTTCATTCGTCCCATTACACCTCTAACGACGATCACTCATCATCGATATATACTTACTTGTACGGATTATGCGACTCGGTGGGCCGAAGCTTTGGCTTTACGGTCCGCTACTACGTCTGTGGTGGTTAAATGTTTGATGAGTGATGTGTTCCCTCCGTTCGGTCTTCCCTTAGAGATTGTTTCGGATCAGGCACACATTTTGTTAATTCCTTACTGCAAGCACTTACCTGCACCTTGCAGATTGTTCATAAATTTAGCTCTCCATATTACCCTCGTGCCAATGTTCTTGCTGAAAGTACCAATAAAACTCCACTTAACATGCTCAAGAAATTAGTTCTGGAATGTCTGGAGCGTTGGGATCAATTCCTTCCTTCAATTATGTGGGCATACCACACTATGTACAAAGTGGCTATAGGGAATACGCCTTTTAAATTGGCATATGGGCTGGAGGCCATTGCACCCATGGAGTTGGTGGTAGCCTCCGGGTGGCAATAGAACATAAGCTCTTATCGGAGGATTCCTTTCCTTTCCGGTTGGATATGTTGCGGTCCTTAGATGAACACCGTTGGGAAAGTTTTCTAATGCTGCATGAAGTCCAATTGTGACAAGCCAGGACACATGATTGGTTTCTCCGCACTCCTTTTTTTACTAAAGGACAATTAGTTATGTTCTATAATGCCAAATCTCATCGATTAGCGGACAAAAATTCAAACTTTGGTGGTTTGGTCCTTACCGTATTGAATAGCAAGTTGGACCTGCTACGTTCCAGTTATCCATGCTAACTGGTACCCTTCTCCCTAAGGCAATCAATGGATCGAAGCTTCGTCCCTATTATCCCACGCCTTCTTCATCGTGATGCTTGATCGGTATTTTTATTCTCTGCTGCGTTTCTCCCATTGTTCTGATTTGATGTTCCTTTCCTCTCTCCATGTTCTGGTTGATCGACTGACTGTAATATTTTCATTTTCTTACCTAACCATGATTAGTAGCCGCCTTATGTGTCTAAGAGTCTATTAATGTGTGCATGTCGGCATTATGTCTGTATATTTCCAACACTGCATGATGATTATGTTTCTTCCCACATGATCATTTAGTGTTTTTACTTAATCCCGTTCTTCCCTCTGTTTTTCGCTATTGAGTCTTTGTGCGATTGTATATTTTGTGTTTCCTCTTGTTTCCGTGCTCTCGTACTCGCCATGGAAGCTTTGGCCAATATTGCTACCTTCCGTGCTGGTCTCGCTCCGGAATTGAGCGAGTTTTTGCGCATTCGTGGCCTTCTGGCCTTCACTGAACTACCTTGGCATTTGGTGGAATGCCATCCCTTCTTTGCATAGATCATATTTGCCATTGCTGCTACGCCCGCTACTGAAACCTACTGACCACTAGCTTGCCTTAACCCACGTGTAGTCATCACCCTTAACACAATCGTTGAGGGAGGGTCTTGTAGATGGACCTCTCTTGCCGATGTCCACTATGAAAGAGCTATTTCCACACCACTCTTCCAACGAGTTCGCCATAGTTTGTCACCCTAAACCGGGGCGCACTGCACTCTAGTTTCTTGTTGCTGCCCTTAACCTTCAAAAATGCATATATGGAATTTCTCGTCCCTTCTATTCTATGATCGAAATTGCAGCGAGAGAAGTAGTTAATTTTGCTTCATTCTTCTTCCAACGCATTCACCGGGAATGCCAAGCAATTTCTCAGCAATTGGCCAAGAACGAGATACCTCAAACCTGATTGCCGCATCCCCTGACCTTCCTCCTCCTAGCGATTCAGGCAGCGCAACCTCCTCCATTGAATACCCTTCTCTTCCATGAGGAGTCTGTACAAATGATGGAGGTCGACGAGGATGAGGACCTCCTATAGTTCTTCAAAGGGAAGGACCGCAAACTGAGCCCCTCTCACAGTAAAGCGCCATCATCCTCAACTGCTCAGTTGTAGGACAGTGCTTCGTCTGCCCAGATTCTTTCTGCTCCACCATCTCCTAAAGACCAAGTTAATCCTGACATTATTATTGAAGAGGTTCATCCTGATGATACGGTTGTGCAGCCACAGTCTCATCCACAAGAGCTAGCGCCCAACACGGCCATAGAAACTGCACAACTCACAGACAAAGCACAACTTGAGGAGGAGATTGCTCAATCGGATGTCTCGTCTCTCATGGTAACAACTCTTGCTCTACTCTCTTCATCTCAAAACCCATCTCTGCCTCTGTCTCCATCCAAGGTGCCCTTGCCGCCTAGCCCCCCTTCTTCCCCATGTCATTCGGCAGCCCATCCTCTTCCTTCCTCCCTTGATTATTCCCCTCCTTCGTTGTCTACCACCGTTTCCGCTAACCCCTCTCAGCCAATCTCCACCTCTATAGTACCTCATTCATTGGCCCAACTAGCTAAGATCGGTAATTATCTCATTCATCTCTCCACCCATCTTCCCCATCACTTCCAAGTTGCCCAACAATCCCTTCGACAGTAGTACCAATCCAAGGTGGACATGCTTGAAGCAGACATCGCACCACTTCAGGAAGAGGTGCTCACAGCCAAATTCGAAGCTAGTTCCTTCGAGGAACAGATTCGAAGTCTTCAGTTGAATGAGAAGAATGCCATCATTGCAGCTCCTGATGATGAGAATAGTCGGTTGACCCAGACTATGATTGACAAAGAGCACGCCATGACAACTTTGGGAAATCTTCTCGAGACCACACACACTAATCTGACTCTGATGGAGCAAAAAGGTCAAGAAATGGTGGGCTTAGCTTTACAAGCCACCATTGACTTAAAGAAAGTAACTGAGGAGCTCTTTCAGAAAATTTGCTCCTTGGAAGACGAAATTGGCTGCAACATTCAGTTGAAGAAGGACATCGAAGCCAACCAAAAGGAGCGGCAAGATTTTTATAAAACTATGCAATTCCAGTCTCAAGAGCTCGAGCGTAGAGAAAAGCAATTGGGTATCCAGGCCGAGCACTTATCGCGCATTGATGCCGAAATTGCGGATATGAAGCTAAGGCGAGATGCGGCACTTGCCAATGAGTTATACCTTCAAGAAGCTTTTTTCTAGAGTCAAGCCGACACGCTCCTTTCCCAAGTCATCGCTGCCAGCTCTATGTGGACTGATGCACATCTGGTTGAACCACAAATTTTGATGGAAATGTTGGACTCCCTGAAGCAGAAAATAACATGAAATTTTAAATTAGCGAGATCTATGTATATCCAAGGAATCATTGATGATTCCTAAACCTTGTAATTTTCCCTTCTAGGTTCGAGTCCACTGTGCGTGCCAGTGTGAGCCGTCGGAATATTATTTAGTATTATTTAGCCGAATCCTTGTAATTAGAATCCTTGTAATTAGAACAGTCGTGCACCAAAAGGGTGTAGCAAAACCATTGTATCGTTTCTTTTTAATACAAAGAATATGCATGGGAGAGACGACAAAGAGTCATCGGCCTGTTCGGTTTGGGTGATGATTTTGGAGTTGATTCTGGTTTGAAGTTATATTAATTGTAGAATTTTCTATAAGAATTTGTAGTCGAAGTTGAAGTAATCTGGTACTGTGTTAAACTTTACTATTCTGAAGTGAAGTATAGCAGTAATATTAAAACGAAAATGGAAGTGTCGTGAACATAATCGTGGGGATCGTTAAGAACGCTATGCGCTGAAGTGCACTGGAATCTTCTATAATTGTTGGAATTAATTAATGAAGTTGATTATCGTACGTTAAGAAGTGAATTGGGAAAATATCTATAGGGCCTCTGATTTATCAGACCCCTGACCATCCCAAGAACCCACGAGTAAGAATAATTGTAACAGTTTTAACACTACTAATACACGATGCATCATATATGCCCACACTGGGTAATTGGTACCATCCAACCTATCCTCAACAACCAACATACAAAATACATCATTGCTTTTAGCCATGGCCACTAACTAAATACCATGATGTAGAAAAATGTTTTTCTCTTCAAAATTTGAACAGAACTTTCCTGTTAAGCTCAACTAAACATGTAGACGACTTTGATGTGCTTGTACTGGCAAACCAAAATCTATATATATGTTTGACACAAAAGGATGAAATTGTGTGCATACACATTGTGATAGTGCATTTGGAGGCCAAAACAAGATCATATCAAAATTTTGACCCCATATAGCAAAGCTATTTTGAACTCGTAATTGCCATGAGTATGCTCACCAATTTTCATGCAATTCTAAGACTGTGATTGGAGGGGTGTTGATGATGCCCTAGATGAAGCTACAAATTGCTTTGATACTAATTGTTGGAGTTTGAGTCAGTGGAATCATGCAAACATCACAAGGAAGAAGAAGAAGCTTGGAACACAACAAAACACTAAATCAATTACCTAGTGAATGTACAAAGATAAGTAAGTTGTTAGGGTTATAGGTGTATATGCAAGTCGGGGGGGAGGGGGAACCTCCTAAAGAGGAAAAAAATTACCCTAGTGATCCTAAGTGTGTCGACACACATCACTGCCAAAATATATCAACACCAAGTAGGTAGTTTGTATATGCACTTTTCCAAAAATGATAGTTTGATAGATCCATGTAATATTCTTCCGTGCTTTTAAGAGTTCCATTTGAATTTTGAATTCAAATGAAGTCGTGGATTTTTCTCTCAATACATCCATGAGATTCTCTCTTAAGTAGCTCAAATATCAATGAATTCCAAAACCAATGGTCAAGCTTAGGCTTGCCATATGCACCAAAAACAATGGCTATCATCGAGCAAACAAGGTACATGCTCAGGTAGACCCATATCACAAGAAAGATGAGAAAGCTACAATGCTTCCTTACATGCCTCACTAGCTTCAACAGACTCTACTTTTGTAGTGGAAACAATTGTACATTCTTGAGGATGAGATCTCCAAGATATAGCACCCCCAATAAAGTGAAAAATATACCATGATGTAGACTTTCGATTGTCTACATAACTAGCATAATCCAAATTTGTGTAACCAATAATATATATATATATATATATATATATATATATATATATATATATATATATATATATATATATATATATATATATATATCTACATAACTAGCATAATCCAAATTTGTGTAACCAATAATAGATGTTTGTTCTCTACCAAAGCATAGACATTTATCCTTAGTACCATTCAGATAGCTCAAAACCATCTTGATTGCTTCCCAATGCTTCTTTCTAGATTAGACATATATCTACTCACAACTCTCAATGTGAATGCAATGTCTAGTCTCCTAGCTAACAGAGCGTAGATGAGAGTACCAATTGTAAAATGATAAGGAATTTCGGTCATGAATTCCTTTTTCTCATTAGAATTTGGGAAATCATCCTTGCTCAACTAAACATATGTAGGTAAATGTGTACTCAATGTCTTTCCATCCTTCATATTGAACCTCTTAAGTACTTTGGATATGTACTCACTTGGAGACAAGTATATGCATCTCTTACTCATATCACGAGTAACGTGCATGCCAAGAATATGTTTGGCATCACCAAATCCTTCATATCAAATGTCCAACTCAATTTTTCCCTGAGCAATGACAAGTCATGAAAGGACTTCCTAGCAATCAACATATCATCAACATAAAGTATAAATCATATTAAGCTTCTATATGATCATTTCTTAATGTAGAGACAATGATCCTCATTTGTTTGAGAATAGCCTTCAGACTTCATAAAGCATCAAACTTTTGGTACCATTGTCTAGGGGACTGTTTAAGTCCATATAAGCTCTTCTTCAACTTACAAACTAGACTCTCTTTGCTAGGAACTACATAACTCTCTAGTTCTTCCATATAGATCTCATTTGTAAGATCTCCATGCAAAAAATCACTTTTCACATCCATTTTGACTAGATATAAGTCTGCCATTGCAGTCAATCCAAGAAACATGCATAGTGTAGTCATCTTGACTACTAGAGAGAAGATTTCCTCAAAATCGACACCGCGTTGTTGCTTAAAAACCCTTTGCAAGGAGTCATGATTTATACTTTGGAGAATCACTATCTAATGTGCATTTTACCTTATATACCCATTTAGGTAGTAAAGCTTCCAGGCCCTTTGGAAGAGATACTAAATCCCAAGTACCATTCTTGTGAATAGAATCCAATTCACTCTTCATGACATGCCCCCACTTGACATGGTCCTTTGTCCACATAGCCTCTTTCTAGCAAGAAGAAAAAGGACTAACCATAGAAAACCACTTTGTAACCAAGGTTGTTAACTAACATGAAAGTGTGTGATAACTAAGGCACATGGCGTACATTATGCATAGTAAATTTTGAGCCATCAATGAACTACTCAACCACATCCCCAATACCAATAACATCACACTAGTAAAAAAAACAATGAGTCTTATGGTACTAAGAGACTTTTTTGTATGAATAGAGAACCATTCTCTATGTGGTTTCACATGGAAAGAAACACCAAAATCTAGCAACCATATGTGGGAAAGAGAATCAACCATAAGAGCCTCGGTATGTACAGTACTATCAAGTGTTAACACATCAGCATCATTAGAGATAGCATTAATTTCTTCTATCTTCACAATAGAAGTAGATAGTGGGTTGTTTAACATGTTCATCAACATGCAATTGTTTACCTTTAGCATTCTTTAATGCATAATAGTATTTCTTCATATATCCTTTTTTATGACAATAATGAGACTCAATATCCCTCCTCCTTGATTTAATTCTATCATTATTCCATTGACAATTCTTTTCCTTGTTCTTGCTCCTGCCATGTTAGTGATTCTTTCCTTAGTAAGAATCACAAAGACTACATGCATCTCCATTCTGAGTGCTAAACATAGACTTTCTACACATCTCTTGAGTCAAAATTTCTCCATATATGACATTGTAGACTATTTTATCACCAGGTGCACTGTTGCTAATATTTGTCAAAGTTTGTGCTATCAAATTTCTAGATCTCAAACTGTTCTTTGCTCTCCAAGTTATAGCTCCTGTAGGGAATGTTGGCACTAGGCCCTAATCCACTAAATGTGTCTGAGATTTTTGATGCCATGATGATAGAGAACTAACAAGAATAATAATGGAGCTAGAATAGTCCAAACACCACTTAGAACATAAAAAAGTGAAGTATTTTGATGACGATGCACCACATTGTGCTCTCCTTCTTGAGAGCTCCATGATGATATCCTCGGAGTAGAAAATTGAGCTCCAAGTGTCGCACATGGAACTCTGCACAGAGGTTGTAGAATACACAAAAAACACAATATGCAAGGAGCACAAACACAAAATTCTAAGGTGTTACAAATGCAGTGGAACTTACAGTCTGTGGTTGACTAGGCCACTATATGTTTTATTAAAGAACATATACAAAGAAGTCTTCGGTGGCCATTTGGCCTTTCACATGGACACTAACGGTAACAATCTCCCAATAAAGACCAATACGACCCAAGTAACTATGGGAGAAAAAAAGGGATGATAAAAAATACCTAAGTGTAAGTATCCAACCTATACCTCCCACATGATGGGCATGTTACACAGTATACAAGTGATTGTGTAACATCATGAATCAAGTAACCCCCATCAAGTGACAACAATGTCAAAAGCTATCTTGTGGTAGAGCTTTACTCAAAGCATCTACAACATTATCTCAAATATGAACCTTCTCAAGAATAATGCATTCAATGGCTAAGCAATCTCTAATAAAGTGAACCTTCACCTCAATGTGCTTGGTCTTTGCATGATAGAGTGGATTCTTAGCCAAAGTAATGGCACTCTAACTATCACTAAGCAAACGAGGTACATGCTCAGGTAGACCCATATCCAAAACTCTTGTGCCACTTTCAGACCTTTGGAAGTACTAGGTGAAAGGTTAATCACATGAAATACAATCTTCAAGAGATAGCACCTCCAACAAAATGAAAAATGTACCCTGATATAGACTTACAATTTTGTACACAACCAGCATAGTCAGAATCTGTGTAACCAATAATGGATGTTTTCCCTCTACCTAAGCATAGACACTTGTCCTTAGTCCCACTCAGATATCTCAAAGTCATCTTGACTGCTTCCCAATGTTTCTTGCCAGGATTAGACATATATCTGTTCACAACTCCCACTGCAAATGCAATGTTTGGTCTTGTAGCTATCATATCATACATGAGGCTACCAGCAGTAGACTGATAAGGAAATTTGGTCATGAATTACTTTTCCTCATCTGAGTTGGGGCAATCATCCTTGCTCAATTTCACATATGTGGGCAAAGGTGTACTCAATGCCTTTCCACCCTGCATATTGAACCTATGAAGTACTTTGGATATGTACTCACTTTGAGACAAGTATATGCATCTTTTACTCCTATCATGATTAATGTGCATGCCAAGAATATGTTTGGCATCCCCCAAATTCTTCATGTCAAATGTCTGACTCAAGCTCTTCTTGAGAATTGACAAGTCATTAGAGGACTTCCCAGCAATCAACATATCATCAACATAAAGTATCAAGCATATCAAGCTGCCATTTGAGCATCTTTTTCTGTAGAGACAATGATCCTCATTGCTTCAAGAATAGCCTTGAGACTTCATAAATGCATCAAACTTTTGGTGCCATTATCTAGGGGACTGTTTAAGTCCATATAAGCTCTTCTTGAGCTTACAAACTAGACTTTCTTTGCTAGGAACTACATAACCCTCTAGTTGTTCCATATAGATCTCATCTGTAAGATCTCCATGCAAGAAATCAGTGTTCACATCCATTTGGACTAGCTCTAAGTCCTCCATTGCAACGAATCCAAGCAACATGTGCAAGGTAGTCATCTTGACCACTAAAGAGAATATTTCCTCTAAATCAACACCATGTTGTTTCTTAAAACCCTTTGCAACAAGATGTGCTTTATACTTTGGAGAAGCACTATCTGATGTGAATTTCAGCTTATATACCCATTTACATGGTAAAGATTTCTTGCCCTTTGGCAAAGGTACTAAATCCCAAGTACCATTTTTGGGAATCAAATCCAACTCACTCTTCATGGCATGCTCCCACTTGACATGATTTGTTGTCAGCATAGCTTCTTTGTAGCAAGAAGGTTCACTAGCATCTATTAGCATAAACTGGAACATGTTACATATCTATTAGGTGGATGTGAGACACGTGTAGAGCGTCTCAATGGTTGCTAAAACAGGAACATTTTGTTGGAGTTAGACATCTATGGAAGCATGCGAACAGCAAAAGGAAGAAGGAGAAGCTTGGAGCACAACACACAATACTAAATGTATTACCACTAGAATGTACAAAGATAAGTAACTTGTTAGGGATATAGGCATATATACAAGCCGAGGGGAAAAAACCTCCTAAAGAGGGAAAAAAGTGCCCCGACAATCGTAGTGTGTTCACACACATCACTACCTAAATATATCAACAACCCTCCCCCCCCCCCCCCCCCCCGTGATGCGGTGAACAAGGAGCTGGCAGTCATGTATAAGCAAGTGCCAAGCTATGTGGAATCAATCCACAAAAGGAATTAATCCCAAAGCTTTGCGGAAAGCTTCAAAATTCTCCCTAGGTAGAGCCTTCGTGAAAAGGTCTGCAATGTTCTCCTATGTGGGCACATATGCCAAGTTGATCTCTCGAGCAGAGAACCTCTCCTTAACATAATGATAATGCACCTCAATGTGCTTAGTGCAAGCATGGAACACGGGGTTCCTCGCAATTTCTAATGCGCTCTAACTATCAGTGAAGATGGTGGTGGTAGAAGACTGACCAACACCCAAATCAGCCATAAGGCATCTGAGCCACACACACTCAACAGTAGTGAAAGCTACCCTATACTCAGCTTCACAATTGGAAGTGGCCACAATAGGCTTTGCTTAGCCAAGATATGCATGAGCTACCAAGCATGAAGCAAAAACCACTAGTGGACACACGAGTGTCATAGCAACCAGCCTAGTCAGAGTCAGAAAAAGCATGCAAATCTGGCGATAGTGATCCCCCCTTGGAATAAAACAACCCAAATAGTTAGGTACCACTCAAGTAACGAAGCATGCGCTTAAGTGCTTGCCAGTGCTTGAAACCTGGGCAATGCATAAACCTGCTCATCTGTGAGATAGCAAAGTGAATATATGGCCGAGTAATGCATAAGTAAATCAAGCATCCAAAAGCATGCTGATAGAGCATAGCATCAAATGCATCTCCAGCATCATGAAGACCCAATCGTAAACCTATCGCCATAGGAGTGGTAATAGGTTTACAGTCTTCAAGGTCAAAACGTTGCAATAATGTGTCAATATATTTCGTTTGACACAAAGACATTCCACCATCAACTTGCATAAACGAAAAGCCCAAATAATGATGCAAATGCCCCAAATCAGACATCTCAAATGAGGCATGTAAATCAGCCTTGAAATCAACAATATGCTTCTCATGAGGACTAGTGAGTAGCATGTCATCAACATACACCGCAATGATTAGAAGCACATCATTAGCACGCTTAACATATAAAGTGCTTTCAGTTGGACTCTTCTCAAAACCATGTGCAATCAGATAGGCATGTATCTTTTCATACCAAGCACGTGGTGCTTTCTTTAAACCATATAATGCCTTCTTTCACCTACACACCTGGTTTTCATGTCCTTCAACCATGATGAGCTACAAGTGCACAGATGCTCTGAACAGGGGTCATATGGCATGAAGGTGCAAAGGTCTCATCAAAATCAATGCCTCTTTCTTGAATGTAACCCTTTGCAACAAGCCTAGCTTTATACCTATCAAATGTTCCATCAGACATGCCAAAGCTTTGCATCTGACATAACCTGCGAATTGTTGATATATTTAGGTAGTGATGTGTGTAAACACACTAGGACCGTCGGGGCACTTTTTCCCTCTTTAGGAGGTTTTTTTCCCCCGGATTGTATATACGCCTATTGCCCTAATGGGCTACTTATCTTTGTACATTCTCTAGTAATACATTCAGTATTGTGTGGTGTGCTCCAAGCTTCTTCTCCTTCCTTCTGTTGTTTGCATGCTTCTGCAGACGTCTATCTCCAACAATTGGTATCAGAGCAGGTCGTCGCTTCATCTAGGGTGCCATCGACACTCCTCCAGTTGCAGTCTCAGAATCGCAAGAATTTTGGTAAGCATACTCAGCATGTTTTCAAGATCAAAACTACTTCCCTCTGTGGTGCCGAAATCGTGATCTGAGCTCGTTTCATCCTTCGAACGCACTATCGGAGTGCTTGTGCAGGTTATTTTGTCTTTTTGTGCCAAAGGTATATACCAGTTTCTGTTCGCCAATATAAGCATCTCAAAGTCTGCTACAGGTCTAACGAAATTCATCTGGGCAGTTCTGTTCAACTTTTTGAGATACAGTCAATTTTGTGCATCAAGGTATTTTAGTCACCGGCCATGGCTGAAAGCAGTGATGTATTCTGTATGTTGGTTGTTAAGGATAATTTGGATGGTACCAACTACCTGTTATGAGCTTATATGATGCGACATGTGTTGGTTGCAAAAGGACTGTGGAACATTGTGCAAGGTGTCAAAAAATGTCCTATCATACCTGCAACTGTTACAGCTGCAGGTATTGAAGCTGATGCAGAAGGTGTCGAAGATGATGATATTCTGCATATTCCTGTTCGTGCTGTGCTTTCTACTGCACCTACTACAGAGCAGATTTGCTGGGATGGCAGAGATTCCCAGGCACATGCATTGATAGTTTTGTGTGTCAAACGTGCCATTATTCCTCACATTTGCTCTTGCAGAACAGCTAAGGATGCTTGGGATACACTTACCTTATTGTACCAAGCTAGGAATGAGGCTTGTGTTGCTTACCGCCAAAAATAGTTGGAGAGTGAGCACATGAATGAAGGTGATTCTATGGACAGTTTTCTAACAAAGATCAAAGACTTGAAGGAACATTTGATTTTTGTTGATGAGGTTATACGGATAGCTAACTTGTGCGAACCGTTCTGAATGGTCTTCCTGATTCATATCAAAGTTTTGCTTCTACTCTTCGGTTGATGATGAAAGGCAATCCAAATGCCTTATCATTTGAGGAGTTAGTCTCTATTCTGTTGTAGGAAGATCAGTCCAGGCAGAATAGGTCCATTATGCAAGTTGCAGATCAAGCTTTCCTAGCTAGTCAGAAGGGCAAAGGAAAATGGAGCTCTTCAAGTAATAAGCAGAAATCTGCTAATTCTGCACATTAAAGATGAGAAGAAATCAGAAAAGCAGAAATTGTTTTGTAAGTATTGTAAAGGGAATAATCATATCATAAAGAACTATCCAAAACTGGCTACTAAAGAGGCAAAGAAGAAAGAGGCTGGAATGGTTGTTGCTGTTGATATATTTAGGTAGTGATGTGTGTGAACACACTAGGACCGCCGGGGCACTTTTTTCCCTCTTTAGGAGGTTTTTTTCCCCCGGCTTGTATATACGCCTATTGCCCTAATGGGCTACTTATCTTTGTACATTCTCTAGTAATACATTCAGTATTGTGTGTTTGTGCTCCAAGCTTCTTCTTCTTCCTTGTGTTGTTCGCGTGCTTCTACATACGTCTAACTCCAACAATTGGTATCAGAGCAGGTCGTCGCTTCATCTAGGGTGCCGTCGACACTCCTCCATTTGCAGTCTCAGATTCGCAAGAAATTTGGTGAGCATACTCAGGGTGTTTCAGAGATCAAAACCGCTTCGCTTTGTGGTGCCGAAATCGTGATCTGAGCTCGTTTCGGCCTCCGAACGCACTATCACAGCACTTGTGCAGGCTATTTCGTCTTTTTGTGCCAAAGGTATATACCTGTTTCTGTTCGCCAGTATAAGCATCTCGAAGTCTGCTACAGGTTTAGCAGAACTCGTTTGGGCAGTTCCGTTCAACTTTTTCAGATACAGTCAATTTTCTGCATCAAGGTATTTTAGTCACCGGCCATGGCTGAAAGTAGTGATGTATTCCGCATGCTGGCTATTGAGGATAAGTTTGATGGTACCAACTACCCATTATGGGCTTATATGATGCGACATGTTTTGGTTGCAAAAGGATTGTGGAACATTGTGCAGGGTGTTGAAAGACGTCATGTTACACCTGTAACGACAGGTACTGCAAATACAAGTGCTGGAGCTGATGAAGATGGTGTCGAAGATGATATTCCGTAGATTCCTGTTTGTGCTGTTGTTTCTGTTGCACCTACTGCAGAGCAGATTCATTGGGATGGTAGAGATGCCTAGGCACATGCATTGATAGCTTTGTCTGTCAAACGTGCCATTGTTTCTCATATTCACTCTTGCAGAATAGCTAGGGATGCTTGGGATACACTTACCACATTGTACCAAGCTAGGAATGAGGCTCGTGTTGCTTACCTCCAAAAACAGTTGGAGAGTGAGCACGTGAATGAAGGTGATTCTATGGACAGTTTCCTAACGAAGATCAAAGATTTGAAGGAATAGTTGATTTCTGCTGATGAGGTTATACTAGATAGCTCACTTGTGCAGACCGTTCTGAATGGTCTTCCTGATTCATATCAGAGTTTTGCTTCTACTCTTTGGTTGATGATGAAAGGCAATCCGAATGCCTTATCATTTGAGGAGTTAGTCTCTATTCTGTTGCAGGAAGATCAGTCCAAGCATAACAGGTCCATTATGCGTGTTGCAGATCAAGCTTTCCTTGCTAGTCAGAAGGGCAAAGGAAAATGGAGCTCTTCTACTAGTAAGCAAAAATCTGCAAATGCTGCACATTCGAAGAACGAGGATAAAGATGAGAAGAAATCAGAAAAGCAGAAATTTTTTTGCAAGTACTATAAAGGGAATGATCATATCATAAAGAATTGTCCAAAACTGGCTACAAAAGAGGCAAAGAAAAAGGAGGCTGGAATGGTTGTTGCAGAAGCCTCTTCACCAAAAACAAAGTCTGCTAATCTTGTGCAGGAAGAAGAATGGGCGTTTACTACTGTTTGCAGTTTTGACCCATCTTCTCATGAGCAGTCCATGTGTGCGGTGGACTCAGATGTTTGGTACTTTGACAGTGGGGCGACCAAACATATTACCTCGCACCGCAGTTTCTTCTCTTCACTCGAGCCTGCCCCTATAGGGAATAATGTCACATGTGCCAACAACTCCTCTTATCCTGTTATGGGATTTGGTAAGAGCATTCTGACTACTGTTGATGGTAGTTCTTTCAACTTGTCAGATGCTTTATTTGTGCCAGGGATCAAGAAGAATCTGTTATCAGTTTTTGCATTAGCCAAGATTAGCTTGGTTGTGAAATTTGGTGATGATAGGTGTACAGTTCATGATCTATCAAATGGCGATGTGATTATTGCTTCTAGCATTTTATGTCATGGGATGTATAAGCTCATAGACTATGAAAGATCTGTGAATGATTCGGCATGTGCAGTTCATGATTCTCAGGTGTCAGATGCAAAGCTTTGGCATGCACGCTTTGGTCATCTGAATTTTGCTAGTTTGCTACGCCTGTAGAAATCCGATATGGTGTCTTCTTTGCCCAAGCTTGAGGCACCTGGAAAACATGTATGTGAAGGCTGTATTTTGGGCAAAATGCAGCGTTCCTCCTTTCCAAAAGATGGTTCAATTCGGGCTACGTAGAAATTGCAGCTTGTACATAGTGATGTCTGTGGTCCTATGCAGACACCCTCTTTTGGGAATTACCTTTACTTCGTGACTTTCATTGATGATTTTTCCAGGCATGCATGGGTATATCCACTCAAAGCAAAGTCCGAAGTGTTCATGTGCTTTAAACAATTTTTGGTTTTGGTTGAAAATCTATCAGCATGTAAAATGGGCACCCTCCGTTCTGATCGAGGGGGGGAATATATGTCTTCTAATTTTAATGAATTTCTGGCTGAACGTGGGATAAAACACCAGTGTATAGTGCCGTATACACCTCAACAGAATGGAGTTGCTGAACGAAAGAACAGGTCACTCATGGAGATGACGAGATGCATGGTCAAGAGTCAGGCTTTACCACATAGTTTTTGGCTTGAGGTTGTCATGTGTGCAGCATATGTACTGAACAGGTGTCCCACTAAAGCGCTGCAGTCTATCACTCCATATGAGGCTTGGCATGACCGCAAGCCATCTATTGCTCATCTGCGTGTTTTTGGTTCTTTGGCATATGCATTAATGCCTGAACAACATCGCAGAAAATTGGATGATAAGGCAGTAAAATGTATTTTTGTTGGGTACAGTTCTGAAAATAAAGGCTATCGTTTGTATCATCCACATACTAAACGCATTCTGGTTAGCTGTGATGTTGTCTTTGTGGAAGATGCTATTCAGCCATTGCTTTCATGTACTAAGGAGATATCTGTTAGCTCCAAAGACATGTATGATACTTTGATGCCTCTTTTTACAGGTGGACAGTCTAGTGCTGGTCCTAATGAGGTAACTTCTCAGCCTTTGTAGGTTTCATATGATGATGCAGATCATTCTATTTCTGATGCATATTTACATGATGCACTTGTTGATGAGAGAGTTGATATTGAGCAGACAAAAACTATGCCAAAATGGTTGGTGCAGACTTTGCGTGACAGCAAATTAGATGCACCTTTGTCATATCGTACTCGTTCAGGCTCTCATAGTGCCTCCTTTGCATCAGATTGCTATGCTATGGCTTCGTCTAGTCTCTGTGATGAGAATGAGCCTGTTTCTTTTGATGAAGCACAGAATTCAGAAAATTGGATGGCTGCTATGCAATCTGAATATGATGCTATAGTGAAGAATGGTACATGGTCTTTATGTGACTTGCCTCCTGGCAAGAAGGCCATTGGCACTAAGTGGGTATATAAGCTGAAGTGTAAACCTGATGGTACAGTTGACAGGTATAAGGCTAGGCTTGTTACAAAGGGTTATGCGCAGGAAAGAGGCATTGATTTTGATGAAACCTTTGCACCTACATGCCGTATGACTATTGTTCGGAGCATTTGTGCACTTGCAGCCCATCATGGTTGGAATGTACATCAGTTGGACATTAAAACAGCATTTCTGAATGGTGACTTGCATGAAGAAGTGTATGTTTTTCAGCCCCGTGGCTTTGTGCAGAAAGGGCATGAAAACCAGGTGTGTAGGTTAAAGAAGGCATTATATGGTTTAAAGCAAGCACCACGTGCTTGGTATGAGAAGATACATGCCTATCTGGTTGCACATGGTTTTGAGAACAGTCCAACTGAAAGCACCTTATATGTTAAGCGTGCTAATGATGTGCTTCAGATCATTGTTGTCTATGTTGATGACATGTTGCTCACTGGTCCTATTGAGAAACATATTGCTGATTTCAAGGCTGATTTGCATGCCTTATTTGAGATGTCTGATTTGGGGCATTTGCATTACTATTTGGGCATTTAGTTTATGCAAGTTGATGGTGGAATGGATTTGTGTCAAATGAAATATATTGACACATTATTGCAACGTTTTGGCCTTGAAGACGGTAAGCCTATTGCCACTCCTATGGAGAAAGGTTTACGATTGAGTCTTTATGATGTTGGAGATGCATTTGATGCTGTTCTCTATCAGCAGGCTGTTGGATGCTTGATTTACTTATGCATTACTCAGCCAGATATTCAGTTTTCTGTCTCACAGATGAGTAGGTTTATGCATTGCCCAAGAGTCACGCATTGGAAGGCGGTTAAGCGCATCTTTCGCTACTTGAGTGGTACTCGGATACTTGGGTTGTTTTATCCCAAGGGGGGATCACTACCGCCAGATTTGCATGCTTTTTCTGAATCAGATTGGGCTGGTTGCTATGACACTCGTGTGTCCACCAGTGGTTTTTTCTTCATGCTTGGTAGCTCATGTATATCTTGGTTGAGCAAGAAGCAGCCTACTGTGGCCACTTCTAGTTGTGAGGCTGAGTATAGGGTAGCTTTCACAGCGACTGTTGAGTGCGTGTGGCTCAGACGCCTTATGGTTGATTTGGGTGTTGGCCAGTCTTTTGCCACCACCATCTTCACTGAAAGTCAGAGCGCATTGGCAATTGTGAGGAACCCTGTGTTCCATGCTCGCACTAAGCACATTGAGGTGTATTATCACTATGTCAGGGAGAGGTTCTCTGCTGGGGAGATCAGCTTGGCATATGTGCCCACGCAGGAGAACATAGCAGACCTTTTCACGAAGGCTCTGCCTACGGAGAAGTTTGAAGCTTTTCGCAAAGCTTTGGGCTTACTTCCTTCTGTGGAGTGATTTCCACATAGCTTGGCACTTCCTTATACATGAGAGCCAGCTCCTTGTTCACCGCATCACTCCGAGGGGGGGTTTGTTGATATATTTAGGTAGTGATGTGTGTGAACACACTAGGACCGCCGGGGCACTTTTTTCCCTCTTTAGGAGGTTTTTTTCCCCCGGCTTGTATATACGCCTATTGCCCTAATGGGCTACTTATCTTTGTACATTCTCTAGTAATACATTCAGTATTGTGTGTTTGTGCTCCAAGCTTCTTCTTCTTCCTTGTGTTGTTCGCGTGCTTCTGTAGACGTCTAACTCCAGCAGTTGCAGAGGCCTCTATACCAAAAAGAGAGTCTGCTAATCTTGTGCAGGGAGAAGAATGGGTGTTTACTACTGTCTAGCCTGGCCCTATAGGGAATATTGTTACATGCGCCAACAACTCCTCTTATCCTGTTATGGGAGTTCGTGAGATCATTTTGACTACTGCTGATGGTAGTTCTTTCACTTTGCCAGATGCTTTATTTGTGCCAGGGATCAAGAAGAACCTGTTATTAGTTTCTGTATTAGTCAAGATTGACACGTGTACACTTCATGATCTGTCAAATGGTGATGTGATTATTGCTTTTGGAATTTTATGTCGTGGGTCATATAAGCTCATAGACTATGAAAGATCTGTGAATGATTTGGCATGTGTAGTACATGATTCTCAGGCTATGTCAGATGCAAAGCTTTGGCATGCACGCTTTGGTCATCTGAATTTTGCTAGTTTGCTATGCCCGCAGAAATCTGTAATGGTGTCCTCTTTGCCCAAACTTGAGGCACCTAGAAAACATGTTTGTGAAGGCTGTATTTTGGGCAAAATGCAGCGTTCCTCATTTCCAAAAGATGGTTCAGTTCAGGCTACTCAGAAACTGTAGCTTGTACATAGTGATGTCTGTGGTCTTATGTAGACACCTTCTTTTGGAAATTCCTTATACATGAGTGCCAGCGTCTTGTTCACCGCATCACTCCCAGGGGGGATTTGTTGATATATTTAGGTGGTGATGTGTGTGAACACACTAGGACCACCGGGGCACTTTTTTCCCTCTTTAGGAGGTTTTTTTCCCCTGGCTTGTATATATGCCTATTGCCCTAATGGGCTACTTATCTTTGTACATTCTCTAGTAGTACATTCAGTATTGTGTGTTTGTGCTCCAAGCTTCATCTCCTTCCTTGTGTTGTTTGCGTGCTTCTGTAGACATCTATCTCCAACAAGAATCATGTACTGCACATGCTAAATCATTCACATATTCTTCATAATCTATGACCTTATACAGCACACAAGATAAAATGGCAGAAGCAATAATCACATCACCATTTGACAGAGATTAGATCATGAACTGCACATCTGTCATCAACAAATTTTAGAACCAAACCAACCTTGGCTAAGGCCAAAATTGATAGCAGATTCTTCTTTATCCCTGGCATAAATAAAGCATCTGACAATCTAAAAGAACTACCATCATTAGTAGTCATAATGATTTTACCAACTCCCATAATAGGATAAGAGGAGTTGTTGGTGCATATAACAATATTCCCTATAGGGGTAGGCTCGAGTGAAGAGAAGAAATTGCACTGCGAGGTAATATGTTTCGTCACCCCACTATCAAAGTCCCAAACATCTGAGTCTACTACAGGCATGCACTGCTCATGAGAAGATGGGTCAAAACTACAAATAGTAGTGAACACCCATTCTTCATCCTGCACAAGATTTGCAGACTCTATTTTCAGTGTAGAGGCCTCTACAACAACCATTCCCCTCTTATTTGCCTCTTTAGTAGCCAGTTTTTGGACAGCTCTTAATGAAATGATCATTTGCTTTACAGTATTTGCAAAACAATTTTTAGTTTTTTTATTTCTTCTCATCTTTATCTTCCTTCTTTGAATATGCAAAATTAGCAGATTTTTTCTTACTAGTAAAAGAGCTCCATTTTCCTTTGCCCTTATGACTAGCCAAGAAAGCTTGATCTGCAACACACATAATAGACCTGTTCTGCTTGGATTGATCTTCTTGCAACAAAACAAAAAATAACTCTTCAAATGTTAAGTTATTTGGATTGCCTTTCATCATCAAACAAAGAGTAGAAGCAAAACTCTGATATGAGTTGGGAAGACGATTCAAAACATTCTGCACAAATGAGCAATCAAGAAGGACTTCATCAACAGAAATCGATTGTTCCTTCAAATCCTTGATCTTTGTCAAAAAACTCTCCATAGAATCACCTTCATTCATGTGCTCACTACAACAACCTAAGATTACGACCACCACGTGCTAGAGAGATGACTCTCCTCCCAACCTTATGCCTGTATATATAGCTGCTTGAATCAACGAGGACCACAAATGTAACTAGAGTCCACAAGTGCATGTGCAATCTCCTCCACTTCTTTCATATAGAGCATGCCCAACCGCCCTTTTTTAGAGGCCATTAGGTCAATCCATCATTCCTCTCACTTAAGGTGGTGCATGGTTCCCTCAAAGTCTAAATTTAATGCCATCGAAACTATGTTCGATGCATCAATCACATGACTAGGAATTGAAATCATTCGTGCAAATGTATACAATGCACGTGACACTACTAGTGGACTAGTCATGAATGAAGATGCTACTAGAATAGGAACTAAAACATACATTGAAGCGATGGTACTACTCATCAATGCAGCGTGGCTCGAAGTCCCCTCCATCGCACACAATTTGTATACAAACTTACTTAGATTCCTAACGTAAGTGGTGTGTGTGATCAAATCAAAAGTACGAGGCACAAAATTCACAAGAAAACTTCCCTGATTCGTTTGTACTTTGAAGTGAACTAGATTCTAGCAGAGAGTGCTAGAATAATGACGAAGCTTCTTCTTCAAGAGTGGATGGACTTCAATTTGGCTCTGAATCAAGTTTGGATCGAGGTGTATGGCAGAAACCAATGGAGAATTTGGGTTTTAGCTAGTTTCTAAGCTCAGATTGAGCAAAGGTTATGTACAGAACCAACAACATATAATACTTGCAAAGAAAGCATTTGTTGAAGTCATTGTAGCATAATGGATGAGTGTTGCCTCTGTTCTGATAAGGTTACGAACTCGAATCCTTTACAATGTAAGGGATTGAACTCACAACCTCTTGGTTAGGAATGTGATGGGCTAGCCACTTGCCCCAAAAGCCATGGTTCAGGATTACTTGGTAATCCTCCCTCTTAGGGTGTGGTTCAACCATCTCCTACCTATCATTTCTTGAGTCTAATACTCTCTTCACCTTCTAGAGATCATTGTCCTCAATCATCGATCCTTGATCTCCCCTTGAATTGATGTCCTCAACTTTGCATATACTCTTGAACCATCTTATTCTCAACCTTGGTCTCTTGAACCCTTTCTCTCAACCTTGGTCTTTAGAACCTTACCTTTTTGCTTCTTGGCCACTTGCCTATCAAGTTGCCTTGTTCGCAACCTTGTTCTCAACCTCAGTATCTTGAACCTGGTTCTCACCCATGCTGAGTATCTTGGATCCTCAATCTAGTGCATCCATTAGAACGCTCATTCCAAGAGCTTTCCAACGATATCTTACACATTGAAATCTGACCTACGGATTGGGAGATACACTCTAATCTGTGATGAGCTCACCTTTGAAAGCGACGCGCGCGCCTTCCTTGCCCACGCCTACTTCCTAGGCTCTGATACCAATTGCGGGATTTGAACTCATGACCTACCGGCTAGGAGTATGATGGGCTAATGGAGAGAAGGATGATGAAGCTCACTCCAAGGTCACCATGGAAGGTCTGATACCAATGTAAGGAATTGAACTCACAACCTCTTGGTTAGGAATGTGATGGGCTAACCACTTGCCCCAAAAGCCATGGTTGAGGATTACTTGCAAATCCTCCCTCTTATGGTGTGGTTCAACCATCTCCTACCTATCATTTCTTGAGTCTAACACTCTCTTCACCTTCTAGAGATCATTGTCCTCAATGATCAACACTCGAATTTGAAGGTGGATTGACCTAATGGCCTCTAAAAAAAGGCGCTTGGGCATCCTCTATATGAAAGGAGTAGAGGAGATTGCACATGCACTTGTGTAATCTAGTTACATTTGTGGTCCTCGTTGATTCAAGTAGCTATATATACAGGCATAAGGTTGGGACGAGAATCATCCCTCTAGCACATGGTGGTCGTAATCTTGGGTTGTTGCATTGGTATCAGAGCTTCCATGGTGACCTTGGAGTGAGCTTCATCATCCTTCTCTCCATTAGCATTATCATTCTCCCTATTAGAATCATAATCATTCATTAAATTCAGTCACTCATGAGTGGCATCCATCTCTTGCTTGCGGGCATATTGAGGTCTTCGTTGACTTCCTCTAGGCGGCATACTCCAATATGGAGGCTGCAAAAGGATAGCCTTTGCTAACGGAGGCAAGAATCAAACTCGCAACCCCCTGGTGTGGTGAGATCCGTTTTATCTTTTTGAACTTGCAGGCTAATACAAGACATGGAATACCGTGTTGAAGTTTTTACATCACGAAAAAGGGAGAGCTGGTTTGGTAGCGCGCAGGGATTTGAACCAGCAACATTCTGTTCATGGAGCTCTTCCCTTATCCAAGAGAATAGATCCCTTGTGTGCTCCTCTCTCCAACGAAGATATTTCTAGAAGCGTTCTCCGTGCACTGTAGAACCCCTTACATCATACATAAAAGGCATATGCTTGGATCTTACCATCAGCGGATTTGAACACACAACCTGCATGTGGAATTGTGTCTAGCTTATCCATGAGAGCAACCCGATTTGGTGCTTCAAATAAATACCTATTTTGCTACCACTGCAGAACTACATATCGAAGAATAAAAAGAGAAAACTATTTCACGTGACTCGTCTGTGAAAGGATTTGAGTTCGTAATCTTAGGTTGTTACACTCACTCTCCAACTGTTTTTGGAGGTAAGCAACACGAGCATCATTCCTAGCCTGGTACAGTGTGGTAAGTGTATCCCAAGCATCCTTAGCTGTTCTGCAAGAGCAAATGTGAGGGATAATGGCATGTTTGACAGACAAGGCTATCAATGCATGTGCCTGAGCATCTATGCCATCCCAAAAAAATTTCTTTGTAGTAGGTGCGGCAGAAACCATAGCATGAACAAGAATTTGTAGAATATCACCATCTTCAATGCCATCTACATCAACTTTAGTACCTATATTCGTAGGTGTAACAGGACGTCTTTCAACACCCTGCACAATATTTGATAGTCCTTTTGCAACCAATACACGATGCATCATACAAGCCCACAATGGATAATTGCTACCATCCAACTTATCATCAATAGCCAACATACGGAATACATCACTGCGTTCAGCCATGGCCACTAACCAAAATACCTTGATGCATAAAAATGACTCTATCTAAAAAAGTTAAACAGAACTACCCAAACGAGTTCTTTTAAACCTGTAGCAAACTTTGAGACAGTTATACTGGTGAACCGAAACATGTATATATCTTTGGCAGAAAAAGATGAAATAGCTTGCATAGGCACTACAATAGTGCATTCGAAGGCCAGAACAAGCTCAGATTGCGATTTCGACACCACAAATCGAAGCTATTTTGATCTCCAAAACACCCTCAGTATGCTCACCAAATTTTGTGAGATTCTGAGACTGCGATCCGAGAGGTGTAGATGATGCCATAGATGAAGCGGTGACCTACTCTGATACCAATTATTGGAGTTAGACGTCTATGGAAGCACGCGAACAACACAAGGAAGAAGAAGAATCTTGGAGCACAACACACAATACTGAATGTATTACCACTAGAATGTATAAAGATAAGTAACCCGTTAGGGCTATAGGCGTATATACAAGCCGGGGGAAAAAACCTCCTAAAGAGGGAAAAAAGTTCCTTGGTGGTCCTAGTGTGTTCATACACATCAGTACCTAAATATATCAACACATTTACATACTGATTTGATCAGAAATTCTCTTGAACATCCCTATGTGCAGCATTTTTATGCCTGATAACTAGAGGACTAGTATCCGCAAACACCACTCTTCTAAGCATTGACATGAACATGGAAACTTCTTGCTATCAAATATTAGGATCAATGTGTTACGAAGTTGGCTTTTGAGTTCTAAAAAGATATTTTTTAGTCTTTGTTTCACTTGAATCTAGTAAAAGATGTGTAATAGGTATTGGATATTGTTGTTAAGATGTGACTCAAGAATTAATAGCAGTCGAAAATTCCCATGAAAGATTGTAGCTTTATAAGAATAGTGGGTGTTGGAAATCTATCATGAAACTTGATCCTATTTAAGTCCTATGAGATTTCATGAGATACTGTGTCCAAATATCTTACTTAACTTACCAAGAAGGCACAACTGTTCAAATAAAAACACATTGATTCTATGTATTCTAGGTATTTTTCTTTTATTTCACTCCTAATCATATCTTTTGGAATCCGTTGAAACACATCTAACCTTTAAAACATAACTTTATCATTCCTAAATTGATGAAATAAACTGATTATCTTCTGCTTTCATCACACCATGACCTCCATTTCTATTAAGATTTTCTTAATGCTCACTTTATTTCCAGCCTTGTATTTTCTTTGGTTTTGAGATTTAGGATCCTTCATTACTCATTTGATATAATTTAGAATATTCAAGGACTTCTAATAATTTGATCCAATTATTCTTTTTTATTGTTCTCTTGTGTCTAGTTTTGGAAGTTTGTTGGTATGTTTTAATAGTAAATTGTGTAAATACACTTAGGACTCTTGAGACACTTTTTTCTCTCTCTAGGATGGTTTTTCCCTTTGTCTTGTATATATGTCCATAACAATAATGGATTTCTCTATTTTTACATTCACAATTAGTAATACCTTGTATAATGTGCTCCCAAGCTTCTTCTTATTCCTTCTGTTATTTGTGTGCATTCTTGCTCCATCAATTCAAACAATTGTTATCAAAGTAGGTTGTTGCTTCTTGAGGCACATCACTAGTAGAATGTTTTCTTTCTTTTTTGGTTAAGGAGATTTGGTTTGCTATGGGTCTAGATTGATGGGGTAGATGTGCAACTCTCATCAATTTTCCTTTTGGAAACTCTTTTTGTATTTGATCATGTCTTATAAGACAAGCAAATATAATCCTCTTTATCATCCCCATACTTTCAACAAAGCTTTTTTTTTTACAAATAAGGCAAACCCTTGCTTCAATTTTCAATATATAGAGTGAAATCCACATGATGATTTTAATTCATTTTCCAATATGGATAAGTGTATGTCAAAAGGGAAGCACATCAATAACACAAGGAAGAAGAAAAAACTCAAAGAAAAACACAACATTGATGTATTACCAAGTAAATGTACAAACATAAGTGACCTGATAGGGTAATATCCATATATACAAGCTAAAGTGCCTTGGTGGGCATAATTGTGTTCACAAACATCACTACTGAAATATGTCAACAAATCCCCCTAGGAGTGATGGGCAATAAGATTGGCCTTATACCTAAGAATTATCCATCAAGCTTAGGTTTTTCAACTTATATATCCATTTAGTACCAATGGCCTTTTTCCTTGGAGGTAGATCACATAAAGTCCAAGTACCTTTTTCATAATAGCATCATATTTTGATTGCATCACGACCATCAAATTTTTTGAATTTTGTGCTTCATCTAAAGAAAACATGTTCATTATCATCACAAAGATTAGAGAAAATCACAGCTTAACAATTTGGTGCAAAAGAAGCATTATGAGAACTTGAATGAGTATGATATGATAAAGATGAATCTAACTTGCTATCTTTCAATGTCTACACTAGCCATTTAAGCATAGATTTTTCCTCATTTATATTATTTCTCATCAATAATTGCATCATGTAGATCTGCATAAGAAATAGAATGATTTGCATTATCATTTGAAACTTGTAAAGGTTGAGAAATTGCCTCACTAGGAGCGTCATGTGATGTTCCACCTCTAGAAAAAAGAAGCAAAGTGTCATACACACACTTTGACCTTATTGAAGTCTCCTTGGAACTTTGAAGAGTTGAATTTCATCTTCCACAAAAACAAGATCATGACTAACCAAAATGCATTTAGCATGTGGATGATACGGACAATAGCCTTTTTTTTCATAACTATACCCAACAAAAATACATTTCATTGCCTTATCATCCAATTTTGTGTTGTTGTGCAGGCACTAAAGCATATGCTAGACAACCAAAAAAGAAAATAGGCAACAAATGACTTGCGCCCATCTAGGTTGCATTATTAGTTATTCGACAATTCATTTATTTGTGAATAATTATGGAATTTTATGCAAACCCTTATTATTCAATTGAATTATTCGATGCCATGTTAGCTTATTTGGGTATGATTGAATACTTTTTGCACAATAATTTGGTGCTTTTTTATGGTAAGAACTTTCGATCGAAAAAGTTTTCGATCGAAAACTTTTATGATCCAATAGTTTTTTTATCGAAAAAAATTTGGCCAAATGTTGTCTTATAAAAGAATACACTTTGAGTCATTTTTCATAAGATTTACTTTGTTTCTTACAAACTTACAGTGTCGTACAAAAACCAAGGTATAAGCTCTTGTTAGAAATATTAAGTATTTTATGTTGGAAAATCAAAGTACATATGGTCCACAAACCACATCTCCAGCAATCCAACTTAGGACTTAGCCATTTTTTTGTGCATTTTGAGTAAAATTTTCTTAGGCTAGATAGATAGAGTTTGATGAGAGCTATCTAGTGAGATGCATCATTTTATCATCAGAGGTCAGAATCAAGAGAAAACCCTAACCCTAGTTTTTATCCTAAAATGGTATGTTGCATATTTCTGAAGTTCTTGATGTACAAAACATAAAAAGCTAGGTTATGTGATTGGTAGATGGCAAATTTAGTGATAGAAGAAAAAGCTACATCAAATTTAGCGATAAAAAAAAACAATGCCAATTTAGCAATAATAATAAAAAAGCATGCCAAATTTAGCAATAAAGGAAAAATCATTATTTTTTTCGAAGATTTTTTCGCATGGCCTTAGATTTCTATATAAGAGAGGTCATACCAACACTTGAAGACATCAAGGAGGATTTTACTTCTTGCGTTGATGCTGCTATTGTGTCAACTTTGGAGTTTTGAAGCTTTGGAGGCTAAGGAGAGGTGAAGAAGAGACTATTCTCTTGGAGCAAGGAGTCTTCTACAAGTTTGGAGCAGCTACCTTATGTAAGTTTATCCTATATTCTATTTTAGGGTTTCTAAAACCCTAATTTCAGAATTAGGGTTTGTTGATTTGCAGATCTGTTGCACTTTATTGAGAGTTTAGGTTCACTCCATTGCTCATATGCTTCACACATACTCAGATTATAACAGCATAATCTGATTCTTTCATCATCTTCTTGTCTATTCTTCCATCTAGTGAGTGCATTATCATATGGTTGGTTAGAAGGATCATGAAATTATCGTGTGTGGAAATTGTTAGTGATAAAGGATTTATGGAGTATCGTCAATGGAACCTTGTAATACCAAGACGAGAAGGTGAAGAGGAGGATACATCAACTTCAAGAGGAACTGGTGTTGCAATCACTACTCATCAAGAACCAACTGAAGAAGAAGTAACCACTTCTACATCGAGAGTAACAGGTAGATCCTTAGCCAGAGTGCCTCCTACTGAAGCACAAGCAAGATGGGATGCTAGAGATGCTTTAGCTCTCTCATTCATAGTGATGAGCATCAAAAAGCATATTCTAGCACAAATCTGATCTTGCAAAAGTTCTAGACAAGCTTGGTTAAAGCTTGAGATTCTTTTTCAAAGAAGAAATCTTGCTAGGAAAGCTCGGTTGAGGGGACAACTAGCAAACACAAGGATGAAGGCTGGTGAGTCAATTCAAACCCACATTACAAAGCTCATTGACTTAACGGATCAACTTCTAAATGTAGGAGTTGAGATATCTGATGAAGAAATGGTAAATATGCTGATTAATTCACTTCCTATCTCATGTCACTCTTTTATTACTACTCTTACTCTTACATCAAGAGAAAGAGAGATTACATTGAAGAGTTACAATTCTTGCTACTTCAAGATGAAGATCAGTTGAAGGATATGGTAGAGAATGAAGAAGCACTTGTATCTTCATCAAAGGGTAAAAAGAAGAAGAAGGATAAGAAGGAGAAACAATCCAAGAAGGAAAGTAAGTCTTCTTTACCTTCTATTTCAGATTCTTTTTCTACTACAAGTAAAGAGAAGTCTTCAAAGAAGAAGGAAGCATTATGTCACTATTGCAAGAAACCTGGACATTTTATAGCAGTTTGTCAGAAAAGGATTGCAGCAAAAAAGAATAAGGCATCATGTAATGTTGCATAAGATGATAAAAAAGGGAAACCTCAAGGTGATTCTTATGCATGTATCGTCATTGAGGAAGTCTCTTTTGATCAGGCATCTTTACAAGTTATTTCCGCAGATCCTTGGATATTCGATTCAAGTGCTACAAAGCATATGACAGGATGCACAGACGTATTTTCTTCTCATTCCTATTCTTTAGGTAGAAGAGTTACTATTGCAGATGGCAATGATTTGGATGTTGTAGGAATAGGAATAGTAACCCTATAGTCAAGAGATGGTGGTAATTTTCAGATTTCAGATGTTTTATATGTACCTGACATCAAGAAGAATATGTTATCTATATCTGCATTTTTAGGTGATGGTTACAAAGTTGTATTTGAAAGAGATCTTTGTAAGATTTTGTCACACAAAGAAGAGGTGTATTTTGCACGGTGAGCACAAAGGAGGGATTTTTATTTTGTCCAAAATCAGTCATGCATATGTTGTCAAATCTTTGTCACCAGTGGAAGATATGAAGTTATGGCATGAAAGATTTGGTCATATTAGTTATGGAGCTCTCAAGAGTATCAAAGATAGAGGTATGGTTGAGAGTTTACCCTCATTCAAGCTACCAGATGATTCAGATAGATGTGAAGGATGTCTTGAAGGTAAAATGCATAAACTACCTTTCAAGGAGCATGGTCATATTAAAGCTACTAGGAAATTGTAGATAGTACAGTCAGATGTGAATGAACCTATGAGAGCAGACTCTATTCAAGGTTTTAGGTATTTTGTTTTATATGTTGCTGATTTTTCAAGATATTCATGGATTTATGGTCTTAACTTGAAGTCAAAAGTCTTTCCAACGTTCAAGAAATTCATAGCTATGGTTGAAAATGAAATTCAATTAGCTATCCAAATATTGAGAAGTGATAGAGGTGGAGAATACTTATCAAATGAATTTCAGACATTTCTTGAAGAAAAAGGTATAACTCGATACCTTACTATTTCTTACACTCCTCAGCAAAATGGTATTGCTGAAAGAAGAAATAGAGTACTTGTCGAGATGATGCGAAGCATGATGGCATCCAAGAAGCTTTCACCAAAATTCTGGTTCGATCAGTACATACAGCAAATCACATTTTGAATAGGTCTTCTACAAAATCTTTAAAGGTAATTACACCTTATGAAGCATATTATGGAAAGACCCCTAATGTGAGCTACTTCAGAGTGTTTGGATCACTATCTTATGTTCACATTGAAAAAAAGGATCATGGCAAACTAGATGTAAAAGCAAGGAAAGTTGTTTTTATTGGATATCCTATTGAAAGTAAAGGATATAGGTTTTATGTTCCAAAGACAAGAGAAGTTATTCTTTCACGCAATGCATATATTGCTGAAAATAACATGTATGATAAAGAGGCTGAAATACCAGAGTTCATTAGTGAAAATGACTATGGATTTTTTAGATAAAATTTGGATGTACATGTTCAGTCATATCATGAGGGATCTAAAATTCCTCAAATTCCTAGGATTGAAGAAGAAAGAGGAATTTCACAACCTACTACAGAGTCAGTTCCACATGAGACTTTAGTTCCAGAAATGGAAGAAAGTGCTAGAGTTCCAGAAAGTCCTAGAACCTCAGAGGGATAAATTCTAGAACGAGTGGAAACTGAAGAGTCACAAAGAGTATCACCACTATTTAAGGATACACCTAATTGGTTATATCAGACATGGAAGGATAGTGGTATAAAGACTTTTACAGGAAGAATAAGGAGTCAGACTAGACAACAACAACAACAAAAAGATCATGTAAGTTTTGTTGAAGACATTGAGATTCATGATATTTTAGCACTCACAATAGTTGAAGATGAACCTGCATGTGTTAAAGATGCACTTAAAATTCCTATTTGGAGAAAAGCTATGCAAGAAGAGATTGATTCTATTCATAAGAATCAAACTTGGCAGCTATGTGAGTTACCAGAAGGAAAGAAAGCTATAGGTGTAAAGTGGATCTTCAAAAGCAAATGGAAAGCAGACGGTACTATTGATAGGTACAAAGCCAGATTATTTGTCAAAGGATATGCACAACAAAAAGGTATTGGTTATGATGAGACATTTGCTCCTACTTCTAGGATGACAGTTATTAGATCAATACTTGCTTTAGGAGCATACTTTGATTGGAATGTATATCAACTTGACATAAAGACTGCTTTTCTAAATGGGGATTTACATGAAGATGTATATGTTCAGCAGCCAGAAGGTTTTGAAGAAATAGGTAAAGAACACTTAGTATGTAAGCTTATAAAAGCTTTGTATGGATTAAAACACACACTTAGAGCATGGTATAAAAAGATACACGCATATCTTTTATCCATTGGGTTCCATAACTCAGATGAAGCTCCAACTCTTTATGTCAAAGTTGAAATAGGTTTGATGATTATAGCAATCATTTATGTGGATGATATTATAGTCACAGGTCCCAGAGGTGAAGATTTGCAAATGTTCAAAGAACAATTGATATGATGTAAATGATTTAGGAATTTTACATTATTATCTTGGGATTCAGTTTCTGTTTAAAGATGAGTGTATCTATATGACATAGCAAAAGTACATTGAGAAACTATTAGAAAGGTTCCAGATGATTGAAGCTAAACCTATGCAAACACCTATGGATCAGAATGCATCTTTACACATAGTAGCAGATGAAGAACCATTTGATGCTACTTTATATTGTCAAGCAGTTGGGTGCTTGATATATCTTTGTAATACATGTCTAAATATACAGTTTGCAGTTTCTCAAGTATCAAGGTTCATGCATAATCCAACCAAGGTACATTGGAAAGCAGTAAAGCGGATCTTCAGATATTTGAAGGGAACTTCAAATTATGCTATGGTATTCTCTAAATCTACACATTTATTACTAAAGGATTTTCAGATTATGATTGGGCAAGAGATAGAGATACTAGAAGAAGTACTAGTGGTTTTTGTTTTTATCTCAGAGATTGTCTTATCTCATGGCTTTCGAAGAGACAACCCACTGTTGCAACTTCATCAAGTGAAGCAGAATATTGTGCAGCCTTTACAACTACTTTGGAGTCAGTTTGGTTGCAGAAGATTTTTAGTTATCTAAATATAAGAGGACATGAACCCATTTAGATATTTTCAGATAGCAAGAGTGCAATAGCTATAGCAAAGAATCCAGTGCATCATGCAAGGACAAAACATATAGAAGTTCACTTACCACTATATTCAAGAACACATAGCAAAGAAGCACATTGAGCTGGTTTATGTTCCTTCTAGTGAGAATGTTGCAGATATATTTACCAAAGCATTGACTAGAGATAGTCATGAGAAGTTGTGCGGATTACTAAAGCTCGTACCAATATGGCATTGAAGGAGGGATTGTTGGAAAATCAATGTACATATGGTCCACAAACCACATCTCTAGCAATCCAACTTAGGACTTAGCCATTTTTTTGTACATTTTGAGTAAAATTTTATTAGGCTAGATAGATAGATTTTGATGAGAGCTATCTAGTGATATGCATCATTTTATCATCAGAGGTCAGAATCAAGAGAAAACCCTAATCCTAGTTTCTACCCTAAAATGGTATGTTGCATATTTCTGAAGTTCTTGATGTACAAAACATAAAAAGCTAGGTTATGTGATTAGTAGATGGAAAAATTCAGCGATAGAAGAAAAGGCTACATCAAATTTAGCGATTAAAAAGAAAACAACCAACTTTTTCGGAGATTTTTTCGCATGGCCTTAGATTTGTATATAAGAGAGGTAATAGCAACACTTGAAGACATCAAGGAGGAGTTCACTTCTTGGGTTGATGTTGCTATTGTTTCAACTTTGGAGTTTTGAAGCTTTGGAGGCTAAGGAGAGGTGAAGAAGAGACTATTCTCTTGGAGCAAGGAATCTTCTACAAGTTTAGAGCAGCTACCTTATGTAAGTTTATCCTAAATTCTATTTTAGGGTTTTTGAAACCCTAATTTCAAAATTAGGGTTTGTTGATTTGCAGATTTGTTGCACTTTCTTGAGATTTTAGGTTCACTCCATTGCTCATATGCTTCACACATACTCAGATTATAACAGCATAATCTGATTCTTGTACTTCATCATCTTCTTGTCTATTCTTCCATCTAGTGAGTGCACTATCATATGGTTGAGTAGTACTCCCACGTTGTAATTTGGTCATCTACATTGTATATAGTGTGAGTAAGCAATTTGCTTACGTTACATTGTTTGTTGTCTCAATCCTCTTTCTATCTCTCACTTATCACCTTGTGTATTAAGTGTGTATGCTCAAAAGGTTGTTAGTATTGGAAGATCTTGGGGCCCCAAATTCCAACATTTTAGTATAAAGACTGAAGAAAAATTTTTTTTTTTGTGATTTTAAAACTATTGTGATTGTTTGATTCAACATTGATTCTTACTTCACAATAGTATATGTATGTGTGTGTATGATGTTGAGTAAAATTTTATTCTGATTGTTTGAATCAATATTGATTCTTACTTCACAATAGTATGTGTATGCGTATGTTCATGTATGTCATATGTTTGTGAGTAAAAATCTAATGTGATTTTGTATGCACATGTGTATGTTTGTATATGATTGTGATAGGAAAACCAATGGATTTCTTGGAAAAGGTTTTATCTTCTTTTTTATAATTCAAGGTTTGAGAAGGTCTTAATAAGTGAACTAGAACTTTCTAGGTCTCTAGATGGCTTTGTCTTGTAGAATTATTAACACCTTCTCATAACCTTGAGTTATAAAGGGATCCAATGAAGTTTCATTCGATAGGATGTGTATGTGCATATGAGTGTATAATTGTGAATGAAAACCTATTGTGATTTTTTGACTCAACATCAATTCTTATTTCACAATAGTATGTGTAAGTGTATGTACATATGATTAAGAATTTAGAACCTATTGTGATTGTCTGACTCAACATTGATTCTTACTTTACAATAGTATGTGTAAGTGTATGTGCATATGATTGAGAATTTGAAATCCATTGAGATTGTCTGACTCATCATTGATTCTTACTTCACAATAGTATGTGTAAGTGTCTGTGCATATGATTGAGAATTTAAAATCTATTGTGATTGTCTAACTCAACATTGATTCTTACTTCACAATAGTATGTGTAAATGTATGTGTGTGAATGATTGAGAATTAAACTATTATGATTGTTTGACTCAACATTGATTTTTACTTCACAATAGTATGTGTAAATGTATGTGTGTGTATGATTGAGAATTAAAGTCTATTGTAATTGTTTGACTCAACATTGATTCTTATTTCACAATAGTATGTGTAATTGTATGTGGATCTATGATTGAGAACTAAATTCTCTTGTAATTATTTGACTCAACATTGATTCTTATTTCACAATAGTATGTATAATTGTATGTGTGTGTATACAGTATGATTGAGAATTAAAATCTATTGTAAATGTTTGACTCGACATTGATTCTTACTTCACAATAGTATGTGTAACTGTATGTGTGGGAATAATTGAGAATTAAAATCTATTGTGATTGTTTGATGCAATATTGATTCTTATTTCACATTGGTATATGTAATTGTATTTGTGTGTATGATTGAGAATTAAAACCTATTGTGATTCTTTGACTCGACATTGATCTTACTTCACTATAGTATGCATGTTTATGATTGAGAACTTTAATAAATAGAAAATGTAAATACATAAATTAATAGATTTAAAAACTTTAAGAGATATTTAGAGTCGTTTGCATATATTTTAAGATATATATTTCGTAGAATGTATATCTTATTTGATATTGATTTATGTTGTCTTTTTGTAGATATGAAGTCTTCATAAAGCAAGCACTATGGGAAAGGGAAAAGAATGGTCATATGTGATTATTCATCAAGAGGGTAAAACAGTCTCCACAATACAATGCAAATGTTGTGGATATCATTATGTAGGAAATGCAACTAAAAAAAAAGAGCATCTTTTTTAGTACTGGTAATAATGTGGTAGGATGCTCTAATCTACATAGTGATATATGGGTACAGTTTGCAAGTAATGCAAATAAATGTAAATCTCAAGGTATCACATCAAAAAGATTCAAACACGTGAGTAGTTCACATCACTTTCGAAGTAGTCCATGTGTAGAGCAAGAATGAGTAGATGCATCAATGATAACAGGATCCTCATGATATTTCTACCCAAGTATCTCAAACTATTTTTGATAATAATCAAGATATATGTACTCCATTTTCTCCAATTGTGACAAAAAAAAGTGGACTCGGCGAATGTAGTGAAAATGATGGATCTAATAATGTGTCACCATGCTTTGTCTGTACAAAATCAAAGAATACAATAACTATAGCTTTTGAAAAGCAAGATTGTCTCAAGCTTCATCTTAAATGGACTCAAGCATTTTTAGCATGTGGGATTCCTTTCAATGTTATTCGTGTTCGCGTTCGAGGTCTACAAAAGCACGTGAACAGCAAGGGAAGAAGAAGAAGCTTGGAGCACAACACAAAATAATGAATGTATTACCACTAGAATGTACAAAGATAAGTAACCCATTAGGGCAATAGGCATATATACAAGCCAAGATAAAAACCTCCTAAAGAGGGAAAAAATCGCATTGGTGGTCCTAGTGTGTTCACACATATCACCACCTAAATATATCAAGAAATCCCCCTGGGAGTGATGCGGTGAACAAGGAGCTAGCACTCAAGTATAAGGAAGTGCCAAGTTGTGTGGAATCAATCCACAAAAGGAAGTAAGCCCAAAGCTTTGCAGAAAGCTTCAAACTTCTCCCTAGGCAGAGCCTTTATGAAAAGGTTTGCAATGTTCTCATGTGTGGGCACATATGCCAAACTGATCTCTCCAATAGAGAACCTATCCCTGACATAATGATAGTGCACCTCAACGTGTTTAGTGTGAGCATGGAACACAAGGTTCCTTGTAACTACCAATGTGCTCTAATTGTCACTGAAGATGGTGGTGCCAAAAGACTGACCAACACCCAAATCAGCCATAAGGTGTCTGAGCAACACACACTCAACAGTCGCTATGAAAGCTTCCCTATGCCTAACCTCACAACTAGAAGTGGCCATAGTAGGGTGCTTCTTGCTCAACCAAGATATGCATGAGCTACCAAGCATGACAGAAAAACCACTGGTGGACACAGGAATGTCATAGCAACCAGCCTAGTCAGAGTCAAAAAAAAGCATCTAAATCTAATGATAGTGATCCCCCCTTGGGATAAAACAATCCAAGTATCTGGGTACCACTCAAGTAGCAAAAGATGCGCTTAACCACTTGCCAATGCTTGACACCTGGGCAATGCATAAACTTGCTCATCTATGAGATAGAAAACTGAATATATGGCTGAGTAACGCATAAGTAAATCAAGCATCCAACAATCTGCTGATAGAGAACAGCATCAAATGCACCTCCAACATCATGAAGACTCAATCCTAAACCTATATCCATAGGAATGGCAATAGGTTTGCAGTTTTCAAGGAAAAAATATTGCAATAATGTGTCAATATATTTCATTTGAACACAGAGCTATTCCAACATCAACTTGCATAAACTTGATGCCCAAGTAATGATGCAAATGCCCCAAGTTTGACATCTCAAATGAGGCATGCAGATTGGCCTTAAAATTAGCAATATGCTTCTCATGAGGACTAGTGAGCAGCATGTCATCAACGTACATAACAATGATTAGAAGCACATCATTAGCACACTTAACATATAAGGTGCTTTCAATTGGACTCTTCTCAAAACCATATGCAATCAGATAGGCATGTATCTTTTCATACCAAGCACGTGGTGCTTGCTTTAAACCATATAATGCCTTCTTTAACCTTCACACCTGGTTTTCATGCCCTTTTTGCACGAATCCATGGGGCTAAAAAACATACACTTCTTCATGCAAATCACCATTCAAAAATGCATTTTTAATTTCCAACTCATGTACATTCCAACCATGATGATTTGCAAGTGCACAGATGCTGCAAACAGTAGTCATTCGACAAGTAGGAGCAAAGGTCTCATCAAAATCAATGCCACTTTCCTGAGCAAAACCCTTTGCAACAAGCCTAGCCTTATACTTGTCAATTGCTCCATCAGGCTTATGCTTAAGCATGTATAACCACTTAGTGCCAATGGCCTTCTTTCCAGAAGGAGTCACATAAAGACGAGATATCATTTTTCATTATAGCATCATATTCAGATTACATAGCATCCATCTAATTTTTTGAATTTTGTGCTTCACCAAATGAAACTGGCTCATTCTCATCACAGAGACTAGAGGCTACCATAGCATAGCAATCTGATGCAAAAGAGGCACTATGAGAGCCTAAATGAGTATGATATGATAGAGCTGCATCTAATTTGTTATCATTTAAAGTCTACACCATTCATTTTGGCATATTTTTTGCCTCCTCAATATCAGCTCTCTCATCAACAAGTGCATCATGCAAATCTGCATCAAATGGAATGATCTACATAATCACATGAAACCTGTAAAGGCTGAGAAGTTGCCTCATTAGGACCAGGATAAGATGGTTCACATGTTTTGTCCCATGTTCAACCAGAAATGCATTAAAGTGAGAAGACATATATTCCCTCCTCGATCAAAACGGAGGGTGCCATTTTACATGCTAATAGATTTTCAGCCAAAACCAAAAACTGTTTGAAGAACATAAACACTTTGGACTTTTCTTTCAATGGATATACCCATGCATGCCTAGAAAAATCATCAATGAAAGTCACAAAGTAGAGATATTTTCCAAAAGAGGATGTCTGAATAGGACCATAGACATCACTGTGAACAAGTTGCAATTTCTAAGTAGCTCAAACTGAACCATCTTTTGGGAATGAGAAACGCTACATTTTGCCCAAAATACAGCTTTCACATACATGTTTACCATGTGCCTCAATTTTGGGAAAAGAGCACACCATTTCAAATTTTTGCAAGCAAAATTTAGATGACCAAAGCGTGCATGCCAAAGCTTTGCATCTGACATAGCCTGAGAATCATGTACTGCACATGCCAAATCATTCACAGATTTTTCATAATCTAATGAGTTGTACATTGTTTAGGAGAAGATGGGTCAAAACTACACATGGTAGTAAACACCCATTCTTCATTTGGCACTAGATTAGCAGCTCTATTTTGGTATAAAGGCCTCTATAATAACCATTCCAGCCTCTTTTTTCTTTGCCTCTTTTGTAGCCAGTTTTGGACAATTCTTTATGACATGATCATTTGCTTTATAGTACTTGCAAAACAATTTTTGCTTTTCTATTTTCTTGTCATCTCTGCCATCCTTCTTTGATTGTGCAGAATTAGTAGATTTCTGCTTACTAGTAGAAGAGCTCAATTTACCTTTCCCCTTCTGATTAACCAAGAAAGCTTGATCTACAACATGCATAATGGACCTGTTCTGCCTAGACTGATCTTCCTACAACAGAATAGAGACTAACTCATCAAATGTTAAGGCATTTGGATTGCCTTATATCATCAAATGAAGAGTGGAAGCAAAACTTTGATATGAATCAAGAAGACCATTCAAAACAGTCTGCACAAGTGACCTGTCAAGTAAGACTTCATTAGCAAAAATCAACTCTTCCTTCAAATATTTGATCTTTGTCAGAAAATTGTCCATGGAATCACCTTCATTCATGTGCTCACTCTCCAATTGTTTTCCGAGGTAAGCAACACGAGCCTCATTCCTTGCCTGGTATAAAATGTTAAGTGTATCCCAAGCATCCTTAGTTATTCTGCAAGAGCAAATGTGAGGAATAATGGCATGTTTGACAGACAAATCTATTAATGCATATGCTTGAGCATCTCTGCCATCCCAATGAATTTTCTCTACAGTAGGTGCAGCAAGAACCGCAGCACGAACAGGAATATGAAGAATATCATCATCTTCAATGCCATCTGCATCACCTTCATCAACTATGTTTGCAAGTGTAATAGGACGTTTTTCAACACCCTACACAATATTCCACATTCCTTTTGCAACCAATACATGATGCATCATATAAGCCCACAATGGATAATTGGTACCATCTAACTTATCCTCAACAACCAACATGCAAAATACATCACTACTTTTAGCCATGGCCACTGATTAAAATACCCTATGCAAAAAAAAATGATTGTATCTGAAAAAGTTGAAGAGAATATTTTTTTTTTTTGGAAGAAGCAGGAAATATGAACTAAAAATAAATGTAAATCAGTACAAAGGGAAGTCCACCCCATCTAAAAAGACACAGCAGACATCAGCTGCCAGGAATACAAGGGGCCACTATGAGGATACAAATATAGGCATAAGCCCGATTGTTCTTTAAGTACATAAAAGTATCATTTCTAGCTAGGTATTATAGTAGAGCTAGAGCAGGGAGTCCCTCCACTTACATGGAGCTGTAGAAGCAAGGTGAGTTGAAAGCTTGAAGTCCTCAAGAGGAGCATCATTGATCATAGATATACATTTGTGCCCTAAATTCCTTAGACCCTTGAGACAGATATGCAGCAGGGAGCAGTTCTTGTTGTTCATCACCTTGTTGTTTCTTGATATCCAGATGTGCCAAAGGATATGACCCCTCCAGATGTTCCACAACTCATAGTCCATACCACTATTAGACCCCACCAGGGTTTCCCTATAGGAGAGGTTGACGTGCATTTTATGACAGATAGGAGAGTAAGCACCAGAATTTCTGAGCATGCCTGTAGCCGAAGAAAAGATGGGGGATGACCTCTTCAGTGCCACAAAATTTACAAACTTCATTTTTGAATCCACATTTCCTAGCTTCCACACCAAATCCCATTGTGTAGGGTGAGCCACATCAAAGAAGAGTGCTTGATGTTGAAGGGGAGGTTCCAAGGGCTCAAAACATGTGTTGCCACTGAGGAGCATTCCAGCAAAGCTTCCATCTAGAGTTAAGCTTCAGCAGTATAGTGGTGACACTTCCTCTCTATTTTTTGAATGCTCCAAGCTTCTTCTTCTTCATTGTGATATTTGCGTGCTTCCGCAGACATCTAACTCTAACTATTGGTATCAGAGCAGGATGCCACTTCACCTAGGGCGTCGTCGATACTCCTCCGATTGCAATCTCAGAATCGCATGAATTTTGGTAAGAATACTCAAGGTGTTTTAGAGATCAAAACAGCTTCGCTTTGTGGTACCGAAATTATGATATGAGCTTGTTCCCGCCTTAGAACACACTATTGCAGTGCTTGTGCAGGCTATTGTGTCTTTTTGTGCCAAAGATATATACCAGTTTCGGTTCGCCAGTATAAGCATCTCGAAGTTTGCTACAGGTTTAGCAGAATTCGTCTCGACAGTTCTTTTCAACTTTTTGAGATACAGTCAATTTTTTGCATCAAGGTATTTTAGTCACCCGCCATGGTTCAAAGCAGTGATGTATTCCATATGTTGGTTGTTGAGGATAAGTTGGATGGTACCAACTACCCATTATGGACTTATATGATGCGACATGTAAAGGATTGTGGAATATTGTGCACGGTGTTGAAAGAGATCCTGTTACACCTGCGAATACAAGTACTGAAAATACAGGTGCTGGAGCTCATGGAGATGGTGTCGAAGATAATGATATTCTACAGATTCCTCTTCATATTGTGGTTTCTGCTGCACCAGCTACAAAGCTAATTCATTGGGATGGCAGAGATGCTCATGCACATGCATTGATAGCTTTGTCTGCCAAATGTGCCATTATTCCTCACATTCACTCTTGCATAACAACTAAGGATACTTGGGATATACTTACCACATTGTACCAAGCTAGGAATGAGGCTCATGTTGCTTACCTCCAAAAACAGTTGGAGAGTGAGCACATGAATGAAGGTGATTCTATGGAGAGTTTTCTAACAAAGATCAAAGACTTGAAGGAACAGTTTATTTTTGCTGATGAAGTTATACTAGATATACTAGATAGCTCACTTGTGCAGTCCATTCAGAATGGTCTTCCTTATTCATATCAAAGTTTTGCTTCTACTCTTCAGTTGATGATGAAAGGCAATCCAAATGCCTTGTCATTTGAGGAGTTAGTCTCTGTTCTATTGCAGGAAGATCAGTCAAGGCAGAACATGTCCATTATGTGTGTAGCAAATCAAGCTTTCTTGGCTAGTTAGAAGGGCAAAGGAACATGGAGCTCTTCAACTAGTAAGCAAAAATCTTCAATTCTGCACATTCCAAGAAGAAAGACAAAGATGAGAAGAAATCAGAAAAACAAAAATTATTTTGCAAGTACTGTAAAGGAAATGATCATATCATAAAGAAATATCCTAAACTGACTGCAAAAGAGGCAAAGAAAAAAGAGGTTGGAATGGTGGGAGGCCTCTTCCAAAAACAGAGTATGCTAACCTTGTGCAGGATGAAGAATGAGCGTTTACTACTGTTTGCAGTTTTGACCCATCTTCTAATGAGTAGTGCATGTAGACTCAGATGTTTAGTACTTTGATAGTGGGGCGACCAAACATATTACCTCGCAGCGTAGTTTCTTCTCTTCACTCGAGCCTGCCCCTACAGGGAATACTCTCACATGTGCCAACAACTCCTCTTACCCTATCATGGGAGTTGGTACGATCATTTTGACTATTGTTGATGGCAGTTCTTTCACTTTGTTAGATGCTTTATTTGTGTCAGGGATCAAGAAGAATTTGTTATCAGTTTTTTCATTAGCCAAGGTTAGCTTGGTTGTGAAATTTGTTGATGACAGATGTACAGTTCATGATCTGTCAAATGGCGATGTTATTACTACTTCTGGCATTTTATGTCGTGGGCTGTATAAGCTCATAGACTATGAAAAATTGGTGAATTATTTGGCATGTACAGTACATGATTCTCAGGTTGTGTCAGATGCAAAGCTTTGGCATGCACGCTTTGGCATGCATGCTTTGGTCATCTGAACTTTGCTAGTTTGCTACGCCTGCAGAAATCTGAAATGGTGTCCTCTTTGCCCCCAAACTTGAGGCACCCAGTAAACATGTATGTGAAGTCTATATTTTGGGCAAAATGCAGCATTCCTCATTTCCAAAAGATGGTTTAGTTCGGGCTACTCAAAAATTGAAGCTTGTTCATAGCAATGTCTATGGTCCTATGTAGACACCCTCTTTTGGAAATTATCTTTACTTCGTGACTTTCATTGATGCTTTTCGCAGGCATGCATGGGTATATCCACTCAAAGAAAATTCGAAAGTGTTTATGTCCTTCAAATAGTTTCTGGTTTTGGCTGAAAATATGTCAACATGTAAACTGGGCACCCTTCATTCTGATCGGGAGGGAGGGGGATATATGTCTTCTGATTATAATGCATTTCTGGTTGAATGTGGGATAAAACACCAGTGTACAGTGTTGTATACACCTCAACAGAATGGAGTTGTTGAATGGAAGAACAGGTCACTCATGGAGATGGCGAGGTGTATGCGCAAGAGTTTGGCCTTACCACATAGTTTCTGGCTTGAGGCTGTTATGTGTGCAGCATATGTACTTAACAGGTGTCCCACTAAAGCACTACAGTCTATAACTCCATACGAGGCTTAGCATGATCGCAAGCCATTTGTTGCTCATCTATGTATTTTTGGTTGTATGGCATATGCATTAGTGCATGAACAACATCGTAGAAAATTGGATGATAAAGCAATAAAATTTATTTTTGTTGGGTACAGTTCTGAAAGTAAAGGCTATCGTCTGTATCATCCACAGACTAAACGCATTCTGGTTAACAGTGATGTTCTTTTTGTGGAAGATGCTATTCAGCCATTGCTTTCATGTACTAAGGAGACATTTATTAGCTCCAAAGACATGTATGATACTTTGCTTCCTCTTTTTTTAGGTGGACAGTCTAGTGCTTGTCCTAATGAGGCAACTTCTTAGCCTTTGCAGGTTTCATGTGATGATGCAAATCATTCCATTTTTTATGCAGATTTACATGATGCACTTGTTGATGAGAGAATTGATATTGAGCAGGCAAAAACTATGCCAAAATGGCTAGTGCATACTTTGCGTGGAATTAGATTCACCTTTGTCATATCATACTCGATCAGGCTCTCATAGTGTCTCTTTTGCACTAGATTGCTATGTTATGGTTGCCTCTAGTCTATGTGATGAGGTTGAACCTGTTTTGTTTGATGAAGCATACAATTCAGAACATTGGATGGCTGCAACGCAATATGAATATGATGTTATAATGAAGAATGGTACTTGGTCTTTATGTGACTTGCCTCCTGGCAAGAAGGCCATTGGCACAAAGTGGGTATACAAGTTGAAGCGTAAACCTGATGGAACAGTTGATAGGTATACATCTAGGCTTGTTGCAAAGGGTTATGTGCAGGAAAGAGGCATTGATTTTGATGAGACCTTTGCATTGCCCAATGACTACTATTCGTAGCATCTATGCACTTGCAACTCATCATGGTTGGAATGTACATCAGTTGAATACCAAAACAGCATTTCTGAATGGTGACTTGCATGAAGAAGTGTATGTTTTTCATCCCCGTGGCTTTGTGCAAAAAGGCCATGAGAACCAGGTGTGCAGGTTAAATAATGCATTATATGGTTTAAGGCAAGCACCACGTGCTTGGTATGAAAAAATACATGCCTATCTAATTACACATGGTTTTGAGAATAGTCCAACTGAAAGCACCTTATATGTTAAGCATGCTAATGATGTACTTTTGATCGTTCTGGTTTATGTTGATGACATGCTGCTCACTAGTCCTCATGAGAGGCATATTGCTGATTTTAAGGCTGATTTGCATGCCTCATTTGAGATGTCTCATTTGGGGCATTTGCATCACTATTTGGGCATTTAGTTTATGCATGTTGATGGTGGAATGGCTTTGTGTCAAAGGAAATATATTGATAGATTATTCCAATATTTTGGCCTTGAAGATTGCAAACATATTGCCACTCCTGTGGAAACCAGTTTACGACTGAGTCTTCATGATGCTGGAGATGCATTTGATGTTGTTCTCTATCAGCAGGCCGTTGGATGCTTGATTTACTTATGCATTACTCAGTCAGATATTCAGTTTGTTGTCTCACATATGAGCACGTTTATACATTGCCCAAGAGTCAATCATTGGCAGGCGGTTAAGCACATCTTTCACTACTTTAGTGGTACTCAGCTACTTGGTTTGTTTTATCCCAAGGGGGGATCACTACCGCCAGATTTGCATGCTTTTTTTACTTTGATTGGGTTGGTTGCTATAACACTCATATGTCCACTAGTGGTTTTTGCTTCATGCTTGGTAGCTCATGCATATCTTGGCTGAGCAAGAGGCAGCCTACTGTGGCCACTTCCAATTGTGAGGCTGAGTATAGGGTAGCTTTCAGGGATTTTTGAGTGTGTGTGGCTCAGATGCCTTATGGTTGATTTGGGTGTTGGTCAGTCTTCTGCCACCACCAACTTCACTGATAGTCAGAGCGCATTGGAAGTTGCGAGAAACCCTGTCTTCCATGCTCGCACTAAGCACCTTGAGGTGCATTATCATTATGTTAGGGAGAGGTTCTCTATTGGGGAGATCAGCTTGGTATATGTGCCCACGCAGGAGAACATTGCACACCTTTTCACGAAGGCTTTGCCTATGGAGAAATTTGAAGCTTTCCACAAAGCTTTGGGCTTACTTCCTTTTTTGGATTGATTCCACATAGCTTGGCACTTCCTTATACATGAGTGCTAGCTCCTTGTTCACCGCATCACTCCTAGGGGGGATTTGTTGATATATTTAGATAGTGATGTGTGTGAAAACACTAGGATCTCCGAGGCACTTTTTTCCCTCTTTAGGAGGTTTTTTTCCCCCATCTTGTATATACGCCTATTGCCCTAATGGACTACTTATCTTTTGTACATTCTCTAGTAATACATGGAGTATTGTGTGTTGTGCTCCAAGCTTCTTCTTCTTCCTTGTGTTGTTCGTGTGCTTCCGCATACGTCTAACTCCAACAAAGGATTCATCATGCCAGATTACAATAAAATGCAAGCAAAGTAGATAGATAAAGTGAAAAAAAAGTATGAAAGCTATTTTAAAGCAAACAGTGCTTGATTATGTACCCATGTATGGATGTACAATAGCGTTGGATGGATGGACAAGTTTTCTGAAGAATTCATTGATTAAGTTCATGGTTATATATCCAAAGGGAAGCATGTTTTTGGAATCTTTTTATACTTCTCTTAAAGAGAAAAGTTCAGCTTTTCTTGTAAAGATATATGAACGTGTTGTATCACGCAAGGGTCATCCAAAGAATGTGACTATGATAGTGATGAATAATGCATCTAATTTTCAAAGTGTTGGAATTGTAACTCAAAACAAGTATGAAGGCATTACTTGGGTTCCATGTGTAGCTCATACACTAAATCTATTAGTGAAAGATATAGATAGATTATCTTTCATTAAACAAAGTTTATTAGATGCAAATCATGTGGTCAAATTTATTAGAGAGTATCAATTTTCATATTCGCTCTTTCATTCAAAATCTTCCAATAAAGCACTTCATATCTTTTACGCTACACAATTTGCAAATGCCTATATTGTGCTCAATGGAATATTGGAAGTCAAGCCAGCTCTTATAGAAATAATTGTTGATCAAAGATATGAGGCATGGCTAGAGAAGTATCTTTCTTATCGATTTGCAGTTTTGAAGTATACGTATTGTTGATATTGATAAGTTTGTGATAGGAAAAGTTTATTGGCTTCTGGCATAATCTATTCAAAAAGTGAAAGACTTTAATCAGTTTTCATTACGAGAAAAAACACAAAAGCAGAGAAAAAATGGATGCAAATGCATACTCATTCACATGGAACAGTGTTCGTCTTGGATCCAACATTTCAACTCAATGGTCAAGCATCAAACAGAGAAATCATGGCAAGTTATTAGTTCCAAGTACAGATGGTCGAGATACATTCCACCAAAGAGTAGCTTATGTAAATCAAGAAGGATGTTTTGGAGATCTATGGCACATTGAAGCGATTCAAAAACATCCACCTCCTATAAGGTGGAAAGAGTATATATTTTTTGTAATATGCATTTGTTACATGCTCCAACCAAGATAGCTTCTACAGCAGCACAACAAACTTTTGGAGAATTTCAAACTCATGAGAGTTTAACAAATGATTCATGGAGTGATCATGATTTATATGTAGATCACAACAATGGTTCAGACATGGAAGAAATAGATGACATGGTACCTGTCATAGATTATGATATTCAAAATGAAAAAAATGATATACTTTGAATACTTTGATTAGATGCAATTGCAAAATCGATGGCTTTATAATATAGTTATGTATTTGATTACAAAAAGAAGCTTGTATATTCATTGTTTAGTTGATTGAATAATTCATCAATAGTGAACTGATCAAGAGATGATGATGCATCTGAGAGTCTTCCATACCTACTCTCATATGCATTGACATATATTTGTAAATTTTCACTTGATTTTGTAGATCATCAATTCTCTTTTGTTGATCATCGGTTGTTCTTCGTAATCCATGAATTGTTAATTCTTCATTGTATAATTATGCTCCCTGTGATACCACTTTATTTAATCCACGTTATTCAAATGATACCACTTCATTTAATCCACTTAACTCAAATGATACCACTTCATTTAATCCACATAATTCAAATGAATCCACAAAATTTACTCCATTTAATGCAAATGAATCTATATCATTTAATCCATATAGTCCAATTGAATACATATCGTTTTCGATATGATCTTTATCCATCTGGCATGGATATCTTTAAACCATACCGAGTTAGGTTCGAGAATAATCTAAGTAGTTCATGTGTATCTACTCTTTTTTATACATCTTTGTTAGAAACTAGTTGTAAAGCATATTTGAACTTGTAAATCCCATTTCTATCAATGGGATAACTATTTAAATCTATATATTCAAAAATTATAATAGGAGTATTGAAATCATAAATGTCTCCTGACTTTTATTAAAAGTTGGAGGGCTAGTGGATATACATTCGAGTGCAATCCATCAGTACTTTAGACTCCACTCATTTCTAGTCGATATTTCCAAATCAAGTAGCTTTGAAAAAAAAATGTTGGTAAACATATTGCTCTATCAAAATCACATAATCCAATATAAGCATGCTGAGCTTCAAAATGCAACAAAATGTTATTTGGATGGAGATTGTTGTGGGAAATGTTACAAGTGTGTAAGAATGATATTGTTTTCAACAATCCGTTGATCAGCTTCTGAATGTTTATCTTCACAAATATTATGTGTCCTTCTGTATCTTTAATACCTTTACTTTGTGGTACGTTTAAATAATCCTTCTTCATTTTCTCCAACCACATGTCTAATGTATCACCATTCCAAAATTTCAAAATAAGACACGGGCTTTTGCTATGGTGCCTAGCTAATCCAAGTGGACTAATAATTCCACTATGCGTAATAAGTAAAATTGTGGCTTCATTCATGGCTTTGTTCTCTTGTGTGTGTATGTTAGCACCATGTAATTTGAATAACTTGGTGGAAAATATGTCTTTGATGAATCTCGTGTGGGTTATTTTGACTTTATGGATCATTCCATATAGTCCTTCCCCCGAGAGAGCTGCATCTTCAAAATGAATATATGAATATGGCAGCAAACAAAGATTGTTCGATGTTTGATCTCCCATATTCATATGTGTATCTCTTGTATTTGGATCTACCGTTGGTCTCTCTCCGTGTTCAGACGTGTCCAGTCTCACTCGCTTTCCTCTCTTCATTGTCTGATAATGTAAATCGACAAATTTTGATTTTGTCGATGAATCTAGGCATTGTGGTGGTATCCAATGCCGATGGCTATGCTACTTTGATGATTTGTCGAAAGATACGAGTAAGCTCTTTGGATCTTTGCTCAGCTAATTCTTGTGCTCCACCTGACAGACTACCAAATTTATCTTCAATGTTGATATATGTTGCTCTACATAATTGCTCAATGAAATCTTTGTAATTAGATATGTCCATTGCTAAAGTGATTTGATCTTCTCTCATTCCCTACATGTAGGAGCACACAAAATCTTCCAAAAAATTTTGCTCGTGCTTATTTATTTTACCTTCCATCTATGCAAAAATAAAAAACAGACTATCAAACTATCATAATTGATATTAAAACTTTAAAAATTAATCTTATTTATAAAAGCAATAATTAAAAATAAGTCTCATAAATAAAATGATAGATACTCAAATACATTTTAAGTACATATATAAATAGATACATCAGTAAGCGTATGGATATATAAATCAATAGTATGTCTAGAGAAATGATAGAAATATGGATAGGTAGTTAGATAAGTAGATTTATAATTAAATAGAAAGTGTAATTATAATCTTGAAGTGAATATATGTAACTATTAAGAACGTAAGAGTCAAAGAATCAAACATTCATAATAGTTCATATACACTCACTATACTATGTATGAGTCTTGTCACATGACTATATATAAATATTGTGATAGTAAGAGTTAAAGTATCAGACAATCAGTATAGTTTCTATACACCTTGTGACCTACACTAATTATGCTCATAGGAATCTAAGTGACTATTGTGAGAGTAAGAGTCAAAGAATCAGACAATCACATTAGTCCCTATACAATCCCTATACTATTGAGAGAGTAAGAATGGAGGTGGCGATTCAAACAATCTCAATAGATCTATTGTTCAGTCCTATACTACTGTGAGGGTAAGAATCGATGTAGCAAGTCAGACAATCATAGTAGTGGTTTATTTTAAATTTTATTCATCAATGTATACATGTAAGAAACGCTTTCGTGAGTCGAACATGTATACAATTGATAATTAAAAACATAAAATTAATTATATAAATACAAATCAGACATATGTAAGAGACGCATATATGAGTCATATAATATGCATGATACAATGAATAACACTAAAATAAACAATAAATTAAAAATCAATCAATACCTGAATGATATGGTGAGGAAAGGGTTCTATGAAAGGAACGGTAGTAGTAGAGCTCTATAGACTAGCAAATAAGCACGTGTGAAATAACCTTTTCGATCAAATGTAAAAATATACTTTTTGTTGCTTAGAAACAGGTTTCTGATCGAATGCACATCCGTGTCCGTTATTTTCTTCATTGTTTATATGGATAAACACTAACAAAATGAACATATTCGATATTTTTCAATTATTCAATCGAATAAATGCAATATAGGCATCCATGTCAAGCCTCCTATAGAGTGATAGACTACAATGCTTTGGTG
>CM035432.1:148594222-148676722 GCA_020310875.1 Ceratopteris richardii
ATGTACTGCTGCAATGGCACCCTAGACTTTGAATCAGCCATGTTAAATCTGTCCAGCATTTTTTCAGTGTATTTTCCTTGTGACAAATACAATGTGTGCTGCTGTCTTTGTCTTTTTATCCTCATTCTAAGGATATGTTCAACTTCTCCAAGGTCTTTCATTGAAATGCAGAGTTCAATAATTCAATTGCTGTTTTAAAGCATTAAGAGTGCTTTTTTTCTTCCCAACCAGCAACATATTACCTAGATACAGCACTAAAATGATTGGGCTGCCATGATCATCCGTTTTGGTGCACAAACAGTGATCTGCATGGCTTCGTTTAGACCCATGTTCGAGCATAAATGCATCAAACTTCTTATACTATTGCTTGGGGCTTGTTTCAGCCCATATAAATTCCTTTCCAGCTCACATACAAGATGTTCCTTTCCAGGAATGGCATATCCTTCTCGCTGTTTCACGTACAGCTCTTCATCTTAATCACCATGCAGAAAGGCTGTTTTAACATCCATTTGGAATAACTCCAAATTCAAGGTAGCTGTGAGAGCAAACAACACATGTAATGTGATCATTTTAACCACCGAAGAGAACACTTCTTGGAAATCAATGCCCTCTTTTTGGACATATACCTTGGCAACCAGCCCTGCCTTGTACTTGGGTTTGTCATCCACACTGCAAAGTCTTCATTCTGTATACCCACTTGTTAGGAATGGCCTTGTAGTTCTGGGCAAATCAATCAAATCCCAAGTATCATTCGCATGCAAGGCCTTTATCTTTTCATTAGTGGCTAGCTCCCACTTCTTCTTGTGCTTACATAGCTCTGCCTCTTCATAAGTGAGAGGCTCACCCTCATTTCATAACATAATGTAAAGTACAGAAAGGTCATATCTGTTCACATGCCTCCCAAATCATGTAGCTCTTTGCACCCAATGATCAATATTGTCTGGCATTTGGTCTACATCAGGAGGTATATCAACTTCCTCATTGCTGATGGGCTGCTGTACATCATTTCCAACCCTGTTTTCAGCATGAATAGGCTGCTGCATCTGCGCTTCAAGAGCCTCATTTCATTGTCCAACGTCCTCTGGCTCAATTACCAAGGGCTCTTTGTCATTTCCACCCTATGTGGTGCATACTCAGGGTTAAAATCAGATTTAACAGGTGACTGTACATGCTGAAATTTGACATTTTTATGGTCACTCTTAGAGGCACAATAATTTTTAGCAACCTTGCCTCATTAAAAACAACATATTGGCTGCCATAGTACAAAGAGAGTTTTAAAAACAAGTTTTAAAAACGGGTTTTAAAACGTTTAGTACGTAGGGTACTAAAAAAATGGAAATAAAAAACGAGTATTGTATTTTGTCGCAACATTTTAATTTTTTTGTTTTTCAATATCCATGAGTAATACATATATAGCATTTCTTTACATATCTAGTGCTAAAAACACATAAAAAAACTTAATCTATTACTGGTACAGTGATCTGGAGATAGGAAGGCCCAAAATGAATTAGGTTAAATTAAACAAAAATGAGAATGAAGTCCTAAACAAAGGACTCATGAGCTTAAAGCCCCACATAAAGCACATTGAAACTCCTAAGACTACTATACAACAAACTCCATTTTGGAGCCAACCTAAGAAACTAAAAACAATGCATTTAGTCGAGGATGGAACAATGTAATGATGTCCTTGCTAAATGAAATATCTTTTGGAATCAAAATAGGAACTTTTTTCTGAACCAGATAGGAGGGACTTTTGGTTCGGAATTTGGTAGAGAAGGAAAGAAAAAGACACTAGAGGAAATGCCTACTCCTATAGAAGGAAAAATATGAGAGAGAGTTGGACGTTCTACTTATGGACCAGAAAGATTTACAAATTGTGAGGAATCTAGTATATGCCATAATGATATAAAAATCTCCAGATCAAATTTCTTATCTCAATATGTATTGAAATTTGAAGGAGGCCCATAGTCATAATTCTGTTCATAAAGCAAAAAGAAAAATTGAAGATCTCTTAATTTATATTAAAAAAAAGAAAACTCTCAAAAAAACGTATTCGGACGTTCGGAACGTCCGAACGTCCTAAACATTTTTTATTTTGCAAAAAAAACGCGTTTTATTGTACTATGTTGGCTGCATATTAGCTTCTTGAGCTGAGGCAACCAAATTTTGTAGCCCATTTCACCCTCATCTCCACAACCCGTTTATAAACTTTACATCTAATTTGTTCCTTAACTCAGATCTAATATGCACAAATGCATCAGAGACAAAGCTGTGTAGGTGGTGATATGATGCAGGTTTTCAATACAAAAGTCAAGTTTTGTGCCTTTAACATCAAACTTGTCAAGATTACATAATTTGTCAAGACCCTTTCCGCTCACCTGGCCAAGCCTTTTATTCCATGATTCCATGTGAGAATTAATCTCAGCCAAAAGTAATAAACTTGGCAGCAGGGCTTTCCCGTGCAAACAATAAAGTGTACGATTCTTATTGCCTTTGACAATCAACCTTTAGTCCTTAATGAGTTTCCATGACCCCTTTTCAAACAGGGAACTATATCCATGCATCTGACCAACAGAAAGTAAGATTTTCTTGACACCTAGTACATATCTCACATCATGCAAAACCAGTCCATTAGTGAGATCCACAAAAAGATGCATTGTACCAATACCTTCAATGGAACATGCATGATTGCTCCCAAGGTATACATTGCCATGGTTTCTTGCATGCAATATAGAGAAACATGTCGCATCAAATGATGCACCTGAATCCTCAATCCAGGTCTGAAATAATGCATCATGTAAACAATTAGAGTCTCATAACTCTTCAATGACCACATTAGAGGCCACATTGGCCTTCTCCTTGTCCTTAGAGCTATCTTGTGCATATGTCTTACTTTCCTTCTTTTTCTTCTCATTTGTTGTCTTCTTTCTTTCTAACTCTACTTTGAGGTACTTTCACTCTAGTTCATTGTGACCTTTCCTAGCACATCTGTACCAAGTCGAATCACCCTCGTCTTAGCTCTTACTTATATGCTTATATTCCTTTTTGTGTTACCACTCTTTTTCTCACTCCTTCCTCTTACCATACTGGCTGCACCACTTCCCTCTCCACTTGCTTTCCTCTCGGTCTCTTCATTAAGTATAGAACCCCTAACACCATTAAATGTAAGATTCAGGTTGCTAGAAAGTGAGATAAGCAATGTCTCCCATGATTCAAGTAGAGTCATCACCACAAAAATAGCTTTCAGCTTATCATCAAAAGCAAGTAACCCTTAATCTAACAAGTAAGAGGGTACCTAAAAAAAAGAGAAGTTCTTTGCAACATTCTTTGATACATCTATATGCATACTCACTAGCTTTCACATCAAATGCACTCAACTTCTCCCATACATCATATGTGATAGCAAGGTCCTTTAGATCCACCAAAATCTCATCAAAGACGGCCACTTTTATATATGTAATGGCTCTTTTATTCAAGTTAATCCTGTTAGAAATAGAAACCTTTCACAAGGCGAGATCTCTATCACGAATTAGGAAGATTGAGTTTTTGGTTTTTCTCGGCTAGAAAAAGCAAGGTTAAAAAGTATAGAAAATTAATTGAGCACAAGATACACACTTGGGAGCTAATCTAGAGCTTGTGGAGAACATAGAAGTGGTCTTCTTCAACTTGGAGAGGTGGAATTGTGATTTCTTCATCTTCAATAAGGTGGGCATCAGCTTTAAAGCTTTTCTATTATTGGAGATCTTCTTCATGCTATGGAGATTGTAGAGTTATGGGCAACAGATCTATCAAGCATACCTATCATGCTACCATTCATGTACTTCATGATTGGAATGTATGAAATATATGTGGAGCTTGCTCCTTTCTCTCTCTTGATTTGTTTGTTCTCCATCTTGCCTCTATTTTCTCTATGTCTTAATACTGATTGTGAGCCTAAAAACCAACAATTGGTATTAGGGCAGGTGAAAATAGTGTACATAGAAAATAGTGCAACATGTAGAAAGATTAGAACAACAAAAACCAAACTAAGTTCAATATTCAATAGATGGCAGCATATGCTTCAACAAGGCCGTTGTTTTACACTTGCAAAGGGACATTAACTCCAGGAGGGATCACATCAACCCATGGTGATTCATCAAATATAGCAACAAATTATCTTATATGTGTGGTTAATAATATGTAGAAGATGATATGCAGAGAATGCAGGACTATTTGCAAGATTGAAGAGCATTGTTTCCATATGCAAAAAAAAAAAAGGGACGTGATGTTCAAACCACTAATCAACCTTCATAGTGCTCCTTGAGGTATATCACTAAGCCATGTTAATGGGAGATGGAATGTTCAACTTGGTACTTGTGAACGAAGACCTATGTGATCAAAGAGGGATCACAAATCTACACTCAAAACCTTATGTTGGACGTGGTACACCTCTTGTGTTAGTGTATGTATATTTAATAGGTGTAGATGAAAGCATATGACTAAAACTTGATAGGTCTTGCAAACCTTGAGAATTTAGAAATAAGTTTGAGTCTATATATCCATTCTTTGGCATCCCATATATTTGTCTCTATCCTTCCAAGTTTTACTTGGTTGAAAAGAGTAGGAATGAGTGAGTTCTCTTTGTGATATGTATTTGGAGATGACTCGTCATGATTCAAGGTCGTGTGTGTGTGTGTTTGTTGGTGAACACTTTCATGACACCACATGATATAATTAACAACTATACACGTATATACACATGTCACAAACAATAATGTCAGCTAACAAAATACCTACCTCAAATATGTCCCTTGTGTCAAGTTAGGAGGGGATTGTTAGAAATAGCAATCTTCCACAAGTGAGGTGCACATATTTCAAGAAATCGCAAATTTTGGAAAAGTCAAAGAAAATCAAAGTTGATCAACATATGGACGAAAATGATCAAATTTTGCAAGTGGATTTTATAGAAAAAATACAAAGTACTCTTCAAGAGCTTCCAATTGATATATAACACACGCATAGTACAAAAAAATCGCGATTTATTCACCAAATCGAAATCATTTAAATCGCTAACGATTTAAATCGTTAAATTTGCGATTTTTATTTTTTTGCCGTTGACAATTTTTATGGGGCAAAAGTTAAAACCCTAATTTTGATCGATTTTTCTCCCATTCTTAGTCCTCAGCTACGCGTGAACGGTTGCCTCGTAGCTCCATTGGAAGTTTGGAACTTGGAAGTTGGAAGTTGGAAGTTGGAACTTGGAAGTTAGTATCTACTTAGTACTTAGTACTATCTACTTAGTGGTTCGAAATTTGAAAGTTGAAACTAATGAAGAGTTTTGTTGTTGCTCGTTCTTTTGCTGCCCGATCCTATTCGCTCTCATGTGTAAACCATCGGACCAAATACATGGAACTGCAAGTATTGTGAAGGTACTTTCACAGGTTAAGCTCACGTGTAAGAGCTCATTTGCTTGGGCTTAAAGGTGGTGGCATTGGGAAATGCACAAAAGTGCCACCCAAAGTTTTTGATGATCTGATGGCGAAACTCCAAGTCAATAGAGGAGTTGGTAATGTTGTGGAGGAGATGAATGAGAAAAACCAACATGAGGGAGTGGGAGAATATGATTCAGAAGGTACTTCTAAGATTGCACAAAGAGAAAGCAAAGGTTCATGCCATCATGGCCTCGATCCTCCACACCATCAGATGCTAAAGTAAGTCAAGTGAACACTCCATATGATTTGTCATCTACTAATATATTCATGAAAGCAAGCTTGCAAAAGCAAACAATGGAAGTGGCCACACATGAGATGACGAAATTTTTCATCCAATGTGGCATTCCATTCAATGTTGCTAATACAGTTGCATGGAAGAGATTGATAAATGCTACCAGCAAAATAGGTGCACCATGGCAAGGACCTTCAGCACAAGCATTGAGAACAAAGTTACTGAAGAAAGAAAACGTCTAATCTTGAGACAGAATTGCTTTCTTTGCGAATGATATGGCAAAAATATGGCTGCTCTATATTGTGTGATGGATGGTCAGATATAAGAAAAAGAAGTGTGTACAATATTTTAGTATCCTCATGTAAGGGCACAATGTTTCTTCGTGCCATACCTACTTTTCAACCCGGTTCTGCTTTCACAGGTATGATTCATCATTCATGACACATGTTTCAACTTTCATACATATTTTCTACTTATCGATACTAGTTTGTAGTAACTATGAAGTTTGAACTAGAATCTAGATAGATCATAGATTATAAATCATGATTCATATTTCATCTTTTATGGTATCATTGATCAATGATCATCCATGTAATGTGCATGATGGATAAGCATCATCATGCACATTGCATGCATAATGCATATATTATAATGTATATATTTATAAGGTATAAATTATTATTTAGAAGTTAGAAGTTAGAACTTAGAAGTTAGTACTATGTAGTATGCATTGTGCATTTACTATTTAATGGTCATTGGTTATGTAAATGTGCAATTGCCAATTATGATGCAAGTGAGTTCATCTATAGACAGGTGCGAGAAGCCATTACTGAAATCGGCCCCGAGCACGTGGTGCAGGTATTACAAATTTGTAATGATGATTGATCAAGCTCAAATGTGTAGTATACTAGTATGTAGACATGTGGCATGTCACACTATAGCTTTGATGATTGAAGTTTGAAATGATCCTTGATTTTTGGAATTTCCATATAGGTTGTCACAGACAATGGATCCAATTGTGTATCCATGGGCCGTATGTTACAAGAAGAGTATCCTTAGATAACTTGGACTCCATGTGCCTCTCATGGCCTTGATTTGATGATGGAGGATATTGGGCAATTATCTTGGATGAGAGTTGTGCTTGAGAAAGCAAAATTCGTTGTGTGATTTGTTACCAGCAAGCCCAAAGTTCTAAATATATTTAGGACAAGCTCATCATTGCAATTTTAAAAACCATCAGCTACTCATTTTTGTTACATGTTTCTTGTTCTTGAACGAGTACTCAAGGTTCGAAAGGGTCTACTACGCACAACGGTTGTAGAGGAATGGTATAGTATCCAAGAAGTAAAGTCAGGTGACACATTGTACACTCAATTCTCCAACATAATGATGGGAGATGAGCAGTTTTTGAAAAAGGATGAGATCATTATGCATGCTTTGAAGGCTCTTCATAGTGTGCTAAGGATCACGGACATGGAAGGAAGCACTCTAGGCCTTATATATGAGAATGTAGATCGTATTGGAGACTGCATTGAGAAGATAGAAGGGTTGATGGAGAATGAGTAAGTATTTTTGTTTTTCGTTTTTCTCTTGAATTTTTATTTTTAAGACTCATCGTTCATGATTCATGATAATGAACAATGGACATTGATGTTTATGTTTTTCTTTTCCAACAAGAATGAGCTCTTAGAAGTGAGAAGGAGATGGGATTGGTTTCATAAACCAATCCATGCCGCTGCACATCTTCTACATCCATTATGGTGTAATGAGGCATACTTAGATAATGAATTGGAAGATAATTGGCTCACATATGTGAAAATGTGGACAGGAGATGATGTGAAGACGATAGATCAGCTACAGAAAGCGCGATATGCATTTTGTTCGAGTGAGAAGTATTTTGGGAATCCCACAGCATGCTTACGAGAGAACCAGCTTGCGCCTGTGACATGGTGGGAAAGATTTGGCTTGGGCACACCTTTACTGGTATATAATAAACTTTTATGTTATGTTACAACTTACATCATATATGTGTTTGTATTATCATTTGTGTAATTGTAATTTTATGAATTACAAGTTACAACCAACATTAAACTTTGCATTTTGTATTATGTAGAGAAAGCTTGCTATCAGAGTCTTATCACAAGATTGTAGCATTGGCCCGACGGAAAGGAATTGGAGCACTTGGGCTCTATTCCACACAAAAAACAAAAATAGGTTGAGTTCAGAGCAACTTGAGAGATTGGTGTATTGCCATTGTAATCTCAACTTGCTAGAAAAGAAAGGCAATTACACACATCCACTTCCCGTATATGATTATATCATGAATCATGATCCCTTTAATTGTGTAATGTGTTATAACTTGTAACTTATCTTTCATTTGTATAATGTATTTATAAATTATAGGTAAATGTGGATACTATTGACATATCAAATGTCAAGGATATCCAAGAGATACCCCATGAGGAAAAGGACATTTATTCCATGCTCTTTAAAGAGCAACAGAGGTTTGTTCGACAAACCCGAAGCAAAACCACTAAAGCAAAGGCATGTGGTGAGTACATTGTGATTTGTGATTCATCATTCATGAATCATGTTTCAAATTCAAATTCAATTTCTTATATGTTTTTTTTCCATTTTATGCAAAAGGTAACATCTAGAAGGCATCCGCTTCTCATCATCCTCGCAAATTTGCATATCTACGAGAACGTGGCCGTAGAGGTGCTAATACGAGTCCGCACGTTGATGGGCCAAAGGATTGGGAAGAGGTCTCTGCAGAATCACGGTCATATGAGGATTTAGACGAGGCTTCCGCCACTATAGCAACACAGTTTGGACGTGATTCCCACTCAGAATCATCCTCATGGACTAGCACTTTCGATGAGGATGAGGATGAGGGTCATGATGAGGATGTGGACTCTAGACCCTAGAGAGAGTATATATTTTGATATTTGTATGAGGCTTGGGCCGTGGGGCCATGACATTGGTGATTGGACTGATATATCATCATTGATGATAATTATGTATACACTATTACACTTACAGTATGATCATTGATGTCACATGTGTCACATCATGTTAGTATGTTTAATGTTACAACTTAACATGTATGATGTTTTTTATTCTTGCTAATATGCTTGTTGCATGCAGTATGTGGGGGGAAAAAAAAGGTGGGAAAAAATAAAAATCCCGATTTTTATTTCTGGTAGGAACGATTAAAACGTTCCAAACGTTTAAATCTCAATTTTTATAAGCAATTTAAATCTCTGCATTTGTACTATGAACACATGGGTAGTTGGCGATAAAAAGGTCACAAAAAATTACATCCTAATTTTAGGGTCAAAAGTTAAAATCAGATTGAAAAGCAATTTTTAGAGTGAAAAGCAAACGATTTTAATATATTATATCAAATTGTTACTAAAAGGTCAATAAAAAAATTAAGAAAAACTAATCCCATAAAAATCAATAAAATAAAATAACAAGAAAGCAAACGAAAGTTGTCTTCTTCAATTGGAGAGGTGGAGTTGTGATTTATTCATCTTCAACAAGGTCGACAACACCAAGCTTATCTATTCTTGGAGGATATCATCTTCAAGCTATGGAGGTTGTGGAGTTAATGAGCAGCAAGTCTATCAAGCTACCATGTAACTTCATGTACTTCATGATTGGAATGTATGAAATATTTGTGGAACTTGGCTTCTTTAATTGGAGAGGTGGAGTTGTGATTTATTCATCTTCAACAAGGTCGGCAACACCTTTAAAGCTTATCTATTCTTGGAGGATATCATCTTCAAGCTATGGAGGTTGTGGAGTTAATGAGCAGCAAGTCTATCAAGCTACCATGTAACTTCATGTACTTCATGATTGGAATGTATGAAATATTTGTGGAACTTGGCTTCTTTATCTATCTTGTCTTCTCTATTTTCCATCTCGTTGTCTCTATTTTCTCTATGTCTCAATATTGATTGTGAGCCTAAAAACCAACAAATCCAAGCTTCTTCAGTCATGTTTTTTGGCTTGGACTCCACAAGAGTCTCTTCACAATCTTTGAGAGGGAATTTTGAGCATTCTCTCTTTCCACAAATCAAAACCATTTCCCTCAAATTTCTTGATTTCATAGAGATTTTTAACATCTGAGAAGGTAGAAAACATTTGTACACAATAAGCTTGAAAAGACTGTGATTTTTTTAGTTTTTTATCAAAAATGAATAATTTCTGAATTTTTGGGCAAAAATGCACCAAAAATAAAAATAAATACCACAAGCAAAATCCCCTAAAGAGGATATGGATGAAGTTTAGGCTCAAAATTCCAAGAAATAGCAAAATAATTCCAATAAACAATTTTTTGCATTAAAACAACTTTTATTGTTGTTAGCCACAATAAGCATGCATCAAGACAATATATATTCAAGACGAGCTTGTATCAGCAAAAGCCACAAATTAACCTGTCATTTAATCTTTTTGGGCAAAAACACATGCTCTAATTTAATTTCCAACAAATACAACTTCCCACAAAAATTTCACATTCAGTCTCACTCAAAGTTCTCGAGAGTATTGAACTGCAATAAAGACATGCAACCTATTATTTCAGCAAAACCACCTGTAAAAGGAGATTTAGACCTAAAACTTAAAGTTTTTCATGGTAAATTTCTCCATAAACCCGGAAACTTGCCTCACCTTCAGTATCGAATGAAGTACACTTCAAATGCAACAGCTTTATCACAAAAAATGACGAGTTTTCATGATGAGAAACTCTCAAATGCCACAAAATCATAGTTAAAAAAAAAACGCGTTTTTTACTGAAAATAAAAAACGTTTAGTACTCTGGAACGTCCTAAACGTCCTAATACGTTTTTTATACAAATGATCACGTTTTTTATCATGTGAGGGCTTTTTTCGAGGGTTTTTTTTCCTGTTTTCAACATGTGAGCATGTTTTAGTGTGTGTACCTCCTTTAGCTTCCTTCCTTGCTTCCCTTGAGCATTTCTTTGAGCATCTTTGGTTCAACCTTGACCTTTTAGTATTCACTTTTAAACCTCCAAACTTCAGCCCTTATAGAAGTTAGTATTCTTCTTCTTGCACATAAAATGAGAGATAAAAAGCCATGAGCTTCTTTTCACTATCCATTCGCTTCAGCCTTCCATTGGCTTTCATCATGCGTACAGTGGTGTCATCATAACTATATGACAATAACCCTACCTCTTGGCAATGCAATTATTGCATTGGTATTTATAGTGGTTCAGCATCCCGCATGGAACATGAAAGCGCATCCCCTTGGGTTGGCAGATAAAGGCATTGAGAAATGCCCTTGCATACCTCAAAAAACCATGAAAGAGTTGATTGCTCAACTTCAAATTAAGTTGAGTAGCTAATATGCATATGTCTCCATCATTTGAGAGCAATGTAACCATGATCCATGCTCACAAACCTATGTGTCAGCTTTCGCAGATCGTGGAAAATACTATCTTCAATAAAGTAGCAAATCAAGTCTTTTATGTATTTTTACCACTAGATATGTAAAGGAATGCTAGATATACATTATTCATGGGTTATTTTAAATTTAAAAATAAAGATGTTGCGAAGAAATATAATACTCGTTCTTTATTTCCATTTTTTTAGTACCCTACGTACTAAACGTTTTAAAACCCGTTTTAAAAACTCGTTTTTAAAACTCTCTTTGAACTATGCACAAAATGCCTTCTGCTAAGCATAAGAAAAAGCAAAAAGCATTCACAGCAACTTTAGAAATTGAAAGAGATTGTAGAGAGCTATGCAATAAAGTGCTCACTCTCTCCAAACACCAACAAGGAGAGATCCTCTGTGGGGAGAGAGAAAATAGAAAGAGAAAGCTCCTTCTGCATATAAATGAAGAAGAAGATGAAGACGAGGAGGTTCGGACAAAGTTTCTAAAAGTGCTTATCTTGAAATGTGAGTTAGGGCCTGAGTTTTGTTCAAATGAAGACTTGGGAAGACAAAGTGACCATAAGTCATTAAAAAACATATAAATGCCTATATCTCCGCAATATGAAAGCCAAAAAATACAACAAAAATATATCTAAAAAGTTCTCGAAGAGAGCTATCAAAAAAGATTAAAAACATACAAAAGGATAGTCCTTGGGCTTTTTTCCCCGACATTAGGCAAGACATTTAATACTATGTTCACAAACTCTTCATGATCAATTACTACATTCATATTGACTACTTTTTCACAAAAGATCTCAGATCTTGGATAATGTGTTCCTACATTCTTTGACCTTTCTCCATGTGTAGATTATTCAATTGTCTTTTAAAAAGTCATTCTCTAGCCACATTACATGACTCGCATATCCCATTGTTCCTTTGATGTTTTGCAAGGCCGAATACGAGGAATCTACAAACGTAGCTCCGAAAGAGGTTAATTGTTATTCATGTTCTTGAATTTCTTTAGCATCTTTTCTCTTTAGCTTTGCAATGGGTTGACCATCTTGTGATTGTCCTTCCCTTTATAAAATTAAAAGTGTCTTTGAAGTGGAAGAAAAAGTATACATTACATCTAACTTCCTTCTTCTTTGGCTTTTAGGACCACCAAGCTGAGGTAAATCAACTAAATCATAGTCCCACAAATATTTTGCAACCAACAAGTTTTCAACCAAATAACTCCAATGTGAATAAATGGATGGTTAGTATTTTCAAACAACTTCAGCATCATAGAATCGGAGTAGACTGCAAGCAATAAGTGTGTGCAAGCTTGATTGCTCTAATACCAAATTGTTGATTTAATAGAGAGAAAATTCATTAGATAAATACTACATTTACTCAATAAACAAAAGAATCTATACCAAGAATGCAACACATCGAACTTTGACTCTAATAAACAAGACATGTAGAATATGTTGATATATTTCGAGCGTGGTGTGTGAACACACTTATTAGGACAGTATATGAAAACAAAGCGTGCATGTTGAAAAAAGCATTTAATGGTTTTGAGAATAGTCCAATTGAGAGCATCTTATATGTTAAGCATGCAGATGGTGTACTTCTGATCATTGTTATATATGTTGATGGCATGCTGCTCACTCGTCCTAATGATTTAAGGCTGATTTTGGGGCATTTGAATCATTATTTGGGCATTCACTTTATGCAAGTTAATGAAGAAATAGCTCTGTGTCAAACAAAATATATTGACACATTATTGCAACATTTCGGCCTTGAAGATTGCAAATCTATTGCCACTCCCATGGAAACAAGTTTAGGGTTGAGTCTTCATGATGTTGGAGATGCATTTGATGTTGTTCTCTATCAGCAAGTTGTCGGATAATTGATTTACTTGTGCATAACACGACCTAATATTTAGTTTGCTATCTCTCATATGAGCATGTTTATGCCTTAGGAGGCGATTAGGCGCATCTTTCGCTACTTGAGTAGTACTCGAATTGTTTTATCCCAAGTGGGGATCACTACCACAAGATTTTCATGCTTTTTCTAAGTCAGACTCGGCTGGTTGCTATGACAGTCGTGTGTCCACCAATGGTTTTGCTTCACGCTTGGTAGCTCATGCATATCTTGGTTGAGCAAGAAGCAACATATTGTGGCCACTTCTAGTCGTGAAGCTGAGTATAGGAAAGCTTTCACAACGACTATTGAGTGTGTGGCTCAGATGCCTTTTGGCTCATTTGGGTGTTGGTCAGCCTTCTACCACCAATGATAGTCAAAGCACGTTGGCAATTGCGAGGAACCCTGTGTTCCATGCTCGCACAAAGCACATTATCGTGCACTATCATTATGTAAGGGAGAGGCTCCCTGCCGAAGAGATCAGTTTGACTTATGTGCCCACATAGGATAATGTTTGACCTCATATTCCTAATCAGATGATAAGCATGCTACATCTGCATGATCCCAATAAATGGCCTTTTGGTAAGTCCTTGAACAATCCCAAAAATGTCCTCTTTGCAAGTTGCTCTAGAGAACAAAATGCAATAAAGTAATGAAAGATGTAAGAGAGCAATTTAAATCACCTGTAATTATTTTTCAATTAAATGGACACACATACTATTGGGGTAAAGGCCCTAAATGACCCCTCATAGTTGTACACTTGTGCATAGGCCTTTAAAAGGCTGATTATAGTCATTTTTATTCTTTTGGCCAAGTTCAGTGTGAACTTGGCCAGGTCCTATAAATAATAACCTAAACTAAAGTTAGGGTCTCTTCTTCTTTTGGAGAACCCACCAAAAGGATGCGCCTCCCTTCTTCTTTCGATCTCCCTCTCTCTCTCTCACCTGCGTGTGCTGCTGGACACTCACCTGCCCTGCTTCTCATTCAAGAGATGCTCCATTTGGGCTTCTCCATCTGCTGAATACTCTCTCTTGCTCCAACAACTGGTATCAGGGCTCCGTTGAGGCATTAGAGCAGCGGCGTTTCAGTTTTCAGCAAGGTTTTTCTTCAGATTTTGCAAGATCTTCGCGTTTCATCGCGAAGAAGGTGCCCAAAACAACGACATCAGCATTTCTGGAGTGTTCTACTTCAGTTTTTGCAGGTTTTTCTAAGTTTTGTCGCGAAGAAAAGGGTTAAAAGTGAAGCACCACACCTTTTGGAGAAGCATAAACTTCTTTTCAAGTGATATTCTTCGATTTCATCGCGAAGAAACTGTTCCTCTTTGTCTTATTGCTCAAAACAGGCTATTTCCAGGTGTTTTACAGGTGTACACAAGTGTTCCACAGTCCAAAACAGCAATATACAGGTTTAACATTTCATGTATTGAAGTGTGGCATGAGAAATTTGCTTATGTACAGCAAATTGTGGGATTTTCTCTGAATTTTTCAAAATTCTGAAGAGAAAATTTGGGGCTTTTGCTCCCTTTTGCTCCTAAAGGCTTCCTTATAGCCTTATGTATACACTTTGAGGTCAAGAAAAGTCAAATTTCTTGATTTGAAGCATAAATTGACTTGCTGGAATTTTCTGTAGGTAAATTCAGAAAATTACAGATTTTAACCTTGTGGTCCAACTGGTTTGTTTTTGCTCCATTTTGCTCCCACAACAGTTTGAAGCCATTGTGCATCATTTTTGGAAGTGATACTCTGATTTGGTGCATTTTTGCCCAAATTTCAGCATATTAACTTCTTCATCGTGCAATCATGGCGTCATCCTCTGTGAAGAATCTATTTGAGATTCGACGTTTTGAGGGAACAGGTTTTGATTTGTGGAAGGAGAGAATGCAAGGTATTCTCTTCTTGAAAGATTGTGATAGGGCATTGGAAGCTGAAAAACCAGAAGATATGTCACAGGAAACTTGGCTGATCTTGAACAAGAAAGTTGTTACGTATATCAAGATTGCCGTCTCTGATGAGATCTTGGTAGATCTCAAAGGGCTGACCTCTGCTTCAGAAATATGGGCAAAGCTGAAAGCAACTTATGAGAACATTACGCCTGTGAACCAAGTGCATTTGATGCGGAAGCTTGTTGGTATGCAACTTGATGAGTCCAAGAGTGCACCTGAACACTTATCCCTCTTTACAGGTACTTTGTCACAATTGCAGGACTCAGGTATGGCTGCTTTTGATGACAAACTTAAAGCCATCTTCTTGCTTATGACACTTCCTGACTCCTAGGAGACACTGGTAGTCTCATTGTCCAATAACCCCAACCTGACCTTTGATGGTGTTACGGGTTCTATACTTAATGAAGAGATCAGGAGAAAAGCAGGTGGTGAAGGTGGAAGCTCAGCTAACATGGTTAGAGGCAGGACAGATAAGAGGAGTAATAATGCACAAAGGAACAAGAGTAAGAGCAGGGAAAGAGGTAATGGAATCAAAGGTAAAAGCAATGATGTGACTTGCTATCAGTGTGGCAGGAAAGGCCACAAGAAACCTGATTGCCGCTATTACAAGGCACAGCTTGAAAGAAATAGGAATGCTGGAGATAAAAAGGACGAGAAAGAAGATAAGACTGATGCACAGGACATCCAAAAGGACAAAGAGAAGGCCAATGTGGCCTCTAATGTAGTCATAGAGGAGCTGTCAGATGTTGAGGATATTTTGTGCACTACTTTATCAGCTCATGATACTTATGCATATGATTTCTCTCTGAATGTTCATACACAGGACATGTCGATCACCAAAAGTGATCTTATCGATGCTTTGCTGACTTTAATGATGCATTGGCCCAGACATGGATAGTTGACTCTGGTGCTTCTTTTCATGTGACTCCTATCAAGGAGTGCTTTTCTACTTTTACTGCAGGCAGCCATGGCCACGTATACCTTGGAAACAATCATGCTTGTTCCATTGAGGGTATAGGCGCAGTGCATTTCTCTACAAATGGCACTAATGAGCTGGTCTTGCATGATGTACGTTATGTACCAGGGATCAAAAAAAGCTTACTCTCTGTGGGTCAAATGGATATGCATGGTTCAGCCCCTCTTCTAATGGTGTGGCTGAACGCTATAATAGGACACTTTGTGAGAGAGTGAGATGCATGCTGTCCACAGCTAATCTCCCTCATGGATTTTGGGGAGAGGCACTCAAAACTGCAGTACATATTTGCAATAGATCCCCTCACATGTCCTTGAAAGGTGACATCCCTAAAGAGGTTTGGTCTGGCAAACCTGCTTCATATGATCACTTACGTGTCTTTGGCTACGAGGCTTTTGTGCACATAAGGCAGGAGCTGAGAAACAAACTTGATGCTAAGTCCATAAAAGGTCTCTTCATGGGATATGGTGAAGAAGGTGAAATGGGCTACAGAATTTGGATACCTCATCTCAAGAAAGTTATACGCAGTCGGCATGTTGCTTTTAATGAGACAAGGCTGCTTCAAAATAATTGTGCCTCAAAGGATGACCATAAAAGGGTCAGATTTCAGCATGACCAGCCACCTATTAGGCCTGATTTTGATCCTCAGGATGCACCACAAAGGACTGAAAATATTGATGATCCAATGGTTTTTGAGCCAGATGATGCTGGACAGCAAAATGACTCTCCCGATGGGCATATGCAGCCACCTATTCATGCTGAAAACAGGGATGGAAATGATATGCAGCAGCCCATTAACAATGGACATGTTGATATACCTCCTGATGTAGATCCATTGCCAAATAATGTGGATCATTGGGTAAGAAGATCTACACGTGCTAGGAGGCCAATGAACAGATATGATCCCTCTATACATTACATTATGTTATCAGATGAGGGGGAGCCTCTCACTTATAAAGAGGCAACGCTATGTGAGCACAAGAAGAAGTGGGAGTTAGCCATGAAGGAAGAAATAAAGGCCTTGCATGCAAATGATACTTGAGATCTTGTGGAGTTGCCCAAAGGTAGGAAAGCCATTCCTAACAAGTGGGTATACAAAATCAAAACTGTTGATGGCAAACCCAAGTATAAGGCAAGGCTGGTTGCTAAGGGATATGCCCAAAAGGAGGGCATTGATTTCCAAGAGGTGTTCTCTCCGGTAGTTAAAATGACCACTCTAGGTGTGCTATTTGCTACTTCAGCTGCTTTGGATTTGGAGCTATTCCAAATGGATGTTAAAACAGCCTTTTTGCATGGTGACTTAGATGAAGAGCTGTACATGAAACAGCCAGAAGGATATGCCATTCCTGGAAAAGAGCATCTAGTATGCAAGCTGAAAAGGAGCTTATATGGGCTGAAACAAGTCCCTAGGCAATGGTATAAGAAGTTTGATGCATTTATGCTCAAACATGGGTTCAAAAGTGCAGATCACTGTTTGTACACTGAAAAGGATGAAGATGGCAGCCCAATCATTCTTGTGCTGTATGTAGATGATATGCTACTGGCTGGGAAGAAAAAGGGCACTCTAAATGCTCTCAAACAGCAGCTGAACTCTGAGTTCTCAATGAAAGACCTTGGGGAAGCTGAGCATATTCTTGGTATGCAAATAAAAAGGGAAAGGGAGCAGCATACTTTGCATTTATCCCAAGAAAAGTACATTGATAAAGTACTGGACAGATTTAATGTGGCTGATTCTAAGCCTCTTGGAGTGCCATTGCAGCCACATGTCAAGCTTTCCAAAGATGATTGTCCCAAGGATGATGATGCAGCCAACTACATGAAGAGGGTTCCATATGCATCAGCCTGTGGTTCACTTATGTATGCTATGGTTGCCACTCGGCAAGACATTGCTCATGCAGTGGGAGTTGTTAGCAGGTTTATGGCTACTCCTGGCAAAGCTCATTGGGAAGCAGTCAAATCTATCTTGAGGTACTTGAAAGGGACCAAGAATAAATGTATTTGCTATGGCAAAGATCCATTGGAGCTGAAAGGCTTTTGTGACTCTGACATGGCTGGTGATGTGGATACTCGTAAATCCACAATTGGATATATATTTACTCTTGCAGGAGGTGCTATTTCATGGTGTTCTAGGTTGCAAAAGATTGTTGCTCTGTCAACTACGGAGGCTGAATATATTTCAGCCACTGAGGCTTCCAAGGAAGCCATTTGGCTGGCACGTTTATGCTGTGAGTTTGGTTTGCCCAGCAAGGCACCTATGCTTGGATGTGACAGCCAAAGTGCTATATGTTTAGCAAAGAATGCCATGTTCCATGCACGTACAAAGCACATTGATGTGCGGTATCACTTCATTCGAGAAGTGCTTGAGGATGGCCTTATCACATTGGTTAAGGTCCATACGTCACAGAATCCTGCGGATGTTCTTACTAAGTGCTTGTCCAAAGCACAACATCAGCTATGTATACAGATGGTGGGAGTCACATAGCTTAAAGGCATCATTTATGCCTTTAAGTGGGAGGTTGTTGGGGTAAAGGCCCTAAATGACCCCTCATAGTTGTACACTTGTGTATAGGCCTTTAAAAGGCTCATTATAGTCATTTTTATTCTTTTGGCCAAGTTCAGTGTGAACTTGACCAGGTCCTATAAATAATAACCTAAACTAAAGTTAGGGTCTCTTCTTCTTTTGGAGAACCCACCAAAAGGCTGCGCCTCCCTTCTTCTTTCGATCTCCCTCTATCTCTCTAACCTACGTGCGCTGCTGGACACTCACCTGCCCTGCTGCTCAGTCAAGAGATGCTCCATTTGAGCTTCTCCATCTGCTGAATACTCTCTCTTGCTCCAACACATACCACCACTTGCTACGATGTCAATCCCACATTTCATAGTTCACATCAAATGGACACTTTCTTTTTACATCATTCGATTAATTCAAAGTCATGAATACTCACATATTGCTGGAGAGCTGTGCTCCATACAGCTATGACTGCTGCAATAAAGCCCTTTCCATTGACACTGACATCAGTTACCGTGCAGATGGCCACTCCCATCAGTACTATAAGGATACTCAGCTTGGTATCACGAGAATAGCGAATCTTGTCAAACATCACCTCCAAGAAACATGAAACCGGTATCATGCTGAGCTTAGCAATCTGTCAAAATGTGAGCCAACCGCATAGCAAATAAACAAATGTCCCCTCATTTTTAAATATGTTTAACAAAGCAAAATTCTACCTGATAGAATCCAACAGAATTCCACATCAAGCTGACATTCATGCCAACTATAGAGAAGTTGGCACAAAGCGCAAACTTAAACAATTCTGGGAAGGGCAAATGTGAGCGTTGGATGTAGCCCAGCCATCTAAGAGCGAGAGTCATAAGTGTGGTCATGCCAAAATGAAGCCCTGTTAGAGTTGTCGCTGCAAAAGAAATGGACCATGACTCAAAACCACTCTTAAGAAAACAAAGAAAGTATCAGATAATATCACAGAGTGCATGTATACATCAAATTATAAGGCTAATAATCAGTGACAAGAATCTTAAATTATTACCATAACCATTAGGCCACTTAGTATGGAAATTATCCTCTCGACTGTTCACCAAAGGATATAATATGCAGTAAGAGAATCTCAGAGAATAAATCTAACCATGAAAAATTTATACAAATACGTGAATCATGATCTTCTACAGATACAGGCTTTCCAAAAATTTTTGTAGCAATAATGTTGTCGACATTGATATGATCAGCGCATATAAAGTTATATCAGCATCAGTGTTACAACTAAATATATGTTCTGCAGTACTTGTATTTTGTATCTGACTGCCCGAGTAGCCAAGCAATTGCAATTTTTGTGACTCATTTGGTTAATATGGCAATGTACATAAAATAACACGACCAGATAAACCTGTATAGAAATATATCTGTAGAGTGTGTGTCTGCATGATACTTGTAATGAGGATAAGGACTGGAACTGAGCTCAATATGATTGTATAACTGTAATGATGAGTTGCATTCATGTTAAAACATTTTATATGAACGAACATAGTTAAAAACATCAACCTAGCTCTGAGATGTGTATGATTTGCACGCATAGAGACAAAGTTCGCATGCTTGAGTACAATCGTATGTAATACTGCATGTCAACTTGACGGTTTAATTGCAATTAAACCAATTCAATGCGCCTATTGTCTTGAATCTGCCTCATGAGAAATCGATGCTAGATTATTGCAGTAATAAAACGGCTTTAAAATGAACCAAGGATGCCTCATGTACAAAACAACTGGCATGTAAGAATGTTAGATCTGGATGGCCTGAGGCCAGTGAGATGGGATAAGGAAATCCACTTACCAAAACTAAATCCATGTACAGCCATGAGCTGCTTATTCACCATGATTATGCCCACAGAAGTGCTGACATTGAACATCCACGCGCCCACATCCAGGACAGCCTTGCGATCTGATTTGCTGCTACTGATTGGCGCCATCTTGATGCACGGAAATGAATGGAAATCAATAATCACGCGAGACGTGGAACCCACTAAACCCTCATCTCGCCTCTCTGCATCCGGGCCTCCATGACGGGCATCAGATCCGAAGTAGGTCGGTGGATGCTGTCCCTATGGAAGTGATCTGTTGGGGCTGCGCACAATGCCGATTCGGGCACGGAACGAATAGCAGCAAAGCCACCGCGCTCTCACTAAGACACAGAAGTGGGGGCGCGGCCTTGTGCAGATGAAAGCAAGCAAGCACAGTGTATCGACTTACAAGCTCACAATCTATGATTGCAGAAAAGTGAAACGCTTGTCAATTGCCGTCAAGAAACCGGATGCCGGTGTTCTTGTTAATCGCTACCTCCAACTGTGTGTGTGTTAAATCGAGAGAGAGAGAGAGAGAGAGAGAGAGAGAGAGCACACGAGAGAATGCACTTTAGTACTCGTCGGTGTTTGGTTAGTGGTTTGTGTTCGTGGGTGTATAGTGATCGCGTGATGCGTGCATGTGTGAGAGAGGGAGAGACGATGAATCCCATGTTTAAGGGCTACAATGAGACAACTTGTTTGAAAAAAGGCAATAGCTCTCTCTCTTTATTCAACATCACGTTCAATGAGAAGAGAAAGGGCTTCCAATCCTACACCTACTCATAACGGCATTGATCTTTACATAGCCATTATTTTTCAATTAGAGTCAGTCTTAAAAGGATAGTCCAAAGTAGTGATAGACTTGTCGAGTGTGCAATACCTTTGATTCGGAACTATATAAGTTGAGGATTGCCCATCTTTTACCTATGGGATGTAAAGGATACCTCTGCTTGATGAGGTTGGGTGTGTGCGTCTTTCCAATTCGTTGTAACTTTTTTAAAAACATATGTTGTGATGGACTCGAAAATGCTAAGCATAAGTTGTAACCTAATGACATATAGGGTTGTGGCCAGTGAGGTAGAACACTTTCGATGGCGAGCCACGTTTAGAATGGCAAAGTTTTATGTGCCCTGATTTGAATACAACTTCCACATTAAGTGAACATTGACATTGTAGATCCACAAGGGATAAAGTGTGCACACACCTTGTGACAAAAAGAATTTATGTAATCAAGGTTCTTGCATGGGCTTGCTTTTCAAGACCTAGATAATGAAAACAATGCATTGAATATGATGAGGTGGGATAGTGAGAAGTTGTGTGTGCAAGTAAAATGGTTAGTTTGACCTCCTCACTCTATAGTAGTTCCCCATGGAAATGGGTTTCTCTCTTTCTTCTTGCGTGGGCATGCTTTTCAAGACCTAGATACTTGAAACAATGAATTGAATATGATGAGATGGGGATAGTGAGAAGTGTGTATCAAAGGAAAATAGTGTGTAGTTCCCCATGGAATTGAGTTCCTCTCTTTTCTTCCTTGAGCCTCCAATTATGGAGCTTGGAAGAGCTAAGAAGCAATGTCTCCATCATCATGTAGTCATGCACAAGGTGTTTCATCGAGTACCTTGTTCATAATTCATATACATACATACATACATATATATATATATATATATATATATATATATATATATATATATATATATATATATATATATATATATATATATATCATAGCATGCTCCCAACATATGAATTTCTCATTAATTGTGAATACTTTGAATTTATTCACACAAGGCATTGCCTATAGCACATGTGCAATATGCGATTTGAGTTTTTTATTATTATTTTCTAACCATACCTCAGTCTCCTCCACTACTAAGCATCCGATATGCATATGGTCTTCATGACTCTTGTTCAAGACCACTCCAATGATTTCTACCCTCTATATTGAACATGACTTATAGGCAATTCTCTGGTTCTTCCAGTAGTTTCTATGGTGAGTTTTGGGTAAAGGTTCTCCAAATATTGAGGCCTTTATTTCCAACATTCTCATGCCAAAGGCCATGTAATATTAGAAGTAAAAAGTGGGTCCTTTGTGCTTCCTCTAAGGACATCTCCAATGGAATCCCTTATTCCTACTAAAGATGGCATATTGGACTCAATTCAAATACTAGATTGGATCCCTAACTATGAGCTTACTCTTATCACAATGATGTTCGATGTGGCTCATCTAGGATTTATGTTTTGGAATGGGGTCTAAAACTTTCAATGAAGTGAGGCTCTAAGGTTCTAATTAGGTACGCCTAAAATGATTGGTCCTAGGGGAAATGCCTAAAAGTATGTATGGGTATGAGACCTATAAGCTAGGTGCATAAGATAAATTTCGACTTTGAATTTACTTCATAAATGATGTACTTTAAATTTCTTAAGTTTTAATATGCTTCTCTTCCATGATATATCTTTAGTGCCTAATGGTTCACACCCTGAGCTCTGCGGGAGGAAGGCCTGGGTTTTATTTTGACTAGTTGAACGTACCTACTGAAATCCCCAAGTTGATGGGTGCCTCTACCGTATGAGGTTGAGTGTGTACGTTAATTTCAATTCATTGTAACTTCTATATATATATATATATATATATATATATATATATATATATATATATATATATATATATATATATATATATATAGTCTTCCATGACTTTTTTTATTCGACTCATTTGGATGATCCTTTTTCTTTTTCACATGTCATACGGATGAGCTTTCCCTTAAAGGTTGTAGTGTATCCAATTACACGCATTCGGTATGCAGTTTGGAGTCTCTCTAGTCATGCTATTCTTGTGAATATGCCCACATCCATGATCTCATATGGATCTCAATGTTGATGTCACACATTAAGATTTCCACTCCCACCCATCTTATCCAAAGTCTACATCCATAATCTTTAATCATCTCCATTGGTAGGTTCCATACACTATCAAACATACTAGCTGCTTGACCAAGCTTGGCTTTTACCTCTAGGTTTGAGCCACAAAATAAGGCCCCCAAGTTAAAGACCTCATAAATTTAACTTGGATTGCATACCTAACTTGACCAAAATCCCACTTGAAAATGAGTTATATTACGCCCTCTTGCCATAAATAGTCCAATTTGACTCTTACCCAAGGCTCGTCCTCATGAATGGGGGCTTTACAAGTGTGAAATATAAACTTTGGTCCAAGGAATGGTAGAACTTGAAGCTAATGTAATTTTTTTCCTTTTAGTCCTCTATGGTTGCAAGTCATGTGCTATTTTTGAGCCTTCATCTGATTGTTCCTTACATTCATCCAGTGATTGATTTTTTCATATCTTTGAGAAAAATATCTTTGATTTTTTTTCATATCTTTGATTTTGTTATAATACAAAAACTTGAGAAAAATTGTTTTATCAAACCCCTTATTGTGTTAAAGCGGGAAAAATGCAGATCCTTTCTCACTTGATCCAAGTTTTCTTCATCCATTTGGTCCAATTACTCCATTAAGCATGGCCAATGAGTCGCACAACTTAGATGTGGGACCTCCAAAAGAGTCCATGTATCACTTCCCTTTGCATCAAGTTAGTTCTTTTAGCATGCAACTCAAGCAAACTAGCCTATACCCTAGTTAGCGAAAAGAGAAAGAGTTAAAGATATCTCGCCTCTAGGCAAACTAATCTCCCTAGACTTGGGTGAGTTGCATATCCAAGTTTATAAGAGACCCCGAGAAAATAAAAGAGTTTTAACCTCAACTTTGTTTGAAATCCTTTAGGGTAGAGTAAGGTTGAGAATTAATCTCCAAGATGGCTTAAAAATGCAAATAAACATCATGGAAAGCACAAGACTGTTAGGAGTTCCCCCTACTAGACCATCACAAGCTCTTAAAGGTAGAGACACTCAACAAACTTAGGTAATGGGAAGTCTATAATAAGAGGTAAATGACACCCAAAAGAACATAGTCATTGAAAGAGATGTGCGCGCTCTACTCCAACTCTCAAGCATGGTAAAGAACGCTCAAAGGAACATGGACATTAAAAGAGATATGAGCATTCTACTCATTGGTGGGCCACATTAGGCTCATTTTGTGAGAAGCCCTTAGCTTTGGTGCCCTCCCAAAATGCTAGAGTGAAGATTTCATAAAGTTGATCCACAAGAGAGACAATAAGAACATTATAGGTAATTGAAGACACATCACCATGTTCCCATCTAGGTACAAGGTAATTGCCAAAGCACTGGCAATCGCATTGCATATTATCCTTAGTCATGGTTGTATGGGATCAGAAAAATTTCAAAAGGGAGTTCATGTTAAAGGCCATCATTGCTATATGGGAAGGCCTTAAGTATGCAAAAGAGCCATGCCAAGACCTTCTCTTTTTTAAGATAGATTTTGTAAAGTCATATGGCAGGTTAGACTAAGACTAAAGGATTAAGGATTTGGATCAAGATTTATGTTATGTGGTTTTACTAGGAGCCCTTGGGGAGTGGGTGTGTGAACCCACCCGTAGGAGAGAGCTCATGTGGACTCACACATGAGTGCCATGTGCCACTCGTGTGAGAGGCCACGTGGCTAATCACATGTGAAGTGAGAGAGTGTTGGCAGTAGTTCATGGCATCGACGAAGAGGAAGCATCTGAGGAGCAATGCAAGGAGAGCAGAGAACTCATTAAATTTCCACTCCACATTGATTCATAATGACTAAAAACATCAATAGTGATTTTCATCATGAACCATTGTATATATAATCACCCAATTTTGCCATGTGACACTCCATTTCGTGCAAGCCGAGGAGTCTTCAAGCTTGAGGAACCTAGTTAGAACAAGCGTAACAATTTTGCCATTTTTTTGGACCTCATTTGACCCCCAAAAGTAGTGTAGGATGTAAATTTTAACTAGAGTGGTCATTAAATGTGAAACCGGTCACTTCACCTCAAAAATCTATAAATAGAGCTAGAGACCTCACTTTTGGGGGTTAGCTAATTTGAGGTGTGAGATGTGTATGAGAGATCTTGTATTTTGAGTAATGCAAAGAAGAGATTTGCCTTCCATTTCCTCTCCTATTGTCTCTTGTTTGTGTGTGTATGTGTGTGTGCACTAGTGTGCTTCTCACCTTCACCTTCGCACACTTCACTCATTCAAGATCTTCATATCATCCTTACTCTTCCAAGGATTGATGATTAAGGAGGTGGAGTTCCACAAAGTGATACTTACCTTTGTCAAGAGCAACACCAAATTTGGCACCATTGTCGGGGATGAGCTCAAGGACAAACGTGTGATGGTAAGAGTGCTAGGAGATAGGCATTGGAAGGTAGGTATGTTAGACATTGATCCACAGGGATCAGTGCATTTGATCCATAGAGATCATTGATCCACAAGGATCAGTCCATATGATCCATAGGGATCAGTTCATGTGTGTGAGGGACAAGGGCCAACTAGTCAAGGTCTCAAGCTTGGGGGATACCCTAAGGTACTTCGGTAGTAATGGGAACTGCTTTGGTAGTAATGGGAATAAGTGTTGCATGATGGCCACATGTTCACACTAGACTATTCCAAATCATTGTTATTTTCAGTAGTACATCATTGCTATTTTTAGAGTACAAGAGGGTATATATGGATGGGAGGAGAGTCACACACACATCATTCAAGTCTTTGTCTCACAAGGTAGATATAGTTTTTATAGTATTTTGTTGTTTGTATTGCATAGTTTTTTGCTTCATTTAACCTCCCCTACATCCCCCATCCATAGCCTCACGTTCCCATCATATCCCAAAATTTTCACTTTTCACATATCCACGCACCATTCCCCATTTCCCTCATTTGTGAGAGAGAGCGAGATAGAGAGAGCAAGAGTGAGTGTTGATTTTGTGATCTTGAGAGCTTTCTTGCAGAATTAACATTCAACATTGAGCACATGAGGCTGCCATTGGTGAGTATCTGTGTTTTTTTTAATCATCATCTTTCCCAAGTGTGCATACCATCATGATAGGCCTCCATCTTTGGAGATGTGAGAAGACGTCTGCAACTACTTGTACAACAACCTTGCACATCACTGAAACCACATATCAATTAGCAAAATTCATTATTTGGCATGCCATCTTGATAGGGAGTGACCATCGTGATTGGCTCATGCCATCACGACAACCTATCATCATTGTGATTGGTTCATGCCATCACGACTGGGCAAACCATCGTGATTGACCCATGCCATCACGATCATATCATGCCATCACAATCATACCATGCCATTGCGATAACACTCACCATCGAAACAACATAGGCCTTAAGATTGGCTCATGCCCTTCGGCACCATCGTGATCATATTGTCCCATCATGATCCATTAATCCCCTCATGATTGACTCATGCCATCGCAATAATCCCACCTTATCATGATCCCTCAGACCATCACGATTGGCTCACACCATCGTGATAGTGACCCACCATCACGTGCTCATCAGATCATCGTGATGGTCTCAAACCATTGTGATTGCCTTGGACCATTGTGACAATCCACCTATTTGGTAGAAATTAGGGTTTTGTGTCAAAATTTTCCACTGTTTGAAATTTTTAGGTGCTAGCAAGAGCTTCCATAGCAATGATTGCGAAAAATACAAAGATACAAGTAAGAAGCGGTGCTAAGAAGGTGCTCAACTCGATTGAGAGTGCACTAAGGGATGTATTTAGAGCGGAATCCAAGGTAGGAAGTCACTAAATCCACCTATTGTCAATTTCATTTTTTATAAGGCATAGCCATAGAACTCAAACTTAGGTGACGACAAGAACATAGGTCAAAGAACTCTACGAGATTCAAGTCCAAGAGTAATCTCATGAATATGAAAACCAAAAGGGAAAAGAACGTAAGACTAACACAGTAGTTCTGAAAGGCAGCGAGCTCGGCGACGGATGGCTATGGCGGATTAATGCACAGCAAAAGAAAAAAGCTCCATGAAGGGACGCACAGCACCGACTGCAACGGATGCTACTCTGCAATGGACGCAACACTTGAATATTTGAGAGCGAGACATTCACGGCGGACGCTCCATGACGGACACTCCACGACTGACAACTCCGCGATTGAGCTTCCCCGCGACTGACAGCTTCTCCACGTGTGACCCGCTGCTCGACGATTGACACTCCACGATCGACTGGCTCCCCGCGATGGACACTCCGCGATTGACGCCTTGCTCCACGACTGATAGGTTCCCCGCGAAGGACACGCTGCGATTGACGCCTGGCTCCTCATTCTAGCCGACGACTGACTGGGATCTGCGACTGACAGGGGACTGGTCTACGATTGATGGTTTTTAGCCGATTGATGGTATTCTACTGCCCGATTGATGGTTTCAAGATCCACGATCAACGGTTTTCCCTGCACGATAAAAGCAGATTTGAAAAGCGTTTTGAAAAGCGGTTGGTTATGCCCCTTTCGATAAAAGATTCTAAGGCTTTCTTTTCGAGGCCTCTAGTGAAGTTCGTTTGCATTAAAGGAACTTTCGAAAGCCTTTGTAATAAATAGTGGAGTGCTGAATGTGCAATAATTTTACCATCGGCCACCAAAATAGCTCAATTTACTGTTAAGCATGAAGAACTTTTAATGCGCTCTTGACTTCGCACTTCTAAGTTAACTAAACAGGTCATGGATTTGGCGTCCCCCTCTCTTGTGAGAAGTAACCTGGCCCCTCCTCCCGGGGTGACCGATAACCTGGCCTCTTTGTTGGAGGGGGGTTCTTGTGCCGCCCTAGGGGCCTTCGAGAGTGCTGAACCCCCCTTGGTCTCCCTCAATAGATCCGCAATTTTGTCAACTCAGGAGGAGCTCAAGAAAGTTTGCCTCGTCGGCCAATTGTTCGGTCCTAAGCCTCCGCTCGAAACTGTGCGACAGTGGCTTCGCAACGAGTGGTTCCCCCGCGGGCTAGTTGTTTGTAAGTGTCAGTTCTTACCGGCAAGCCACTTGCTGCTAGTCTTTGAAAATGAAGATATGGCGTTTCGAGCCCTTAGTGTTGGAACTTGGCAACTCGGCCGGGCGACCCTGTGCCTATTCAGATGGTCCCCTGATTTTACTCCCGAAAAATCGAAATCGCTTCGGTACCCTCTCTGGGTTGAGCTCCCTAACCTGCCATACTTCCTGTACAACTTCGTGTGGGACATCGTTTCTCCTATCGGCAAGCCGTTGGCCTCACGCGAGGACATTGGTGGTCTCATTTATGAAGGTGCAAGACACTCGTTCAACGCTAGGTGGCACCCTCAAATCTGTGTCGAGGCTGACCTCAGTATGCCACTTCCATCGAAGATCAAACTGGACTTGGGCGAAGGGGATGTATGGGAGCAAGACATCAGTTACAAAAACCTTCCCAACGCGTGCTTTCGTTGTGGCCAACAAGGCCACAGGATCAAAGATTGCCCTTTGAGACGGAAAAGCAAGCGAAATCAACAAGCCCCCAAAAATGCTCAAGACAGCAATGGAGCATTGAATCACTCGACGAAAGTAGAGGATTTCAAGGGTCCCCTTAATCCAGAAGCTGATGCAGAAGGGTTCATCGAAGTTAGAAGAAGAAGGAAAAGAAGCCCTAGGGCTACCTCTGAGCGAAACAACATGCCAGTTACCCCCTCCAGCAACTTGTATTGCAATCTGGAAAAGGAAATCAATGAGTTTGACTACCCAGGTGGGATCCAACTTGAGGTGGACACCGATGTCAAAGGCCTAGAGATCCCTGACAGTAAAGAAACCTTGCAGGAGGGTTACACTACAAGCAAAGAAGACGGCTTTACTACTAGCAACGAAGATAACATGGATAGTGAAAGCTCCATCATCGGTTCGACTATTCCGGAAACGGAGCTGAAAACGGTGCCCAGTTCTTCCCAGCAGGAGGCATCCCGCAAAGGAAAACAACCTATGGGGCTACCGTGGAAAAGCCCCCACAAGAACCTAATGCTAACTCGGGATCCGATCCGAGCGAAAAAGAAAGATGAATCCAAGAAAAGAAAGGACAAAGCTCCCTCCCGCAAAGAGGGATCACTACGACAATGATCATTATCTCATTAAATGCTAGAGGGCTAACCGACCCCTCAAGAGCGATCATCATTGGTCAATGGCTTCGCGACATTAGCCTAAACCCAGATTTTATATGTATTCAAGAGATTAAAATTGACGGAGAAGACCTCCAGAAACGGCTAAGACATGTCTCCTCGACCCACGTTTGGATTTCAACGGCGCATCAGCGGGGGTCCGGTGGAACGGTAATCGGTATTAATCAACTCTGGTTTGAAAAGCTTGAGAACTCCATTGAAGATGTATGCCATCGATGGATTGTTGTTTCTTTCGGTGCTCCCTTTTGTTTTACTTTAGTTTCTTTGTATGCCCCTAATGGGGAGTTAGAGAGAATTAACACTTGGGCCTCCTTGGACTCGCTCCCCCACAACGTGCTTATTTGTGGTGACTTCAACATGGTTGAGGACCCTATGGACAGATGGATGGGCAAGGGTAGGGTCATCGATAGTCGGGAGAAAGAAACTTGGGACAAAACTAAACTACACTTGGATCTGGTCGAATTCAAAGACTCGAAGGGCTTTTCTTGGTCAAATCTCCAAGCAGGCGAGGACCTGAGGAAAGCTAGACTTGATAGATGCTACATTTCTCAGAGTTTTACTCATCAGTGGGGCCACCCTTCCCTCGCGCAACGCACCGACCTCACCATCTCTGATCACTACCCGATCGTCATCACTCTTCAACCCCCCACCATGATCCGTAAGGCTCCGTGGTTCCATGCCAGTGTGCCCTCCTTCTCTCTCCCCTCCGTCCATCAAGAAATTTCTGATGTGTGGAAGGAGACATTCGCCTCTGGCTTGTCCCCGGCCAAGTGTTGGAGAAGTGCGGTCGAGAAGTCACGGCAGATCATGATTAGATCCAGGAAGATGCTAGAGACTGTGCGGCGGGCTCGTAGAGAAGCTCTATATCATAGACTCTGGCGGCTCGAGGAGGAAGTAAACAAAGGAAAATCTCAAGCCCAGAAAGGACTTCGTAAAATCAGAGCACTGCTGAGATACGAGGAAGAGATACAAAGGAAAAATTTGCAAATTTTCTTCAAGGAGTGGTGGGCTGGCAAAGCCGACAAACCCACCAAAGAGATGTGCCGTATCCTCAAAAGGAAACACAACAGAGAATCGATCCCCTTATTGCTAGACGCAAATGGCAATGTATGCAATACGGAAGAAGATAATTTTGGGATCATTGAAGGGCACTTCACGAGACTCCTGGGGACCTCTAACCCCCTCTCCCACCATAGAAGGGACTGTATGGCAGCCATATCTAGGGTTTCCCCCCATAGGATACCACCCAACCTTCACTCTCTGCTTCATGCCTCTATCTCTGAAGCCGAAATCATTGAGGTCATTGATGCCCTCCCCTCAGGTAAAAGCCCGCGACCCGACGGGCTCACTAATGAGTTCTTTAAATCCTTCAAGTTGGTGGTTGCCACCCCTCTTCGTTTGGTTTGGCAAGAGGCACTCAAGTTCGGCGCGCTTCCTTCTTGTCTCAACAATGGCATTATCAAGTTAGTACACAAAAAAGGGGAAAAGAACAGAATAGAGAATTGGCGTCCCATTACAATGCTCCAAACAGGATACAAGATCATCGCCAAAGTCATTGCCAACAGAATCTCTTGCCACTTGAGAGCGTGGTTAAGCGAGGACCAAAAAGGTTTCATCAAAGGCAGGTCTATCTTGGAAACCATTATAGATATCTGGGAAGGTCTTGAACTTGCAAATGAGTCCAAACAAGAAGTAGTTTTCCTCAAGATCGACTTTGATAAAGCCTACGACAGGCTAGAATGGGACTATATTCTACAGTCGCTACAAGATCTTGGATGTAGTCAGAAATTCACCAAGATGATCGCAACCCTTCTCGGAAATGCATCGACCCAAATTAACATTAATGGAAATCTTTCAAAGGTGATCAAACTCAGAAGATCTATCAGACAAGGGTGCCCATTGGCTCCCCTTCTCTTTGCCATTGCCACGGAAGGGCTTAGCAGGCTGGTGGAGCATCAGGTGGAAGCTCGTAACATTAAAGGCCTTCGGTTGCCGCATGACCACAGTCAGATCACCATGAGACTTTTTGCCGACGATATGAACGCTTTTGTGCACAATGATAGTACCAGCCTTGAGACGTTCTGGAAGTGTCTTGCTACTTTTTGTGAAGCCTCTGGATCCATAATCAACCACTCTAAGACCGCCTTTAGAGCTATTGGTGGGCCACAGCCCGACCTTCTCATTGATCATGGCTGTCAAATCATTCCGCAGGGCCAAATCTTTCGGCTTCTTGGGATTCCCTTGGGGTTTGGCGTCTCTATGGAACAGCGGTGGAACTGGGTGCTTGCCAAACTCGAAAACAAGCTTAACTATTGGAGAGGTATGCAAATCAATCTTGCTGGTCGTGCCATGGTTATCAACACGTTCCTCTTATCTTCTACCATTTATTTCCTTTCTTGTTGGAGACCGAAAGAGCATGATCTGTCCAAACTGGATAGTATTTGTAGAAACTTCCTTTGGACGGGCGACCACAATAGGAGGGGGGTGCCTAAAATCAAATGGTCCATCTGCACCAGCCATAGAGATAGTGGGGGACTTGGTATCTTGGACATTGGGTGCATGGCTAACAAACTGTCGGCCAAATGGATGATTAAGGCTTGGTGCAACGGGGAGGCCTCGTGGGCCAAGCTTATCTTCAGAAACAAGAATGAGTTGGCGCTCATGGGTTTCCCAAATTGGAAGAATCTTGACATCTTGACGTTGCTGTTTTCCCCGATCCCCGTCTTCCCGAAAGGCTCTAATCTAGTGTGCTCCCTTTGGAAGAGTTGGAACAAAGTCAAAAGCTTCACAAGAATAAGTGAAGACTGGAAGTGGGCTGCCGGTATCAGACAAAACGACTCTCTCTGGTTTCCGATCCATGGCATCCGGAGTGTGGAATCTTGGAACATTCAAAATGCCAAGAAGCTATGGAACAAAGGCTTCAAAAAATGGAAACATCTCTGGAAACAAGACACCAACCGCTGGATCATCTTTGAGGATATTGACCCTAGCATCAACATTTCGCATGAAGAATGGAACACTTTGCAAAGCAGATGTCTCGCCTGGGACTGTCACAAAGTTCGCCTTCTCATGGGACACGACATGCTGAGCTCGCTTGGTCTCAAATGGCACAATGGGAATAGCCTATCAAAAATCCCGAACATCAAAGAAAAGATCGACTATCAGGTTAAGCTCAACAAAAAGTGGTGCCTGTCATGGACGCGGCTTCGGTGGGACATGAAGTTCATGGCTATCTGGCACCCCCTCATAGAAATCAAAAAGTCTGTCCTCTTATGGCAAATTCTTCATCATGGAATCTGGACCAATCTTAAGGCTAGCAAAATTTGTGGGACCCCTCCCTGGTGCAAACGCTGCCACCGGTCTATCGAAGATGTTTCACACATCTTCTTTACCTGCCCCAACTCCAACAGACTCTGGCAGGTGGTTGGAAAGAGATTTAGACTTCAAAAACGTCTCAGCTGGCAGCAAGCCCTGCTGGGAGAAGCGATCGGCTGCTCCGCGACTCTCTGGAACGCCATCAGAGGGGAGGTCCTATGGAAAATCTGGTGGGAAAGATGTGCTTTCAACTTCGGTGACTCCCCCAAGGAGTGGTCAATTGAGAAATCGCTGTTCCTCCTTGGCAAAAGGATTGTCAACTGTAAAAAATCCCCCCCCTTTAGGCACCATCAAGTACTCCTTTTGATCGATAACAAGCTTAAACCCAAGTGGGCCCCACATGAGGGTGACGAGAGGGTAATTAACCTTCTTTGTAATGTCATCTAAGCTCTGTAAAAGCTTCCCCTGCTTTGTGGGATTTGGGGGGTCCCGTGGGCACTAGTCCCCTTCTCTTGTACTTTTCTTTATTTAATTCAAGTCCGGGAGAGTAGGCAATTGCCGAACTTCCTTTATATTAAAAAAAAAAAACGTAAGACTAACACCACGACAACTTATGCAAGCAATGAAACGTTATAATTGACGAGCATCATTTGAACAAGATAAAAACCAAAAGGAGTTAAAAAAGAATAAGTGATTGATACATAAAGGAACACTGCTACGTGCATGTACATTAGGTAACAAGGGGGATCAAAGTCATGAACCGTAGTCGAGGAAAGCATATATGCAAAGCAGATCGACGGAGTGTTAGATTATCAGAAGCGAGTGTTAATCTCACTACAAGATCTTAGGCACAATATCTGAGTGAATATCCCTACGTGGTGAGCTCAGATATGTGTGAGTTAAAGATGTCTTTTAGCGTGGAAAAACCTAGAGGTAAAGAGGGAATTGCTCATTCACAAACACCAAAGGGTCCTTATAAAACTCAACTGGAATATATTCAAACCAACCAACTAGATGCATGCATCTTGGAGGATGGTATATGTAGGTTTGTAGTTCAACGTAGGAATATGGAACAACCCTTTGGAATTGAACACCCTGTGGTCAAATTCAAAAGTGGGACGTATATAGATAAGCAGGGAACCATGTATGTGGTGACCAACTTACATGAAACCATAGATGAATTCGAATCCATTGTACCTGACTCAGACATTGGAGACATAGATCAAGAGCATAAGGAACAAGAACCTAGGACACCTCGAGGAAAATTGGTCTTATCAAGGATCATCAACCCTAAATGGACGCCCTAGGATAACACTAGCATTGAGCTCGTTATGAGTAGAGAGACAGAGGAGGTCTTCAGGAGGTTTAGACCAGATAAGCCTAGAAATGTTTCTGGAATCATTATCTATGAATTCAAGGATCCAAAAATCCTAGGTCCTTCACAAAAGTCTACTAACCCCCATAACCAAATAGGGGCAAGATCTTCGCATGCACTAGGCACTCATAGTGAGAGATCCAAAGAGCGACCAAAAGTGAGCTTTGTACACACTATAGAAAGAGACAGACAAGAGGTGGACACAGATAAGATTGAAGGAGAAAGAACTAGGGAGCATAGGCCCCCAAAGGGGTAGGGATTATTTTCCCCTGCCTAGACCCAAAGAGCACTCAAAGATTTTAAGGCCTACACAACTAGTAAAATCCATGAAGAACTACTTTGATGGAATAGGTGACCCATATGATCATGTTGTAGAGCTTAAACAAGTGTTGAGGGTAGAATAAATGGAGGACATGTTCACTCAATACAATGCTTTTGGAATTAGTTTGAAGAATACCGCCCTAACATGGTTCCAAACTTTGCAACAAAGACAATGTAGGGACATCCATTATCTGTTAGAGACCTTCATCACAAAGTTTTCTAAGAGTGGGATCAGACATAATACCTCATCATTGATCCACAATTTCATGCAAACCCTGCAGGAGACTATAAGGCTAGCATGACATAGGTTCAAGCAATATGTAGAGAGATGTCCAATCCCACAGTTGCCTACCCAAGCTCAACAAGTATCCATGTTTTTAGATGGCTTGCTGAGTGCAAAGCTACGATCATATGTTTACCTTAAGGAACCCCGAACTTTAGAACAGTGTGTGAGAATCTGCATAGACATAAAGGATAAACTGGGAGACAAGTTGGAGCTTTCTAAAATCTATAAGGATTCTGATTGCTCAACCAATAATAAATAAGGATTCTGATTGCTAAACCAATCTCTCATCTAAACCCTCTACCTCCATAGAAGATTTGGTAGAGCGAGTGGCTCAGAAGTTAGGAGTGTCATGTAAACAAACCCCTAGAATGGTCTCCACTAAATGTTGCTATAATTATGGAGGGGACCACATGTCCAATGCGTGTCCATTAATGATCCCTAAACCAAGAAACTTGATTGTCCACTATTGCTCAATTGAGAGAAAATACACAAACCACACAAGTCAAGGCTATCTATATAACGAGCCAATAGTTAGGCAAAACTACTTGTAGCCTTATCAGTAGCCAAGTAGATATCAAGGCCAATACCAACCACAACCCTATTACATGCCACCTCAGAACTATCAACTCCCATACTAGGCACAACCTAGACCCCTAAAAGTGCTAAGACAACAACCACCGACCCCTACCAATGTGATTTCAATAAATTATGCATTAGCGGAGGATAATCTCAACAGGGCATTAGTACCTACATCCCCATTGATCACAGAAAATGACCCCAATGCCCAAAGCTTCGGTTCTACAAATGGAGATAGTCCACCTAAATACTATACAGAATCCCCTTGAACATGCTAAAATTTCCCCATATGAGGCACCCAAAATGGAATCTAATTGAGAACATGAATATGCTAATGTGATGTACGCCAATCCCATTCCCAGACCCCAATTGAGACAAGTAAGGCCTCTGACCCCTAGAGGACCATGTTTTAGGTGTCATGGAGATCACTTCATAAGAGAATGCCCACATCCCCCATGAATCAAATAGCCACACTATTTAACCATTCAAGGTTATTGCTCCGAGTTTGGTATAGAGCACGTCATATGAGAATGTCCCAAAAACCTAGTCAAAGCCTTCAAGATAACTCCTATTAATGTGATAGGCATTGTGCATACATCAAATGGGTCTACACCAACCTATGTGCCCATTCAAGTAGTAACTAGAGCCCAACCTTTGCAACAAAACTAACAAATAGATCAAGAAAAATCATTAGAGTGTAGTGGAGCCGGAGAGTCTAATGGAAAGAAGACAAATTCTTGGAAAGACTCACGAGAAAGAATTAAGAGAAGATGCAATAAGAAAAAAGCCAAGCTAAAGGAAGTTTGAAATAGACCAAGACAAAAATCCTAGAACTAGCCTCCTTAGACCCAATACAAACGTCCCAACTACCCAAGCCAGGATATCTTCTAGCAAAACCTATCCATAAGACTTGGACATGATGTTTAGAGCTTATCAAGCCAAGATAAGAGATGGACCCAATGCAAAAGAAGTGGACAAGAGTTATCCTAGAGCACACCTATAAATAGAAAGAACTAAGCTCTGCATGAAAATGGTTGAACTGGCCCAGGCCATGTTCGAAGCAACCCAATATGTTAATTGGAGTAATCTAGTTAAGCCTTAGTTGCATTTTCAGGACTGGTAGAGAGATTAGAACAATCGGTGTCAAAGACATATCACACAAAACTAGAAAAGGCTCCTTCTATCAGGAGCTTACCAAGAGAAGTCTCACCCGTAGTGCCACAAGTACCCACTTCTACCAAAAGTGGAGTTTCTCCTTCAATACACAAGTATTCACAAGGATTCTTGAGAGAGATTCAAGAAGAGAAATGGAGGCTAGAACAAGGATCTCAACTTCCCATCCAAGAGATAAATGATATTCGTGATCAATTTCCTCAAGATATCCCACACACACACACACACACACACACATACACACACACACACACACACACACATATATATATATATATATATATATATATATATATATATATATATATATATATATATATATATATATATATATATATACACATACATACATACATACATACATACATACATACATACATACATACATACATACATACATACATACATACATACATATATATGGAGAGAAAGAAGAGGAACAATCAAGTGTGCAAATGGATTTTGAATCCAATTCCCTACATGAATTACCTCACTTCACTGGCCCATGGGAATCAAAGTCTGTTCAAATGAGAGCTCCAACCATCATGGTAAGAAATGAGGATTCAAATCTCCCTAGGAACATGGAGGTAGTAATGAGCACTAAAGTGCAGTGCCATCTCACATTAGAAGAATTGTTGAAAGTAAAACCTGAGTTGTGGAAGCATGTAATTATCTAGTTGTCGGAAGATGATAATCCTTGCTCTCATAATGGATCAAGAGAAAAGGTGCCAGACCCTTAGACAAGATTGGAGATGCAATTGAAGGAGAAGAGGGAAATACCTATCTACCCATCTCCTACCAAGGCTACACCACCAAGGCCATTATAAACTCAGGAGCAAGAGTGGCCATTGCCACCACTTCTTTATGGAAAAGATAGGGCAAGGTGGCTCTAAGACCTACGAGAATGAAGTTATAAATGGTAGATGGACATATAGAGAAGCCATTGAGTTTGCTAGAGGGTGTTATGCTCACCACTTGTGGTGTTGAGTTTGAGCACACCTTTCCATATGTGAGTTTGGAAGGAACCATGCCTATGAGATGATCTTGGGACAACCCTTCATGATGCAATTGCAAATAGTTTAGGATTGTGGAACCAATTCTTTGTATCTACAACACCTAGGAGTAACCACTTTCTAAATTAAGTCATTGAATATTTGTTCTAGGGTTTATGTTGATGCACAAAAAATCAACACCATATCACCTCAAGACAATGGACAGGCAGAAAGTACTAACAAAATCCTATGCAATGTCATGAATAAGCTTGTAAATACAAATGCTCCAACTGGGACAAACAATTACACCATGCTATTTGGGCATATTGAGAGGCCTACAAGATAATACTCTACCACTCCCTTTCAGATGGTATTTGGTCAAAATGCAGTGCTTCCATTGGATTTTTTGATACTGACCCTCAAGGTTGCACAAGAGCATCAATGGATAGGAAATGAGCTATCATCTATCATTATGGACATAGAACAATTAGGAGAAACTAGGCTAAAGCAGCATCAAGAATCCATGTAGCCAAGAAGATGCAGAAGCATTATTTGGATGCACATGTAAAAGATAAGGGCTTGAAAGTTGGCGATTTGGTCTTAGTCTATACTTTGAAGCAACATGCTTGAAATCTAGAGAAATGCGGTTATGGACCTATGATTATCAATAGACTTTGAATGAGTGGCGCGGTATAGTTAGCCACTTTGGAAGGAGAGGTAATGCCAAATTATATTAGTGGTTGTAGAATCAAGCTTTATCAAGAACCCTTGACAGAGGATATGCTTAGATGACTCACCTTGGCCAAGAATCCCAAGGAGGAAGAAAAGAGAATTAGAGAGGAAGCTCAAGGCAAAGCCCTAGAGTGCGTCAAACACATGAAATTAAGATGCCATGGACTAGTGTTGGCAACGAAATAACCAAGTAGAGGAGCTCCTTCAAGTTAATGACAATTCTGGTGTACAGACCCCTAGATAGCACATGGCAATGTGTCAAATCAAGCACACTGCTTCTCCTACCATAATTGATAAATGTCCATTCATTGTTGTACACGTAGATCAGGGCTCTAATTAATTCAGGTCTAGCAACTAGTGCGATTAGGTCATCATACTATCAAGACATGGATCTAAAAGTGAATTTGGTTGAGGCATACCTCATAGGATTAGGAGGCATGGAAACCCCTTTGCATGGGCAAGGTGGAAATTTTGATCCTCATAAAAGGTGTCATGTTGATAGTAAAACTCCTATTCTGCTTATAGAACCACCGGTTCTAGGCCAAGATTGGATTTATGATCACTCATTGGACTTAAAACTTAGGAAAAGCCTCCTCTAATTCCGGGTAGCTAATCAACAGCAAGCGGTACAACTAGAAAACTAGGCCATGATAGTAGAAGAGAATTCCAATCTACTCAATGGAGGAGAATCCCAATCCTTCTTCTGTGCACATGGGGACCACCACCAAACAAAGGAGGACAATTAGATGAGTCATCACTTGGCAGAGGAGGATCCCAATCCTTCCTTTGTGCACTTGGGGATAAGTAAGCCCTTGAGCTCCCTCTCCACACTCTGAGCATGCATGCTTAAATCTAATGTACAAAATGCCTCATTTCCTGATGGGCAAGTCATGCAAGTGTTGGATCTCCCTTCTTTTCCAAAATAGAGTGTCCAACTGACCTCTCACCCACCACCGTCAAGGAGTCAACCGTAGCCCAGGCACCAAAGTTAAAGGTCAACTCCTACCATGCCTAGGACGTGACATAAGTTTTCGATGACCCCGGGCAAGAAGCAGACTTGGGTACCCAAGGGTAAGCAACCAATAACTGCTCCATCTCCTCAAGCGCCATGACCAAAGTCAAAAAGGAGTCAACCATGTCATCCATCACAGTCAAGATGAGGGTCACAAGCTAAAGTTTGACATATTCAGATCCCAAAGCAGTCAATGATGGCTAACCCTAGCACACTAAATATTTGGGTGCCTAAGCTTTGCTTAGTAGCTCAAGCACCAAGTCTTACACTCTCACTTTCCCTAAGGCCTCATTACTCCTTTCACTAGTCACCTCCACATTGAACCATTGTATCTCAGAATCCTTGTAAACTACTCTCACAAACTGCTTGGAAATGGGTGTATAAACAACCCTAGGACCACATCCTTCCACTAATTGCCAATGTAATAAATCAGCCATTAACCCCTTTTCTTTGTAATTGCCCATTGACATCCATGCTAAAAACCCAACCTAGTAATAATCATCCTGCAATATCTTTTAACGAGGCATCAACATCATCAATGTCACTACACATCATAAGGCTACTTGGGAAGCATATCAGTATTGGAAAGGGATTGCATTCTCACCATACCGAGATCAAGATTTGTTTCCATGCTAATGTGTTATCCTTTTGTAGCTGATATTTGTACAAGCACCTAAGACCATAACAAAAACAGGAGAATCATCAGGGGTAGTCCCTAGCTACCACATGGTGGACTTCCAACAACTTCCAACAGAGGACCATCCATTGCTGTTGCCAGTGGAGTTCCAATGATTCCAAGGTCCTATGCCCATTGAGGACCCATCTAAAGGAAAAATTGAGCGAGTCCATGCTAAATCTCATTGGTTTCAAGGTCTAGTAGGACCCCTTGCTGATGTCGAACATATCTATGAGGCAAGGATAAGTTTCAATGGTGGTATATGGGGATGATATCAAATTTTCTCCTATGAATTTGGGGCATTATAGAACACAACAAAGTTGTAAGTATTATGGGAGAAGGCCAGTTTCAAATAAAATTTTGAGGCATCACTACCAAAATGGAACTTTTATAGATGCTATTATTTGGTCATGATGCTTCAACGCTCAGACAAGAAGGAGCTTCCAAGGACCTTTGTACTTCCCTCCTTGGTGAGAGACCCTCCCTTAAAATCTAGCTCACCCATCAATTGATCATAGCAATGTTAAAGATTAGTGGCATCCATGTTCCCTTTGAGAAAGAGACTCTAGTTATAGAATCCATGAAGAAAGATGATGTGCTCAAATGGGTAGATATTTCAACAACTACACTAGAACTCCCCATGCCCTTACAGATATGCATGCAGCATTTTGCATTCCTTGCTCAGGATCGCTTCACACATATGCACAAATGGATTTGATTCGACTTGTACTTGGTTGATAATGTATCTTGGACAATTGATCTTGCTCACTAGGTGCAAGAACAAATATTCTTGGCAAATCAGAGGTAGGCCCATAAACTAGTCATTCATAGATGTTGCGTAATCACTTATATCATATACATGTGTCTGGCTTACGACATCCTTGTGGAATGCGCCCTCACTAGCACCCAACTAGAGTAATACAAGAGCACCTGCACGTCCAAGTCACACTCAAGTAAATGCATGAGGGGCTCAATTCCATGCTTACAAATTGCAACCTCACCATCTCTGCAACCATCACCACAATTGTTGCCACCACGGCCCCAAACCGTAATTTCACCCATTCGCATCCGTCTCTCATGGACACCAATGCCAGAGAGTCAGATAGTGGGGAGCACAGTACCACCTAAAAGTGCAACTTCAACAATCCTAGTGGGAAATGAACAAAGGACCACAAAACAAGCAGTCACAGAACCAACCACAATAATGGATCCTCACATGGCAAGGACTTTTTTATTTCATATGGCTGACATGGGCACTGATGATTTTAATACTACTTTTGACTTTGAGATGCATGATCTGCTCTCAGCGATTTTCAATTCTCAAAAACTCAATTTCTCTCACAAGAGTACAAATGACCTAGTTACCCTAGCTCACAAACAGATCATGAAGAAGGCCATGTGACCACAAACAAAGAAGATAACAAATGCATAGTAATTGAAGATGAAGAGGAAGACAATGACGATCATCACGCTCAAGAAACTAGACAAGGGTCTCAACAACAACATGAGGAGTAGCACCAAGAAGAACAAGGAGGAGTACTAGTCATCGAAGAGGAACCCACCTTGGATGATGTAGCTTACACAATAGCAATTCAAAGGCTCCATGCCACGATGCAAGCAGGCATGAGGTCAACTCATAGGGCAACAGAGTGATGAATTATTACAAAGAGAACTTGAAAATAGTGGCTTTGATGCATCCTTCATCAGTGCATTTAACATAGTGATAGAGGCGATTGGCACAATAGAAGCTCTTAATTTCTTGAGACAAACGCCACTCCCATAGCTCAATCCATGATGTGTTAGGCTCCTACCCTAGGTGGGTCAATGTATTGAGGTTCTTGTATCTCCCACTCCCTCTCGTAGATTCACTAGTCAAGAACAAACACCTCTTGTGCCTCCCATTAACACATCCACCTCTGTAGAACCCACTAATTCCCCTTCCCTTTTGAATTTTCCACCCCCCACACAAGGCCTTCAAGCAATTTTCAAATTGCCTCCAAAGTCCTCACATCTAATGATATGGACATATCACCACCCACTGCACCACCACTCACAATTTCCACTCCACTCACCTCCACTCATGAACCTCCCACATCACAAACACTCACTACCACAATCAATGCAGATCCACTCCACCCTTCCCCTTCCTCTTCCCCTATGCATCTCACCCTGATCAGCATACCACCATGCATCCACCTTCCACATTCGCGTCCTCAATATCAACAGTGCATTTCAACAAATGTTTATTTGCAAGCATGAAGTACACAACGAGTTCACCTCCTTAGATAAGAAGTACCAAGAATTGCAATAGATAACCAAATAGCTACAAGTGAGTCTCAATTCATTAGCATAGAAAATGCTTCCCTCAATGCCCAATACAAATCTTTTTGTGCCAAAGGTATAAACCAGTTTCTATTCGCCAGTATAAGCGCCTCGAAGTCTACTACAAGTCTAGCAGAACTCGTCTGGGCAATTCTGTTCAACTTTTGGAGATACAATCAATTTTCTGCATCAAGGTATTTTAGTCACCAGCCATGGTTGAAAGCAGTGATGTATTCCGTATGTTGGCTGTTGAGGATAAGTTGGATGGTACCAACTACCCATTGTGGGCTTATATGATGCGACATGTATTGGTTGCAAAAGGATTGTGGAACATTGTGCAGGGTGTTGAAAGACGTCTTGTTACACCTCTGACTACAGGTATTGCAAATACAGGTGCTGAAGCTGATGAAGATGGTGTCAAAGATGATACTTCGTAGATTCCTGTTCGTGCTGCTGTTTCTCTTGCACCTACTCCAGAGCAGATTCGTTGGGATGGCAGAGATGCCCAGGCACATGCATTGATAGCTTTGTCTGTCAAACGTGCCATTATTCCTCATATTCGCTCTTGCAGAACAGCTAAGGATGCTTGGGATACACTTACCACATTGTACCAAGCTAGGAATGAGGCTCGTGTTGCTTACCTCCGAAAACATTTGGAGAGTGAGCACATGAATGAAGGTGATTCTATGGATAGTTTCCTAACGAAGTTCAAAGACTTGAAGGAACAGTTGATTTCTGCTGATGAGGTTATACCAGATAGCTCACTTGTGCAGACCGTTCTGAATGGTCTTCCTGATTCATATCAGAGTTTTGCTTCTACTCTTCGGTTGAGATGAAAGGCAATCCAAATGCCTTATCATTTGAGGAGTTAGTCTATGTTCTGTTGCAGGAAGATCAGTCCAGGCAAAACAGGTCCATTATGCGAGTTGCAGATCAAGCTTTCCTGGCTAGTCAGAAGGGAAAAGGAAAATGGAGCTCTTCAACTAGTAAGCAAAAATCTACTAATTCTGCATATTCGAAGAAGGAAGATAAAGATGAGAAGAAATCAGAAAAGCAGAAATTGTTTTGTAAGTACTGTAAAGGGAATGATCATATCATAAAGAACTGTCCAAAACTGGCTTCTAAAGAGGCAAAGAAGAAAGAGGCTAGAATGGTTGTTGTAGAGGCCTCTACACCAAAACAAAGTCTCCAAATCTTGTGCAGGAAGAAGAATGGGCGTTTACTACTGTCTGCAGTTTTGACCCATCTTCTCATGAGCAGTGCATGTCTGCAGTAGACTCAGATGTTTGGTATTTTGACAGTGGGGCAACCAAACATATTACCTCGCAGCGCAGTTTCTTCTCTTCACTCGAGCTTGCCCCTACAGGGAATACTGTCACATGTGCCAACAACTCCTCTTATCCTGTTATGGGAGTTGGTAAGATCATTCTGACTACTACTGATGTTAGTTCTTTCACCTTGTCAGATGCTTTATTTGTGCCAGGGATCAAGAAGAATCTGTTATCAGTTTCTGCATTAGCCAAGATTGGCTTGGTTGTGAAATTTGTTGATGACAGATGTACAGTTAATGATCTGTCAAATGGTGATGTTATTATTGCTTCTGGCATTTTATGTCGTGGGCTGTATAAGCTCATAGACTATGAAAGATCTGTGAATGATTCGACATGTGCAGTTCATGATTCTTAGGCTATCTCAGATGCAAAGCTTTGGCATGCACGCTTTGGTCATCTGAATTTTGCTAGTTTGCTACGCCTGTAGAAATCTGATATGGTGTCTTCTTTGCCCAAGCTTGAGGCACCTGGAAAACATGTATGTGAAGGCTGTATTTTGGGAAAAATGCAGCGTTCCTTCTTTCCAAAAGATGGTTCAGTTCGGGCTACGCAGAAATTGCAGCTTGTACATAGTGATGTCTGTGGTCCTATGCAGACACCTTCTTTTGGAAACTATCTTTACTTCGTGACTTTCATTGATGATTTTTCCAGGCATGCATGGGTATATCCATTGAAGGCAAAGTTCGAAGTGTTTTTGTGCTTCAAACAGTTTTTGGTTTTGGCTGAAAATATGTCAGCATGTAAAATGGGCACCCTCCGTTCTGATCGAGGGGGGGAATATATGTCTTCTGATTTTAATGCATTCCTGGTTGAACGTGGGATAAAACACCAGTGTACAGTGCCATATACACCTCAACAGAATGGAGTTGCTGAACGGAAGATCAGGTCACTCATGGAGATGGCGAGGTGTATGGTCAAGAGTCAGGCTTTACCACATAGTTTCTGGCTTGAGGCTGTCATGTGTGTAGCATATGTACTTAACAGGTGTCCCACTAAAGCGCTACAGTCTATCACTCCATATGAGGCTTGGCATGATCGCAAGCCATCTGTTGCTCATCTGCGGGTTTTTGGTTGTTTGGCATATGCACTAGTGGCTGAACAACATTGCAGAAAATTGGATGATAAGGCAGTAAAATGTATTTTTGTTGGGTACAGTTCTGAAAGTAAAGGCTATCCTCTGTATCATCCACAGACTAAACGCATTCTAGTTAGCCGTGATGTTGTCTTTGTGGAAGATGCTATTCAGCCATTGCTTTCATGTACTAAGGAGACATCTGTTAGCTCCAAAGACATGTATAATACTTTGATGCCTCTTTTTACAGGTGGACAGTCTAGTGCTGGTCCTAATGAGGCAACTTCTCAGCCTTTGCAAGTTTCATATGATGATGCAGATCATTCCATTTCTGATGCAGATTTACATGATGCACTTGTTGATGAGAGAGCTGATATTGAGCAGGCAAGAACCATGCCAAAATGGTTGGTGCAAACTTTGCGTGACAACAAATTAGATGCACCTTTGTCATATCGTACTCGTTCAACCTCTTATAGTGCCTCCTTTGCATCAGATTGCTATGCTATGGCTGCGTCTAGTCTCTGTGATGAGAATGAGCCTGTTTCTTTTGATGAAGCATAGAATTCAGAAAATTGGATGGCTGCTATGCAATCTGAATATGATGCTATAATGAAGAATTGTACATGGTCTTTATGTGACTTGCCTCCTGGCAAGAAGTCCATTGGCACTAAGTGGGTATACAAGCTGAAGTGTAAACCTGATGGTACAGTTGACAGGTATAAGGCTAGGCTTGTTGCAAAGGGTTATGCACAGGAAAGAGGCATTGATTTTGATGAGACCTTTGCACCTACATGTCGTATGACTACTATTCGGAGCATTTGTGCACTTGCAGCCCATCATGGTTGGAATGTACATCAGTTGGACATTAAAACAGCATTTCTAAATGGTGACTTGCATGAAGTGTAAGTGTTTCAGCCCCGTGGCTATGTGCAGAAAGGGCATGAAAACCAGGTGTGCAGGTTAAAGAAGGCATTATATGGTTTAAAGCAAGCACCACGTGCTTGGTATGAGAAGATACATGCCTATCTGGTTGCACATGGTTTTGAGAATAGTCCAACTGAAAGCACCTTATATGTTAAGTGCTAATGATGTGCTTTTGATCATTGTTGTCTATGTTGACGACATGCTGCTCACTGGTCCTATTGAGAAGCATATTGTTGACTTCAAGGCTGATTTGCATGCCTCATTGAGATTTCTGATTTGGGGCATTTGCATCACTATTTGGGGATTCAGTTTATGCAAGTTGATGGTGGAATGGCTTTGTGTCAAACGAAATATATTGACACATTATTGCAGCGTTTTGGCCTTGAAGACTGTAAGCCTATTGCCACTCCTATGGAGACAGGTTTACGATTGAGTCTTCATTGATGCTGGAGATGCATTTGATGCTGTTCTCTATCAGCAGACTGTTGGATGCTTGATTTACTTATGCATTACTCGGCCAGATATTCAGTTTGCTGTCTCACAGATGAGCAGGTTTATGCATTGCCTAGGAGTCACGAATTGGAAGGCGGTTAAGCGCATCTTTCGGTACTTGAGTGGTACTCAGCTACTTGGGTTGTTTTATCCCAAGGGGGGGTCACTACCGCCAAATTTGCATGCTTTTTCTGACTCAAATTGGGTTGGTTGCTATGACACTCGTGTGTCCACCATTGGTTTTTGCTTCATGCTTGGTAGCTCATGTATATCTTGGTTGAGCAAGAAGCAGCCTACTGTGGCCACTTCTAGTTGTGAGGCTGAGTATAGGGCAGCTTTCACAGCTACTGTTGAGTGTGTGTGGCTCAGATGCCTTATGGCTGATTTGGGTGTTGGTCAGACTTCTGCCATCACCATCTTCACTGATAGTCAGAGCGCATTGGTAGTTGCAAGGAACCCTGTGCTCCATGCTCGGACTAAGCACATTGAGGTGCATTATCATTATGTCAGGGAGAGGTTCTCTGCTGGGAGATCAGCTTGGCATATGTGCCCACGCAGGAGAACATTGCATACCTTTTCACGAAGGCTCTGCCTAGGGAGAAGTTTGAAGCTTTCTGCAAAGCTTTGGGCTTACTTCCTTTTGTGGAGTGATTTTTACATAGCTTGGCACTTCCTTATACATGAGTGCCAGCTACTTGTTCACCGCATCACTCCCAGGGGGGATTTGTTGATATATTTAGGTAGTGATGTGTGTGAACACATGAGGACCGTCGGGGCACTTTTTTCCCTCTTTAGGAGGTTTTTTTCCCTCGGCTTGTATATACGTCTATTGCCCTAATGGGCTAGTTATCTTTGTACATTCTCTAGTAATACATTCAGTATTGTGTGTTTGTGCTCCAAGCTTCTTCTTCTTCCTTGTGCTGTTCGCGTGCTTCCGTAGACGTCTAACTCCAACAAATAGGACATACCCAAACTTAGAAAGATGACAAAGTAAAGAGAACCTCCTAATGACCTTGTGGGCATAGAACCACACACATCTGTATGAACAAGATATAAAGGCTGAATTGAAAAGACAATGTGCATTCTATGCACTTTCCATATTGACAATGCTCACAAAATGAGAAATCAAAGAAACATAACACATGTAAGTAGCCAGAACGAGAAAGATTTTCCATTCCACTACAAGATATATGGCCCAAACGACCATGCCAAATACAAGCCATAGGTTTTTCAGTAACAGCTAACAAGTGTTCTTTGTGTGATACAAATAAAGATAAAGTGAGCCAATGTTGCTTCCTTTTGCAATAACCATATTGCCCTTTGATATGCAAAATGACTGAGCATAGAAGAACACCTTGTAACCAAGGTCAACAAGTTGACCAACTGACATCAAACTGCATGATAATTGAGGTACATGGCATACATTATGCATAGTAAATTTTGAACCATCAATGAACTGCACAACCACATCTCCAATCCCCACAACATCACACTGGTAAGAGTCATCAAGTCTCATGGTACGAAGAGACTTTGCTGCATAATTAGAGAACCATTTTTTGTGTGGTGTCAAGTGGAAAGAAGCACAAAAATCTAGCAGCCATGTGAGGGAAAGAGAATCAGCCATAAGGGCCGTAGTTGGCACAATACTATCAAGTGTCAACACATCATCATCATGAGAAATAGCATTAATTTTGTCAATCTTCACGGTCGAAGTAGATGGTGCAGGTAACTATTTAACATGCCCATAAACATTATGTCCTTTACCTTTAGCATTCTTTAATGCATAACAATATTTCTTCATTTGTCCTTTCTTATGACAATAATGGCATTTGATATCCCTCTTCCTTGATTTACTTCTATGCTTATTCTGTTAACCATTCTTTTTCTTGTTCTTGCTCCTGCCACATTGTTGATTCTTTCCTTGATAAGAATCACGAACATTATATGCATCTCCATTATGAGTGCCAACCATAAATTTTTTACAAATCTCCTCACTCAAGAGTGCCCCACATATGTCATCATAGACCAGTTTACCACCAGGTGTAGTACTGCTAGTAGCTATGCAAAACGTATCCCATGATGATGGCAAGGTGCATAACAACAAGACTACTTTCATTTCATTATCCATATCCATTTTCTGAACCTGTAACTGGGAGAATATAGCATCAAACTCATTTAGATGAGCAACAACACTATCTATGTCCTTCATGCAAAGGTCATATAAATTTCTCATCAGATACACTTTATTTGATGCTCTCTCTTTTTCATATGTATTGCATAACCTCTTCCAAAGCTCCTCTGCACCTTCACAATCTAACATTGTAAAGTAAACATTATCTGCTAGGTGCAATCAAATGGTAGACTTGGCCATTTTGTCTAACTCATCCCAATCATCTTTATCCATGTCAACAAGCTTCTTTGAGATTCCATTTACTAGCTTCCATTGCCTCCTTTGAATCAGCACATCTTTAATGTGATTCTTCCATAGAGCAAAGTTTGTGCCATCAAATTTTCAGATAACAAAATGGTCTTTGCCCTCCAAGTTATAGCTCCTCCTCGGAACACTGGCACTAGATTCCATGATTGTAGACAATTGAATAGAATGATAATGGAGTTAGAAGAGTCCAAACACCTCTAAGTCTCAAAGAAGCATGAGCAAGTGTCAAATTCTAGGAGAGAATTCAACAATCTTCCCAGAAAAATGAATTAATGAACACTAATCACCAACAAGAAGGATTATGTGAGAATAAATGTTCTCACACCAATAAGTGTAGCGAGGACTAAATCGACCACTATATAGTTGACAAAACTAAAAAATTTGGAAAAATTTTGCCAAAGTATCCTCTGCAGAATGAGCATATGACTAGTGTCAAAATCTCATAAAACTACATGAAAGTACTCCAAAATGGCTCCAAAAATCACCCCAAAAATGCTTTGAAAATAGGTTTTGAAAGTAAAGAATGAAGCTTTGAGGGACCAAAACATGTTCAAGGTGATGTTAACTTTAGTCTTTTCCCTTCTTCAAACACCACAAGAGTGTAGCCTGGTGGCAAGAGATTGCCATGATTAAGCGATCTTCGGGGGGGATAGTACTGGGATGGGGTACTGAGAACCTCTGTGTTCCTTGATCGTTGAGGTCCTCCCTCATGCGCAACCAACAATGACTTTGGTGACTCAGATGACAAGGTATGGCGATGCACCACAGTGCTCTCTCCTTCTCGAGAGCTCCACGATGATATTCTCGGAGTAAAAAACTGAGCTCTAAGCGTCGTACATGGTACTCTGCACAGAGGGTGCAGAATACACAAAAAAACACAGTACACATGGAGCACGAACACATACTTCTTAAGTGTAATAAATGCGGTGAAACTTACAATCTATGGATGAACAGACCACTATATGTTTTATTAAAGAACATATACGAAGAAGTGTTCGATGGCCATTTGGCCTTTCATATGGACACTAACGGATCAACTTGAAAATCTTTTCTTGAAGGATTTTCTTCCTAAGAATGAGGAAGAGAGGAATTGGGATGAGTGGAATAGGATCACACAGAGGTTTAAACCATTATGAGTCTACATATCCCACTATAAAGAGATCATTTTGAAGCTTGAAGGACTTGATGATTTTCAAAAGATTAGGGGCCTTGTAAGAGGATTAGACAAGAAAGAGAATTAAGGAGGAATCTTCAAACTTTTGAGGAGGCGATCAAATATGCATAGAGATATGAGGACCATAACCATCCTCAATATACTCTTATAGAGAGGGATCAACCCCTCAAACCCATTAATACTAAAAAATTCAAGAAAAAATATATGGAGAAAAACAGATTTTTCATAAAGAAACAAAGACCACAAGGGCCCAAGTTGCCTATTGAACAATATGAAAGAGCCAAGAGAGAAATCATGTGCTTTAGGTTCTTGTCTCCTAATCATGCATGATGGAACTATCCATTTTGGAAGGGGAAGAGAAGGAAGGAGAACTAGAAACTAGTATGAGCCCTGACAAGGGCAAGAAGGTGGTCCACCTTGTGAAGACACTTCCAATACATGAAGACTCTAGCTGCAAGGATATGGAAGTGATGCATGAGGATATAGAGCATACATGTTGTTTGAATCAATCATTGTGGTCAGCATAGTTTGGACCACATGACTTGGTTAAACTTCATGGTAGTGTTTATGGGACCAGGGTGAGAGTCATGATGGATGACTCCACCACACATATTTTCATAAACTATGATCTGTTCAAGAAATAGAAGATTCCCCAACAACATAGTGCACATAAATGCACTGTATCTATGATGCAGGGTGAGGATAAGAGGATATGGGATACTATGGTATCCAATTTGAAAGTCAAATGTAGGGATACACAAATCATGTGAACTTCCAAATAATGAATATGGAGAGGATAGACCTTGTCTTAGATAGAGAGTGGCTTTGGCAGTAAGGATACACACTTAAACAAGTAAATTTTGTGTTTAGGGAGAGAGAGATGTACTGAGTGCGCCTCTCATCTCATCTTTAGAGTTAGATAGTTTGTTTCATTCTCAACATGTACAAACAAATCTTTATATTGTATAGTCATGATTTTGAACATTGTATAGGCACCTTATCTTATGTATATTTTCATGATAGTAATGTAGTAAGGACAAGACTTTCCACTATTCATTTTTGAAATAGTATGTAGCTAAATGTTTTAAGAATTTAAATTTTGAGTTCAAAGATGTTTTTCCCACTAGCTTACCTAGAGGGCTACCACCAAAGAGAGGGGACATTGACAATGTCATTGAGGTAGTTACTAACAATAACCCTGTTTGTAAGACAACTTATAATCTTAGTGTATCTCAACATCAAAGGTAGAGAAGCAACTTCAAGACTATCTAAATAAAGGCTTCATTAGACCTAGTAACTCACCTTGGGCATCACCAATTCTCCTAGTCAAAAAGAAATATGGCCTTATGAGATTTTGTATAGATTATAGGGCATTAAATAAGGCAATGATAAAACACAAGTTTCCAATGCCTATATTGGAAGACCTATTTGATCATTTACATCAAGCTAGGTACTTTACCAAGCTTGATCTTAGGTAAGGATATCATCAATTAGAATTTGGGTAGATGATGTCCCTAAAACTGCTTTTAGGACTAGATATGGGCACTATGAGTTTTTGGTGATGCCTTTGGGTCTCACCAATGCTCCCTCCACTTTCATGAAGCTCATGAATAGTGTTCTATAGCCATATCTAGGGTCATTTGTAGTAGACTTCTTTGATGATATTGTGATCTATAGTAGATCAGAACAGGAACACGTGGAACACTTGAGGAAGGTATTCCAAGTGTTACAGGAAATTTCACTCTTGCTAGGGAATCCATGTGAATTTTTAAAGATAGAGGTTGGATACCTTGGGCATATTGTCTTCCAAGATGGAATTTAGATGGATCTTGATAAAGTATGGGATAATGTGGAATGATCACATCCCAAGAACCTAGATGAGCTTTAGATCTTCCTAGGTTTATCAAGTTTCTATCAAGGATTCATTAAGAGTTATGCCAAACTAGTTGTCTCGATGATGGAACAAGTTAAAGGGAAAGGGAAAACCTTTCCTTGGGGAGATGAACATAAGAAAAGTATCGAAAAGTTTAAGTTAGAAATTGTTACAACTCCACTTTTACATATAGCGGATCCCAATAAACCCTTTGTGCTTGAGATTCACATGAGTGATTTTGTTATAGGAGTTCCAAGATGGTCAACTAGTGGCTTCTACAAGCAAAAAAACTAGAACCCACTCAAAAGAATTACTCCATCTATGAGAAGGAGTTGTACACAATTGTCCATGCTTTGAAGAAGTGCCATTATCTATATGGTGCCAAAGTTACAATAGTGTCTGATAAAGAGAGCATTAAGTGGCTCTCTAATCAAATAAACATTGTAAGGCCTTCTAGGCAAATACCCTTCAAGAGTTTGACTATGATTATGATTTTGTTAAGAGGTAGTTTTACTAGCCTGAAATTCATAAGGATGTCCTATAGTATGTGCTTAAATGCAATAAATTCCAGAGATTGAGGATTGGGGGACTACTCCACCCATTTGATATTCCCAATGGGATGTGGGAGAGTATCTCCATGGAATTTATAATGGGATTACCTAAGACATAGAGAGGGCATGAATCAGTCTGGGTAATTCTGGATAAGTCAACAAAAATGTCTAGGTTTATTCCAAAATGTAGTATAGTGGAGACACTTGAGTTGGCTAGGTTATTTATTTGTTGAGAACCTATATCAGTTATATGATATTCCTTTAGAAATGGTTTCAAATCCAGATATAAATTTTACTAGACACTTTTAGAGAGAAATAAGGTTGGATAGTAAACTTAGCATGAGCAGGACTAAGCATCCAGAGATGGGGGCAAACAGAGATGACTAACCAAATCCTAGAAGATATGCCTCAAGCATATGTAAATGAATGTCAAACTAATTGGGAAGAGTACTTACCTATAGTAGAGTTTGCATATAATAGTGTCAAGCATTCTTCCATTGGGGGAGATGAACAATATGATTAGGCTTGCTAAGGACAACATTAAGAGAGCTCAAAACATGGCTAGAGCCTATGCTGACCCTCAAAGGAGAGAAATCAAATTTGACGTAGGAGATCTTAGAGTTCCCTCTATTTATGAAGCCATGAAGAAGGTACCTTTTCCAAAACTATCTCCTAGGTATTGTGGACCATTACCAATACTAAAGAGAATAGGAAAGATGGCTTACCAGCTCCAATTTCAAGAGATCACCCAGATCCATCTAGTATTTCATGTTAGCTAGCTTAAGAAGAAGTTGGGTAAATCTGACAACCTCATTCTAGATAGTAAGGTAGTAATTTTTATTTTTGTTCAATCCATTCCACAAGATCCTGAGAGCATAATATGCACTCGAAAAAAACAGATAAGACGTCACCTATATAAAGAGTGCCTTGTAAAGTGGAAAGATAGTCCAGAAGATGGTGCTACATGGGAGTGGGTTATTACCCCTCAAAGATGGTTTCTATCATATAATCCTAGCAGCGGATGGTCGAACCATACCTTAAGAGAGAGTATTAGGAAATAATCATCATCCATGGTTTTTGGGGCTAGTGGTTATCCCATCATACCCCTAGCTAAGAGGTTCTGAGTTCAATTCCCAACATTGGTATCAAAGCCAAGTTGAGGAACTTGGGCAAGATGGAGGTAAGGTGTCTCATTCGTGGGCACTTGGAAAAAGTGCTTTTCCTTGGTGAATGTGAAAATGGTCTTAGATGAAGGCGCATGGGCATTTGACCACCCACAAAGGGTCGGATAGGCCCAAATTTTTTCCAAGCACTAGAATTTGAGGTTGATGGAAGCACTCATTCATGGAAAGTGGGTCCAAGAGAGTCATAAGGGTCCACAAGTGAGCATTGAGGGCAATGCTCAGTCTAAGGGGAAATGAATGCCATATAATCCTAGCAGGGGATGGTTGAACCATACCTTAAGAGAGAGGATTAGGAAGTAATCCTCATCCATCATACTCCTAGCTAGGAGGTTCTAAGTTCAATTCTCAATAGTTTCCCTATTTTATGTTGCATTCCCAAGGGTCTTGTTAAAGGGAAGGATATCGAGATATGACCATGTGCATTGGATACATGCGGTTCAGTCGGACTACCCATTATAGTATATCTCTCTTTTTTAAGACCTTCCAACACCATTTTCGAGGGCAAAAATGGAATTAAGGGGAAGGGTTTACAAGTTTTGATTCCCGATTGGGGAGTTCAATCTATTGTATATAGATCCGTTTACACCTTGCCTAATCTTAAGCTATGATACCCATAGTTATTCATAGAAAAGAGTCTTCATACCTAGAAAAAAAATTCCTGACCCAAAAAGATGTTATTACACATTCATAACCATGAATCATTGTTGAAAATTTAGTTCCACTAAGTATTTATGACACGAAATAACTAACAACGATTACAACTTTACAAACAAGAAAAAATAAACAATCAGAAAAATAATAGAAAGATTGAATGCAAAATAAAGACCAAAGTAATATTAAAAAAAAGACGAAATCAAAGGACTATGCTTCCATTCCGAGAGAGTTCAACAGGGAATTAGGGATTACTCAAAGTATAATTAAAAGATTTCATAGCTATGTTTCACTAGTGCCTAACTTCTCTATTGGTATGTATTCTACAACAACCTTATTCCAAAAGTTCCACCTCTCTTCGTGGCTCTCTTCTCTTTTGTGTCCCTCTCTCTTCTCCCCTCCTATGTAAGCAATTGTCTATTTTTAGTACTACTTATTTCATATGAAATTCTTAGATAAAACTCATCAATTCTATACTATAGGATTGGTAACTTCAATATATCATAATACATGTGCCGTTTTTTGTATGTTTCAACTACCAATCAAGAGGTGTTTTTAGTACTAGATAAGTTTTTTTATGATTTTGTAAGTACAATTCAATTCTATTAAGCAACTAGAAAATAGTTCCCGAATCCAAGTTGGCTTTTAAAAAGGTAATAACAAAAAGTATAATCGAGATACTTTATCAAAAGGAAAATATTTTATAGGCCTGGAGTAGTGCGCCAACACTAGCATGCTCCATTAGATCCAACCACGTAGTTAAAATTCTATTCTTCATCCATGGGGTCATCTAAGATCGTTTTAGGTAATTGGCCTTTTACCTCTATCAAATATTCATCACACATGGTTTTAACCTTCCTTTGTACAATCCTTAATAGTATTTGCACAATGCTTGGATCAAGGAGTGTGACCTGTTGGGATGAAGATGTCAATTGGGTCACATCACACAGTATTGCTTTTGCTTCAACTTTTGTGAGCTTCTCTTGTAGTGCAATAATTTGTAGGTTGTATCTTGTTACTGTGCTCATTTGCACATTCATATCCTTTATTTTTTTCCATTATCCCAAGAATCTCAGTCAATGTCTATATATGCTCTTTCAAATTTTGTTCTTCTATTGTAACATCATGTAATCTTCTCTTCTTTTGTTTAAAATTGCTCTACATGTTGATAATTTGCATTTCCAATGGTATAATGACTCCTTATGCTTGTTCCAATTGGTCTTCTATTGTATTCATTTGTATCCTTAACTCATGATTTTCATTTTGCATTTCATTGAATCATTGATCCATACTTTGCTTCCTTTTTCTTCACTTTTGTCTTGAGGGTGTGGAGAATTGGATGTAGGTTCTGCAACTCATCTATGAGTTCTTCATTTTGTTGCTGAGCTACTTGAGCTTGTTGTTGATATTGGACCAAGTCATCGATTTCTTGCTCCACTTTAAATACCATGACTTTTAAATGTTGATTCCCTAACCTAAGTCCTTTGAGCCAATTTTGATGTTTAAACTCTCTTTCTATAGAGGATATTCTCATAAAATACAAAAAAGTGGAAATTTTTTGCTAAGTGATCCATGTGAAAAATAGGTGAAAAAACAATAGGGAAAGCACCATTGTTGGGTACTAGAGTTGGAGGTGATGAATATAATACAAAAACCTAATCAAAAGCGCATTATTGTTGGGTTTGAGAGGATTGAGCATAGTGGAATTGTTTCTATTGTTGCAATGCTCCTGCTAGCTTTGTTGTTGTTGTTGCTCTTGCTAACATTGTTGTTGCTGGTCCCGTTGGCATTGTTGTTGTTGCTCTTATTGTTGTTTTTTGTATGTGTCATCCTTGATCATCACATGATGAGCTTGACATCTCAATACTCCCCCCCCTCAAGCTCGACATCATGTCCTATAATCCCAACACCTTTTGAAACTTATCCATCTTCTTTGCTCCAACTGATTTAGTGAAAACATTAGCAACCCTACTTATCTATCCTCACATAGACAAGATCAATATCACCTACCAATACCTTTTCCTTGATGAAGTGATCACGTACCATGATCTGCTTTGTTCTAGCATGAAAAATAGGATTTCATGCCAATTGTGTGTTGTTAGGACTATCACAATAAGTGGTAATAGGCTTTTGCAATCCTAAACATAAATTGACAAGTAACATCTCTAGCCATGAGACCTCACATGCAACCATTGCATCACTTCTATACTAAGCCTTTGAACTTGACAAAGAAATAGTGGGTTGCTAAATATTGCTCCATATAATAACAACATTGCCAAGTAAAAATAGAAGACCACTAGTAGATCTTCTATTTGAAACAATGTCAAGACAATTTGCATTGATGTATCCATGAACTTCTAATTCTACAATAGCTTCAAAAAACAATGCATAAATAGCACACACTTAATTTAGATTGCATCTCAAAGCATCTAAATGTGGTTTCTTCGCAACCTGAATAAATTGTCTCTCAAGTCCCACACTCTAACTTATATCATGCCTTAAAATTGTGAGATGGATTAAACTTACCACAATCCTCTTGTACATAGTAGAATTTTCCAATGCTTCAATTGAGGTAGCATCCAACTTCAAGTTCTAATCCAATGGCATAGAGATTGTCTTACAATCACCCATACCACATTTTGTAGCATACTCAAGGCATATCACATTCAGAAAACAATTGCCTATTTCTGTATGCATAAATTTAATGCCTAAGAAGTGGCACAATACACCATATCTTTCACGTTGAATACTTGCATAAGCAATTTCTTTACCTCTTTTATGCTTTCTTCATTATCAACACCTATAATCAACTCATCAACACAAATGGCCACAATTGTGATGCTATCATCAACCTTCCTTGCATATAATGAGTGATTTACATCACACATGAAAAAATTGATTGAAGTTAAATAATCAACAATCCTTGCATGCCAAGCATGATGGGCTCGGTTAATCCCATGCAATTGATAGAAGTTCTCATGGGAAGCCAAAATGTGGGAATAATTATTTAAGTAGGATTTGAGCCATGAAGAGTGCATTGGTATGCTTAAGTGCCTAAAATTCTGACCATTTCATACCATAGTCAATGCAGCTCAATATATATATGTACTTGGTGGTAATTACAATCAAGGAAATTGGACCAATAAATTCTAAACCCCATTTTTCAAAAGGTTTCAATGGCAAAATAGTTTGCCATGGGAACAAATATCAAGGTAAAGATTCCCCATTCTTTGAAAAATATCACATGTTGCAACTTGATGTTGAGTATACTTCTCCATCGTCGACCACCATAACTTGGACTCTAAGATTTTCTTAATGGTCATATCGACCACAAAAGTTGTAGGATGTTGGTGCACTTATTGAACCACCATTACTACATGGGGTTGCAGACATGTGGAATAGCCTCTTGTAATGTCCTTATAATATATTTTCCCAAGATACATTCTAAATTGATGTCTACATATTGATTTTTTTTTTTTTGCCTTACTCATGTTAGAAGGCATCAATCCATTTTCTACTAATGCAAACAATAATTTATACCAAGTATAGGATTGAGTGATTCTATATTAGAAGGAACAAGGTCTCTTGGATAATTAGTGATTTCAAGTTCTATAGCAAACAAGTCTACATTCAACAAATTATATTTGATGCCTACTAGAGTTTCTCTAGAATCCAATCGTGAAAGATAATCAGTTATTTTGGAAAGTGAATTTGTGAACCAAAATATAATTCCAAAATTTTTAATTGACTAAATTAATCTCAGACATTCTCATTTGGTTACTGAGTAGTTTTTTCCCTATAAAATGAGAAAACTCACATATGGATGAGACTGAGGTTTCCAAGAACACATAATGATGTCTCAAGCTTCTAACCAAGTACAAAAGGAAGAGAAAGCCTCCTTTTATAGATTTGGAGAGAGGCCCCATCTAAATAAATCAAATGTGTTATAAATCTACTGAAAGGCGAATGAGTACAAGAATGAACCTAAATGCAAAGTATTTCAAGTATAATTAGAGTAAACAAAATGGAGATGCACACATAGAAATGAACTAGAAATAGAGAATTGAGATGATAAGTTCTTCAACAAGTATGTCTTGGAAACCTTCATGACAAATATTGATTGTAATGAATTGCTAGTGCTGTGCCTACTAAGTTGACTTCTTGGGCATATGTAACCTTTTGTGCATATGTCCATATACTAATAATGGAACAATATACTCTACCAAAGTGTGGAAACTTCAAACTTAAAAAGATATGCATCAAGAAGATCATCTACAACCCCTATAGATGGTTCTCTATGAGTCAATCTAGACAGATGGTTAGTTCTAATGTGCATATTTACCTTCTTGACCACTACCTCAAAGTTGGATTCCATCAACGCCACAAAACCATTAGACTAATCCTCCCACATTGCATGCATTATTGAATAATTATAGTAGTGTTTGATGATCTATAAAAAAATTGAAATTTGTATCCCAAGAAGTAATGATTTTCTTTTTGACTACATAGATTATCCTTAATCATTCTCTTTTATCCATGGTTTAGACTCATTCATCATTATTTAGTTGGCTATCATAATCAACTGGATGATAAAATTTTCCTTCTTTTGAGGGTTGTGCCAATATGCATCCAATGGCCTAATTGAAAGTATCAACATGTGTATGGAATGTTTTCATCCAATTCTGGACTTTGAAGATGGGAGTTGAGGTCAAACTTTCTCTTAAGTTCCTCAAAAGCCTTTTTGCAATCATTTATCCATTGTAATGGGTTTAATAAGGAATTTACATGCTTAACTACTATTTCATACACATGTGTGATTCATGAAAATAACCACAATCACCCATAAGAGGCCTATACTTTGATAGAACTTAAATAATTTTGATATTTTCTTTACTAGTGGAAATTCTATTTCTATAGACTATATGACCCAACATCTTTCCTTGTTTGGCCATAAATGTAAATTCTTTTTGGTTTAAACATAGATGACACTTGTTCCACTTATTAAAGATATTTGTAAGCTTAGGAAAGTGGACTTCTCTTTGAGAATAATGAGCATAGAAGTTATCCACAAAAACTATGATAATTATATGTGATAATTCTCTCAACACATGGTACATTATCCTTTGGAAAGTGATGGGGCCAATTGTGAGAATAAATTGTGTGTTATAAAAAACATTTATTCCTAACTTGGTAGTGATATCGATTCATGTTGATCCTCTATTATTACAACGAGTTGTTTGCAGAATTCAAAATCATTTAGCAAGCTATAGAATTCCTCCTTGAATACCTTTCCTAAAAGATGATTTATTAATGGTATATGATATCTATCCCTTATATCAAGGCATTCATTTTTCCCAATCGATATTATATACTCTTAATTTTCCATTTTTATTGGGCACAACCACAACAGGTGATGCCCATTTACATATTCTAGATTAGATGAAGATGAAGCCTGGACCAAAAGCAAAAAAATATCTTTATTGGGTACTCTTTTCAACAAAAGGGATACAAATGCTACAAACCAATCACATAGCATGTGAAGGTAAGTAGAGATGTGATGTTTGATGAAATGGCAAGCCTTATGTGAATGCAAAAGAAGGAATTAATGTTAACTAAAATGACTATGAAAATATTGAAAACTCAAGTGTAGAATCTCAAGTTCTAAGTGGACCAGATCCATCACATAGGAATAGTTCCAACTCAAACTCCTAAAATGGAAGATTGCATGGAAATTTTAGTCGATCAATTTCATCAATTACATTCAAGAAAGGTAAAGAAACGAAATTTTCTATTAATAAAACCTCTATAAGTTTTGAATATATTGATGGAGAATCAAGTGGTTCATAAAAGATGCTTGATGAGGAACTTGATTGTCCTTGGTGAAGACTCTAGGAGAAGAAGGGCACATGTAGATGATACAACAAGAAGAAGTGATCCATAACCAAGAAGATATGTGAGGATGCAAAATTTAGTGTAGTGGCTAACATATGGTAGATACATGTTTTGTCATTGTGTTTACATGATTAAGGTAATACAAGATGTTGAACCCTCTTGTTTTGAATATGCAATTAGAAATGTAAATTGGGACAAAGTTATGGAAGAAGAGATGGTTGCATTTTATGAAATGAAACATGAAAGTTGGTTCCATTGCCATAAGGAAGGAAACCCATTGGCTACAAGTGAGTCCAAGGAAAAAAACATAAAAAGAACTTCACTGTTCCTTAGTTATGGATTCAAGAACTTTTTCACCACTTAGGGATGACATGCACATGGTTGATCACCCTTCAAATGCCATATAGACCATGAGTGATAGAATCTCACAGCTAGTGAGAATGCTTCATGACATCTTGGAGCATGTATGTAGCTCCAAGAAAGAAGAAGCAGTGCCAAGAAGCAATCTACCAGGAATGGACTTAGATGCTCTAGGTGAGCATCAAACTCCAAAAGTTTCTAGCGAGAGTGTTCTAGTAAGAGAAGCTTGATGGAAGCTTAAGGATCTTAAGCCACCAAGATATCACAGCTCTACTAGCGCATGAACTATTGATGCTATTGAGCAATGGCTTGACAAGTGGGATTAGTGCTTCTGATTATGCCATATCATGGATGAAAGGCATAAGATTCAACATGCGACCTACAACCTCATGGACATTGCCTATAGGTGGTGGCGTAAAATCGAACATGACAAGAAAGAGCCCACTACATGGGAGCAATTTAAAGTCCCATTTTATAATAATTTGTACCACCTTAGGAGAGGTCTAGAGCATTAGGCACTTGGTTTTTCATTCATTAGAAAAACCAAATTGTTCAAGATTATGCAGGTAAGTATAGGGAGGTACTTCTTAAAGTACTTGACTCTATCCCAAACTTTCTATAAGTTCACAAGTCATCTAAGGACTTAGAGAAACTATCCAACCTCTAGTTAGATAGCAAAGGTTTCACTCTTTGGCATGGTCCATAGAGATGGCTCTAGTCTATGAGGATGGTCATAGAGGCATAGGCTGCCAAGGCCAAATATCCTCATGGACTAAGATGAGTTGGCCATTTTCCACTTCCACTCCTATCTTGACTAGTGCACAACCTCAAAAAGAGGCTAAGTAGGTGCACATGATCAAGAGAGTTTTATGATCAAAGAGAAAGGTGTTTGCTCTAATGCAAAGGGCTTATAACAAGTCCATCCTTACCCCTCAACAAAAAGAGAAGGCAATGAAAGAAGGATTATGCTATGGATGCTTAGGACAACACCACTTTAAGGACTATCCTAAGAAGAAAAAGATAGCAATGTCCATAGTCACAAATCCCACCTGGGTAGGGAGTGATCTAGATGAGGATTTTGGTGATTCCCCATCTCAGATATCATCTCCTATAATGGCCTTGATGGTCACGAAGAAGGTTCCTTCTATACAAGACGTTGTGCTTTTGCTAATGGCATAGAAAGGATACCAGTTCCCCAATAAAAAAACTCATTGTTATGGGAGGATTCATGGAAGGAAAACCTATCAAGGTGCTCTTTGACATTGGGAGCATATGTCATTAGTTCTCTAGTCAGCAGGTTACACTTAGACACTGTGCAGTCAAATTGCCTACACAATGGAGTTAGCCAATGGGAAGCATATTAAGACATGGAACCGAAAAGTAGTAGGTCTACCCATCCACATCCAGCCTTATGAGGATAGATTGGACTTTGAGATAACATGACTGGCCTATTTTGATGTAGTCCTAAGTAAAAAGTGGCATGCTAGGAAATGACCAATCATAGATTTTGCTTCACATGTTTATTAGTTCAAGCATGAGAGGAGGCGATTACTGATCCATGGAGAGCTAGATCTCCAAGAGACACGATTGGTGACCACAATCAAATTGCTTAAGATCAATTGTAAGTATATTTATTTTCTTTATTTTGTGCATTCATCTTGTGTAGTGATGGATTTTTGCAGTCAAGGAAACTCTAGTTGGAATGCTCAAGTACTTTTAGATAAAATAAGAGAAAACTTCCAAGAGTTGTTTTTAAAAGAACTACCTTGGGATTTGCCTCCTTGCAAGAACATTGAGCATATAATTGAATTGGTAGCAAGAGCAATTCTGACCACTCAACCACCATTTTGAATGAGCTTGAAAGAGTAGAATGAAGTCCACAAGGTCATGGATGAGTATATGGAGATAAGGCTGATCAGACCCAACTATTCACCCTTTGCAGCACCAGTTCTTCTAATGAAGAAGAAAAATGGATCTTATAGGATTACCATCAAGCATAGATATCCCATGCCCAGATAGATGATCTTCTTGATGCTCTAGGTGGGGCAGTTGTATATAGTAAGATGGACTTAAAAAGTGGCTGCCACCATATTAGAGTAAAGGAAAAAGATGGATATAAAACAAATTTTAGGACATGTTCTAGGCATTATGAGTATTTTGTTATGCCATTTGGTTTGACTAATGCACTTGCTACTTTCATGATGTTAATGAATGATATTTTATGACCCTTCATTGGAAAGTTCATTGTGGATTTTGTTGATGACTTGTTGGTGTATAATAGGTATATAGATGAGCATGAAAGTCATTTACAATTAGTATTAAATAAGTTAAATGAAAATCAGTTGTTTGTAAATCTAGATAAGACTCAATTGTTTCTTCCAGAGATAGAGTATTTAGGGCATATGGTATCGGCCGATGGGGTTCAGATGGATCCCAAGAAGGTCTCAGTTATTCTAGCTTGGCCTACTCCTCAGATGAGGGGCAATTATGGTCATTTCTAGGACTTTTCTAGCTTCTATCGGAAGTTCATTTCCTCTTATTTGTCAATAGCAGTGCCTATGATGAACTTGCTTCAAGGCAAAGTACCATTTGCATGGAAGCAAGAGCAACAAGAAAGTTTTTGATACTCTGAAGCAAGCTATTTCAGAGGCTCCATTACTGAAAGTGGTAGATTTACAGAAACCATTTGAGTTGGAGATAGATCCTAGCAGCATAGCCATAGGGGTAATCTTGAGCAAAGATGACATGCCAATAGATTTTGAAAGCAAAAAGTTGAGTAGTGCACAATGTGATTGGCCAGTGCATGAACAAAAATTGTATGCAGTGGTACATGCTCTTAAATTCTAGAAACACTATCTTTATGGTGAAAAATTTAAGTTATACAAAAATCACCATACACTCAAGTACTTTTGTAGTCAGCCAAATCTCTGAGGCAGACAAACTCATTGGGCTGAGCTCATGCAGGAGGTTCACATGGAAATCCTATATAAAAGAGGCAAAGAGAATATTGTAGCTAATGCATAATCACACATAGTGTATCAAATGAGCTTTACATTTATAGAAAGCTCATTGCTTCAAGAAATAAAGGAAGCATAGATGGAAGATCCATATTTATTACGGATCATTAGAGCCATCAGTGATGACTCTATTATAGGAGACAAGGCAGTTCTAGCTGTTTCTTCCCCTAGTAAAGCAAACAAGTCAAGTCCATATTCCAATTTCTCAATGGATAATGGAATAGTTAAATGAAAAGGAAATCTTTGCATACTAGATTCTTGAGATTTGTCAAGAAAAATCATGCATGATAACCATGATGTTCCTTGTGCAGAGCATCTTGGTATTGAAAAGACCATTCAGCTTGTTAGAAAAACATTTTTCTGGCTTGGATTAGCAAGAGATGTCCACACATATTCAACAATGCTTTTTGTGTCAGGTCAAAAAGGTAGAAAGGGTTAAGACACTAGGTCCTTTACATAACTAGGACAATGTATCCATGGAATTCATAGTGGGGTTACCACAGACCCAAAGGAAGCAAGATACTATCCTAATAGTGGTAGATAAATTGAGCAAGATGGCTCATTTCATACCCATGCAAGAGACAATATGATCTCCATAGGTAGCAAAGCTATTTATCTAGCATCATTAGATTGCATGGGTTATCGACATCCATAGTTTTAGATAGGGATGTTGGATTCATAGGGCACTTCTGGAAGTTTGTATTTGACAAAATGAAATTGTCATTGAAAACGAGTAGTGGTGACCATCCACAGATAGATGGTCAGACCGAGAGGCTCAATCAAATTCTAGAGGAAATGTTGAGAGCATATGTGTATGAGAGGAAAATATATTGGGATAATTACTTGCCATTAGTAGAGTTTGAATAATAGACCTCATAAGACATGAATGTCTCCTTTTGAGATAATTTACGGCATGAATACCACTACTCCTAGTACCATAAGAATGCCAAAGAAATGTCCTAATGCTTGGGAGTTCCTCGCAAACCTACAAGCAAATTTAGAAATAGCTAAAACCAAGATGTGGCAAGCAGCAAATAGGGCAAAATATTATGCTGACAGGAAGAGATCTCCTAGAGTCTTTGATGAAGGAGATAGATTATTTCTTCAAGTGCTAGCTAGATATACTTCATTATCCATAGGGAAGTTTACTAAGCTTTCACCAAGGATTTGTGGACCTTGGAGGATAGTTAAGAAGTGTAGTGATGTTGGTACCAATTAGAGCCTCTTCTAGATTGCAAAGTCCATCTAGTGTTTCATGTTAGTAAACTTAGAAAGTATATTTCCAGGGAGGATAATCTGATAGAGGGTATTGTTTCTTTGCAAGAAAGTGATATCACATATCATTTTCTAGATAGGATACTAGATCAGAGATAGAAACGGTTGAGAAACTGTATCATCCAAGAATATCTAGTAGCTTGGAGAGGATTACCGCTTATAGATTCTACTTGGGAATCAAAAGCTCTATTTAGCAAGTATTTTCCTTCATTGATCATTGAGGAGAATGATTTTTAGAAGCGGAAGAGTGTTAGACATTGGTCGATAGAGACTATTGCACATGTGTGTGGGACAAGGGCTAGTCATAGACAAGATCCCTAGCTCGGGGGATATCCTAAGGTATTCAATGGTAATGGGAATGTGTTGCATGATGGCCACAAGTGGGCACTAGACCATTCTAGAGCATTATTATTTTAAATACAAGGGGATATAATGGATGGGAGGAGAGTGGCACACACATCATTCATGAGTCTTAGAATTTCAAGTCCGCAAGAGAGATCTTAGGAGAGTTCTAATAAAGTACAATAAAGTATTCAAGGCAATTTCAAGACCTATAACGCACCTATAAATTGATCAATGATATCCCTAACTATCACACCTTCATGGACATCATCATGGTAGGAAACCATTATGTGTTGCATAATCCAGGCAATTAAGTGTGAAAGTATTTGAGAATCTAAGTCTACCAACATGACAAGCCAAAGTGAAGTGAAAGTTCCTTGCTAGGAACTTGCTAGGGAATTGTTGGAGTTTGAGGTCTACGGAAGCATGCAAACAACACAAGGAAGAAGAAGAAGCTTGGAGCACAACACACGATACTAAATATATTACCAAGAGAATGTACAAAGATAAGTGACCCATTAGGGTTAAAGGCATATATACAAGCTGGGGAAAAAAAATCTCCTAAAGAGGGGAAAAAGTGCCCCAACGGTCATAGTGTATTTGCACACATCATTACCTAAATATATAAACAACTAGGAGTGATGGGGTGAACAAGGAGCTGACACTCATGTATAAGGAAGTGTCAAGCTATGTGGAATCAATCCACAAATGGAAGTAAGCCCAAAGCTTTGCAAAAAGCTTCAAACTTCTTCCTAGGCAGAGCCTTTGTGAATAAGTCTGCAATGTTCTCCTATGTGGGCACATATGCCAAATTGATCTCTCCAATAGAGAACCTCTCCCTGACATAATGATAGTGCACCTTAATGTGATCAATGCGGACATGGAACACAGTGCTCTAACTATCAATGAAGATGGTGGTGGTAGAAGACTGACCAACACCCAAATCAACCATAAGACATCTGAGCCACACACACTTAGCATTGGTGGTGAAAGTTTCCCTATACTCAGCCTCACAACTAGAAGTGTCCACAATAGGTTGCTTCTTGTTCAACCAAGATATGCATGACCTACCAAGCATGAAGAAAAAACCACTCGTGGACACATGAGTGTCAAAGAAACCAACCCAGCTAGAGTCAAAAAAAGCACGTAAATCTGGCGGTAATGATCCCCCCTTGGGATAAAACAATCCAAGTAGTCGGGTACCACTCAAGTAGTGAAAGATGCACTTAAGCGCCTGCCAATGCTTGAAACTTGGGCAATTCATGATCCTGCTCATATGTGAGATAGCAAATTGAATATTTGGCCGAGTAATGCATAAGTAAATCAAGCATCCAATAGCCTACTGGTAGAGAACAACATCAAATGCATCTCCAACATACGAATGACTCAATTGTAAACCTATGTTTATAGGAATGCAATAAGTTTGTAGTCTTCAAGGCCAAAACATTGCAATAATGCATCAATATATTTTGTTTGACACAAATCTAATCCACCATCAACTTGCATAAAGTGAATGCCCAAATAATGATGAAAACTCCCCAAATCTGACATCTCAAATGAGGCATGTAAATCACCAACCTTAAAATCAACAATATGCTACTCATTCGGACTAGTGAGCAACATGTCATCAACATAGAAAACAATGATTAGAAGCACATCATTTGCACACTTAACATAGTGCTCTCAATTGGACTATTCTCAAAACCATCTGCAGTCAAGTAGGCATGTATCTTTTCATACCAAGCACATGGTGCTTGTTTCAAACCATGTAATGCCTTTTTCAACTTGCACACTTTGTTTTCATGCCCTTTTTGTACAAAACCATGCGGCTGAAAAACATACACGTTCTTCATGCAAGTCACCATTCAGAAATGTAGTTTTAATGTCCAAACGATATACATTCCAACCATGATGAGCTGCAAGTGCGTGGATGCTACGAACAGTGGTCATTCAACATGTAGGAGCAAAGGTCTCATCAAAATCAATGCCTCTTTCTTGAGCATAACCTTTTTGCAACAAGCCTAGCCTAATACTTGTCAACTGTTCCATCAGGCTTATGCCTTATCTTGTATACCCACTTAGTGCCAATGGCCTTCTTGCCAGAAGGCAAGTCACATAAAGACCAGGTACCATTTTTCATAATATCATCATATTATGATTGCATAGCAACCATCCAAGTTTTTGAATTTGTGCTTCATCAAATAAAACAGGCTCATTCTCATCACAAAGGCTAGAGGCAACCATAGAACAACAATTTGATGCAAAAGAAGCAATATGAGATCCTGAATGAGTACGATATGATAGATGTGCATCTAATTTGCTATCTCACCAAGTATTCACTAGCCATTTTGGCATAGTTTTTGCCTCGTCAATATCAGCTCTCTCTTCATTAAGTGCATCATGTAAATCTACATAAGAAATGGAATGATCTAGATCATCACACGAAACTTGTAAAGGCTGAAAAGTTGCCTCATTTGGACTAACACTAGATTGTCCACATGTAAAAAGAGGAAGCAAAGTGACATACATATCTTTGGAGCTAACTGATGTCTCCTTAGTACATGAAAGTAATGGTTGAACTACATCATCCACAAAAACCACATCATGGCTAACCAAAATGCATTTATTCTATGGATGATATAGATGATAGCCTTTGCTTTCAGAACTGTACCCAACAAAAATATATTTCACTACTTTATCATCCAATTTCTTGTGTTGTTGTTCAGGCACTAATGCATATGCCAAATAGCCAAAGACACAAAGGTGAGCAACAGATGTCTTATGACCATGCCAAGCCTTATATGGATTGATAGACTACAATGCTTTAGTGGGACACCTGTTAGGTACATATGTTGCATACATAACAACCTCAAGCCAAAATCTATGTGGTAAAGCCTAACTCTTGACCATACACCTCGCCATCTCCATGAGTGATATGTTTTGCCTTTCAGCAAATCCATTCTATCGAGGTGTATACGACACTATGAAGTGATATTTTATCCCATGTTCAGCTAGAAATGCATCAAAATCAGAAGACATATACCCCCCCCTATTAGAACAGGGGGTGCCCATTTTACATGCTGACAAATTTTTAGCCAAAACAAGAAACTCTTTGAAGCACATAAAAAATTCAGACTTTTCTTTCAATGGATACACCCATGCATGCCTGGGAAAATCATCAATGAAAGTCACAAAGTAAAGGTAGTTCTCAAAAGAAGGTGTTTGCATAGGAGCACAGACATCACTATGAACAAGCTGCAATTTTTGAGTAGCTCAAACTGAACCATCTTTTCGAAAGGAGGAACGATGCATTTTGCCCAAAATACAGCCTTGACAAACATGTTTACTAGGTGCCTCAAGTTTGGGCAGAGAGGACACCATTTTAGATTTCTACAGGCATAACAAGCTCGCAAAATCCAGATGACCAAAGCATGTATGCCAAAGCTTTGCATTTGACATAGCCTGAGAATCTTGAAGTGCACATGTTGAGTCATTCATAGATTTTGCAAATTCTATGAGCCTATACAACCCATGACATAAAGTGCTAGGAACAATAATGACATCGCCATTTGACAGATCAGGAACTGTACATTTGTAATAATAAATTTCACAACCAAGCCGATCTTGGCTAATGCTAAAACTGATGATAGAGTTTTATTGATCCCTGGCACAAATAAAGCATTTGACAATGTAAAAGAACTGCCATTAGCAGTAGTCAAAATGATCTTACCAACTCCCATGATAGGATAAGAGGACTTGTTGGCACATATGATAGTATTCGCTATAGGGGCATGCTCAAGTGAAGTGAAGACACTGCATTGCGAGGTAATATGTTTGGTTGCCCCAATATCAAAGTACCAAATATCTGAGTCTACTACAGACATACACTGTTCATGAGAAGATGGGTCATAAATGCAAACAATAGTAAACACCCATTCTTCATTGTGTTGCAGACTCTGATTTGGGTGTAGAGGCTTCTGCAAAAACCATTCCAACCTCTTTTGCATCCAATTTTGGACAACTCTTTATGACATGATCATTTCTTTTGCAATATTTTCAAAAGAATTTGTGCTTTTTTGTTTTCTTCTCATCTCTGTCATCTTTCTTTGATTGTTCATAATTAGTAGATTTCTGCTTACTAGTAGATAAGCTCCATTTACCTTTGCCCTTCTGACTAGGTAGGAAAGCTTGATCTGCAACACAAATAATGAACTTGTTCTGCCTAGACTGATCTTCTTGCAATAGAACAGAGACTAACTCCTCAAATGTTAAGGCATTTGGATTGTCTTTCATCATCAATCAAAGAGTAGAAGCAAAAATCTAATACGAATATGGAAGACCATTCAGAACAATCTCCAAAAGTGAACTTTGAGGCAATATTTCATCAGCAAAAATCAATCATTCCTTCAAATCTTTGATCTTTGTCAAAAACCTATCCATGGAATCTCCTTCATTCATGTGCTCACTCTCCAACTGTTTTTGGAGGTAAGCAACGCAAGCTTCATTCCTTGCCTAGTATAAAGTGGTTAGTGTATCCCAAGCATCCTTTGCTATTTTGCAGGAGTGAATGTGGGGAGTAATGGCACGTTTGACAGAAAAAGCTATCAATGCATGTGGTTGAGCATCTCTGCCATCCCAACAAAGTTTCTCTACAGTAGGTGTAGTAGGAACTGTAGCACGAATAGGAACCTGAAGAATATCATCATCTGCATCAACTTGAGTAATTGTAGTTGCAGGTGTAATAGGACATTGTTCAACACCCTGCACAATATTCCAAAGTCCTTTTGTGACCAATACATGACGCATCATATAAGCCCATAATGGGTAATTGGTGCCATCCAACGTATCCTCAATAGCCAACATATGGAATACATCACTGCTTTAGTCATGGCCACTGACCAAAATACCATGATGTAGAAAAATGTTGTATCTCAAAAAGTTGAATAGAACTATCCTATCAATTTATGCTAAACCTATAGTAGACTTCGAGGTGCTTATATTTGTGAACCAAAACTTGTATATATCTTTGGCACAAAAAGGAAAAATTTATTGCACAAGCACTACAACAGCGCATTCAAAGGCCGAAACAAGCTCATATCGTACCAACTATTTAGGCATAGTTCAAGCATGTTCTGTGTAAGCCCTCTCATCAACAAGTTCATCATGTAAATCTGCATAAAAAATGGAATGATTTGCATCATCATTTGGAACCTGTAAAGGCTGAGAAATCGCCTCATTTGGACCAACACTTGATTCTTCACCTGTAAAAAGAGGTAGCAAAGTGTCAAACACATCTTTTGAGCTAACTCATATCTTAATACATGAAAGTAATGGCTGAATTGCATCTTCCATTAAAACAACATCATGGCTAAACAAAATGTGTTTAATTTGTGGATCATATAGATGATAGCCATCTCCATGAGACCTATTCTTTCTTTTAGCAATTCCATTATGTTGAGGTGTATATGGCACTATACAATGATGTTTTATCCCAAGTTCAACCAGAAATGCATTAAAATGAGAAGACATGTATTCCCCCCTTGGATCATAGTGCAGGATGCCGAATTTACATGTTGATAGCTTTTCAAGCATAACAAGAAACTGTTTGAATCAATAAAAACTTCGGGATTTGCTTTCAATGAATACACCCATGCATGCCTAGAATAATCATTGATAAAAGTCACGATGTAAAGGTAGTTCCCAAAAGAAGGTGTCTGCATAGGACCATAGACATCACTATGAACAAGCTATAATTTATGAGCAGCTCAAAATGAACCATCTTTAGGGAAGGAAGAATGCTGCATTTTGCCCACAATACAGCCTTCAGGGACATGTTTACAAGGTGCCTCAACTTTGGCTATAGAGGAAACCATTTCAAATTTCTATAGACATAGAAAACTAGCAAAATTTAGATCACCAAAGCATGCATGCCAAATCTTTGCATCTGAGATAGCATGAGAATCTTCTACTACACATGTTGAATCATTCATAGATTTTGAATTTTATGTCGTGAGATTATATAGCCCATGACCTAAAATGTTAGAAGCAATAATAACATGAACATTTGATAGATCATGTTGTTCATCTATCATTAACAAATTTGACAATCAAACTGATCTTGAATAATGCTAAAACTAACAACATATTTTTCATGATCCTTGGCATAAAAAAAGCATATGACAATGTGAAAGAACTAAAAAGTAGTACTCACAATGATCTTACCAACTCCCATTACAGGATAAGAGGAGTTGTTAGTGCATGTGATAGTATTCCCTATACGTGCAAGCTCAAGTGAACTGAAGAAACTACACTAGGGGGTTATATGTTTGATTGCCCCACTATCAAAGTACCAAACATCTGATTCTACTATAAACATACACTACTCATGAGAAGATGGGTCATAGCTACATACAATAGTAAATGCCCATTCTTTAGTCTGAACAAGATTAGCAGACCCTGTTTTAGGTGTAGATGCCTCTGCAACAACCATTCTAGCCTCTTTCTTCTCTGCCTCTTTTCTATCCAATTTTGGACAACTCTTTATGACATGATCATTTCCCTTATAATATTTGCAAAATTGTTTTTGTTTTTCTATTTTCTTCTCATCTTTGTCTTCCTTCTACACCTATGAAACATTAGCATATTTTTGCTTACTAGTAAAGTGAAACAATTGATGGCTAGATCCTTGAGAAAACTACAAAAGTGGATTCTTATAGTGTGAGTACTCAAGGGTTTGGAGTTTACAAAATATGGAAGGGTAATGCCCTTGAACTAATACAATGAATGTGGCCTTAATAAAAACTTTGGATTTTTTCTTCTAAAGGACCTTGTTTAATCATAAAATGAATTTCTCGAGAGAGAGAAAAAAATCAAATGAATGTTGTCATTGACGTGCACTCATACGTGAGGATAACATGGGATTTAGCTATTTGACCAGCCACCTTCTAAAATTTGCTATCTATAAAGTGGTGAAATCAATGCATTCAGTTGACATCAATTATGATATCATCCAACAAAAGGAACATTCTCAATGTAGGCACAATCAGAGCCTCAGAGGCACCAAAATACCTCTCTCTCATGTATGCAAAATACTACTCCATGTGGTTGCAAGTAGACCACTAAAATCTCTCTCTCTCTCTCATGTATGCAAAATACTACTCCATGTGGTTGCAAGTAGACCACTAAAATCTCCCACTTAAGGGTCAATGTGACCATAAGTGGTAAACACATACAAAGAATGATGTAGGACTATACAATAATGTACAGGAAGAGTCCGGATCTCTACCCATACTAGATTAGCCTACACCAACCGCCTCGAACAAGGTGTATCCATGCACCTCAAACTGCTCTAGACTCATATCGGCAAGAGTCGAGCTCATATCTGACTGATGCAAGAACTGATGAAGTTCCTGCAAAGCTCCCACTCACTCTATGTCTGTGTCAATCATCGAACGAATAACAACTCCAAGTACAAATGCTCCAATAACAATTGCAATGTCTGGTCTCAAGCATAACACCTCGTACATCAGACTCCCGAATGCTGATGAAACCTGTGCTATCATGGCTAACGTAAGCATGTCAGCTGTGCCTGTATCCAAGGCATCTAAAGCACCATCATCAAGACCAGCATGTCCTGACATATCTGTGTCAATATCTGGCATGAGCGAATCCAAGAATGACTGCATAACTGCTGACTCCTCAGCATCTAAATCAGCCATGCTCACAACCAAGGATGTATCTAGCTATGCATCCCGAGAGCTAATATGCTCTACCATACACTGTGTACCATGAGAGCAATCCTGCTCTACCACACCAAGTGTATCATCATGCTCCACATGAGCTAACTGCACAACATCAACACCAAGATCAAACTTATGATCACACTCTAACTGAGTATCATCATAATGCTCTACATGAGCATCCACATCATGCTCTAAAGCATCCAACCGATCATCCGAAGTGTGCTCCACATGAGCATCCATATGATCAATAAAATCATGCTCTACATAAGCATCATGAGCATCCAAAGTATGCTCTACATGTGCATCCATCTGAGCATCTGAATCGTGCCATACATGTGCATCATGAATGTCAATAGACATACGTATAGGTAGAAAAAATGAGACATGACGAGTCTCATATTGCATATAAGGCTGAACTCCCACTGAGATGAGACTGTCTCTCACATGAAGTACCTACAGTGGATACCTGTGCCCACCCCTGGCACCTCTGACAAGCATAAGCTGTCCCAACTGCAACTGAAAATGATGCTCACCAAGGAATGCATAACATCTGCTCTCCTGTAACTGGCTAACTGAAATCAAGCTCATAGGGAATGAAGGCGCATAGCGTACATGTCTAAGAATAAGTGATGCTCCACTAGGTAGCATAAGGCATACATCTCCTGCACCCTCAATGTCATATGCCATACCATCAGGCATGTGCACACACCCACGACTCACTTGAGAATCGACAAAACCACTCACGATGTGGAGTAACATGAAAAGTTTCTAATGCATCAAGCAACCAAGCCATATGCGTGCTATCCAATGAACAAGAGGAATCCTGAGATGAACCATAGGAGAAAGTGATATCACCATCACTAGCATAATCAATAGCCATACACTCTCCTAAAATCACTACCTGACCTGCATCACATGCATATCTCTGACATCATCGTCGCATCTGCCTAAAGCAACACCATCGAATATGGCCCTCATGACCACAGTGCCAACATCGAATTCGTCGATGTGATCTATGTCTCACATGAGTCAATGGTCTCGCATACATATCATGTAGTCTCCGTCATAATGCACTACTCGTCTCCTCATACATAACAGACTCATATATAGAATCCACAAGCTGTAATCGGATAGTGGAGCTAGCCAATGCATCCATATCCATCCATACATGGTCGGGCATGTCACGAGGCCTCTGTGCATCTCCATGCGCATTCATATGTAACCGTGCACGAACCAATGTATGCCACATATGAGCTTTCCATCTCCGAAAGTCAGTGCCATCAAATCAAGAAGACACCATGGTGGCAATCCAAGACTAGCAATGTAACAAGAGACTAGAACAATACTCTATCCTCAATAGGATCACACGTGCATATCCATATGCATAACTCACATCACAAATATCTCGATGGAGAAGGAACCATGTGAACCACCTATCACATAACCATGCATCTAGCGTGCACATAAAACCATGAGCATAAGCGTGCTCACCAAGTCTCCAAAGTGACCAAATAGATGTGAAAGAATCTTGGGAAAAATTCGACAGAGTATCCCCTACAAAATAAGCAATCAAACAAGATAACCAATAACAAAAGAACAATGAGTAATCTATCACCACCTGTCACTGATCTAATAAAAAAGATAATGGCAACTACATGTGCCAAAAAACTAATGGCAATACACGCCAATACAATGATGATGCACCTCCCACTCAAGAATGAATCCTACAAGATGGTCCAACCTATCACAAATAACCTGTGACCAAGTCCAAATGAATGGAGATAAATGATCCAACGCTATCGCACAAGCTTCAAGATCCACTAGAGTTCCTTTCTAGCATAAAAGCTGATGAAATTTCGGCAGCATCTCCTCTGTAAAATGGACTCTAGAACCAAAATAACCATGTGGGAATCACCATCCACAACATCAAATCAATGAACATTTTCTAATAGAATAGCAAATCAAGGTGACAAACAAGTGTGCAATAGAGGCTCCAATCTGGATCATGTACCTACAAAGAAAACAAAAATACAAGTACTAACCAAGATCCACAATCAACTCTCACAGAATGATGTGCAACCGGTAAGTAAATTTGTAACCAAGTGGCATAAGGAAGATATAGACCACAATGCTACTATACATCCATGATCGAACTCATGATGACATAAATCTCAAAAAGAGTATACCACAATGTCATCTTACATGCCAAACACGTGACAAGATCATGCTCTGCTCTCATATGGAGGAGCTACCACAATGATCATACATGTACAATGCCTTCAATCTCTAAGAATAAGAGCTTGCACACCAAAAATTCTCTCTCTCGAAGTTCCAAAGCAAATTCAACCTCCAAGTGCAATTAGGGTTCTTATAGCAAAAATGTGTTGCTCTGTGTTTTGTGGTTTCAGAGATGATAGCCTCTGAATCTGAACTTTTGATCTCATAAAACTTCAAGATCTAACTCTTGGCTATGTAACGAGATAAAGAACACCTCAATCACCTCATTCGGAGGTGCGTAGCTCAAGATATGCACAAAACAAGCACCTGCAACACTACTATCAATTTCACTTTCACCTGCAACACTACTGCTCTGTGTTTTGCAGTTTCAATGACCTTGCATTGAGAATCTGAATCTGAGTTCTTCTACAAAGTTGTAGCTATCTTTCCAAGCTACACACAGAAAGTTGAATCATCACATTCCAAGCTGTAGAACTCAAGTTATGATCCAAAAACTGACCTATTGTCTTACTAAATATAGATTCGCCTTCTACAATAGTCTGCGTTTTTCGAATTTTCGACACTCTAAAACTCCGAACCAGGTTCTGCTCTAGCACTAAACATTATATCTAATTGTGTAAGAAATTTACTTGCCATTTCAAAAACTTTCACTTCAAAATTTCAACATGAGAAAGTCCAAGTTGCAAAGGACTTTCATAAATATACAGATGATATGCTTGGAATTCCAAAGGAAAGCATTATGAAAGCTTGAAAAAAAGCTAGAGCTAATGGTGATCCTCTTAGGAGAGAGATCAACTTTGAGGTAAGAGAGCAATTATATCTTGGATTACCATCTAGATATGAAACTATGGAGGTTGGAGTTGTTCAAAGTTGCCTTCTAAATATTAGGATCCTTTCACAATAATTAGAGAATAGGAAATTTGGCTTACATACTAAAGAGTAGCTAGATCCAATCAATCTTTCTTAGGAGCTAGGTGAATTGGAAACCTAATACCTAAACATGAGATTATAGATCCTATTTTTTTTTAATCTATTCCAAATAAGCTAGAGTTGATATTATGCACTCGAAAGAAATGTACTAAATGTCACTTATATAAGGATTGGTTGAAAAAGTAGAAAGATAGTTCAAAGGATAATGCTACATAGTCAAAGGTAAGAAGCTACATAGAAGAGAGTAAGTACTATTCAAATATGGTTTCCCAACATTGGTTTCCCTTCCCAAGTGGTCTCTTAAGGGGAAGGACAAGGGAAAACATCGCACGAATGTGTCTATGTACATGATTATCATGGGTTTTAGAGGAAAAAGATGGATTTAACATGAGAAATTTCTTTTGTGCCAACTTTTGATCCAGTCTATGCTTGCAAGTACAAGCATATTGAATTCTGCTACAAATGTAACAAGGTTCAAGCATATTGAAATCTATAAAAAAATGTAACACAACTCATGGGATCCTTCATCTATTTTCTCAAGAAGAAAACTATCTTCAAAATCAAGGTGTAGTCACCATCCATGGCTCAGAGTATATATGTACTCCATGCATTGGTTATTGAGGATAAGTTTGGTGGTTCTAACCATCCATTATGGGCACACATGGTGTGCCATGTATCTTTTGCAAAGTAATTGTGTGGGGATTAAAATTTTTCTTTTAGCTACAAATACTCCAATTGAAACTTATGTAGATGGTTGCATGTCTTAATTATAGTGCAGTTCCTATTTCCAATCCTTTTACCACTATTGTTTTGAGGTTTATTTGAGTTGAAAACATCATCCTTGGTTATAGTATTGGCAATATGTTTACAATATTGGATGGTTTTTTATCTGCTAGGGATCAAGAAGAGTTTGTTATCACTATCAACACTAGGCAACATTGGCATGGTCGCCAAGCTTGATGTTAACAAATGTAAAATTCATGATCTCTCTTATGATGACACAGATGTTATATAAAGATTGATCTTTATGGGCATAATAACTCTAAATTATCCATATATTGTGAGCGTAAACTTTAAAATGTTGGGCACACACATTTTGGGACACTATAATGCTATGCTTACAAAAATTAGTTATGGTGTCCTTTATCTAAACTTCTAGCACCTTCTGAACATGCATTTTAGGGATAATGTGGGATTCTTTGTTTCTCAAAGATAGTGAGAGTTAAGGATACATTGCAACTTGTTCATAGGGATGTATATGGTCCTATGTAGACACCATCTTTTGGTAATTACATGTACTTTGTGATCTTTATGGATGAATTCTCAAAGCATGCATGGGTATATCCACTTCAATCATTTATAAGCCTTAAATAACTCCTAATTACTACTAAAATATCTCGACATACAAAAAGGCCACCCACCATTCTAATTGAGGGGATACTACATGTCTTCTTAATTTAATTTATTTATAACTAAGCATGAGAGAGAAAACCGATCTAAAGTATCATATTAAAAACAAAAAAATGGTGTTTGTGGGAGAAAAAACATGTTATTCATGAAATCAACAAAACAAGCAAGCATTAGTGCATAGTTTTTGGCTTGATGTTGTAGCGTGTGTTGCATACCTACTTTAAAAATGCACCACTAACACATTGCAAGTTGTCATTTCTTGTGAGGTTTTTCTTGGCTAAATTTTGTATGTAACTCATTTGTATATCTTTATTAATTGGTATATGCATTATTGCCTAAGTGTAGAAAGTTGAATGATAAGTTATAAAATGCATTCATGTTAGGTATAATTTTGATAGAGAAGGCTACATTTTATATCATCTGCACACTAAACAAACTTTGGATCGTGCGAATGAAGTTTTGCAAAGAATGCAATTCGACCACTACTTTCATGTACCAAGTATATGTTAGTCAAATCAAATGTTTGCTACCTCTTTTCACTAGTGGGAAGTCAAATGCAACTCCTAGTGAGGATACTTATCAATCCCTTTAAGTTTCAAAATGAGAATATAAATCAATCCATTTCAAATGGTTATTGATATGATGCGCTAATTAATGAGAAAGTGAATGTTGATAAGGCAAAAACCATGCATAAATGGTTGGTTGCAAACTTTGAGAGAGAATTAAGTTAGATACACATTTACCTTATTGTACTCATTATTATACTCATTTCACCTTGCATATTGTCTCTTCCACATCAAATTATTATACAACGGTTTTTCTCTTTGTGATAAAAATGGTCATGTTTCCTTTAATGAAGCAAAAAGATTGAAAAATATAATTGTTGCTATGCAATCTAGTTTTGATGTTATTAGGAAAAATGTCCCTTGATAAGAAATCCATCAACATTGAGTGGATCTATATGATGATGGTACTATACATTGCTATGAGGCTAGGTTGGTAGCACAAGGATATGCTCAAGCAAAAGATAGTGCTTTTAGCAAGACCCTTGCCTCTAGTTATCATACGATGATCATTTGTAATATTTATGCATTTGCAAATGGCTGGAATGTACATCATTTGAACATTGAAGCTACATTATTTAATGGGATTTGCATGAAAAAAATGTATGTTTCGTCAACCCACGCCTTCATGTAAAAAGAGCACGATATTTAAGTGTGAAAATTGAAGAAGACATTGTATGGATTGAAGCAAGTACTAAATGCTTGGTATGAATACATACCTAGATGTTAACACATGGATTTCATAATAATTCAACCAAAAACTTGTATGTAAAATGTATATATAGTACGGTTCTAGTCATTGTTGTTTAGATTGTTGACACTTTGCAATGAGACACATTATTGAGTTCAATGCTTGATTTCATGCCTCTTTAGAAATATCATAATTGAATCTTTTGCTTGTTATTTGAACGTCCAATTTATGCAAGTTCGTGAAGACATCCTTTTGTGTCAAACAAAATATATTGACACCATATTATGAGATCCAACTTCAATGGTCATAAACCCATTGCAGCTCCCATGGAGACACTTATAATTTTGCCATTCTTTATCACCAAGGTATTGGATGTTTGATTAATATGACCTCCAAATGTACATGCATACATGCATACTCTAATTGGGTTGGATTTTATGAAACTCATGTTACTCAAATGGTTTTTTCATTGCTACTAGAGTATGTGCAGCTAAAATGCCTTATGGCCATTCAAGTGTCTCAATGTTTTGCCACCATCTTCACTAGCAACTTGAACTATCTCATCCTGCCACTAAGGGGATGAATCAGCTAATTATCCTTTACCAGCTAATTACTCTATGTAATTGCAAACCCTACATTGCTTTTCCATATTAATGAATCAATGGTGTGCCGCAAAAACTTCCCCAATATTGAACATAATGGTTTGATTGTTCACCTTAGACATTCCAATGAAGTTCAAGTCCCAACATTCTGAAGTATGTTTGGGTACACCTGTTGGGTCAAAACCAAAATAAACAAACACACCAAACTTTAACCCTGCAGCATACTTGCAAATGTTGCTCACCTATAATACACTACCTCATTGTTCATCCATAATGTACAGCAACTCGTCAGCTCACAACAGGTGAAGGATGGTCTCACCCTACACTCCAGCCTTCCTCCACAACAATCATGAGGTCATAACTAACATGTCAATCATGGGATCAACTCCTTACATTCCTTAATATCATGCACATTCACATAACACTAGTTTCATCCGTAGCTTTTCAGAATTAAGGTTCCATTTTTCCCTTTTCTTTGTATAGATTTCTCCCAGTAATCTAATTAGAGCACCATCTGCCCGCACAGGCTCCCTGTATGAGGAAGCTCAGTTTGTTTTGGGATATGCAATAAAAAGAGGATGCAAAAATGAAATGTAATGTGTTTCATGAACATTTATATACATTAGAAATTGAAGATTTTGATGCCTCTTTTAAAGACCAGGGGTTTATAGCTAAACTGTAGATCTTTTTAAGGCCCACAATGTATTCATGATACTCCCCTCAAAGGGAAAAATATGGTGGTGCTGAACTCGCGGACAGGGATCCGAGTAATAACCGAGCATGAATTTAAAATGTGCATGAAAATGAAATGTAATGAGGCTTCCATTAACATTTTTGTACGTAAGGAAAATGTGGGACCTCTTTTAAAGACACAGTATTACTTGTTAAACTAAATAACTTTTCAAGGCCCACAAAATCTTCTCATATACTCGGCCGAAATTTTACATAGCATCCCTTTGTGTGGGTGGGTGCCTGTGTGCATGCGTGCATATGCATGCACGCGGTGGAAGAAGGGGAAAGGAAGGGGGGATGGGGTGGGTGAGGTGGTGGGGGATGTGGGGTTATTTTGTAAAAAGAGTGTTATTGCTTTAAAAGGGGTTGCTGTACAACATGCTCCATTCAGAACCCCTGACCCTTGTTAAAAACATACTATGACAACGATGAACGAGAGATAGGGAGCCAGGGTAACAAAAGAGGGAGGGGGGGGGGGGTCCTTGTTAAACGATGTGAATGTACAACAGGTCTAATCAGAACCCCTGACCCAAGTTAGAAACATACTATGACAACAATGAACGAGCACAGAACAGTAATCTTGTAACAAATGTACAAATTTTGCTTTTAAATCCCAGGAAATGGAATATACTAGAATAAAAAATGAAGGATAATAAGTGACGACTGTAAATCATAACCATTGTGTGTGATTCTGCAAAGCGAAATGTCATTGAACAAAATGGAAGACAATAATGCTTGTTTCAAGTGACAGCGGTAAGGCTGTCTCAAAATGGAAGACAATACAAGCTTATTGAGAGCTCACAAGATATCAAAATGATTATCAACCATTCCTTCGCATTCGACTTTCTGTTAAATGATGTGAATGTACAACAGGTCTAATTCAGAACCCCTGACCCGATTTAGAAACATACTATGACAACAATGAACGAGCACAGAACAGTAATCTCATAACAAATGTACAATTTTTGCTTTTAAATCCCAGGATATGGAATATACTAGAATAAAAAATGAAGGATAATAAGTGACAACTGTAAATCATAACCATTCTGTGTGATTCTGCAAAGCGAAATGCCATTGAACAAAATGGAAGACAATAATGCTTGTTTCAAGTGACAGCGGTAAGGCTCTGTCTCAAAATCTTATACAAGCTTACTGAGAGCTCACAAGATATCAAAATGATTATCAACCATTCCTTCGCATTCGACTTTCTATTGTGCAATACTCCAAGAAAGAACTCCACGCTTTTCTGCATCTCAAATTTTTCAAAATCAGTAATTGTAACCGCAGGTGGGACCGAGTACTGCTAATACTTTGTAGTGATTAATACAAAGCATTAATATGTATTGATTAATACGGAGTATCAATACCAAGCATTTACTTATCTGGATTAATACAGGTGAAAGAAAAATTTACCCAGAAAGAAAGCTGCAAATTGTACACAAAGCCGCAAAGACATGAAAAGCAAGCACTTTTCACTTTTACCATAAATTATATATAAAATGCACAGATGTATAGACGATATATGAATCTAATCGCATTTGTCATTTTGTCATTTTTGAAAAAACCTCAGGTAGACTAACATAAGGAGAGGAAATAATACAGCAGGATAAACCATGTGGAAGTTTCTACCTTACAATGAAAAATGCATTTTTCAGAAAGTTTTAATATCCTCACCTGAATAGTCTTCAGTTTGAAATTCATGTTTTCAAAGCGATCAATCATCTCGAATTCCTCCTGAAGATATTCCCAAATTGATGCATATCTAGAATCCTTCCAAGCAGATTCCGATCTGCAAGTCAAATCAAACGTCACTCATCCAAGAAGTTTATACCTAATATCCCTCCCTCTCCCTCCCCCCCTCCTCCTCCTCCCCCCTCCCCCCTCCCACCCTTTTCCCCCTACCCCCCCCCCCCCCCCCCCCCCCCCCCTCTTTCCCTTTCCCTTTCCCTTTCCCCTCCCCTCCCCCTCCCTCCCTCCTCTCCCTCCCTCCCCCCCTCCCGCCCTCTTTCATTTCTTCCTACAATTGTTAGCCTTGAAGCATTTACTCCTGCCACATTTCTATTGTATCGTGTCTATTTACTATCCTACTGTAATTTCCTATATTTGGTATTAGAGCAAGATATCTATAGATACAATTACGGGGGATCAAAGTAATGATCTTGGAGTTCACTGCAGATAATAAGTTTGAAAGACTTTCAATTATCCGCTTTGTGATGTGTGGACTTTTTACTGCTAAAGATTTGTGGAGTATTGTAAGTACTCCTTATCCTCGTGCTGTTAGTGGAGCTATTCCTATCAGACGACGAAGAAACAGTGCTTCTAGCTCCTCGGAAACAATAGAAGTTTAAGCATCTACTCCAACAAGAGCAGCAAAGATGAGATGCACGGGATGCCGCACACCCACAAACTTGCTCTCAAACCTCTTTCATTAAAGAGGTCAGTCATTCCAGCTATTTGAGCCTGCATGCATTCAATCAAACCTGGAGAAATTTGAAGACTCTTTCAGAACAGACATTGTGCAACAATATCTTTCTTGCAAAAGGAGCTCACAGAATTGCACATCATTGAAGGACAATCATTTAAGAGCACCTCACCAATCCGCAACATCTTCAAATTCAGCTCGTGAATGTTGGTCAACACAGTCAGGATGAAGAGACAGTAAATATTACACTTAATACTCTTTCTGATACTTCCTTGTCAATTATTACATCTCTTACTTTATCTATGAGCGATGTCACTTTTAAAGAATTGCATAGTCTTCTTTTGCAAGAGGAAGCGACAACAAAAAAAAATGGCACTTAAGAATGATTCAGAAACAGCTTTAGCTCCCAAAGCTTAAGGGAAGAAAAAGATGAAGTGCGCTTCAAAATCAAA
>CM035432.1:148689222-148699222 GCA_020310875.1 Ceratopteris richardii
TTTTTTGATATTGCATTCAATGATGCTCGATCAAAAGATACATCTTTTATGCTAACACATGCAAAAGTTTCTTCATTTGAAAAGATTTAGCTTTTAATACCTCTTCAACATTGTTACATGATGCTCTTTTCTTTTCATTGAAACTCATCTTTCTACATTCTGCAATATGATGACCTCGTCTCTTGCAATAATAGCATATACCCTTCTTAGGTGTAGACGTGTATGAAGTAGATTTCTCCTTAGGAGTGAATGAAGTAGTTGAAGTAGAGGTTGAAAAAGATATAGTAGAAGACTTAGAAGAAGACAATCTACTTTCCTTCTTGTGTTGTCCAGTCTTCTTCTCTTTCTCGGTAGTCTCTTTCTTCTTCTTGCCTTTGGATGATGATACCATAGCTTCATCATTCTGTTCTAGATGTTTCTGTTGATTTTTATCTTGAATTAATAAGAATTGCAACTCTTCGTATGATATTTCTCTCTCTCGTATAGTGACAGAAAGAGAAGTAACAAAAGAGCTATATATAGATGGAAGTGAATTGATGAGTGTATGTACCATCTCTTCATTGCTTACTCCAATATTTAAAAGTTTATCACAACTGTCCTTAAGGTTCAAAATATGAGATTATACTAACTCATCGGCTTTCATGCATGTGTTGGCTAATTGCCTCCTTAAGTGAGGCTTCCTAGCAAGATTTCTGCTTTGACAAAGATTCTTCAACTCCAACCAAGCCTCATGTGATGTTCTATATAACCTGATTTGAAAAATAATACGATGCTTCACACACGCAACAACAAGTGAGAGCTTGAGCATCTCTAGAATCCCATCTTGACTTCTCTTCTGTAGGAAGTAACTTGATAGTATCTCTGACTATGAATAACACCAGGACTTCCTCCTCTTCTTCCTCTTCAACCATCTTTGAGCAAAAATTGGAGCAGCTTCTTCTTGGAAGAAGATGCAATATCCTATGTAGCTTTTTGTTGGCTTTAGATGCTTGTCATTGATAATATTCCATAAATCTTTAGATACTAACATATTCATTATTATGAAATTCCACATAGGATAGTTAGACATTTCATCAACCTTGTCTTCCAATCTATCTCTATAATCACTCATCTTGGGAACAAGTTATCTATGTGCACAAAGCTCTAATACCAAATGTTGGAAGTGAGGTGGGCCCAATATAACCAAAGGATCTTCCAAGACTTAGAATCCTTAAGCACACATATGCACCTTGAACCAAATAATAGAGATGAATGACTATGAAATAGACAAGAGACAAGAGAGAGTTAAAGGGCAACTAAATGCTACTCAAAAATTAATGTTTACTTGATGAATGAATAACAATACAATGTGTGTAGAATATACAGAATCTGGAAATAGGCCGAATCTTGAAGGTTCTTTGTAGAGTATGAGAGAAGAGTGCCTAAGGCAAGTATATATGGTAAAATCTGCAACCTTAATAGATATTAGGGCTTCTCCTATGAAATAAGAGGCAAGACTTCTCTTGTCTTCTGATAGGTAATAGAAACCTGATAGTGAAGCAAGAATTGAAGAAAACCTGAAAATATGCAGCCAATTACAAAGCTGGCACACATTCCAATGTGTATGTGTAGGAGAAGAAGGGAGCCAACAAATCACCAAGAATAATCAATAAAAATCACCTCCAAACAGCTACAAGCAGCTCCAAAAACTAGAGCACACTTGAGGATGCTCAGGTGCGTGTGAAATGTGCTAGAAGTGACCACAGAGAGCCTTTTTATAGGATTTGAAGCCCTCCACGAATTTCTTTACTAAAAAGAAACTTTTTGCACCCATGTATCTGCTTTTGGAAAGTTTTTGTACGAAATTGATCAAAAAAATGTATGAAAAACGAAAATCTCTTGGAAAATGATATGATATAACTAAGATATAGTGCTTTCTTTGATCTAGAGAATGAGAGCTAACAGGTAATGTATTTTCACTTCCAAAAAGCTCAAAACTCAGAATTAGAGTTAGGGTTTTGATACCCTAAATGATCTCAGCTGGTCAGGCACTACACATTATTAGATAGCCTCTTGATGAGAACTATAAGACTATGTAATAACATTTTGATAATATTGACCATTCGGACCATTTCTGAAAGTTAGGGTTTGTTGGACCTTAGGGTTTGGTCCCTTCAATATGAAATTGTCCTTCCAACATGAGTTGGTTTGTATGTCTCATACACACTTTCTTTTGTAATTTTGGGAGACATCTCAATTTCTCACTCATACTTGTGAGTGTATGCTCTCCTGGTCCCTTTGTGTGTGAGTGTGTGTGTGTGTGTGTGTGTGTGTGTGTGTGTGCGCGCACGCGCGCGCGTGGTGTAACTCTGCTTCCCTTGTCCACTTCCTTCACTCTAGTTGCCTATGACCTTTGTCACAATGAAGTCCCTCGATCAAAAGGCTAAGAGTTATTTGATGCACTTACATGCATAGTTTCCATTTTCCACCTCTTTTATTCTTCCAAAGAAACCCATCTTAAGTCTAAAATGAGGAGGGTGCAAGTGCATTCCCTTCTTACCACAAGGTCTCAAGTCCAAATACTTCACACCATGTCTCACAAGTGTGACAAAACTTTGAACTTTGACTTGTATCTACCCTTTTTGGTCTTCAAGGCCAAACCTATTGAAGCTATCATATTATAGGCAAATAAAAATCCCATCTACGCTCAATAAATTCTGGTAAACATTTTATTCTAGATGGAGACTTGAAACTGAACATATTGACAAAAATGATGCATTCAATTGCAAGATATCCACAGGTGTGGAATTCGAACAAACCTACCTGTCTAATAGTCGAACTCGAAGTACAAGATCAGCAAGGGTCGTGTTAGCAGATGCAACAAGCTGAAAAAGCTCCTTTCTAGACATCGTGAAATTACCAGTTTCCTCCATCCCACTGTTTAATCTGCTGAAAATGTTGACCATACCATCTGCCTGAAAAAAATAAATGTACTCATTGTTTTTGCTAACTGATAGTCTCATGAATCAACTAATAATATTGCTTAAATTATGCCTGCCTTTCGGAGATGATGCTCCAATGCCACACTTTGTGCTAACACACTGGAGATAACCCGTATATTGTCCAAATCTAGCTTTTGAAGAAAAATGTTATCATGACCGGCCTGACTCCAGGTTGCTAGAGCTGGCCGCACAACAATCTTGTAGTCTGTATGCAAGTTGTATCAAATTACTAAAAGATGCAGATGACCTATTTGATAAGCAAATTGGTTATCAGATAAGAAAGAAGAATAAAGTACTACTGCATTAGAAAAAAAGGTCAACAACAAAAGAATCACTAATCATCCCCTAAATATCATAATGAAACCTTAAATCCCCTTATAACCTTGTTTAGAATTCCTGAGGGGGAAAACATGTAATTTCCTCATAACCAACACAGCCACCATTATGTCTGGCTCTCTATTTGAGATCAAACTCATAAACCCATCTTTATTCGCTACAATTTCTAAATACTGTGATTTACCAAAAAGAAAAATATCTGCAACTTTGCAACTCTGAGATGAAGAAGCCTCAGCATGCATTCAAACACTGCTGTTAAAACTCCTCTCTGCCATCAAACAAGGTCTTATGTATATGTCTTATGCAAAAAATCTATCAAATACCTTTAAGAATAGTAATCAGAGCTCTCCTCAAACATCACTCATTCCAGATTTAGAATGCTTTAAGGACAGCAAAATTCAAAACATCAATTCCAAATTAACATTTAAACACCAAAAACAACATGAGACATTCTAGATCAGTCCCAGTGCCCACCCTTCAGATATTTAATCATTCAGGGAATCCCACAAATCTCTCTATGCAGACAGTTTGCCACTCAGTAATCATAGTGCCTTTCCATGATATATCAAGTTCACTTAGACCAAGTGAAGTCTCTCGATTTCAACAGTGCCAACTCGGACCAAGAAGAAAGCATAGCATACATTTAGATAGAACAAGTACAATCATTTCACCACTTTAATATCTCAGATCAACACTTTAAAATCAGCCCAATTACATAGAATCCACTTTATACATACCATCTTTTCTGGCTTCTTCTGTATGATCCAATGATTCCAAGCAATGTTTTTTAACCAGGTTAAGATAAAAATCTTCTTCCTCCTGCATTCTGAAATTTCCAAGTACAGCTGCTCCGTAGTGGAACACTACCAAAAACGGGCCAGATGTCCACGTTTTACGTTCCTGCCACTACATATGAAGTAGTGTTCAGTCCTGCACAAATTTTGAGCCTATTTGTGGGCACAACATGGAACAATGCAAAAATGTGTACACTTGTGCAATGTAAAAGAAAAGAATTGGAAAAAGAAAAAGGAAAAGAACAAGATGACTAGGCAAACTTAGAAAATCTTACAGGGTGCTCCCCTTGATATGGAGGCCCAATAGAGCAAAATTTGCATCTTGCAACAAGAGTGATACGTGAATAATTGATGGTTTCCAATAGAGGCTCATCCTTCAAGGCCTTCAAATCTACACTGCATAGTTTTCAAGTATTAGAAAAAGGGACCCTAGTGATCAACATAAACTAAGCAAAAGGCTGACAAAAGCTTCAACCTTTTGTAATGAGTAAATCGGAAGCAAATCAACACGAGCAAAATCTTATAATATAATTAACTGACATTGCCTCAATATGTATAGACTAAATTGTAATGAGTAATGTAGACCTAGATTCTTTTGCAGATATATATTGGAAGCAAATCAACACGAGCAAAATCTTATAATATAATTAACTGACATTGCCTCAATATGTATAGACTAAATTGTGTATCTATTTATATTTATGGCATTCATATCAAAGTTTTATGTGCAGTGAATCTCCAAAACAATGCTCAAGCTAAATAGCAGAGAAGAGAAGACATGTTGGAAGGGAGATGGAAAAGAAACTGATTCTAATGCTGAAACCCTGGGTTCCTACTAGTAAAGGCATGCAGAAAAAAAATGACTGCATACTTGTATCAGAGAGGAAACGTGGTTCATTAATGAGAATTGTATATAGGCTTTTACTGGCACTAACAAAGAAATCGGTGCCACGTGCTTCTAAATAAACAAACAAACAAAAAATCACACACATTGTATCATAGAAAATATGAAGAAAGTTGCACAGCAAAAGGTGTCCTTGTCAAAAAGAGGAATTCTGTTCTTTTTTTCCCCCTTCAGTGTGTGTGTGCACGCACGTGTGCGTGTGTGTGGGTCGTTGAGGGGGGAGGGGGGGGAAGGGGGGGAGTGTTTTTTCTTTTTTTTTTTTTTTTTGGGGGGGGGGGGGGGGGGGTGGGGGGGGGGGGGGGGGGTGGGGGGGGGTGGGTGTGTGTGTTTTTGGTTGTGGTGATGAATCCCATATGCGAGGAGTGGAGTTCACTGCTTCTGTTGGACAAAGTTTTGCCATATGTCAAGTGCAGAATGAGTTCCAGATTTCTTAATTTGGAGATTACCTTCACTAGAAGTTATTAAATTTTATCTTTTTTTAAGGGTGGGATTCTATATATACCTTCATAAGTTCAGAGTTATCTGAACTTACGAACCCAAGATAGAGAACACAAACACATACACATAAAAAAAAAAACAATAAACAAAACAAGAGACTGCACAAAAAAATATAAGATCAATATAAGACATGAAAAATACAAACGAGAAAGAAAACCAATACAAAATGGACCACACTAAAAAATAATAACCAATATTTAAATTTTTAAAATTTCTTTAAATATTAAAAAATAATAATAGTAATTTTAAAAATATATATATATTAATAACAATAATACGTAAAATAAAAAATTATACATAAACATATATAAAAATACAAATTTTAACAAAAAACAAAACAAGAAGTGCTATCTTCAACTTCTCTCTGTCTGTCCAAAACAAGACGTATCAGAATTAAGCTTTATCATGCATTACTCAGACAAATAGCTATGACGTCCCTACTCACATCATCAGTGCCCTAGAGTAGGTGGAAACTTTGATAAAGAGCCTTTCTAAATAAAGACCTCTAACAAAGTCAAAGAGCTGCATTTCTATCACTTCCGGAAGTTTTTGTTCTGTTCATATTGCAACCCCGATCAGGATAAGCACAAGTCCCAAAGAAGTTTTGCACATAAAATTTCTTTATTTAGCTGAGAATTTTTTGTAAAAAGTTGAGGCCAACATTAGAGAAAGTCAGGCAGCCTCTATATAGACACTTTCCTGCACATGAGAGTTCAGCCTACATGTGCACCTCTTCATACCGTGAGAATCACCAGTATGGAACATATTCAGCATCATCCTTCTCAGAATGGCTACCACTAAAGCTCTCATCTAATCTAATGGGATGCTGGTCTCTATCAGCTGATTCTTGTTCAGCCATTATCAGGTTAGCAGCCCAAAGTCTTTAGTCAGTACTCAACCTCAATTGCAAATAAGTGTATACGCTTCAACATCATGCACGAACTTCTCAAAAAGGTCCTAATGCATGGCCCATAGAAGTAATTGGCCAACCAAAGCCTAGATACGATCTATGCAAGGGTGTTCTCCACTCGATATGCTTGACCTGTCCATCACTCTTCAAATGATACGAGGACAACATGCACAATCGGGTCTCTAACTTCTTGAAGACTGTCTACCCAAAATTGCTAGTGAACTTCATATCACAATCACTAACAATTTTATTAGCCAATCCATACGGTCTATATAGATGCTCCATAAAGAGTTTAACTAACTTGTGGCTCTTCATGGTGGAACACATTAGTGTAAAGTTTAAATCTCGCCATCTTCGTGAGCCCATCACCAATGACCAAATGGCATCATGACTCCTTTGGATCCGTGGCAATCCAACCATGACATCCATACAAATGGAAGAGCATTCACTATCGAGAATCTATAAGGGGTCGAGAATCTGCAATGGATATAATAGCCCAACATGTCTAAATCACTAAGCATGTCTCAATCACTCCGCCTTATTAAGCTTGCATTGAAAAAAAACACGTAATTCTTAACAAAGGTCCTAATGTATAGCCAATAGAAGCACTTGCCAACCAAAGCAAAGGTACAATGTGTGCAAGGGTCTCGAGCACTCGATGCATCATAATACTTATGTAAGATACAATGGCCAATGTCATCATCATCACGAACACACACCTTCCTCTCCATGAAAAGTAATCTATTCCAAATGGAAAGATTTTCCACAATCTTTCCCTCAATAGTCAATTGTCGGATGAAGTGACCACCATTGCAATCCACGCTAGTCAAACCTAATTGAACTTGCTATTAGACCCCACCAAAATGGAGATCATTGCAACAATGTCCCCTAAGAGAAAGAAAGAAATTAACTCTTATGTTTGCAAATGAAAAAGCATTCACCTTAGGAATCATGCTCAAGGGACTTCGGCTACCAAGTTGGTGGCCCCATTAGTACCCAAAGTTGAACTCTTGCATGAGTTCAACTCACCTCACCTTATGACCTTAGAGGTCAATCTAATTGTAGAGATGATCATAGAGATATTTCAATGAACGATGATCCATCCATATAGTAAGCGAATGTCTCCAAAGTTCAAACCTTCAGAGCATGGATAATCACCTTCTCCTATGTGGTATAGCAAATCTAAAGATCAAAAAGCTCACGACTCTCAAATGCTACAAGTCAACCACATGGAAAAGAAGCACCTATAGCCACATCATTGGCATCCATCTCGACCACGAAATTCCTAGCTAAATCCATAATCTACAACATTGCAAATGTCCATAGTTGTTGTTTGACAGGGTTCTAACTTCTTACTTCCGATGGAACTCTGACTTGTAACAGGATTCAAAGATGTTTGATGGATCCGACAAAACGTCCTTGACGTTTACAGACACGATCCTTTTTTAAAAAATTATATTTTTAAAGAAAAAAGCATATATACTCACAAAAAAACATATAAGAATAAAGGATTCATCCATAAAACATGATTCATATATAAAATGAACATGCAAACATGGTTGTGGATGAACCATTCTCAATAACGATACTACTAGATATGACAAAGCAAACTTCTAGATTTGGATCCTGACACTACTTGTACTCTATAGTCTCTATAATCTCTTGCAAAAGGGCCTCAGTAGGGGGGAAAAAAGGCAAGTTAATAATGTGATGCTAACATGTTCGCTATGGAAGCAAGATAAAGGTTAGGAAAAAAGGTTGCAAACAAGTCCGAATCCAATACGCAAATGTCACTAGCCATTCTCAGTATTTGGAAAGATAATTTATATTTGCTTGAATTTCATTAATTGCTGAGTTTGCTAGAATCAAAAGTCAAAGGAAGATCGGAGAGCATTGCTTCCTTGTGTACCTATCAAGTGATGTTCAAACTACTAGTCAACCTTCTAGTGCTCATAGTACAAAAAAACGCGTTGTTTATGAAAAATAAAAAATGTTTAGTACTCTAGAACGTCCTAAACGTACTAATACATTTTTTTGACAGGTTTGTACGTTTTTAATCATGTGAGGGTTCTTTATGGATGTTTTTTTCCCAATTTTCAGCATGTGAGTAGTGTTTTAGTGTTTCCACCCTTGGAGCACTCTTGATTGCTTCCTTTAAGCATTCCTTTGAGCATCTTTGGTTCAGCCTTGGCCCTTTACCATTCATTTTTAAACCTTCAAACTTCAAGTTAGGATTTTCTTCGGGCACATAGAAAGAGATAGAAAGCCATATGTTTCTTTTCGCTATCCATCAGCTTCAGCCTTCAATTAGCTTTTACCTTGGGTAGAGCTCTTGATGTCACATGTAACCATGTGAAAATAACTTTTACCTTTGCAATGCAATTATTGCATGAGTGTTTATGGTGTGGGAGAAGAGAGAGAGAGAGAGAGAGAGGGGCATTGAGAAATTTCCTTTCATACCTCAAAAAACAACGAAAGAGTTGATCGCTTAACTCCAATTGAGTTGAGGTGTAGGTAATATGCATATGTCTCCATCACCTAAGAGCACTATAACCATGATCCATGCTGGGAGGTCTACGTGTCTACACCCATAGATCACGGCATCTACTATCTTCTATAAGATGCTAGTATGAAGTTCAAGTTTTTAATGTATTTTTAGCACTAGATATGTAAAAGAATGTAGATATACATTATTCACTGATTATATAAAAATATATATATAAATGTTGCGAAGAAATATAATACTCGTTTTTTATTTCCATTTTTTAGTACCTTACGTACTAAACGTTTTTAAACCCGTTTTTAAAACTCATTTTTAAAACTCTCTTTGTACTATGCTAGTGCTCCTTGGGATTAGTCACTTAACCATATTTGGAAGTTGGCAAAACATCATAGTGGTCATGGTGGAAGACTTATGTCAGCAAGGGGTTATATCTCTACATTCATAGCCTTATGGTGGAAATTATAAAACCTTCTTGCATTTGTGTGTGTGTCTGTGTGTGTTTTTGTCCAATAGGTCTAGATGACGGCATATAATCTTGGTTTGAAAAGAACTGGCCAATCTTGATAATCTTGGGAGTATGTTTAAGTCTATTTCCTATATTAACATTGCATCCTATATTTGTCTCTATTCCCCCCTAGTACTTGGTTGAGAAGAGTGGAGGATGTGTGAATCCTCTGTGTGATGTGAGTTATGAAAGTGCTCTTCATGCTAGTGGATACTTAGCATGATCTTTGAAAATTAATCAAGTACCAATCATTAAATGATAACTGCTTCAATGGCTAATAGATATACCTACCTGGAATATTCCTTAGTGTTATGTTAGGAGAGCACAAAGGATTGTTAGAAAAAGAGCAACCTTCCACTAGGGAGTTCAAATTGTAGCAAATTAAGTCATAAAGATTGAAGGTCACAAAATCAAGAATGGTTAAGAATGCTTCAATTTCTGGGAAATGGTGATCAAAATTTTTATTACCTAATGTGATAGCACACCTCAAAGCTATCCAATGATATATAATGCAAGTGTGTTTTGTAACTCTTCGTACATCAAATGTCAAACCCTAAAGCATGTTTTAA
>CM035432.1:148704222-148706722 GCA_020310875.1 Ceratopteris richardii
AGTGATGTCTGTGGTCCTATGCAGACACCCTCTTTTGGAAATTACCTTTACTTCGTGACTTTCATTGATGATTTTTCCAGGCATGCATGGGTATATCCACTCAAAGCAAAGTCCGAAGTGTTCATGTGCTTCAAACAGTTTTTGGTTTTGGCTCAAAATTTGTCAGCATGTAAAATGGGCACCCTCCGTTCTGATCGAGGGGGGGAATATATGTCTTCAGATTTTAATGCATTTCTGGCTGAACGTTGGATAAAACACCAGTGTACAGTGCCGTATACACCTCAACAGAATGGAGTTCCTGAACGAAAGAAAAGGTCACTCATGGAGATGGCGAGGTGCATGGTCAAAAGTCAGGCTTTACCACATAGTTTCTGGCTTGAGGCTGTCATATGTGCAGCATATGTACTGAACAGGTGTCCCACTAAAGCGTTGCAGTCTATCACTCCATATGAGGCTTGGCATGACCGCAAGCCATCTGTTGCTCATCTGCGTGTTTTTGGTTGTTTGGCATATGCATTAGTGCCTGAACAACATCGCAGAAAATTGGATGATAAGGCAATAAAATGTATTTTTGTTGGGTACAGTTCTGAAAGTAAAGGCTATCGTCTGTATCATCCACATACTAAACGCATTCTGGTTAGCCGTGATGTTGTCTTTGTGGAAGATGCTATTCAGCCATTGCTTTCATGTACTAAGGAGACATCTGTTAGCTCCAAAGACATGTATGATACTTTGATGCCTCTTTTTACAGGTGGACAGGCTAGTGCTGGTCCTAATGAGGAAACTTCTCAGCCTTTGCAGGTTTCATATGATGATGAAGATCATTCCATTTCTGATGGAAATTTACATGATGCACTTGTTGATGAGAGAGCTGATATCGAGCAGGCAAAAACTATGCCAAAATGGCTGGTGCAGACTTTGCGTGACAGCAAATTAGATGCACCTTTGTCATATCGTACTCGTTCAGGCTCTCATAGTGCCTCCTTTGCATCAGATTGCTATGCTATGGCTGCATCTAGTCTCTGTGATGAGAATGAGCCTGTTTCTTTTGATGAAGCACAAAATTCAGAAAATTGGATGGCTGCTATGCAATATGAATATGATGCTATAATGAAGAATGGTACATGGTCTTTATGTGACTTGCCTCCTGGCAAGAAGGCCATTGGCACTAAGTGGGTATACAAGCTGAAGCGTAAACCTGATGGTACAATTGACAGGTATAAGGCTAGGCTTGTTGCAAAGGGTTATGCACAAGAAAGAGGCATTGATTTTGATGAGACCTTTGCACCTACATGCCGTATGACTACTGTTCGGAGCTTCACTTGCAGCCAATCATGGTTGGAATGTACATCAATTGGACATTAAAACAGCATTTCTGAATGGTGACTTGCATGAAGAAGTGTATGTTTTTCAGCCCCATGGCTTTGTGCAGAAAGGGCATGAAAACAAGGTTTGCAGGTTAAAGAAGGCATTATATGGTTTAAAGCAAGCACCACGTGCTTGGTATGAGAAGATACATGCCTATCTGATTGCACACGGTTTTGAGAACAGTCCAACTGAAAGCACCTTATATGTTAAACGTGCTAATGATGTGCTTCTTATCATTGTTGTCTATGTTGATGACATGCTGCTCACTGGTCCTATTGAGACACATATTGTTGATTTTAAGGCTGATTTGCATGCCTCATTTGAGATGTCTGATTTGGGGCATTTGCATCACTATTTGGGCATTCAGTTTATGCACGTTGATGGTGGAATGGCTTTGTGTCAAACGAAATATATTGACACATTATTGCAGCGTTTTGGCCTTGAAGACTGTAAGCCTATTGCCACTCCTATGGAGACAGGTTTACGATTGAGTCTTCATGATGCTTGAGATGCATTTGATACTGTTCTCTATCAGCAGGGTGTTGGATGCTTGATTTACTTACGCATTACTCGGCCAGATATTCAGTTTGCTGTCTCACAGATGAGCAGGTTTATGCATTGCCCAGGAGTCACGCATTGGAAAGCGGTTAAGCGCATCTTTCGCTACTTGAGTGGTACTCGGCTACTTGGGTTGCTTTATCCCAAGGGGGGATCACTACCGCCAGATTTGCATGCTTTTTCTTACTCACATTGGGCTGGTTGCTATGACACCCGTGTGTCCACCAGTGGTTTTTGCTTCATGCTTGGTAGCTCATGTATATCTTGGTTGAGCAAGAAGCAGCCTACTGTGGCCACTTCCAGTTGTGAGGCTGAGTATAGGGAAGCTTTCACGGCGACTGTTGAGTGTGTGTGGCTCAGACGCCTTATGGCTGATTTGGGTGTTGGCCAGTCTTTTGCCACCACCATCTTCACTGACAGTCAGAGCGCATTGGCAGTTGCGAGGAACCCTGTGTTCCATGCTCGCACTAAGCACATTGAGGTGCATTATCACTATGTCAAGGAGAGGTTCTCTGCTGGGGAGATCAGCTTGGCATATGTGCCCACGCAGGAGAACATTGCAGACCTTTTCACG